>JAMPIV010001256.1:0-600000 GCA_024509875.1 Oreohelix idahoensis | reverse complement strand
GCACCATTTGAAAAGGCACTGACGTAGCCTATATTATTCTTTCTCCCAGCCATGCCTGCCTCTCTCCCCACGGGATATTGTTACATTCTGTATCCTTGTTGCTATAGAATGACTCTTAATGCCCGATAAAATTGTCCACCTGATATCACTTGGCCACTTGCGATCCTGTTTGGTGAAATAATAACTTCGCGACGTAAAAACTTCCCCCGGAACCACATGCAAATATTTGTTCCGTCGTTCGTCTCGTTTGGTCTTTGTTTATTTTGTATTTTTTTGCTGCTCCCTGGATCTTTTCTGGTGGTATCTACAGTTTGTCGTTTGTTATTTCGGTAATGTTTGATGGCGGAAATTTATAAAGCATTGCAGAGTACCCCCTCAATTTTATAAATCGAATTAAGATATTTATTTTAAATTCTTTATTAAAAATAGCATGCACAGCTCTCTTCAGATATGAAATGGAGATCGGCAGGGATTGCTTCTATTACCTTTTCTCAATTTACTGGCTATAGATTGGTTAAAAAAAAAAAGGTAAGGGCAATGGTAGTCCTATTGCAGATGTTACCTTCGGTTAGTCACGTGTTAGATTTTTATACTAGGTCTCACATTTATCAGGTGGGATAACCAGCTCACTACCTCGCTGCCTGTGTATTCTCTAACTCAACAAAAGCACGAGGCAATCATTCTTACAGTGGGGAAGACTGGAGTGTAACGCCACCTCCGGTCCCTTTGCCCCGAGAAGAAGCCACTCCTCTACCGATATATATATATATATATATATATATATATATATATATATATATATATATATATATATATATAGAGAGAGAGAGAGAGAGAGAGAGAGAGAGAGAACGAACGAACGAACTTTATTTTCAAAGGGTTTAGAATTGGGCACGCAGGCCCGTCTAACATTCTGCCCTTCCTTTCTCTCATCTTCCATACTGAATCCATTTATTCTCACACGTATCCTAAATATTACTTAAATAATAAAATAACAAAAAAAGTACAATAAAATAAAAACCCAACATTGTAACAGTACAATAACAGTTACACAGATTTACAGATGCGTATCATAATTTATACTAAACAGGACAAAATTAACTTTAAAACCTACATATGATGTTATGTAATTATTTAAGAACATAACGAAATTAGGGTGGCATATAATCTGCACTCATGATGTATTTGAAAAGTCTGTGATTGAATGAATATGGACTAAGAGTATTTTTTAAGTCGTGTGGAAGAGTATTCCACAGATGAGCAGCAGAAAAGAGAGAGAGAGAGAGAGAGAGAGAGAGAGAGAGAGAGAGAGAGAGAGAGAGAGAGAGAGAGAGAGAGAGAGAGAGAGAGAGAGAGAGAGAGAGAGAGAGAGAGAGAGAGAGAGAGAGCCGTGCCGAGATGCTAGACAAAATGAGAACACCTGATGAGAAGTCACAACAATTGGATCTGAAAATTCACAAAGAAAAGGCAAAGATTTTAAGAATAACTTCGGCACATGATGATAGTCAGATTGTATTTGGGGAAATATCCCTCAAATATGGATCCATAAAAATATCTTGGCAGCAGGATAGACAAAGCTGGAGAAACAAACAAAATAAGAATACAACAAGCACGAGGAAACACAAAACTCAAATATTAAAGTAGTTCTATTGTATTGCTTTGAAACATGGAGAACATCAAACCCAATCAAAAAGCTATAGACTTTCATTTATGGTGCTAGCGTAGAATAGAAGGACTGAAACGGTTTGACAAGGTCACAAATATGGAAGTGAAGACAAGAACCAGACAAGTGCCAGTGGAACTTAAGATGATACGAAGACGCTGTGGATGGATAGAACACTTACTGAGGAAACCTGCTGATAGCATTACAAGGTAGTCTTTGTTCTGGAATCACCATGGAAAGAGAAGCAGAGTTAGACACACACACACACAAACACACACACACACACAAACACACGGAGAAGAGAGCTTGTGACAGAAGTGAAAATGATGAGGAAGACGTGGAAAGGACTTGAACTGATGGCACGTGACAGGAAGACTTGGCGTGTGTTTGTTGAAGGGTTATGCTCCTTGGGGAGCTAAAGGGCGCTAATTGATTAAAGAGGAGCTTTCAATGCACTGGGTAATGTATGGAAATTAACAGAAGCCAAGCTCAACACACAAACAAAAGAATCTGTCATGAAATATTCTAATCCACATATATAAATTATTAGGTAAATATGAAGCCTAACAAATAAAATTAATAAAGAAAAGAGCAATGGAAAAATAACAGTGCTGTCACAAAGAATGTACTCGAAATCCCCCTTGTTTTCTGCTACGTCTGCAAATTGTAATGCTTTCACGTTGATATAAAAGCTTACTGTATTATTACCCGCTTTCTTCAATGAAACGTGTGCTGTATTTCTTGGAAAAGCATTGAGAGGCCCTGCGTAATGACCTAAATTAATCCTAACATTAATTATATTACGTTACCAAAACGAACGAACAGATGGACAAAAGGATAAAGAGAGAGGGGAGGGCTGAAAATCAGGAACGCATGCAACACGCGTCGCGCGATACACAAATGCTGCCATCACGCGTGTAAGTCTACATGCACTAATTTTTTTTCAGACGGACAGTGATAAAATACACTACCCTTTCCCAGAGTTAGGTTTTAAAATCATAAAAAACGCTTATTAGGAAAGATAACAATAGATGGGTTTACGTTTGAAAACATAACAGTACCCAGACAGCACATCTTCGAAACAGGAGGTAGAAGAAATTGCATATTTTGAATGCAGCCACGTAGCTCCTTTAAATTTGTATTTTTGGGTTCCTTAGGGCTTGCTGACAAATAATATGTAAAACGTTACGCAAATAGTCCAGGAATTAATAAATTATACCCAAAATAAAATATTGGGGGGTGCCTGACAGCATAAAATCATTTCTGCTCATAAGATTTTTTTTTTAACGTGTTTGAAAAAAATTTACGTTACAGAAATAGCCTACCATGTAAACTCCAAATTGATTGGAGCGCAACAAATGAAAGCCTAACCACGATTGGTCGGGCTATAAATACTATCTTGGTTGTTAGGGGAAACGGGGGAAAGGTAACATTTTTTCAAACACTTGTCGAAACGGGGCTCATTGGTCAGACTCGCTGATATACACACTTGGGAGCGTTAGTTCGAAACCACTTGTTTAAATAAGCTTGATAAAGCATCAGTGCGTTGAAGCCAGCTTATATTTGGCTAAATAAAAGCCTGGAAGATAAGCAGATGGGAATTTGTGCCAGTTTGTGCCAGAATTCATTGCTAATCAACGTATCTGTGTTTATTCGTATGAATTGTGGGACAGTGGTCTTGATGGTACTGAGCAGCACCTAGTCAGAGCTTTGCTGAATCCAGTGTCGGACAGCATACTCCTTGGTCCTTTTAGCTATCAGTGAGGTGTCTCCAGAGCCCAGAGGAGAATTCGAGCAGAGGAGTCCTTTCCTGCCGCCATCACGCCAGATAAGCTAACTTGGCCAGCTGAGCTCAACATTATGTCCCCTCATCTTGAACTGACTTTGTAAAATTAACATTAAGAGGGGAATTTACTTGTCTTAAAATCAGGAACTGTGAACATCTCCAATACTAGTCCCTAAAGACAAACTATTGAAGTCATGATGACAAATACCAACAGAGCTTGAACAAAACAAAACCAGTATTACCTCATTTTACTACTACACAACTGACACACATAGAACATTTGTAATAATATATGTCACTACAATATTCATATTAAATACATTCTGTACATAACTTGTAATTTTAATTGATTGTGATTCCTGGTTCCCTTGTAGTTGAATCAGGACACATATTCATTCATGCCAGTAATGAATACATATTGTTATTTGAAAAGTTACGAGTGACTTCTTTAAGATATTCTCATAGAGTGTTATATGTATGTGAGTGTCACAGTGTTGTTAAGAGTAGTGGATTAAATTAAATTGTTTATCTGTCTGTTGTTGTGACTTACACTTCATCATACACATACCCTAGACACATAACGTAGTCATCACACTATTCCAGAATAATTCTGACTGAGATATATAGATATGTGGTAGCAAGTAAGGTTATATATAATACACTACTCTTATTAGATATATATACCTTCACAGCTGATCTCAGTCAGTACACTAAGTCCCCTATAAATATTTATAACATCCCACTTCACCACATATATTGGGGTCTCGCTCTTGGGATTTTGAATCTTTCCCTATTAAAAATATTGGGGGTAATTCACTTCAGGGAATATAAGAATTAAAAGGTATCCTTGGGTGGAATTAAATAAGGTTGAGCTCACGGTGCCTGTGTTGTCCATTAGAGATTGAATTGTTGGTTAGACATTGTATAAATTTACATAATAGACAATGGCGGACCTGGCCAAATTTCGATCTGCTGCGGTTCAGACTGCAAAAGAGTTAGGATTAGATGGGCAAGTTATGGTTGCCTATGTCACGACGGAATGTGACAAATTTATTGAACGTGAAGAAAGAAGGTTTGAAGCCGAAAGAAAGTTAGAGGCTGACAAGGAAATTAAGAAGTTACAGTTTGAAGCTGAGGCTGAGACTAAGAGGTTGCAGATTGAGGCTGACAAAGAGGCTAAGAAATTGGAAGCAGAAAGAGAAGACAAAAGATTAGCTGCAGAAGAGAAGAAATTAGCTGCAGAAAGGGAAGAGAGGAGATTAGCTGCAGAGAGGGAAGCAGAAAAGGAGGAGAAAAGATTACAAAGGGAACATGAATTACGACTAAGGGAGTTTGAGTTTCAAGGCCATGCTCCTGAAAATGGTGCCAGTCCCTTTGCCTCTGATGCTACGGTTACTCAAGGAGCCTCAACCTCAGCTATGAATTTTCATTTAGATCATTTTGTTGAGAAAGACGATGATATTGAGAGCTACCTAAATAGGTATGAACTATTAGCTACCACGTATGGGTTAGAGAGAGAAAGGTGGAGCTTAAAGTTATCTCAGGGACTTCGTGGGGCAGCTTATGAAGTTTTTGCAAAAATGAGCAGAGGTGATCAGGAAAATTATGAAATGCTAAAGCAGGCTCTTTTGTTAAGGTATGAAAAGAATGCAGAATTTTATAGGAAAAAATTTAGGAATGCTAAACTACTGTCAGGTGAAACCTATCACCAGTTCTCTGCACGAATAGAGACATACTTGGAGAAATGGACTTCTCTGGGGAAAACCCAAGATCTTAAGAAAATGGTCCTTATAGAGCAATTAAGAGAGTCCATGGCTCCAGACCTGAGAAAGTTTCTCATGGAACAAGGTGCAGAGAGGCTGGATGAGTTGCTAAATGTTGCTGAAAGGTATCAAGCAGCTCAAGCAGAGGTAACAGGTAATAAAAAGAAACAAGTGGATAACTTTAGGGCACCACAGAACTTTAATAAATTTGATCCTAAGGATCAAAAAAAAGGTAAGCACCAATTTGATAGGCCACGGTATGAAAATAAAAATAAATTCCCACAATTCGATGAAAGGAAATATGATGAAAGAAAATCTTTCAACCAAGGAAAAAGGTGGTGTAAAAATTGTAAGATGAACAATCATGACACTGACCATTGTAGAAGGAAACCTCCTCATTTTGCTGCTATGACATCGGGGAAAAAGGAAAAGAAGGGCAAACCTGAAGAATTACAGGAACCATACCACCCCCCAGTGTGTGAAGATGTCATCTGTAATGGTGTCACTATAAGATGTTTATATGATACCGGTTTAGATTACGATTCCGTTGTGAGTTCTCACCTGGTGCAGGCCGATCAATACACCACAGAAACAGTGGAGATTCAAACTGCAACCAAGGATGTAGCTACCATGACACTTCCCGTCGCCCGAATAAAAGTGAAAACGCGATATGTGGAAGGAATCATAAAAGCAGCAGTGATAAATGAGCCAATCTACCCTCTAATATTGGGGTGTAGATATGTCTTCTTGGGGAATCCCAAGAGACCTGTGATATTGGCAACAGTGCAGACCAGATCACAGTCAAAGAAGGAGGAGGATAATCCCATAAATACTCACCCAGATGAGATGAGGAAGGCACAGGCTGAGGACAAAACACTCAAGCCATGTTTCAAGAAGTTGCCCAAATCTCATACACCTCCAGGCAAGGGAGAGTTTTATATGAAGAACAAACTGATATATAGGAAGGCTGGATCTGAATCCAATGGTCACGGACAGCTGGTCCTTCCCACTTCATATAGGACTAAAGTGTTGGAACTAGGGCATGCGATTCCCTTCAGTGGTCATATGGGAATCAGCGCAACAGGACAGCGAATAGCTTGTCACTATTTCTGGCCAGGAATAACTGAAGATATCAAACGATATGTAAAATCCTGTCCAGAGTGCCAACGAGTAGCACCTAAACATTGGACTGCACCAGCAACTCTGGGGGAAATGCCCATAGTGGGAACACCCTTTGAGAGAGTTGCCGTGGATCTTGTGGGACCTCTCACCCGAACCAAGAGAAGGAACAGCTACATTCTGACTCTGGTGGACACTTGTTCTATGTGGGGAGAGGCAGTAGCCCTGTCATCGATTGATTCTAAACATGTGGCAGAGGCATTGCTCACAATTTTCACAAGGTTAGGCTTTCCCAATCAAATCTTGACTGATAATGGCTCTCAGTTCAAGGGGAAACTAACTGAAGAAGTTTTCAGGATCTTCCAGGCCAAACACTTCCATTGTAGTGTGTATCATCCCCAAGGGAACGGCCAAGTGGAAAGATTTAACGGCACATTGATGTCGATCCTGAGAAAGTTGGCACACGAAAAACCAGATACATGGGACCAGTACCTGCACGCCGCCCTCTTTGCTTATCGGGAGGTACCCCATAGTTCAACCGGTATGGCCCCGGCAACATTATTGTTTGGAAGGCCAATAAAAGGTCCACTTGAAGCTTTGTTAAGAACGTGGACTGATGAAAAGGCAGAGGAAAACATTACATCTTCATACCAATATGTGAATGAGCTGACCACTCGGTTAAAAACTGGCTGGAAACTTGCCAATGAAAATTTGAAACAAGCCAGGAAGAAACATGCTGCCTATTATAACAGGAAGGCGAAAGACAGAAATTTGGCTGTGGGAGAGAAAGTACTGCTTCTTTTGCCCGGGAGTCAGAATAAGTTACAAATTGGATGGCAGGGTCCATATACAGTTTTAGAGAAGGTGTCTAGAACAAATTATAAGATAGATAAGAAGGGGAAAGAAAAAATCTATCATGTGAATCTCCTGAAGAAATATTTGGAAAGAGAACATCAGGAAGAGACACACTTGTTGACCTTGTCCATCGCCATGGAGATGAAAAAGGAACCACTTTCATCATTTGAATATCCATTACACCCCTGTGAGACAGCAGCACAGGTGAAAATCAGTACACATTTAACGAAAACTCAGAAAGAGAGAGTGCAACAGGTTCTAAATAATCATGCAGAGGTGTTAACAGACCGACCAGGGCATACAAACCTATTGGAATATGATATGAAACTGATAGACTCCACACCTGTCTGTATGAAACCATATTCGATTCCGTTTGCTAAGGAGAAAGCTTTGAAGGAAGAGATAGACTATCTGTTGAAGGAAGGAATTATTTCGCACAGTGAGTCTTCGTATAGTTCCGGTGTTGTACTCTTAAGGAAGCCCTCTGGAGAACATAGACTCTGTATAGATTACAGGAGACTGAATGCTATTACAGAAGGACAGGTGGATCCATTGCCGGATACAAATCAGCTGTTTGCCAGACTAAATAAAGCTAAATATTTCTCAAAAGTGGATCTGAGTAAAGGATACTATCAGATTCCAGTAAAGCCTGAGGTTAGACCATACCTAGCTTTTAGTACCTCAGAAGGACACTATGAGTTTAATAGATTGCCATTTGGATTGAAGAATGCGCCTAGTGTCTTCTCTAGAATGATGAGAAAATTATTGGATCCTCTGAATAATCCCTGTATAACAAATTTTATGGATGATATCCTTATAGCAACAGAAACATTTGAGGAACACATTGACTCTCTGAACATGCTGTTTGATCGACTTAGGGAGGCAAATTTAACAGCCCGACCAACCAAATGTTGCGTTGGATGTAAAGAATTGGAATTTTTGGGACACACAGTTTATCAGGGAAACATGACCCCTGACCCAAAGAATTTAGAGAAACTACAGAAAGCCCCGAGACCACAAACCAAGAAGGACGTGAGATCCTTTGTCTCATTATGTGGTTTCTACCAGAAGTATATCAAAAACTTTAATTCCATATGTGCACCGTTAACTGAATTGACACGTAAAGGACATCCAGATCGCATTACATGGACACCACAATGTGAAATGACTTACCAAGAATTGAAGGAAAAGCTCACAAGTAAACCCATTTTGAAATTACCTGACTTAAGTCAAGAATTCATAGTAAGGACGGATGCAAGTAATATTGGGTTAGGTGCAACTCTACTACAGAAATCAGATGCATTGGATGGGGAATTAAGCCCAGTGGCATATGCTAGCAGAAAGTTGAATAAAGCTGAAATCAACTACTCAACTAGCGAAAAAGAATGTCTTGCAGTAATATGGGCAATAAAGAAATTCAATATTTATCTATATGGGAAGGCATTTAAGTTGCAAACAGACCACAAACCTTTATCGTTTCTAGCACAGGCTAAGCATGAGAACTCTAGGTTACTCCGATGGTCTTTGCTTCTGGCTCCATATAATTTTAGCATTGAGTATATATCTGGAAAAACCAATTTGGGAGCGGATTTTTTAAGCCGCCATCCGTGTGATGAGAATCACCGTAAACCCCAGAAATAATAATAAATTTCTCTATGTGTATATAGAATAAAGGACTGACATATAATGTCTGTTTTAAGAGGGGAGGTGTCGTGAAATATTCTAATCCACATATATAAATTATTAGGTAAATATAAAGCCTAACAAATAAAATTAATAAAGAAAAGAGCAATGGAAAAATAACAGTGCTGTCACAAAGAATGTACTCGAAATCCCCCTTGTTTTCTGCTTCGTCTGCAAATTGTAACGCTTTCACGTTGATATAAAAGCTTACTGTATTCTTACCCGCCTTCTTCAATGAAACGTGTGCTGCATTTCTAAGAAAAACATTGAGACGTACTGCGTAATGACCTAAATTAATCCTAACATTAATTATACTGCGTTACCAAAACGAACGAACAGATGGACAAAAGGATAAAGAGAGAGGGGAGGGCTGAAAATCAGGAACGCATGCAACACGCGTCGCGCGATACACAAATGCTGCCATCACGCGTGTAAGTCTACATGCACTAATTTTTTTTCAGACGGACAGTGATAAAATACACTACCCTTTCCCAGAGTTAGGTTTATAAATCATAAAAAACTCTTATTAGAAAAGATAACATTAGATGGGTTTACGGTTGAAAACATAACAGTACCCAGACAGCACATCTTCGAAACAGGAGGTAGAAGAAATTGCATATTTTGAACGCAGCCACGTAGCTCCTTTAAATTTGTATTTTTGGGTTCCTTAGGGCTTGCTGACAAATAATATGTAAAACGTTACGCAAATAGTCCAGGAATTAATAAATTATACCCAAAATAAAATATTGGGGGTGCCTGACAGCATAAAATCATTTCTGCTCATAAGATTTTTTTTTAACGTGTTTGAAAAAAATTTACGTTACAGAAATAGCCTACCATGTAAACTCCAAATTGATTGGAGCGCAACAAATGAAAGCCTAACCACGATTGGTCGGGCTATAAATACTATCTTGGTTGTTAGGGGAAACGGGGAAAGGTAACATTTTTTCAAACACTTGTCGAAACGGGGCTCATTGGTCAGAGTCGCTGATATACACACTTGGGAGCGTTAGTTCGAAACCACTTGTTTAAATAGCTTGATAAAGCATCAGTGCGTTGAAGCCAGCTTATATTTGGCTAAATAAAAGCCTGGAGATAAGCAGATGGGAATTTGTGCCAGTTTGTGCCAGAATTCATTGCTAATCAACGTATCTGTGTTTATTCGTATGAATTGTGGGACAGTGGTCTTGATGGTACTGAGCAGCACCTGGTCAGAGCTTTGCTGAATCCAGTGTCGGACAGCATACTCCTTGGTCCTTTTAGCTATCAGTGAGGTGTCTCCAGAGCCCAGAGGAGAATTCGAGCAGAGGAGTCCTTTCCTGCCGCCATCACGCCAGATAAGCTAACTTGGCCAGCTGAGCTCAACATTATGTCCCCTCATCTTGAACTGACTTTATAAAATTAACATTAAGAGGGGAATTTACTTGTCTTAAAATCAGGAACTGTGAACATCTCCAATACTAGTCCCTAAAGACAAACTATTGAAGTCATGATGACAAATACCAACAGAGCTTGAACAAAACAAAACCAGTATTACCTCATTTTACTACTACACAACTGACACACATAGAACATTTGTAATAATATATGTCACTACAATATTCATATTAAATACATTCTGTACATAACTTGTAATTTAAATTGATTGTGATTCCTGGTTCCCTTGTAGTTGAATCAGGACACATATTCATTCATGCCAGTAATGAATACATATTGTTATTTGAAAAGTTACGAGTGACTTCTTTAAGATATTCTCATAGAGTGTTATATGTATGTGAGTGTCACAGTGTTGTTAAGAGTAGTGGATTAAATTAAATTGTTTATCTGTCTGTTGTTGTGACTTACACTTCATCATACACATACCCTAGACACATAACGTAGTCATCACACTATTCCAGAATAATTCTGACTGAGATATATAGATATGTGGTAGCAAGTAAGGTGATATATAATACACTACTCTTATTAGATATATATATACCTTCACAGCTGATCTCAGTCAGTACACTAAGTCCCCTATAAATATTTATAACATCCCACTTCACCACAGAATCTTCAACTCAAATGTCGTGTCAGTCCTATTATATGGATGTGAAACATGGATAACAGTAAAAACGACAGTCAGAAAACTATATACATTCGTAAATGTGGACTTGAGCAGAACGTAAGGACTAAACTGGAATGATAAGATGACCAATGTTAAACTGAAGCAATTTTGTAGAATCAACCAAACCACAAATGAGAGCAGTATCCATAGATGAAATATCCACTGTTAAACCCATCTACACTGCACACAAGCTTCCAGTTTGGAAACAAAATCGTGTCCCTAAAATGATAGAAAACATTCCTGGAATTGAAAGTAAAAAGAGCCAAACTGCAACAGATAGAAAATCCATAGCGACAAAATGCATAAAGAATCATTACCCACGCAACACCTGGACCCATGCATACACAGATGGATCAGCAACAAATGCAACAGAAAATGGAGGTGGGGGTGTCTTTCTGACCTTAAGCACTGGTGCAGAAAAAAGGCTGTCAGTGGCGACAGGACGATTCTCCAGCAACTTCAGAGCAGAGGCAGAGGCCTTGCAAACTGCAGCAGAGGTTATATTGACAGAAGAAAGCACAGAGAGACAAGTTGCTTTCTTTACTGATGCACAGTCAGTAATTGCAACGTTAAAAAGCCAAAATAATACAGACCTGGATGATCTCAGAATAGTGCTCCACAAACTTTGTAAACGATTCAAAAGTGTTGTGATCCAATGGATCCCATCTCATTGTAACATCACCGGCAATGAAGAGGCTGACAGAATGGCAAAAGAAGGTTCACATCTACCTCAGCCTGATGCAAGCATAACTTTTGAGGAGGCAAAAAGTTTTATCAGAATCAGATACAGAAACAAATGGATTGTAGAACATCCAGGGCACACAGAGAATGATGCTTACTACCAGCTCCACAGAAGAGAACAAGTGGTAATCTTCAAACTCCGCACTGGCCACAACAGATTGAGATACCATCTATTCAACAAGCTAAAGATAGGAACTACCGTTCAGTGTAACTGTGGCACTGATAAAATGACTGCTGAACATCTGCTTCAAAGTTGCCCCTTATATGTGGTACAGAGAAAGTGCATATGGCCGACGCCAGCTCCTTTCGTGGAAAGCTTTACGGGGATTCAAATAACCTCAAACTGACTACTGCTTTCTTTGAGAACATTCAAGTGGACGTCTGAGAGTGTACGAAGAAGAAGAAGAAGGAGAACTGATGACAAGAACCAGATAGGTACTTGTGAAACAAGAGGTCACGAGAAGACGGTGATGTTGGATAGGACACACACCGAACAATCCAGCTGACAGTTTTACAAGACAGTACACGTTCTGGAATCCTCACGGTAACAGAAATAGAGGGGAACCGAAAAACACAGAGTATTTGAGACAAACATGAAAGAGACAAAGAAGATACAGAGGTGCCTGGAGCGCATGGCACAGAACATAACGGCCTGGATTGCGCTTATGTGAGGATTATACTCTATATAGAGATGAAGAGTAATTATGATGATGACAATGAATTTACAGACCTCTTACAGCATTAAAAGTGATGCTTTAATATTTAGTCATAAAGTGTCGATGTACTGTATGTGTCTCCTGCATTGTTACTTTCTCTATGTCTTCTATTGATATTTTGTGGTTAGTTTCTCCAGTTTTATTTTTGCATTTTGTGGTTACTTTCTCTAGAATTATATCTTTACATTTTATGGTTACTTTCTCTATGTCGTCATCTTTACGTTTTGTGACTACTTTTCATATATCTTTATCCTAAAACGGGGGCATTGAATTTTATCATAGTAACCTACCAGGTATGTCGCAGGAGGAGGGTTTGGCATGGAGCCGATTACCCAGTCCTGCAAAAACCTAGAGCCACAACAAAAAAATGATGACTTGGAAATGGTCATACTTTAGTG
Source organism: Oreohelix idahoensis (assembly GCA_024509875.1). Lineage (NCBI taxonomy): Eukaryota > Metazoa > Mollusca > Gastropoda > Stylommatophora > Oreohelicidae > Oreohelix > Oreohelix idahoensis. The sequence continues at coordinate 587,169 of JAMPIV010001256.1, read as the reverse complement.
CACATAATGCACAATTTTATATTTCTGTCAGACGTGCTATGTCAATCAAACAGCGCATCAAATAGCACAGATGAATGAAAAGCTTGTTGCAAGTGATTCAACCTTAGGCTTTGGCTAAGCCACATGAAAATCGATATCTCAAATTATTTCGGTGACCGCCACAAAAGCATGTAAAATCTATCGATTTATTGACCCGCCAGAATGAAAAATCTGGTGAAAGGAATGTATTCTTTCTCCCTATACATTTATATGGGGCTTAATTTCTTCTTCTGTAATACTCTATTTATAGAGGATCAATAGACTTTCGTTACCTGTATTACCATTATTTTCAGACCACTATGGACAATAGGCCTTCACCAAAGTCATAGCACGACTTCTCCTGTGTCATCCGTTTAATGACTTTCTATGTCTTCTTTACAACTTTCATGCCCGTCTCCAGTTCCCTTCAGCTCTACTGTCTCCCTCTACCTCTCCAGAACACGGCCTGTATGTCGTGTCTCCGTCATGTGCTCTACTATCTCCCTCTACCTCTCCAGAACACGGCCTGTATGTCTTGTCTCCATCATGTGCTCTACTATCTCCCTCTACCTCTCCAGAACACGGCCTGTATGTCGTGTCTCCACCATGTGCTCTACTGTCTCCCTTTATCTCTCAAGAACACGGCCTGTATGTCGTGTCTCCACCATGTGCTCTACTGTCTCCCTCTACCTCTCAAGACCACGGCCTGTATGTCGTGTCTCCACCATGTGCTCTACTGTCTCCCTCTACCTCTCCAGAACACGGCCTGTATGTCGTGTCTCCATCTTGTGCTCTACTGTCTCCCTCTACCTCTCCAGAACACGGCCTGTATGTCGTGTCTCCATCATGTGCTCTACTGTCTCCCTTTATCTCTCCAGAACACGGCCTGTATGTCGTGTCTCCATATTGTGCTCTACTGTCTCCCTCTACCTCTCCAGAACACGGCCTGTATGTCGTGTCTCCATCATGTACTCTACTGTCTCCCTTTATCTCTCCAGAACACGGCCTGTATGTCGTGTCTCCACCATGTGCTCTACTATCTCCCTCTACCTCTCCAGAACACGGCCTGTATGTCGTTCTCCGTCATGTGCTCTACTATCTCCCTCTACCTCTCCAGAACACGGCCTGTATGTCGTGTCTCCACCATGTGCTCTACTGTCTCCCTTTATCTCTCAAGAACACGGCCTGTATGTCGTGTCTCCACCATGTGCTCTACTGTCTCCCTTTATCTCTCAAGACCACGGCCTGTATGTCGTGTCTCCACCATGTGCTCTACTGTCTCCCTCTACCTCTCCAGAACACGGCCTGTATGTCGTATCTCCATCATGTACTCTACTGTCTCCCTTTATCTCTCCAGAACACGGCCTGTATGTCGTGTCTCCACCATGTGCTCTACTATCTCCCTCTACCTCTCCAGAACACGGCCTGTATGTCGTTCTCCGTCATGTGCTCTACTATCTCCCTCTACCTCTCCAGAACACGGCCTGTATGTCGTGTCTCCACCATGTGCTCTACTGTCTCCCTTTATCTCTCAAGAACACGGCCTGTATGTCGTGTCTCCACCATGTGCTCTACTGTCTCCCTTTATCTCTCAAGACCACGGCCTGTATGTCGTGTCTCCACCATGTGCTCTACTGTCTCCCTCTACCTCTGCAGAACACGGCCTGTATGTCGTGTCTCCATCTTGTGCTCTACTGTCTCCCTCTACCTCTCCAGAACACGGCCTGTATGTCGTGTCTCCATCATGTGCTCTACTGTCTCCCTCTACCTCTCCAGAACACGGCCTGTATGTCGTGTCTCCACCATGTGCTCTACTGTCTCCCTCTACCTCTCAAGACCACGGTCTGTATGTCGTGTCTCCACCATGTGCTCTACTGTCTCCCTCTACCTCTCCAGAACACGGCCTGTATGTCGTGTCTCCACCATGTGCTCTACTGTCTCCCTCTACCTCTCCAGAACACGGCCTGTATGTCGTGTCTCCGTCATGTGCTCTACTATCTCCCTTTATCTCTCCAGAACACGGCCTGTATGTCGTGTCTCCACCATGTGCTCTACTATCTCCCTCTACCTCTCCAGAACACGGCCTGTATGTCGTGTCTCCATCATGTGCTCTACTGTCTCCCTCTACCTCTCCAGAACACGGCCTGTATGTAGTGTCTCCACCTTGTGCTCTACTGTCTCCCTTTATCTCTCAAGAACACGGGCTGTATGTCGTGTCTCCACCTTGTGCTCTACTGTCTCCCTTTATCTCTCAAGAACACGGGCTGTATGTCGTGTCTCCACCTTGTGCTCTACTGTCTCCCTTTATCTCTCAAGAACACGGGCTGTATGTCGTGTCTCCACCTTGTGCTCTACTGTCTCCCTTTATCTCTCAAGAACACGGCCTGTAAGTCGTGTCTCCACCTTGTGCTCCACTATCTCCCTTTATCTCTCAAGAACACGGGCTGTATGTCTTGTCTCTACCTTGTCGAGGTAGAAAAGCTTGTGTGTCCCCATGATCTATGCCGGTTGTAACATAGCTACCAGCTGGGTTTCACAAACCGAACAGGTCGGATGTAGGGACCAGACCGAGAGACACACACACGTGTTACCCTGTAGGCATTCTGGGTACAGTCAGTCTAAGAAAGGCTACCCGACAGAAATGCCTGTTGAAATAGGATGCAATAAGCCACATGACAACGAAAAAGTGCAATGTACTTCGATTGATGATAACATCACGAGTAAAAAAAAAAAAAAGTAATTAGAATGGTGCTCATCCCCCACCTCGAAGCGTCCACCCTATGCTTCTGTTGTCACCTTCCGTGTACTGTGAATGTGAGTATGATATTATTTTACTTTCACAACGTTGAATTCCTTTTAATTTAATATGTAAAATGCATGTGAGAATAAATCAATTCAGTACAAAAGATGAGAGAAAGGAAGGGTTGTCTGTCAGATGGGCCTGCGAGCCCAATTCTTAGCCCATTGAAAATAACGTTTGTTCATTCATTCGTTCGCTCGCCCCCCCCTTCTTTCTCTATCTATCTATCTATCTATCTATCTATCTATCTATCTATCTATCTATCTATCTATCTATCTATCTATCTATCTATCTATCTATCTATCTATCTATCTATCTATCTATCTATCTATCTATCTATCTATCTATCTACTTATCTATCTTTTAGATTCTGAAATTCTTTTGTATGAATGTGTGTACATGCGCGTGTTTCTTAATAATAATTTATGCAACTGTCATCTCGAGGCCTGTCAACCCTTCACATTTATCTAAGACAAGTAAGAAAACCTTTTCCCCCACCTGTTCTGTAAAGTAGAGGGAAAATACCCAACAGAATATGCGCAGCGCTAGACCCCACCTGGAGGTCAGGACTGCTCTGGCAGATAGTGTTACCGTAAAAGACAGAATGAAAAACGAACAGGTGAGGAAGTTTGGGGGTTTCACACAATTCATCAACTGCGGAGGAAAAACAACGGTTTGTACACCTCGTCATAATACACCCAAATCTACCGCGAGCGGAAACCTGAAACAGCTGACGTCTGGCCTGACAGGAAAAGGTCGACAGATGGGAATGTGGACTTAGAGGAAATGATAACTGACTGGCGCGTTCTCTGGCCAGTAGGCAAGCTGGCAGACAGGCAGACAGACAGGCAGACAGACAGACAGATACGAAACTCAAGAGATATACAACAGTATATAGCTCGGGACATCAGTTTAATGTGGGATATCTAAGAAATCAAAAAACATGAGACAGATTTACGTCACAACATCCAACAAACACCAAGAGCTCCAACAGCTGAGAGATGTAGCGAATTCAGAAGACAACTGGCAACAGATAAAAAATATATGGAATGAGACAAGTGAGGAATTACTGGGAAGGAGGGAGAAAGGTTGGGGAGAGAGGGGGGGGGGGGGCGCCAGCACAAAGTATAGATAACAACAGAGATCACCAATAAGCTAAAAGACAGAAAAAAAAACCTTAATAAACAAGACAGCATATTTAAACAGAAGCGAAATCCGAAGTTCCAAAGCTAAATCTCATAAGTGTACATACGGTATGTCACGTAATTGGTCGTTCTCCTTTTCGTATTTTCTTTCTCTCTGCCACTATCTATTTATTGTATTTCTTAATTTCTCCACACATAAAATTGTGCCGCGCCACTCCTTAGATTTTTACCTCTGTTCATACTGCAATCGTGTCATTTCACGGTTAACTGACCATCCTTAAGGATTAATTATAATCGTTTAAGTTGTTGAACCCTGCTTTAGATGGTACCTATACCTTGTAGCGGAACGGCAGCTTGCGTACCCTAACAACCCCCAGAGCTATGACAGTGGGAGTTTTACTCCTGGTAAGTTCAACCAAGCTGGACAGGTCTACGTGGGTAGCGGTCAGACAAAAGCTGGTACCCTGGTCCTCCGGGTTGGGGGTTTTAGCACCCCTGTCTATATGAAAAAATCTTAACCGTTACGGAAACAGCAATAAATACAAAAAACTTTGAATCGGGAAGGACATCCGGAGTCTGAGGCTCGTATGACTGTCAGTGGTGAAAGCCGACAGAAAGTGAAAGAGAGGACGACCAAAATCAACTTGACGGAGAACTAAATACAGACTGCAAAACACGAAACAAGAATTGGATTCTGGAACGTCAGAAACATGAATAAGGCAGGAAAACTGAGGCAGATCACAGCAGAGGCGGAGGTCGAGATGCAAAGAATGAACCAGAGCAGGGGCACTGTACGAAGGATGGCCGCCAACCGAACAAAGTTGAAGCAGTTTGTTGCTGCCCTACAAGACGCCACCGGGCGTGATGGCCACTGACTGCTTTGATAGTTAGCGGCTAAGGATCAAAGAGTGAAGAAGAAGTTGTTGAACCAGACTGACTTCATACGGTAAACGTGAAAATAATTGGTGACTTTCTACGTAATTCTTTCCGCCAGCACGCATTGTTCGCTACAAACACGTTCAGACACTTAAGCGGAGAATACAAAAGGAAGACCAGATGTTGTCTGTGAAAAATGTCTGTGTGCAGCGATATGTCGCTGCTTATCCTTCTAAGACCCGCGAAAGTACGGGTGATAATTGCATACGCACTTCCGTCCAGAAGTTTCTGTAGTAATTATTACAGATAAACCCGTCTGGGGAGTAAATTTAGCGATGTACTATCTTGCAGGCGAGGCTACATATCTTTTTTGAAAGGTTACCTAAGAGTAACGGAAGGAGCCATGCCATATATGAAGGAGGTCATGTGTTAAAATTTTAAAATGACATTTTAAAACACGAGGGTGAAGATAATACCTAACACCCCGACCCACTTTATTCCTTGCTCATGGATTGGATCACATGAGAGCAAGAAATATACATTCGTTCTGATTGGAAGCCGGTCAGAAAACAAGGTGGACACGTGGGCAGGAAAACTGCGATATAGCGTAGCACAATTCTAGCTATACGACTGTGGTGAAGTGGGAGGTTATAAATATTTATAGGGGACTTGGTGTACTGACTGAGATCAGCTGTGAAGGTATCTATATCTAATAAGAGTAGTGTATTATAGATAACCTTACTTGCTGCCACATATATATATATATCTCAGTCAGAATTATTCTGGAATAGTGTGATGACTACGTTGTATGTCTAGGGTATGTGTATGATGAAGTGTAAGTCATAACAACAACAGACAGATAAACAATTTAATTTATTCCACCACACTTGACAACACTGTGACACTCACATACATAAAACACTCTACAAGGATATCTTAAAGGAGTCACTGATAACTTTTCAAATAACAATATGTATTCATTGCTGTCATGAATGAATATGTGTCCTGATTCAAATACAAAGGGAACCAGGAATCACAATCAATTTTAATTACAAGTTATATGTACAGAATTTATCAATATGAATATTGTAGTGACATATATTATTAAAAGTATCCTATGTGTGTCAGTTGTGTAGTAGTAATATGAGGTAATACTGGTTTTGTTTTGTTCAAGCTCTGTTGGTATTTGTCATCATGACTTCAATAGTTTGTCTTTATTGGAACTAGTATTGGAGATGTTCTCAGTTCCTGATATTAAAACAATTTACTTCCCCTCTTAAGTTTATGTTACAATGTTATTTTAAGATGGGGGTACATAATTTTGAGCTCAGCTGGCCACATCAGCTTATCTTGCGTGATGGCGGCAGGAAAAGACTCCTCTGCTCGATTTCTCCCCTGGGCTCTGGAGACACCTCACTGATAGCTAAATGGACCAAGGAGTATGCTGTCCGACTCTGGATTCAGCAAAGCTCTGACCAGGTGCTGCTCAATACCATCAAGACCACGGTCCCTGAAAACAAGAAGGATGTACCTTCTACTTCATAACTAATTGATACTCTAGTTCTACACTGAGCACAATACATCACAAACATTGAGTTCAGAGCGTTAGGCCAACTGTCAGCTTCATCTGAAATACTTTATACCAGTATTAACCTCCTTAATGGTTACTACGCCTCTGCACTTCCAGCATTATTTCTTTCTAGTCAATCATCTAGGTGTCAGTGTACTGTTTGGCCATTCCATGCCGTTTTACTTTCCTCCGACACCTTCTGTTCAGGCTGGAGCATTATAGGCTTTACATCATGTTTGCTACTGAACTACACATATATACAGGCATAAATTAACAATTCACATTCAATTTTCATTAAAAGATACTGAATGTTTCAAGCTTACCACAATTCATAGAATAAACACAGATACGTTGACTAGCAATGAATTCTGGCACAAATACTGGCACAAATTCCCATCTGCTTATGTTCCAGGCTTTTATTTAGCAAAAATATGAGCTGGCTTCAACGCACTGTTGCTTTATCAAGCTTATTTGAACTAGTGGTCTCGAACTAACGCTCCTAAGTGATTATATCAGCGAGTCTGGCCAATGGAGCCACGTTTCGACAAGTGTTTGAAAAAATTTTACCTTCCTACGTCTCCCCTAACAACCAAGGATAGTATTTATAGTCCGACCAATCGTGTTTAGTCTTATATTTGTTGCGCTCCAATCAATTTGGAGTTTACATGGTAGGCTATTTCCGTACGTAAGGTTTTTTCAAACACGTTAAAAAAAAATTTTATGAGCAGAAATGATTTCATGCTGTCAGGCATCCCCACTATTTTATTTTGGTTATAACTTGTTAATTCCTAGACTATTTGCGTAACGTTTTACATATTCTTTGTCAGCAAGCCCTAAGGAACCCAAATATACAAATTTAAAAGAGCTAAGTGGCTGCGTTCAAAATATGCAATTTCTTCTACCTCCTGTTTCGAAGATGTGCTGTCTGGGTACTGTAATGTTTTCAAACGTAAACCCATCTAATGTTATCTTTTCTAATAAGCGTTTTTCGTGATTTAAAAACCTAACTCTGGGAAGGTTAGTGTTTTTATCACTGTCCGTCCGAAAAAGTTAGTGCATGTGGCCTTACACGCGTGATAGTAGTAATTGTGTATCGCGTTACGCTTGTTGGGGTGGCATTAATAGCGAGACGTGTGTTTAATTTTGCATGCGTTCGGCTTTCTGCCTCTCCCTTCTCTCTATCCTGCTTTATCTGTCTTTTAGTTACGCTGTGTATAAAATGGAATGAATGAAATATTAAAATTAGGTCATTGTTCAGCTTGCGTATCTCAAATGTTTTTCCAAGAAATACAGCACACGTTTCATTGAAGAAAGCGGGTAATAATATAGTAGGCTTTTACTATCAACGTGAAAGCGTTACAATTTGCAGACGAAGCATAAAACAAAGGGGATTTCGAGTACTGTCATTGTGACAGCACTGTTCTTTACCATTCTTCTTCCTTTCTTTATTATATGTATTTATTAGGCTTTATATTTACTTGATAATTTATATATGTGGATTAGAATATTTCACGACACCTCCCCTCTTAAAACAGACATCCCATGTCAGTCCTTTATTCTATATACACATAGATAAATGTAAGTCAACTTGACTTTACTCTGCTGTGGTGCTATCATGGTTTTATGTAGTTGGGTCCATTCAGAGTAGGCACTACTCATGAAATCTGCCTCAGACTTCTACAACCAATAATATATTTCGGTTATGTTACTGAACAGCCGCAAGTGTGAGTGCTTGTCTTAATGCTGCTTCGCAACCCGTATTCACCATTTCTCTTCTCTGAGTCTGCGCAATGACATGTCCAGAGAACATTATATTTCCCTCAAAATGTACGTTATGAGGAGATAACATATACCTGGTGATAGCAGAGTTTTCGTAGTGGATCCCATAATCTTCTTATTATCCTGTATGAAACATTCGGAATATCCTCAATCAAAGAGGCAACTCAGGGATTCATTACGTTCCTCCGAAATGTTTACATCCAACAATTTTCTCATCATTCTAGAGAAGACACTAGGCGCATTCTTCAATCCAAATGGCAATCTATTAAACTCATAGTGTCCTTCTGAGGTACTAAAAGCTAGGTATGGTCTAACCTCAGGCTTTACTGGAATCTGATAGTATCCTTTACTCAGATCCACTTTTGAGAAATATTTAGCTTTATTTAGTCTGGCAAACAGCTGATTTGTATCCGGCAATGGATCCACCTGTCCTTCTGTAATAGCATTCAGTCTCCTGTAATCTATACAGAGTCTATGTTCTCCAGAGGGCTTCCTTAAGAGTACAACACCGGAACTATACGAAGATTCACTGTGCGAAATAATTCCTTCCTTCAATAGATAGTCTATCTCTTCCTTCAAAGCTTTCTCCTTAGCAAACGGAATCGAATATGGTTTCATACAGACAGGTGTGGGGTCTATCAGTTTCATATCATATTCCAATAGGTTTGTATGCCCTGGTCGGTCTGTTAACACCTCTGCATGATTATTTAGAACCTGTTGCACTCTCTCTTTCTGAGTTTTCGTTAAATGTGTACTGATTTTCACCTGTGCTGCTGTCTCACAGGGGTGTAATGGATATTCAAATGATGAAAGTGGTTCCTTTTTCATCTCCATGGCGATGGACAAGGTCAACAAGTGTGTCTCTTCCTGATGTTCTCTTTCCAAATATTTCTTCAGGAGATTCACATGATAGATTTTTTCTTTCCCCTTCTTATCTATCTTATAATTTGTTCTAGACACCTTCTCTAGAACTGTATATGGACCCTGCCATCCAATTTGTAACTTATTCTGACTCCCGGGCAAAAGAAGCAGTACTTCTCTCCCACAGCCAAATTTCTGTCTTTCGCCTTCCTGTTATAATAGGCAGCATGTTTCTTCCTGGCTTGTTTCAAATTTTCATTGGCAAGTTTCCAGCCAGTTTTTAAACGAGTGGTCAGCTCATTCACATATTGGTATGAAGATGTAATGTTTTCCTCTGCCTTTTCATCAGTCCACGTTCTTAACAAAGCTACATATGGACCTTTAATTGTGTGGACCTATTTGTCCATGCACCGGTATGGTCTCTTCCACTCGAAGCTTTATAGTGATGATTTTTCCTCCCAGAATTATCATTCACAAAACGACCGCTACCAATTTTTCTTTTGGGGCTTTCTCCCCACTTAAAATTCTTGATGAGAGATTTCCTCTCTACATCCTCTTCCTCCAGTTTGTTTAAGTCCGATTGAGGGATTTTCGGCTTATCCTGGGGTAAGACATCTTTTTGCACTCTCCGCATAGTGGCCATTGTAAAACAGTTAAGTGAAGCTTGTCCGTGAAAAGGGGCTTCCCATTCCATTTGGTCCACTTTATCAAATCTATTTTTCTTTTTATTATCAGGCCTAATTTTGCCCCGTGGCGTGTCCAGGTCCTGATCCATGTTCCCACTTGTGGGTGTTCCCTCATGTGCTATGCTACACCTTTCTACAAAATTCTCAATGTCCCATCTTGCTTTGGGCCAATAATAATTGTGAGCCACCTTTTGAATGATGGTACCTATCTTCTCATGGTCCCCATCTGGTTTCACATGTAGGCTCCTTATTAAGTCTGCCCTATATCTTTTAGGAAGTACCAGCTGTCCCTGACCTTTGGATCTAGCTCCAGTCTTCCTATACATCAACTTGTTTTTCATGTAAAAATCTCCCTTGCCTGGAGTTGTATGACAAGTTGACAATTTTCTGAAACAAGGCTTGAGTGTTTTATCCCCAGCCTGTGCCTTCCTCATCTCTTCTGGAGTGGTATCTAACATAATATCCTCCTCCTGTCTTGAGGTCGACCTGACCTGAAGGGTTGCCATATACACAGGTTTCCTTCTGCAACGGTCAGTGTCATGATTGTCCATCTGACAATTTTTACACCACCTTTTTCCTTGGTTGAAAGATTTTCTTTCATCATATTTCCTTTCATCGAATTGTGGGAATTTATTTTTATTTTCATACCGTGGCCTATCAAACTGGTGCTTACCTTTGTTTTGATCCCTAGGATCAAATTTATTAAAGTTCTGTGGTGCCCTAAAGTTATCCACTTGTTTCTTTTTATTACCTGTTACCTCTGCTTGAGCTGCTTGATACCTTTCAGCAACATTTAGCAACTCACCCAGCCTCTCTGCACCTTGTTCCATGAGAAACTTTCTCAGGTCTGGAGCCATGGACTCTCTTAATTGCTCTATAAGGACCATTTCCTTAAGATCTTGGGTTTTCCCCAGAGAAGTCCATTTCTCCAAGTATGTCTCTATTCGTGCAGAGAACTGGTGATAGGTTTCACCTGACAGTAGTTTAGCATTCCTAAATTTTTTCCTATAAAATTCTGCATTCTTTTCATATCTTAACAAAAGAGCCTGCTTTAGCATGTCATAATTTTCCTGATCACCTCTGCTCATTTTTGCAAAAACTTCATAAGCTGCCCCACGAAGTCCCTGAGATAACTTTAAGCTCCACCTTTCTCTCTCTAACCCATATGTGGTAGCTAATAGTTCATACCTATTTAGGTAGCTCTCTATATCATCGTCTTTCTCAACAAAATGATCTAAATGAAAATTCATAGCTGAGGTTGAGGCTCCCTGGCTAGCAGTAGCATCAGAGGCAAAGGGACTGGCACCATTTTCAGGAGCATGGCCTTGAAACTCAAACTCCCTTAGTCGTAACTCATGTTCCCTTTGTAATCTCTTCTCCTCCTTTTCTGCTTCCCTCTCTGCAGCTAATTTCTTCTCTTCCCTTTCTGCAGTCAATCTTCTTTCTTCTCTTCCCTTTCTGCAGTCAATCTTCTTTCTTCTGCTTCCAATTTCTTAGCCTCAGCCTCAATCTGCAACCTCTTAGTCTCAGCCTCAGCCTGCAACCTCTTAGTCTCAGCCTCAGCCTCAAATTGTAACTTCTTAATTTCCCTTTCAGCCTCTAACTTTCTTTCGGCTTCAAACCTTCTTTCTTCGCGTTCAATAAATTTGTCACATTCCGTAGTGACATAGGCAACCATAACTTGCCCATCTAATCCTAACTCTTTTGCAGTCTGAACAGCAGCAGATCGAAATTTGGCCAGGTCCGCCATTGTCTATCAGGTAAATTTATACAATGTCTAACCAACAATTCAATCTCTAAATATATCTAATGGACAACACAGGCACCGTGAGCTCAACCTTATTTAATTCCACCCAAGGATACCTTTTAATTCTTATATTCCCTGAAGTGAATTACCCCCAATATTTTTAATAGGTAAAGATTCAAAATCCCAAGAGCGAGACCCCAATATATGTGGTGAAGTGGGATGGTATAAATATTTATAGGGGACTTAGTGTACTGACTGAGATCAGCTGTGAAGGTATCTATATCTAATAAGAGTAGTGTATTATAGATAACCTTACTTGCTGCCACATATATATATATCTCAGTCAGAATTATTCTGGAATAGTGTGATGACTACGTTGTATGTCTAGGGTATGTGTATGATGAAGTGTAAGTCACAACAACAGACAGATAAACAATTTAATTTATTCCACCACACTTGACAACACTGTGACACTCACATACATAAAACACTCTACAAGGATATCTTAAAGGAGTCACTGATAACTTTTCAAATAACAATATGTATTCATTGCTGTCATGAATGAATATGTGTCCTGATTCAAATACAAAGGGAACCAGGAATCACAATCAATTTTAATTACAAGTTATATGTACAGAATTTATCAATATGAATATTGTAGTGACATATATTATTAAAAGTATCCTATGTGTGTCAGTTGTGTAGTAGTAATATGAGGTAATACTGGTTTTGTTTTGTTCAAGCTCTGTTGGTATTTGTCATCATGACTTCAATAGTTTGTCTTTATTGGAACTAGTATTGGAGATGTTCTCAGTTCCTGATATTAAAACAATTTAATTCCCCTCTTAAGTTTATTTTACAATGTTATTTTAAGATGGGGGTACATAATTTTGAGCTCAGCTGGCCACATCAGCTTATCTTGCGTGATGGCGGCAGGAAAAGACTCCTCTGCTCGATTTCTCCCCTGGGCTCTGGAGACACCTCACTGATAGCTAAATGGACCAAGGAGTATGCTGTCCGACTCTGGATTCAGCAAAGCTCTGACCAGGTGCTGCTCAATACCATCAAGACCACGGTCCCTGAAAACAAGAAGGATGTACCTTCTACTTCATAACTAATTGATACTCTAGTTCTACACTGAGCACAATACATCACAAACATTGAGTTCAGAGCGTTAGGCCAACTGTCAGCTTCATCTGAAATACTTTATACCAGTATTAACCTCCTTAATGGTTACTACGCCTCTGCACTTCCAGCATTATTTCTTTCTAGTCAATCATCTAGGTGTCAGTGTACTGTTTGGCCATTCCATGCCGTTTTACTTTCCTCCGACACCTTCTGTTCAGGCTGGAGCATTATAGGCTTTACATCATGTTTGCTACTGAACTACACATATATACAGGCATAAATCAACAATTCACATTCAATTTTCATTAAAAGATATTGAATGGTTCAAGCTTACCACAATTCATATGAATAAACACAGATACGTTGACTAGCAATGAATTCTGGCACAAATACTGGCACAAATTCCCATCTGCTTATGTTCCAGGCTTTTATTTAGCAAAAATATGAGCTGGCTTCAACGCACTGTTGCTTTATCAAGCTTATTTGAACTAGTGGTCTCGAACTAACGCTCCTAAGTGATTATATCAGCGAGTCTGGCCAATGGAGCCACGTTTCGACAAGTGTTTGAAAAAATTTTACCTTCCTACGTCTCCCCTAACAACCAAAGATAGTATTTATAGTCCGACCAATCGTGTTTAGTCTTATATTTGTTGCGCTCCAATCAATTTGGAGTTTACATGGTAGGCTATTTCCGTACGTAAGGTTTTTTCAAACACGTTAAAAAAAAAATTTTATGAGCAGAAATGATTTCATGCTGTCAGGCATCCCCACTATTTTATTTTGGTTATAACTTGTTAATTCCTAGACTATTTGCGTAACGTTTTACATATTCTTTGTCAGCAAGCCCTAAGGAACCCAAATATACAAATTTAAAAGAGCTACGTGGCTGCGTTCAAAATATGCAATTTCTTCTACCTCCTGTTTCGAAGATGTGCTGTCTGGGTACTGTAATGTTTTCAAACGTAAACCCATCTAATGTTATCTTTTCTAATAAGCGTTTTTCGTGATTTAAAAACCTAACTCTGGGAAGGTTATTGTTTTTATCACTGTCCGTCCGAAAAAGTTAGTGCATGTGGCCTTACACGCGTGATAGTAGTAATTGTGTATCGCGTTACGCTTGTTGGGGTGGCATTAATAGCGAGACGTGTGTTTAATTTTGCATGCGTTCGGCTTTCTGCCTCTCCCTTCTCTCTATCCTGCTTTATCTGTCTTTTAGTTACGCTGTGTATAAAATGGAATGAATGAAATATTAAAATTAGGTCATTGTTCAGCTTGCGTATCTCAAATGTTTTTCCAAGAAATACAGCACACGTTTCATTGAAGAAAGCGGGTAATAATATAGTAGGCTTTTACTATCAACGTGAAAGCGTTACAATTTGCAGACGAAGCATAAAACAAAGGGGATTTTGCGTACAGCCATTTTGACAGCACTGTTCTTTACCATTCTTCTTCCTTTCTTTATTATATGTATTTATTAGGCTTTATATTTACTTGATAATTTATATATGTGGATTAGAATATTTCACGACAACGACACTGCATTTTAAGATCGTCAAAGTAGACAACCCAGACAAAGCAAGGAAAGAATAGAGTTAGGATTCAGAATTAAAGGACCGGACACAAAAACGTAGTAAAGTAACTTCTGAAACATCGTCAATATTAATACGGAAACCGGATTCTACAAGACCACCCACACAGCCACAGAGGGATTCTAAATATACTACTCGTCAAAAGTCAAGGGCCACCCTATTATTTTCAATACACTTTTGTTTTAGCGCAGAGAATGAGTAAATGAAGGAAGTTTTTAGTAAATATGGGTGCAATATCTTCCTCTGACAGTTCTCTATGCACGTTAAGCATAAAAACAACTCACCGACAACCATGGTGATCACGTGCAATTTAGTTTGCTGACCATTAATTTCCATTTTTAATCTGTTTTTTCAAACTTCCGTACAACCAAACAAGTGAAGTAATCGTGCTGATTGACATTCCACGTGCAATGCCGACTTTTCGTCAACAGAGTTCACTCTTAATTTGTTTTACAATCAGCAGACTTAGGGTAGTTTCATCACTTGCAAAAACCATACCACCGAGAAGAAGTCTTGACACCTTACAAAGAATGAGGGCTATAGCGTGGGTTAAAAGTGGTTTATCTGTCCGTGAGGTTGCTAGACGGCTTGCAGTGTCACACTCTACTATCCAACGAATTTTGGAGAGATTTCAGGCCACAGGAAGTGTGGAGGATCGCCACCGGCCAGATCGCCCTAGATGCACCAATAGACATGATGACCGGTACCTCTTGTTGTCAGCCCTGCGCCATTGAACAGTGACTTGTTCCACTCTAAGATGTCAGCTGAGACAAACTGTAAACGTTAATGTCAGTCAAAGCACCATTCGCAGATGTTTACATGAATTTGGACTGGCTGCTCGACGTCCTGCAGTCAGAATCCCTCTTACTCCTGCTCATCGCAGAGCCCGTGTTGCTTGGTGTCGCGAGCACATCCGATGGACAAGGCAACAATGGAGTCAAGTTCTCTTCACTGATGAATCTCGCTTCACTGTGTCACTCAATGATGGCAGGATTCGAGTTTGGAGACGACCAGGAGAGCGATTTACTGATGATACAATTCGAGAGGTGGATCGTTATGGTAAGGGTTCTGTCATGTTCTGGGGAGGCTTCTACAGACACGGCAGGACCCCACTCTACATCATCCAAGGCAACTTGACCGGCCCAAGATACCAGAATTAAATCTTGAGACCAATTGTTCAGCCTGCTCTGGAGGCCATAGGTGGTAATGCCATCTTTCAAGATGATAACGCTCGACCCCATCGAGCTCGTGTGGTGAATGAGTTTATTCAGCAACATGGGATCATCAGGATGGCGTGGCCAGCTTATTCACCTGACCTTTCTCCGATTGAGCACCTCTGGGATGTCCTTGCTCGAAGATTGAAAACAAATCACCCCCTGCCAATGGATGTTGCACAGCTGACTGCATTTCTGCTTCAGGAATGGCAAGCTGTTCCTCGGGATACTCTTCGGACATTTGTGGACTCGATGCGTCTACGCTGTCTTGAATGCCTTGCTGCAAACGGTGGTCATACCCGATTTTGAAATGTCTATTTGTCCAATATCTATTGTGTGACTTTTGAAAAGGTGGGTGACACGCTTCACAGCTTCATTGCGTTTGAATGTGTGTTTCCATTTCTTTACGTGACATGTCAATTTGGTACTCAATAAATGCCGTTTTGACTGATACCAATTACGTTTATATCAGATTTGTTTTATGGTTTCAACCAAGGTTTTTCTAAGTGGCCCTTGACTTTTGACGAGTAGTATAGAAACAATACGTCAGACGCGTGTTCGAGGCATCTTCATCAAGTTTCCAAGACTATTCTACTGAGCAAGAAGTTTAGATCTGCTAACTATTGGGGTGAGTTGTAACATATATTTTATACTTTGAATTTGACATGTTTGCACTTGCTGGTGGTTATACAGGTTCATGCGAGGCTGGCAACCTCAGCATGTGAAAATGATAATTTCATGAACCAACACAGCAGAGCGCTGGTGATTGCTTCGTGCTAGTTCCTACAGGGAACCAAAAGCAGAGGTAACCCAAGACTCTGAATGGAGTAAGGAGTGGATGATGAGGACATCATGTGTATATATACTGAAGCACATTAAAAACGCACCACCTGTATAATCCAGGAACAGAGTGTGAAATGTAAATATAAGTGTGTACAAGTTTACATATTTGGAATCTTTATTCATTTTCCTATGAATCCATGCTGGTCATTAATTTGTACATTTGATTGTTATGAAATTCATTGCATTCTGTGCAGGCAAGGGAGAAAACCAAAAATACAAAAAAATGCACGTGCGTTATCCTGCTGGAGAAGCTGCAAGTCTGGATAAATTGTGAACGCAGGAGCAACCAGTGCATCCAGAACCTCATCTCGATATGTCACAGCATTAACATTTCCACGTAACACGTGAAGAGGCAAGCAATGGTGAAAACTGAATCCTCCCCAAATGGGAATACTGCCACCTCGAAATCGGTTGACACAGCAATCTGCAAAGCGCTCTTCACACCGTCGCTAAATCCGCATACGTCCATCTGCAAAGGATATGTTGAATCTGTTCTCGTCTGTGAATAGGACAGCATCCCACTGCAGTCTAGTCCATCTGATATGTTGCTCTGCCCATTGCAGGCGCTGCTAACGATGTCTGTGAGTCAAGTTTGGCCCAACATAAGGTCGTCTTGCAGTAAGGCCTGTATCTCTGAGTCGTCGTATGACTGTCATTCGAGAGACTTGCCCATGTCTACCCACTATTGCTCTTGCTGTTTGACTTGCCGGGAGAGTACGATTCCTTAGGTGACTCAGCACAATATGACGATCTTGCGCAGGGGTAGTAACTCGTGGTTGGCCACTCCGAAGTCTATCCCGGGCACTGCCAGTAGTTCCGTAACGTTCATTGAGACGTACAATAGTGCTGTGGTGGCAATTCATCCTTCTGGCAATGTCCCGCGAGCTCATTTCGGTCTCCAACATACCAATGGCTCGTTGGCGGTCGTTTTCAGATAGTCGTGGCATTTCAAGCACATGTACTGGGTGTTTTGTCTCAACGGCCTTTTTATACCGAGTATACTGCCACAACGCGTACACATTTTCAGGGTCATAGCTGTTGGGAATCGTGTTGCACGTGTAACTTTCATCGTTTTCATGTAGTCTGTACACACACCCGTGGGTTGAATCTTGCACTTTCCATTCCAGCAGCCATTCGCTCTCTACCTCATGGCAAACACGGGGAAAATCCATTCACACACTTTTTTTTTTGCCAGCTTCTCGGCATCATTATATATAATAGTGGTGCGTTTTTAATGTGCTTCAGTATATTTATTATCATTTGTAATAAGGTATATGTATACTTAGACATGTTCACCCAGGCACAATCCATTGCAATCTCTGCTGTTGTAGTGGTATTGATGGTATTGTATGATGATGATGGTACTACATGTAAATTGTATGAGGCCAGCTGTGAAGGCTCCTGAGATAAAATGTAATTGAGAATTGTCAGAAGGCCTTTCTTGCTACCACTACGACCTCACACTTAATTTTTTTTTATGAATGTAGCTGCGTAAAGTGTCTAGGGTAATGATGTGTAATGTGGTGTGTTAGTTATAAATACACCCACAGACATTTAAGAAGACTAATAAGATTAACAAGTGTTAAAATACACTGAACTAACTCACGTGTATAAGGTTTTTGATATAATTATATTACATTTATTTGTTCTGGATCAAGTTTTATTTTGACCAGAACTTGTTTTAAAAGAAGGATTGAAAATTTATGAAAAAAAATGCATGGAATGTTACATAATAAATGCAGGAGTGTACATATTTAAGTACTAGACTAGTTAGTTTTATTAAAAAAAGTTCGAGTAGTCATCTCTTTGGGAGGATAGTTACTGTTTGTGCTGTTGGGGTGGCCTCATCACACCTGTCTATATTGACTACACATTGTCCAGAAAATGGTGGGAATTTTTATGGGGATATTAGTCACTACCAATAGTTGGTGAATGTCCAGCAGACCAGAGGCTCACTCATCTTTTTGTAGCTCTGGTGCTGAAAACTTGCGGTCCCACCTCTCCGTGCTGGCGGGCAATAATGGTGGTCTCTGTCACAAGAACTGCACAGATACACTCGAGTAAAGTCACCCACCGAATAGACTCTGCTTTGTTGTCGATAGAAAACTCACAGCTCTGCAATCAAAGTATGGGCTATGTGTCAAAATCTATTCTATACCCACGTCTGGACACCACACTGACACAACAACCACATCATACAGACAGGTCAGATCTCTCTGACCAAACAGCACAGTTACCATGGTGGGTTTACATCCAATAGATCCTCCCAGACTATAGATTCTGAAAAATAATTATTAGTTGTCGGCCCTAAAAGAAGATAGGTAATCTGTTTCAACGCTTGATTTATTTTGCATAATCCTTGCTGTAGTTTATGTACATTGTTGGTCCCTAGACCCTGACTAGGGCGGGGGGTCTAGAGCAAATCCCTACTTGTTTGTAAGGCTAGATTTTGATATGGCAGTATCAAATCACTCGAACATGAAACAATATTCAAAATATATAAAGAAATAATTTCAATCTTACCAGATTATGAATACATAACACAGAATTGCTAGCAAAACTCAGCTGAGCTGCTGGCTATAGTATGGCGTCCCTAAATTTATTTCACTTTCTTTCATATGGAAATCACCACACTTTAAAATCTGTGTCTATCACTGAACAACTATTGAAGAATGGCCCCACTTTCGCGTCTGAGCGCTAATGATATGATTGTCTGTGGCCAATCACTGCCTAGGTTTATTTGAAATTCAAATTTCCTACCCTAAAGTCATTTCAGTCATGCTTCAGTCAAGTATGGATGTTTATCTGTTAGTCTGTCCGTCTCTACTTGTGTTTCTAAAAAAATGTGCTTGATTTTTGAAGCAACCTTTCTCTCCCCTTAAAATTTTGTCGTAAAAAGTTATATTTAGACACAGCTACCGCTCAAAAACCCTCTCCTCCATAATAAGTAACTTTGAACACCTGCGTCCCAAGGTCGTGTTTTTGTGTGCAAATTGCGACACTTTTAGATTCAATACAGTCTGTCGATGATGTGAACTACACTGTCTTTTGTCATTATCTTCAATATTATCTATCCGTTTGTAAAATTAAGATCATATTTGTTCACTGCTCAGAATAGGCCATCCGGCCAGCTAATTTTTATATTCCTAACATTAATATTAAGAAAAATTACTTTTTAAATTTTTGTAATATTCCTAACATCTGCGTTCTTCCGCTCAAATTCAAATCAAGCGCTTGGTATCGCAAAACGTCCAATTCCGTACCTCGTGTCAATTTGGGGGACTTGAATTTTTTTACTTTCATCCATTTCCCCCCCCAATTGCGTCTCCTAGCCTTTCCAGTCATATTTTTTCCTTTTTGATCCTCCGTTCCCCTCCTGTCTAGCAAGTCAATTTTATGGAGGGTGATGACCCGCGGTCTAGGCGACCATGTACATCAGCAGCCTACGCATTATGTTTTTATCCTTAAATGTTATCTTTTGAGTATTTTACCGTTGTATCTCTGTCAATTTCACTACACATCTCCCCACTTGAAAACATGCCTATGGCAAGTTCCAAAACCAGCGATACACATAGGTAAAATTACTCCTCACGTCTGCCACTACTCTAATTTTGATCACAGGGGTGCCGACTGAGGAAATCTGCACCGACATTCAATTTGCCTGGGATATATTGGATACTAAACTGATAAGGTTGAAGCAATAAAGACCACCTCAGCAATCTTGCGTTTTCATGCTTAGCCTGAGACAAGAACACGAGAGGCTGATGATCCGTCTCCACCACAAATGTCCTACCATACAGATAGATTTGAAACTTCTTTATTGCCCAGATTAATGCTAAACATTCTTTTTCGCTTGTGGAGTATCCTTGTTCCGCCTTATTCAATTTGCGGCTTGCATAAGCGACTGGTTTCAGTTCCCCATCAGGTGAAGATGATCTTTGCAACAAAGCCCCTCCTAGTCCTACATTACTTGCATCGGTTCTTAAGACAAAGTCCTGTGTCAAATCAGGCAGTTTGAGAATAGGCTTGCTAGTGAGTTTTTCCTTTAACTCTTGGAACGCTAGTTCACATTGTGCAGTCCAAATAATTTTATCTGGAAGTCCCTTGCGAGTCAGATCAGTCAGAGGAGCACAAATAGCGTTAAAATTTTTGATGTATTTCTGATAAAATCCGCATAACGACACAAATGATCGCACGTCCTTTTTTGTTTGCGGCCTAGGTGCTCTCTGCAGTTTTTCCAAGTTCTTAGGATCAGGGGTCATATTACCCTGATATACAGTGTGCCCCAAGAATTCCAACTCTTTGCATCCAATACAACATTTTGTTGGCCTAGCAGTTAAGTTCGCCTCCCGAAGTCTATCAAACAACATCTCCAGAGCTTCAATGTGTTCTTCAAATGTCTCGGTGGCGACCAGAATATCATCCATGAAATTTGTGATACATGGGTTATTCAGGGGATCCAACAATTTTCGCATCATCCTTGAAAACACACTCGGAGCATTTTTCAGTCCGAATGGTAGCATATTGAATTCATAATGTCCATCCGAAGTGCTAAAAGCCAAATAAGGTCTCACTTCAGGCTTCACTGGGATCTGGTAATAGCCTTTACTAAGATCCACCTTTGAAAAGTATTTTGCCTTGTTCAGTCTGGCAAATAACTGTTTTGTGTCTGGTAATGGATCCACTTGTCCTTCTGTGACAGCATTCAGTTTCCTGTAATCTATGCACAGTCTGTGTTCCCCAGACGGTTTCCTCAACAAAACGACACTAGAACTAAAAGATGATTCACTGTGCGAAATAATCCCCTCCTTCAACAAATAATCTATTTCTTCCTTTAATGCCTTCTCCTTCGCGAACGGAATAGAATAGGCTCTCATACAGATTGGGTTTGAGTCTACCAGTTTCATGTCATACTGTAGCAAATTTGTATGGCCTGGTTTATCTGTTAATACATCTGTATGTTCCTCCAGAACCTTTTGAACTCTCTCCCTCTGGTTTTTAGTCAGGTGCTTACTGACTTTTACCTGTGCTGCTGTTTCACAAGGATGTAATGGGTATTCATGTGAGGTGAGTGGTTCCTTTTGCATCTGGGTTGCAATAGCCAAGGTCAATAAGGGGGTGCTTTCCTGGAGTGGTCTGTCCAGATACTTCTTTAACAGGTTTACATGATAAACTTTTTCCTTCCCCTTTTTGTCAATTTTATAGTTTGTTCTAGACACCTTCTCTAGAACCGTATATGGACCTTGCCAACCAATTTGTAATTTATTCTGGCTTCCGGGTAGTAGAAGCAGCACCTTCTCTCCGACTGCCAGTTCCCTGTCCTTTGCCTTCCTATTAAAATATGCTGCATGTTTCTTCCTGGCTTGTTTCAAATTATCATTTGCCAGTTTCCATCCAGCTTTCAAACGAGTGGTCAGTTCGTTCACATATTGATACGATGAGGTAACAGTCTCTTCCGCCTTCTCATCTGTCCAGGTCCTTAATAGAGCTTCTAATGGACCTTTTATTGGCCTCCCAAATAGCAGAGTTGCGGGAGCCATCCCGGTTGAACTATGTGGTACCTCCCGGTACGCAAACAATGCGGCGGGCAGGAATTGATCCCACAGATCCGGTTTTTCGTGTGCCAGCTTTCTCAGGATAGAAATGAGAGTCCCATTGAACCTCTCTACCTGGCCGTTCCCTTGTGGATGGTACGGACTACAATGAAAGTGCCTGGCTTGAAATAGCTTAAAAACTTCTTCCGTTAGTTTCCCCTTGAACTGAGAACCATTATCCGTCAAGATTTGATGCGGGAATCCTAATCGGGTAAATATTGTAAGTAGTGCCTCTGCTACATGTTTTGAATCAATTGATGGCAGGGCTACCGCCTCTCCCCACATAGAACAAGTGTCCACCAGAGTAAGGATGTAACTGTTCCTCCTCTTGGTCCGAGTGAGAGGTCCTACAATATCCACTGCAACCCTCTCAAAAGGTGTTCCCACTATGGGCATTTCCCCTAGAGTTGCAGGAGCAGTCCAGTGCTTTGGAGCTACCCTTTGACATTCTGGGCAGGATTTGACATATCTTTTTATATCCTCCGTTATCCCTGGCCAGAAGTAATGACAAGCTATACGCTGTCCTGTGGCGCTGATCCCCATGTGACCACTGAAGGGAATCGCATGTCCGAGTTCCATCACTTTATCTCTATATGAAGTGGGAAGAACCAGCTGGTTGTGACCATTTGTTCCAGTTCCGGCCTTCCTGTATAAGAGTTTGTTCTTCATGAAATATTCCCCCTTGCTCGGAGGTGTGTGGCATTTGGGCAATTTTTTAAAACAGGGCTTGAGTGTCCTATCCTCAGCCTGCGCCTTCCTCATCTCCTCTGGATGAGCATTTATAGGTTCACCTTCTTCCTCCTTCTGTGACCTGGTCTGCACTGTCGCCATGATCACAGGTTTCTCGGGATTCCCCAAGAAGACGTATCTACACCCCAATATCAGAGGGTAGATTGGTTCATCTATCACTGCTGCTCTGATTTCTCCTTCCACATAGCGAGTTTTCACCGTTATCCTTGCGATGGGAAGTGTCATGAGTGGTATGTCCTTAGTCGCCCCTTGTATTTCCACTGTTTCTGTGGTATACTGACTTGGGTCCACTAGGCTAGACTTCACAACTGAATCATAATCCAAACCTGTATCATAAAGGCACCTTATGGTGACCCCATTACAAATAACATCCTCACAAACTGGGGGGTGATAAGGTTCCTGTTGTCCCTTAGGATTAACCTTTAATCTTTGCGTCCCCGACTTCATTGCAGCAATGTTTGAAGGTTTCCTTCTACAAAATTCGGTGTTATGGTTATCCTTCTTGCACCATTTACACCATCTTTTTCCTTGGTTCAACGGTTTTCTTTCATTGAACTTTTGGTCATTGAACTGTGAGTTTCTGTCGCGATAGTCATTTCTTGGCCGCTCAAAGTTTGTCCTACCTTTATTTCCCTGCTCTCTATTATCAAATTTATTAAATTGCTGTGGAGCTTTAAAATTGTCTATGTGCTTCTTTTTAGCACCACTTACCTCTGCCTGGCTGCCTGATACCTCTCAGCAACATTTAAAATTTCCCCCAACTTCTCTGCACCTTGTTCCATGAGAAATTTTCTCATGTCTGGAGCCATGGACTCTCTCAATTGCTCAATCATGATCATTTCTTTAAGATCTTGGGTCTTCCCCAGAGCCGTCCATTTCTCCAAATAGGTTTCTAGTCTGGCAGAGAATTGGTGGTATGTCTCCCCAGACAACAGTTTGGCATTTCTAAATCTCTTACGATAAAATTCACCATTCTTCTCGTACCTTAATAACAAAGCCTGCTTTAACATGTCATAATTGTCTTGGTCTTCCCTGTTCATTTTGGCAAATACTTCATAAGAAGCACCCCTCAATCCCTGTGATAGCTTTAAACTCCACCTCTCTCTCTCTAACCCATATGTAGTAGCTAATAACTCAAAACGTCCTAGGTACCCCTCTATGTCATCGTCTTTCTCAACAAAATGGTCTAAATGAAACCCCATAGCTGAGTTTGAGGCTCCCATACTGGGCGTAGCATCTGAGGCAAAAGGGCTGGCACCATTTTCAGGGTGCGGGCCTTGTAATTCCAGCTCCCTTAGTCGTAATTCGTGCTCCCTCTGCAACCTTCTATCTTCAGCCTCCCTTTCGGCAGTCAACCTTTTTTCCTCTGCCTCCCTTTCGGCCTTTTTATCTTCTGCCTCCCTTTCGGCCTTTTTATCTTCTGCCTCCCTTTGCTGTCGTTTTTCTTCTGCCTCAATCTGCAGCCTCTTAATTTCTCTATCAGCCTCAATTTGTAACCTCTTCTCTTCAGCTACCTTTCTATCTTCCCTTTCAATATATTTATCACATTCAGTCGTTACGTATTGAATTAAAATTTGACCATCCATCCCCATCTCCTTCGCAGTGAGCACAGCAGCTGATCTAAACTTTGCTAGCTCTGCCATACTTTTTGGACAATATAATAATATACAAGATAAATCTCTAACCAGTAAATACACTAAGTACTTCTAATTACTATATGACTATAGTCTAACTAATTCTAACTAACCAGTTAACTAATTAATTATTACTGGCTGTGAAGATTCACCAACTTTTATCTGCAGGGACACTTTTAATTTTAAAGGAAATTTTACAATTTATTTCCCTACTTTTATTTCTCCCACCAGGAGATCCTAATTTTACTGTTGGGCTAATTATCCCTGGACAAGACCCCAATTTATGTAGTGGTATTGATGGTATTGTATGATGATGATGGTACTACATGTAAATTGTATGAGGCCAGCTGTGAAGGCTCCTGAGATAAAATGTAATTGAGAATTGTCAGAAGGCCTTTCTTGCTACCACTACGACCTCACACTTAATTTTTTTTTATGAATGTAGCTGCGTAAAGTGTCTAGGGTAATGATGTGTAATGTGGTGTGTTAGTTATAAATACACCCACAGACATTTAAGAAGACTAATAAGATTAACAAGTGTTAAAATACACTGAACTAACTCACGTGTATAAGGTTTTTGATATAATTATATTACATTTATTTGTTCTGGATCAAGTTTTATTTTGACCAGAACTTGTTTTAAAAGAAGGATTGAAAATTTATGAAAAAAAATGCATGGAATGTTACATAATAAATGCAGGAGTGTACATATTTAAGTACTAGACTAGTTAGTTTTATTAAAAAAAGTTCGAGTAGTCATCTCTTTGGGAGGATAGTTACTGTTTGTGCTGTTGGGGTGGCCTCATCACACCTGTCTATATTGACTACACATTGTCCAGAAAATGGTGGGAATTTTTATGGGGATATTAGTCACTACCAATAGTTGGTGAATGTCCAGCAGACCAGAGGCTCACTCATCTTTTTGTAGCTCTGGTGCTGAAAACTTGCGGTCCCACCTCTCCGTGCTGGCGGGCAATAATGGTGGTCTCTGTCACAAGAACTGCACAGATACACTCGAGTAAAGTCACCCACCGAATAGACTCTGCTTTGTTGTCGATAGAAAACTCACAGCTCTGCAATCAAAGTATGGGCTATGTGTCAAAATCTATTCTATACCCACGTCTGGACACCACACTGACACAACAACCACATCATACAGACAGGTCAGATCTCTCTGACCAAACAGCACAGTTACCATGGTGGGTTTACATGCGATAGATCCTCCCAGACTATAGATTCTGAAAAATAATTATTAGTTGTCGGCCCTAAAAGAAGATAGGTAATCTGTTTCAACGCTTGATTTATTTTGCATAATCCTTGCTGTAGTTTATGTACACTGTTAGTCCCTAGACCCTGACTTGGGCGGGGGGTCTAGAGCAAAATCCCTACTTGTTTGTAAGGCTAGATTTTGATATGGCAGTATCAAATCACTCGAACATGAAACAATATTCAAAATATATAAAGAAATAATTTCAATCTTACCAGATTATGAATACATAACACAGAATTGCTAGCAAAACTCAGCTGAGCTGCTGGCTATAGGATGGCGTCCCTAAATTTACTTCACTTGCTTTCATATGGGAAAACACCACACTTTAAAATCTGTGTCTAACACTGAACAATTATTGAAGAATGACCCCAAATGCGCTCTGAGCGCTAATGATATGCTTGTCTGTGGCCAATCACTGCCTAGTTGTACTTTAAATTTCAAATTTCTACACTAAAGTCATTTCAGTCATGCTTCAGTCAAGTATGGATGGTTATCTGTTAGTCTGTCCGTCTCTACTTGTGTTTCTAAAAAAATGTGCTTGATTTTTGAAGCAACCTTTCTCTCCCCTTAAAATTTTGTCGTAAAAGTTATATTTAGACACAGCTACCGCTCAAAAACCCTCTCCTCCATAATAAGTAACTTTGAACACCTGTTCCCAAGGTCGTGTTTTTGTGTGCAAATTGTGACACTTTTAGATTCAATATAGTCTAGCGATGATGTGAACTACACTGTCTTTTGTCATTATCTTCAATATTATCTATCCGTTTGTAAAATTAAGATCATATTATTTCATTGCTCAGAATAGGCCATCCGGCCAGCTAATTTTTATATTCCTAACATTAATATTAAGAAAAATTACTTTTTAAATTTTTGTAATATTCCTAACATCTGCGTTCTTCCGCTCAAATTCAAATCAAGCGCTTGGTATCGCAAAACGTCCAATTCCGTACCTCGTGTCAATTTGGGGGACTTGAATTTTTTTACTTTCATCCCTTCCCCCCCCCCCCCCCCCCAATTGCGTCTCTTTAGCCTTTCCAGTCATATTTTTTTCCCTTTTGATACTCCGTTCCCCTCCGGTCTAGCAAGTCAATTTTATGGGGATGATGACCCGCGGTCTAGGCGATCATGTACATCAGCAGCCTACGCATTATGTTTTTATCCTCAAATGTTATCCTTGGAGGAATTTTACCGTTGTATCTCTGTCAATTTCACTACAGCTGTCCAGACATACTTTTCGCTCAGACTAACTGAGAGTAATGGTGAATTTTTATCATATCCACTGAGCTATAACGCATGTCGTGAAATATTCTAATCCACATATATAAATTATCAGGTAAATATAAAGCCTAACAAATAAATTCTAATAAAGAAAAGAGCAATGGTAAAATAACAGTGCTGTCACAAAGAATGTACTCGAAATCCCCTTTGTTTTATGCTTCGTCTGCAAATTGTAACGTTTCCACGTTAAATATAAGCCACTGCATAAATACAAGCGTTTCCACAACACATTAAAACGGGTATTGCATTTCTGAGAAAAACATTGAGAGGCACAATGCGTAATGACCTAAATTAATCCTAACATTAATTATACTACGTTACCAAAACGAACGAACAGATGGACTCAAATAGAAAGAGAGAGGGAGGGCTGAAAATCAGGAACGCATGCAACACGCGTCGCGCGATACACAATTACTACTATCACGCGTGTAAGGCCACATGCACTAATTTTTTTTTCAGACGGACAGTGATAAATTCACTACCCTTCCCAGAGTTAGGTTTTTAAATCCTGAAAAACTCTTATTAGGAAAGATGACAATAGATGGGTTTACGTTTGAAAACATTACAGTACCCAGACAGCACATCTTCGAAACAGGAGGTAGAAGAAATTGCATATTTTGAACGCAGCCACTTAGCTCTTTTAAATTTGTATATTTGGGTTCCTTAGGGCTTGCTGACAAAGAATATGTAAAACGTTACGCAAATAGTCTAGGAATTAACAAGTTATAGCCAAAATAAAATGATGGTGCTGTCAGACAACACCCAAAATCAGAATCGCTCAGTGGTAGATTTTTTTAAAACCACCATTGTACGGGAAATGGGCCACAAGTTACATTTGAACTGATTGGCTGGAATGATATGTAAGGCTAAACACGATTAGTCGGACTATAAATGCTATCCTTGGTTGTTAGGGGAGACGTAGGAAGGTAAAATTTTTTCAAACACTTGTCGAAACGTGGCTTCATTGGCCAGACTCGCTGATATAATCACTTAGGAGCGTTAGTTCGAGACCACTAGTTCAAATAAGCTTGATAAAGCAACAGTGCGTTGAAGCCAGCTCATATTTTTGCTAAATAAAAGCCTGGAACATAAGCAGATGGGAATTTGTGCCAGTATTTGTGCCAGAATTCATTGCTAGTCAACGTATCTGTGTTTATTTCCATGAATTGTGGTAAGCTTGAAACATTCAGTATCTTTTAATGAAAATTGAATGTGAATTGTTAATTTATGCCTGTATATATGTGTAGTTCAGTAGCAAACATGATGTAAAGCCTATAATGCTCCAGCCTGAACAGAAGGTGTCGGAGGAAAGTAAAACGGCATGGAATGGCCAAACAGTACACTGACACCTAGATTATTGATTAGACAGAAATAATGCTGGAAGTGCAGAGGCGTAGTAACCATTAAGGGGTTAATACTGGTATAAAGTATTTCAGATGAAGCTGACAGTTGGCCTAACGCTCTGAACTCAATGTTTGTGATGTATTGTGCTCAGTGTAGAACTAGAGTATCAATTAGTTATGAAGTAGAAGGTACATCCTTCTTGTTTTCAGGGACCGTGGTCTTGATGGTATTGAGCAGCACCTGGTCAGAGCTTTGCTGAATCCAGAGTCGGACAGCATACTCCTTGGTCCATTTAGCTATCAGTGAGGTGTCTCCAGAGCCCAGGGGAGAAATCGAGCAGAGGAGTCTTTTCCTGCCGCCATCACGCAAGATAAGCTGATGTGGCCAGCTGGGCTCAACATTATGTACCCCCATCTTAAAATGACATTGTAAAAATAACATTAAGAGGGGAATTAAATTGTTTTAATATCAGTTCCAATAAAGACAAACTATTGAAGTCATGATGACAAATACCAACAGAGCTTGAACAAAACCAAACCAGTATTACCTCATATTACTACTACACAACTGACACACATAGGATACTTTTAATAATATATGTCACTACAATATTCATATTGATAAATTCTGTACATATAACTTGTAATTAAAATTGATTGTGATTCCTGGTTCCCTTTGTATTTGAATCAGGACACATATACATTCATGACAGCAATGAATACATATTGTTATTTGAAAAGTTATCAGTGACTCCTTTAAGATATCCTTGTAGAGTGTTTTATGTATGTGAGTGTCACAGTGTTGTCAAGTGTGGTGGAATAAATTAAATTGTTTATCTGTCTGTTGTTGTTATGACTTACACTTCATCATACACATACCCTAGACATACAACGTAGTCATCACACTATTCCAGAATAATTCTGACTGAGATATAAATATATGTGGCAGCAAGTAAGGTTATCTATAATACACTACTCTTATTAGATATAGATACCTTCACAGCTGATCTCAGTCAGTACACTAAGTCCCCTATAAATATTTATAACATCCCACTTCACCACATATATTGGGGTCTCGCTCTTGGGATTTTGAATCTTTCCCTATTAAAAATATTGGGGGTAATTCACTTCAGGGAATATAAGAATTAAAAGGTATCCTTGGGTGGAATTAAATAAGGTTGAGCTCACGGTGCCTGTGTTGTCCATTAGATATATATTTAGAGATTGAATTGTTGGTTAGACATTGTATAAATTTACCTGATAGACAATGGCGGACCTGGCCAAATTTCGATCTGCTGCTGTTCAGACTGCAAAAGAGTTAGGATTAGATGGGCAAGTTATGGTTGCCTATGTCACTACGGAATGTGACAAATTTATTGAACGCGAAGAAAGAAGGTTTGAAGCCGAAAGAAAGTTAGAGGCTGAAAGGGAAATTAAGAAGTTACAATTTGAGGCTGAGGCTGAGACTAAGAGGTTGCAGGCTGAGGCTGAGACTAAGAGGTTGCAGATTGAGGCTGAGGCTAAGAAATTGGAGGCAGAAAGAGAAGACAAAAGATTAGCTGCAGAAAGGGAAGAGAAGAAATTAGCTGCAGAAAGGGAAGCAGAAGAAAGAAGATTGACTGCAGAAAGGGAAGAGAAGAAATTAGCTGCAGAAAGGGAAGCAGAAGATAAAAGATTACAAAGGGAACATGAGTTACGACTAAGGGAGTTTGAGTTTCAAGGCCATGCTCCTGAAAATGGTGCCAGTCCCTTTGCCTCTGATGCCACTGCTAGCCAAGGAGCCTCAACCTCAGCTATGAATTTTCATTTAGATCATTTTGTTGAGAAAGACGATGATATAGAGAGCTATCTAAATAGGTATGAACTATTAGCTACCACGTATGGGTTAGAGAGAGAAAGGTGGAGCTTAAAGTTATCTCAAGGACTTCGTGGGGCAGCTTATGAAGTTTTTGCAAAAATGAGCAGAGGTGATCAGGAAAATTATGACATGCTAAAGCAGGCTCTTTTGTTAAGGTATGAAAAGAATGCAGAATTTTATAGGAAAAAATTTAGGAATGCTAAACTACTGTCAGGTGAAACCTATCACCAGTTCTCTGCACGAATAGAGACATACTTGGAGAAATGGACTTCTCTGGGGAAAACCCAAGATCTTAAGGAAATGGTCCTTATAGAGCAATTAAGAGAGTCCATGGCTCCAGACCTGAGAAAGTTTCTCATGGAACAAGGTGCAGAGAGGCTGGGTGAGTTGCTAAATGTTGCTGAAAGGTATCAAGCAGCTCAAGCAGAGGTAACAGGTAATAAAAAGAAACAAGTGGATAACTTTAGGGCACCACAGAACTTTAATAAATTTGATCCTAGGGATCAAAACAAAGGTAAGCACCAATTTGATAGGCCACGGTATGAAAATAAAAATAAATTCCCACAATTCGATGAAAGGAAATATGATGAAAGAAAATCTTTCAACCAAGGAAAAAGGTGGTGTAAAAATTGTCAGATGGACAATCATGACACTGACCGTTGCAGAAGGAAACCTGTGTATATGGCAACCCTTCAGGTCAGGTCGACCTCAAGACAGGAGGAGGATATTATGTTAGATACCACTCCAGAAGAGATGAGGAAGGCACAGGCTGGGGATAAAACACTCAAGCCTTGTTTCAGAAAATTGTCAACTTGTCATACAACTCCAGGCAAGGGAGATTTTTACATGAAAAACAAGTTGATGTATAGGAAGACTGGAGCTAGATCCAAAGGTCAGGGACAGCTGGTACTTCCTAAAAGATATAGGGCAGACTTAATAAGGAGCCTACATGTGAAACCAGATGGGGACCATGAGAAGATAGGTACCATCATTCAAAAGGTGGCTCACAATTATTATTGGCCCAAAGCAAGATGGGACATTGAGAATTTTGTAGAAAGGTGTAGCATAGCACATGAGGGAACACCCACAAGTGGGAACATGGATCAGGACCTGGACACGCCACGGGGCAAAATTAGGCCTGATAATAAAAAGAAAAATAGATTTGATAAAGTGGACCAAATGGAATGGGAAGCCCCTTTTCACGGACAAGCTTCACTTAACTGTTTTACAATGGCCACTATGCGGAGAGTGCAAAAAGATGTCTTACCCCAGGATAAGCCGAAAATCCCTCAATCGGACTTAAACAAACTGGAGGAAGAGGATGTAGAGAGGAAATCTCTCATCAAGAATTTTAAGTGGGGAGAAAGCCCCAAAAGAAAAATTGGTAGCGGTCGTTTTGTGAATGATAATTCTGGGAGGAAAAATCATCACTATAAAGCTTCGAGTGGAAGAGACCATACCGGTGCATGGACAAATAGGTCCACACAATTAAAGGTCCATATGTAGCTTTGTTAAGAACGTGGACTGATGAAAAGGCAGAGGAAAACATTACATCTTCATACCAATATGTGAATGAGCTGACCACTCGTTTAAAAACT
Organism: Oreohelix idahoensis; assembly: GCA_024509875.1. NCBI lineage: Eukaryota > Metazoa > Mollusca > Gastropoda > Stylommatophora > Oreohelicidae > Oreohelix > Oreohelix idahoensis. Next base: position 555,588 of record JAMPIV010001256.1, on the reverse strand, counting down.
GGCTGGAAACTTGCCAATGAAAATTTGAAACAAGCCAGGAAGAAACATGCTGCCTATTATAACAGGAAGGCGAAAGACAGAAATTTGGCTGTGGGAGAGAAAGTACTGCTTCTTTTGCCCGGGAGTCAGAATAAGTTACAAATTGGATGGCAGGGTCCATATACAGTTCTAGAGAAGGTGTCTAGAACAAATTATAAGATAGATAAGAAGGGGAAAGAAAAAATCTATCATGTGAATCTCCTGAAGAAATATTTGGAAAGAGAACATCAGGAAGAGACACACTTGTTGACCTTGTCCATCGCCATGGAGATGAAAAAGGAACCACTTTCATCATTTGAATATCCATTACACCCCTGTGAGACAGCAGCACAGGTGAAAATCAGTACACATTTAACGAAAACTCAGAAAGAGAGAGTGCAACAGGTTCTAAATAATCATGCAGAGGTGTTAACAGACCGACCAGGGCATACAAACCTATTGGAATATGATATGAAACTGATAGACCCCACACCTGTCTGTATGAAACCATATTCGATTCCGTTTGCTAAGGAGAAAGCTTTGAAGGAAGAGATAGACTATCTATTGAAGGAAGGAATTATTTCGCACAGTGAATCTTCGTATAGTTCCGGTGTTGTACTCTTAAGGAAGCCCTCTGGAGAACATAGACTCTGTATAGATTACAGGAGACTGAATGCTATTACAGAAGGACAGGTGGATCCATTGCCGGATACAAATCAGCTGTTTGCCAGACTAAATAAAGCTAAATATTTCTCAAAAGTGGATCTGAGTAAAGGATACTATCAGATTCCAGTAAAGCCTGAGGTTAGACCATACCTAGCTTTTAGTACCTCAGAAGGACACTATGAGTTTAATAGATTGCCATTTGGATTGAAGAATGCGCCTAGTGTCTTCTCTAGAATGATGAGAAAATTGTTGGATGTAAACATTTCGGAGGAACGTAATGAATCCCTGAGTTGCCTCTTTGATTGAGGATATTCCGAATGTTTCATACAGGATAATAAGAAGATTATGGGATCCACTACGAAAACTCTGCTATCACCAGGTATATGTTATCTCCTCATAACGTACATTTTGAGGGAAATATAATGTTCTCTGGACATGTCATTGCGCAGACTCAGAGAAGAGAAATGGTGAATACGGGTTGCGAAGCAGCATTAAGACAAGCACTCACACTTGCGGCTGTTCAGTAACATAACCGAAATATATTATTGGTTGTAGAAGTCTGAGGCAGATTTCATGAGTAGTGCCTACTCTGAATGGACCCAACTACATAAAACCATGATAGCACCACAGCAGAGTAAAGTCAAGTTGACTTACATTTATCTATGTGTATATAGAATAAAGGACTGACATGGGATGTCTGTTTTAAGAGGGGAGGTGTCGTGAAATATTCTAATCCACATATATAAATTATCAAGTAAATATAAAGCCTAATAAATACATATAATAAAGAAAGGAAGAAGAATGGTAAAGAACAGTGCTGTCACAATGACAGTACTCGAAATCCCCTTTGTTTTATGCTTCGTCTGCAAATTGTAACGTTTCCACGTTAAATATAAGCCACTGCATAAATACAAGCGTTTCCACAACACATTAAAACGGGTATTGCATTTCTGAGAAAAACATTGAGAGGCACAATGCGTAATGACCTAAATTAATCCTAACATTAATTATACTACGTTACCAAAACGAACGAACAGATGGACTCAAATAGAAAGAGAGAGGGAGGGCTGAAAATCAGGAACGCATGCAACACGCGTCGCGCGATACACAATTACTACTATCACGCGTGTAAGGCCACATGCACTAATTTTTTTTTCAGACGGACAGTGATAAATTCACTACCCTTCCCAGAGTTAGGTTTTTAAATCCTGAAAAACTCTTATTAGGAAAGATGACAATAGATGGGTTTACGTTTGAAAACATTACAGTACCCAGACAGCACATCTTCGAAACAGGAGGTAGAAGAAATTGCATATTTTGAACGCAGCCACTTAGCTCTTTTAAATTTGTATATTTGGGTTCCTTAGGGCTTGCTGACAAAGAATATGTAAAACGTTACGCAAATAGTCTAGGAATTAACAAGTTATAGCCAAAATAAAATGATGGTGCTGTCAGACAACACCCAAAATCAGAATCGCTCAGTGGTAGATTTTTTTAAAACCACCATTGTACGGGAAATGGGCCACAAGTTACATTTGAACTGATTGGCTGGAATGATATGTAAGGCTAAACACGATTAGTCGGACTATAAATGCTATCCTTGGTTGTTAGGGGAGACGTAGGAAGGTAAAATTTTTTCAAACACTTGTCGAAACGTGGCTCCATTGGCCAGACTCGCTGATATAATCACTTAGGAGCGTTAGTTCGAGACCACTAGTTCAAATAAGCTTGATAAAGCAACAGTGCGTTGAAGCCAGCTCATATTTTTGCTAAATAAAAGCCTGGAACATAAGCAGATGGGAATTTGTGCCAGTATTTGTGCCAGAATTCATTGCTAGTCAACGTATCTGTGTTTATTTCCATGAATTGTGGTAAGCTTGAAACATTCAGTATCTTTTAATGAAAATTGAATGTGAATTGTTAATTTATGCCTGTATATATGTGTAGTTCAGTAGCGAACATGATGTAAAGCCTATAATGCTCCAGCCTGAACAGAAGGTGTCGGAGGAAAGTAAACCTGCATGGAATGGCCAAACAGTACACTGACACCTAGATTATTGATTAGACAGAAATAATGCTGGAATTGCAGAGGCGTAGTAACCATTAAGGGGGTTAATACTGGTATAAAGTATTTCAGATGAAGCTGACAGTTGGCCTAACGCTCTGAACTCAATGTTTGTGATGTATTGTGCTCAGTGTAGAACTAGAGTATCAATTAGTTATGAAGTAGAAGGTACATCCTTCTTGTTTTCAGGGACCGTGGTCTTATGGTATTGAGCAGCACCTGGTCAGAGCTTTGCTGAATCCAGAGTCGGACAGCATACTCCTTGGTCCATTTAGCTATCAGTGAGGTGTCTCCAGAGCACAGGGGAGAAATCGAGCAGAGGAGTCTTTTCCTGCCGCCATCACGCAAGATAAGCTGATGTGGCCAGCTGGGCTCAACATTATGTACCCCCATCTTAAAATGACATTGTAAAAATAACATTAAGAGGGGAATTAAATTGTTTTAATATCAGGAACTGAGAACATCTCCAATACTAGTTCCAATAAAGACAAACTATTGAAGTCATGATGACAAATACCAACAGAGCTTGAACAAAACAAAACCAGTATTACCTCATATTACTACTACACAACTGACACACATAGGATACTTTTAATAATATATGTCACTACAATAATCATATTAATAAATTCTGTACATATAACTTGTAATTAAAATTGATTGTGATTCCTGGTTCCTTTGTATTTGAATCAGGACACATATACATTCATGACAGCAATGAATACATATTGTTATTTGAAAAGTTATCAGTGACTCCTTTAAGATATCCTTGTAGAGTGTTTTATGTATGTGAGTGTCACAGTGTTGTCAAGTGTGGTGGAATAAATTAAATTGTTTATCTGTCTGTTGTTGTTATGACTTACACTTCATCATACACATACCCTAGACATATAACATAATCATCACACTACTCCAGAATAATTCTGACTGAGATATAAATATATGTGGCAGCAAGTAAGGTTATCTATAATACACTACTCTTATTAGATATAGATACCTTCACAGCTGATCTCAGTCAGTACACTAAGTCCCCTATAAATATTTATAACATCTCACTTCACCACAACGCATACGCAGAGGGGATAAAATTTCTGAGAAAAAGAGTCGCTGGAAGAGACAGTGGGAATGCGCCTGATTAGTATCAGAGAACATAAAACTTAGCAGAGGTCTTTGTTTTCCTCTAAAGTTTGTAGAACGAGTCTACAAGACCTGTCAACGATACCAGTTTGGAAGACGAACCTGTGGTTCAGAGCTTGTAATCAACACTTGACGCCTACCTTCAACGGCCTGTGACGATACTTGCATTGACCAGGAGCGGTTACCCTTGCACTCATGTTTTGAGACGTGCCCTCGCCACAGAAATCGTAAATTGACGGAGCAGTCAGCAGCAACAACAACCCGTCATTAATCTGACAGCTACGTCTAATTTTATCAGGCCAGAACCAAATGAACACTTTAATAATACATTTGCAGCGAAGTTTCAGTGAAGAACTTACTTACTTACTTAGTCGTTCCCCTTCTACCGTGAGGTGTAGAGGTTTGGAAGAGAGAGCACCAGACTATCCTATCGGCTGTCTTCTTCCTGGCCTGGTTCCATTCTAGTCCTCGGTCCTTCAAAGATTGTCTAATGTTGTCCTCCCAGCGGACTCTGGGTCGTCCTGGGGGTCTGGATCCCTGGCTCTTTGTTTCCCATGCTTGTCGTGGTAGCCGGTCTTCTCCCATTCTGCAGACATGGCCAAACCATCTTAGTTGGTATTGTTCTACTTGGGTCTGCAGGGGGTAGGATTTAAGGCCTTGACGTATCGTCTGGTTGCATACCTTGTCTCTTCTTGTTACTTCAACCACCTTCCTCAGATATCTCATTTCTGAGGTTTGGATCTGGCTTTTGTGGGTTGTAGTCATTGCCCATGACTCGCATCCATATGTCAAGACTGGGACATAGGTGGAGCGGTATACAGCCATCTTCGTTTTCTTACCAACCTCTCTCTTGCTGAGGAATCCTCGATTTATGGCCTGAAAAAGTCTCACAACTGCTGCTTTTCGAGTGGCCAACTCTTCTTTGATGCCTCCCTTTCAATCAATAATAGCTCCGAGGTATTTAAAGTGGTCTACCTGCTCCAGGACCTGTTCTCCCAGCTTAATCTGATGTCTTCTTTCTTCTCGTGATATCACCATGGATTTTGTTTTAGAGCTGCTTATGACCATCCCTCTCTTCTCCAGCTCTTCCTTCCAGACTTGCAGGTTGAATTGGAGATGTGCCTCTGATTTAGCAATCAGGGCAACATCATCAGCAAATGCCAGCTCCGAAATACAGACCTGTCTCATCTTCCAGTACCCCACTGAATACTTTCTTGTTCTCTCCTTACATGCCTTAATGACATCGTCCATGAGGAGTATGAAAAGGTAAGGTGACAAGATATCACCTTGTCTTACACCAGTGGTGGTCCTGAACTCTTCTGACTTATGGTTTGCTGTCCTCACATAATTTCTGCAAGACTTGTAGAAGCTCCTTCCAACGAAGTATCCCCACGGCCCCGCTGCCTTGTTTCAGTGAAGAAACCAATATTAACTCATCAATCATGTATTTATTTTACCTTTGTTAAAAGATAATTGATCATTAAATTTGCTATACGTTTTACAATTTAATATTGATTGATTTAATTATTACAGAGAGAAGTGCACACGTATGAACCAGTATTTTCCATAGATAAACGAGCAAGAAGCATTTTACTGTTAAGTCAGTTGGGGGCTTGAACGAGCTAAATAAAATACACAATTTATCTCTTCATAAAAGGCGGTGTGCAGATAATAAGTTTACTTTGCTAAGACACATTCAGCAAAGACACATTCAGCATAGTTCTTGACTTCTGAATATCTTGTGAGTACACCCTCATGATTGAAGCATCATCATCTTTCTATTTACCAATTTTTGACGATACCAGTTTGGAAGACGAACCTGTGGCTCAGAGCTTGTAATCAACACTAGACGCCTATCTTCAACGGCCTGTGAAGATACTCGCATTGACCAGGAGCGGTTACCCTTGCACTCAAATTTAGCCTCAAGCTGACCTAGCTTTCTTTGAAAATATTCAAGTTGAAGTCTGAGAGTGTACGAATTAGAAGAAGAAGAAGAAGAAACAAAGCACATAAACAGCCACCCGTTATATTAGACAACACACTCAATTGGCATTATGCTTGTGCAGAAAATTGCTCTACGCTGACAACAAAATTATCCTGACACAGCAAAAATGGGGACACATTATTGTATAGAGATCGGGAGAAATCAGGTCCAACGCGAAAATAGGACTTTTCAACTCAAGTGTCGGGTCGGTAATGTTGTGTGGCTCTGGGACATGTAAAGGTCAAGGTAGTCCCATTACCGATACTGCCGTAGGGGGAGTGAAGTGTTAGAGACTTCACTATACTAGGTCCAGCATCGAGAGGTGGGGTGATCAGTTCCCTTCCTCGCTGCCTTTTCCTTCCGTAACTCAAGAGCAAAGTTAGGTACCCACTTTCAGCTGCATAGACTGGAGCGTGTCGATACCATGAATAGAACCTGACACCTTTGCCGCGAGAGACCAGCGTTTTAACCACTCTGTCAATCGTATGAGACATGTAGAACAGCAGAAACGGCAACAGGAAAGTTACAGATATTCATGGGTGGGTGCTTGCGTGGAACAGAGGAATTGAAGTGGTGTGGCGGGGTCACAAATGTGGAACTGGTGGCGCGGGCCGGACGGGTGCCACTGAAGTGGGAGATGAGAGGAGGACGCTGGCGATGGATGGGGCTAAAGTTGAGGAGACCTGTTGATGGCATTGCAGGGCGGTCCTTGTTCTGGGGTCCCCGAGGAGGGAGAGGCAGAGGTGGACCAGGGAACACGTGGAGAGGAGAGCTGGAGACAGAATTGAAACTGAATAGGAGAACGTGGAGGGAACTTGGGCTGTTGGCACGTGACATGAGGACTTTGAATGTGTTCGCTGAAGGCCTATGCTCCTTGGGGAGCTAAAGGGTATTGATTGACTGACTCCCTCAAGCGTGCTGTAAAAAGAGACTAATATAAGGTTCTTATTGGGACTGACAAACTCATCATGTAACTGCTACATAAACCATCACCCCCAAGAGCATATGAATGCTATGGTGCAGGCTTGTCGCGAATTGACAGTAAATTTGAATTTTCCAATCCGTCCCAGTCCCTCTCCTGGCCTTACTCTTTAAATTTTTCTATTCTTACCGGCTATATGAACTTTAGTTTTTTTTAAACTCTTCTATCGCGGCCGTAGTCTTATTATTTTCCGCTCAGACCCCCCACCCCAAGACGTGTCTGACTTTTGATTTCGCTTCTGGCCATCATAAATTCATTTCTCAGTCCTCAGTTGTCGGCTCTTATCCAGCGTACGATAACATTGCATAAGACACATCTACGTGCCTGTTTGTAGTACGCCAGCCCAGGGGATGTTCCTCACACGTAATAGTGTTTTGACCACTCTAGCCGATGTAGTTGAGCGGCGCAGAGAGTCAACCCTTTGAAAGCTGGGTAACGTTAGGAATTACAGGGAATTTTGGTGTCTCTGATGTAGATTCTAGACTAATGTTTATGTTACTCGAGGTTACGCTAGAAAGCAGAGCGACCGGAACACATGCACAAAGCACGCGAACGCAGATGGCTAGGTCAGCGTCCATTTCTGGACTACATAGCCTGATAGATTGTAACTCTTTACACTCGTTAACAAAACTGGACCCGAGGTTAATCCGAATGAGACACAGGCAATTGTGAGCATAAGATTCGACCGCGTCGCTAAAATTCTAGGTATCTCGGGGTGAGTTGACATTTGTCATATCATATATGCTTAGTTATTAGTGTATATATAACTGAAAGCAGTGACTTGCGGGGTTTTTTTCTGTGACAAATCCTCAGCAATTTATTCAGTGCCAATATAGCATAGTCAACAACCTAAGCTAACAGATGCTTAATCTGTTCAGAGCCTCATAGTTTTTTTAGTGTTTACAACGGGTTAAATGGTAAGCTTAAGCTGACATCACTTTTGGGGAACTACAGTTGTGTAAATTATTCATATAAATCTGAATAGTGACGTGTATTTGCTATAACAACTGAATAGTGGGAGGTAGTTAGTTATTTTATTTTTGGGAGGAACTTCTCATGGCAGGGTATGGAGTCATAGATTGTCTATTGGGTAATTTAGATATAACTTACCAGGCAGTCTAGAAATTATCCACCAACCAGTGAAAGAATTATGTACCATGTAAAGTCACAAATTTATCTTAATAGCATAAACATTGCACGTGTACGTATCCCATCTTGGGAGGTTATTACTTTTCCATTTTGTGTATCGACCCTACGGGGCGCACACAGTTTAATTGTATAATGTATCTAGTGCTTATATTTTCTGTAAATTCACGTAATGATGTAAACTAAATAGTACCTCCTCTCAACGGTAACTACATGGTGGAACAACCCATATGTTGAGTTGGAAGTGGACATTGAGTCGATTTTTTTTCTGTCAGAGCAAACGCTCACACAGATATATTAGCATATGCGGGATGCATGTTGAGAATTGATATTGTGGAATTAACAGGAGGGAAACTCATGTGGAAAGAGACAGCACAGAGACTTGCCTAGCAAAAATAAAACAAATACTGTAGTATAACATTAAAGTTATGATTTTATTTCGCTTGAGGTAATGGGTGTTTATTTGGTCTTAGTTCCAGGTAACCCCCCACTGTTAAAGCAAAGGACTACACGTACGCAACGGAGGGAATGCACTATTCTCCCTTCTGCCAAACGGTTTTCCAGTAAGCGGATAACACTACGAGTGTCAACAAGTACCTGTCAACTATAGTTCGCTTAACCTCCTCACTAAGCAGGTGGAAAAATTATGTGAATACTCTTCACGGCAGTGTAAAACTAACGACTCAGCCTGACGTCAAGTACTGTGCAGTAGTTGTTTCCTACTCGCCTATTTAGTACAAGTCAGAGCTTAGTGGCAACCAATATCTAATCTTACGCAGCATAGCCAGCTAAATGAAAATGATCTTACTGTGTTCTTTTTTTTTTTTTTTTTTCTATAACCAGCAGCACTCGAGCTTTCCAGCTCTTTCGGCCCAATGACATGTCATTGCGAGGCTGGGGGGTAAGTGGACTTTCCTTCCAACCCGGTCAGGAGCTTCGCTCCTTCCCATCCACACGGGATTTATGTGCAGGAGCCGTTCAGGTTATTCAGTCAAATTTCCGGTCGTAAACATTTCTTCAAACGCTGACGGCCGAGTTTGAACCATGAACACCTGGTCGCCAGTACAACGTCGTAGCCATTACACCAGCGCGGCTCCCCAACTGTGTTCTTAAACAGAGTACGCAGTTCAAACACAAGGTCTCAAACCAGACCCACCCGGATTACGCATCGAGTACCATCTGTTCAGAGCCTGTTATAATTCGCCGCGCCGGATAAGAGCGCCAATACAGAAGGTTGCCCTGAGTTGAACTCGGTTTGTTATGTCTTCTGGTCAGTACGGACCCGGCGTGTATTAGTGGTCAGAATAGAGACAGAGTAAAACTAACAGCCTAATTAGCTTTGTGGTGTGAAGACGGCGCAAGCATAAAGCTCCTGTAGATTTTAAACAGAAAGACACCGACTTTGAATTTTGTATTTTTTCACAAGCAGCTGAAGGTCTGTTAACTCTGTTTATTTCATTTGTCGGTGTCCTACAGAATGGTTTTTGTGTGGTTTCCTTGATGTATGAATTGATGTAATTGTTAGCTTTGTTATTTTATCAATTATTATTTGCTGAGATTTTTTTTTTCTATACCAGCTAAAGAGAACTTTAATAAATGTTAACCTTTTGTTAACGCGCTGTTCAAGACCTTCATCCATACCTATTTAAGCTCTTACTATTTCTCTATCTATCTGTGAGAAAGAAGAGAGAGCGGGTGAAACTTAAGACTACATAAGGGAGTTGTGCTCTTGGAAAGAGTGATAGCGTTAATAGACCTCCTTCCAGGTCGTCTTAAGTTCTCCCTAATTTCACACCTTATCTGTGTTTTCTCTATAAATCTTGCACTATATAAATCACTCAATTTGTCTTACTCGAAAATTACTCTAAAAATAACACACTCACGACACGGCTTCAGACAATGGAACAGGCTGCAGTGATGGGAAATGATCATAAATGGTGCCAAATAACACGCATAAAACAAGGTGGGTGTTTAGTCATGTTTTCGAGTGAGAGTTAAGTGTTAGGGATTTTTATGTACGGGTCTGATTTTTTATAAACACGCTAGTAAGTACGTTTAAAGTGGGTTTGTTTTTCTAAAAGTCGAGGTCTCTTCAATAAATGCTTTATAAATCTGCTAGGTGTTTTTAAAATACCATTGATCGCAAGGACTTCTATTTGGTCAGAAAAGATAAAGATAATCACATAGTAGATATTAGCGTAGTCTAGAAAGACTTCTCTTACGCTAGAAATCAGCTTTTTGAGGAGGGATAAACCAGTTCGGTCTGTTGGTTTCCTTAGTGTGTATCCCAATCATCGCCAGCGTCTTCTCCTCGGCTGTTATTCCGATGGGTTAAACATTGGTAATCTTGTCATACCATTTCAGCCCCTCTATTCAGCGCTCACTGGCGCCTACTTATGATAGCCTGCATCTTCGTAGATTTCGTTTGTGCTGTTCTTCTTGTTTCAAAGTCATACAGTATAACTACAAAATGTACCTTTAAATTTGATCTCAGCCTTCTTCTTTCTGTGTTGGATTTTTAAAAAAAATCCACATATATTCTTCCCCAATCACAGTCCGTTCCTCCAACAGCGTCTGTATTGTTTCAAGATACATATATTTGTTTCAAGATACATATATGAGCGTGTGTGATCTAAGATAGGAGATCGGATGGAGTTGTCCGTGTGCAATGAAAATAGTCCTTAAAACGAAACCAAACTAAACGTCTACAGCAAGAAGGAAATAGTGTGATCACTGACCTGCGTATCAAAAACTGGGGCACGGATTGCTTGACTGATTATTTGACAGACTAACTTCTAAACTGATTGACTGGTTGAGGTGCATTAACGCGGTACGCACGGACAAAGTGGGGTGGGATTGGGGGGGGGGGGGGGGGGGGAGAGATAGGCGGTTGCTCAGTCAAGAACTGTGTATCTCAAAGGAAAGTGAGATGAGACAGGCTTAACGAAATAGTTACAAAAACATTTTGTCAAGACATGTACATTATTGGCATACGGAAGACACACATAGACACACACTCACGCACGCACACTCGCACATATATCTTCTTCTTCTTCTGCGTTCGTCCTAAAAAAGGACGTTTATTACGTTGTGTCGCTGTTTACAGCAAAGCTGCGATTATCTGCGCCTTTCGGCCCGACACATCCGTTTTCGGCATGGCATTTTTGCGACCGGGTTAACACTTCCCTCTTCGATCCCTACTCTCTCAGCCAGACTGCAGTGATGCAGCCTGTTTCCAGGACCACCACTTGGAGGTGGAGTAGGGTCTTGGTCAGCTATGGGTCGCTTACTGCATTCCTCACTTTTGATGCGTCTTCGGTCCCACTCGCACATATATAGAAAACAAGAGAGAATGTCACATTTGTTAAATTAGCAGGGAACACAAACCTGTAGCTGTCTTGATTCAAGAACAGAATCGAACAACTCTACTTAGCACATTCCGCCAAATACTATGCAAGCTATTACATGGCGCCTTGTATTTGTTGTGCTGTATTTATTTATTTATATACAACCTTTTCTAATTATCAACACAAAACAAACTTTCACAGCAAAAGACGCCAGTGTTAGCTACTTGTTATCTGGTGAACTTTTATCCGCGGCCTAATACAAAGTGCGTCACACTGGGTTCTTGTTACTTGTGCCAGCAAGCATTGTCACCTAGAGGGATAAACGTAAAGGTAGTCCCATATATGTTACTGCCGCAGGTGAGTGAAGTGTTAGAGACTTTACTAGGTCCAGCTTGAGGTGGAGTGACCTGTTCCCTTCTTCGCTGCTATTGCCTTCCTTAACTCAAGAGCAGAATCAGGTACCCTCCTACAGCTGGGTAGACTGAAGCTACGAAATTTCGATCCTGAAATCCGGTGAATTCGTCACGAGAGGAAATCGTTCTAATTGCTTAGCCAATCGGGCCCTCACCTGGAGGAATAGTCAAGCGAAGTCACGTGCCATGCCTCGAGGCGTAGGTGATCATGTCTCTCCACATATCTCGACTTTTGATGATCCTCCATTAAGTTCTGTTGTTGTTCTCTTCCCATGTCGTAGTGTTATAAAATATCCACGTTCTTCTGTCTGTCATCCTCTAGTACACTATCTCTATATCTTTACCGTTAAGCACGATGTCGTCGACGGCTTCTCTTCTCCTCACACGCCAGGTAATGGTTGACTCTCTTCAATTATATACTGTATACCTGTATATATATATATATATGTGTGTGTGTGTGTGTGTTCGTTAGCTCTTCTTATATACTGTATATATTTATGTTCGTTAGCTCTTCTTATATACTGTATATATTTATGTTCGTTATCTCTTCTCCTTATACAAGGGTATACTGTATATATCTCTGTTCGTTAGCTTTTCACCTTATATACATTACAGTATATACCTCTGTTCGTTAGCTCTTCGAGTTCGTACGACCTAGTTATGCATCAGACAAGGTGAGAAAATACCGTGTATGAGACATGACTTGAATACATAGTTATGAGAACGAGTGAAGGGAATATAATTATAATACTCTATATCTTAGCCTTATTATTATTATGTTTTTTGGCTTCTTAAGATACAAAGCCCATCACTGCAACTAATCCGCGTGCAGGAAGCCAACATTAAAGTGCTGTATGTGCTCTTCCAGTGATAGTTTATGTAGCAGTTGTATTACATAATTAGGTTGTCTACGCTAATCATAGCATCTTTATTAGCTTTTCACGATATGCGTTGTAGGGCACAGATCCTGTTCTTTGATCCTCAAACTTCGAGTTCCAGGATGTACACTCTGGTTAAGTAATAAGCGCCCCTAAATTGGGAGTGTTTCTTCCTCGACACAATTTCACTGATGACACACTCTTAGCTGATTTATAATTTATGTACGTAATATCTTCCTTCTTATGTTTAGCAACTTCAAATTCAATTCAATTCGTAATATCCGCAGCATGAGAACCGTCAGATAATTTCCTGTCACATGCTTAGCTGTTAAAAGCGATATTTCCCAGGTGTAGTTTCTCAGGTGTAAATTCCTCAATTTTACCACTGTTGCGGTGTTTTTGTTTGTTGTTGTTGTTGTTGTTGCGGGGTCGCCCTCCTCCGGGTTATCAACGTCTTACATCTAACATTTTGTGTATCTTCTTGGAAATTGGAAGACGTATTCCTTGTCCAAAACACGCCAATATGGTCACTATGGTCACTAGTGAATACTGTCATCTCAGAACCCAAATCATTTATCACAATTTTCTGAGCCTTACTAATTCCTCTGACCGAAGTGGCGCATAATAATACGGTCTACATCAAACTGAACATATTGTTTAAAAAATAAACAAACATAATTCAAAACAAATATGCAATTTAACGTTCATAAATGCAATGTGGAACTATCAACCCATATTAGTAAAAACTGGGTCAGTGGAGTTGTGGCCCGAAAACTGCCCCTCTCTATTACTCTGCCACTGGAGTGCACAGTTAACCCTGCACCTGCACACTAATAAAGGGCTTTAAATGTAAGAAGATATAAATAAACAAAATATTAATAACCTCTTGACGCTACAGAAAATAGTTTCGTGCCCAGAAGAATATGCCCCGTGTAATTTTAGAAGATATGATGTCACCTGTAGATTCTACAGAATCAATAGATCCTTTGTTGTAGGCTTACTCAAAATGTATCACACCGCCGTGTATTTTAGGTAGATTATATCACTTTAAAGTGTTTCTATTTGAAATTTTGTTTTATAAATGTGGTGCACGGGACCTGCACTTCAGACTAAAGTGAACGAAAAAAAAAAAAACACACACACACACATACTAAGCCGTTGCCTACGTGTTGGTATGACGTTCGTAATTATCATATGAGAAAGGTGGAAGTCAGGTAAGGGATAAAGGAAGAGAAAGGTGGCAGTCTGGAATAAAAAAATGAGTAAGCTGAAGTTAGACCAGGAACAAAAAACAAAAAAAGATCAGGACTGTGGCAGTTTGAAAGGGATAAAGAGAAAGGAAAAGTGGAAGTGTCACGGGTTGGCTCCCCTTAGCTCTGCAGTAGTGGTCCAACAGTGGCTAACACTTGGAGTATCTAATGTGGGTCTTCAAAGGTGTCTACCTTCGCACAAATTACTCTTGGCAGAGTTGCAGGTAGAAGGATAATGATGCATCTACCTCAAAGAAGTATCCACAAGATATTTCAGATGTCAAGAACAATGCTGCATGCTGTTAATTTTAGTATCTGACCCGCCGCCTTTCGTGAAGATGGGTTTTGCAATAATTAGCTCGTTTACGCCCCCAGCTGAGTTAATTCAGCGAAATCCCTTATTATTATTTATTGGCTCTATAGATGTAAATATATATTAAAGAGTCTGATACATACGTACGCTCTCATAACTATGATAATTGAATCAACTATGAATTTGTAAAATAACACGTAACAAATTTAATAATCAATTAATCTTTAAAAGTTTAAAATAAATATGAATGATGGCTGAAATTTAGATAAAAAGTGTCTTCATAGAGACTTGATATGGGTATTATAAAAGTCTGTTGCATTCGCCTTTTAATAAGCACTTAGCTCTTCAAATGACTGCCGCAGGTGTTTCGTCAAGTCTTTTGGGATCTACAATCTCCTGGCACAGATGAATGGACACAGCAACTTATATTAGATGCTTCGAACACTTGATCTGGGGTAAAGTTATAATCCCTCTTATGACCGGTGCTTTGATTCCTAGGTATACAGTCTTGGTATTTAAAAATGCGGGTTTTCTTTTAAGTTTCAAAGATGCCAAAATACTTTGGTCCTGTCCTATTTATATTGGAACTCTGTCCTATTCTTATCTGGATCCTGAAGTTGCTCTTTTGGCGTTGTAATGCAGTCTGTCTTAGTCTCCGAATTTGCTAGGTTATATTCTCATATCTTCCTCCAAGCTTCCACAGCTATTGTTATTTTCCTGCTCTCGATTGAACCAATCCTGTTCTTAGAACTAAGGGGTCAAGGAATAAATTTTAATTCTCCCACCTCGTGTTTAAAATTATCACATTAAAATGTAAACCCATGACCTATCTTTCAAATATGGCATGATTACTTCTGTTGCTATTACACAGACTTGCCAACACATCTGTGATCTAATCCCTAATGATTATCTTGCTCATAATGTCTCTTCAGACATGTTTTATCGGTAATGTTGTTGTTGTTGTTTAACTGGTGCTGCTGAGCTTCTCGCTCTTTAGCAGCTAATGCCAAGTTGAAAACTGATTGGTATTATCTACACTGTAGATCTAGGCTTTTCCTGTGGCTTTTTTTGCCATTCTGAAACGTGTTGAGTTGAAGTCATGAGCTCAAGTTTCTCCAGCTTGGCTTGCATTTAAAGGATCGTCACATCTGGTCCCAAGCTAGGAGTAAGAAGTGTGTGGCATACTGTGCATTCCCCGCCATCCAAGAGGGCTCTCCAACTATGCAGAGCTAAGAGAAATGGTCACCCCACATGTTGAAGCTGGGCCTAATATAGTGAAGTCTTGAACACTTCAGTCTCCTACGGCAGTATCTGGTATGAGTCTACCTTTACTTGACTACAGTAAATGATGATGATAATTAGTGCCATAAACAAATGGCGGCAAACGAGTACTTTATCTGAATTTATAGTCAATATATTTCCTAATTATCAGTGGACTGCATGAGTGATTGCAGTGGCAGATCTTAAAGCTTAAACTCTTGGAGGGGCCCCTTTTATAAAAAGGACCAGGATTGGACTTTAGAACTGTCACTCATTTTGGTGAATTTTTGGTATTGGAGGCCCTGAAGCTCAAGCTTCATAGTAAATCCGCCTGTGTGTGTGAATACCAGGATGCAGGAAGTAAACAGAGACAAAAAGAAGGATGTTAGATGGGTCTGTGTGTCATATTCTCAACGCTTTAAAAATTATTTCGTTCGATAGGTGGAAAGCGACAGAAAGATTGCGACTTCTGTTTACTTGTCCCACAAGTTTTGTAACTCTTGTCCACTTTCAGCTATCACTGCTATTGCATCTCATTTATTGCCCTTTTCGCTCATTGTTGAGCGTGGAACCACATCTAGAGCTAGTCCCTTTTCCAGGAAACTGGTATCTAAGTATTCTTGTGACCTTGTAGCTGTAGTCTCTGTAGTAATGTGTTTTACACGATGTGTTTGCCAGCCCCAGGAGCAGTTTCATCTGCTTACCTATTTTTTTATTTTTTTATTACATTTTCCAGTTTATATTTAGTCCTAGCATATTTTGGGTCGAAGATTTATTGTTTTTTCAGCGTGCAAAAATTGATAGACATGGAAACCGCACATATCTTTATCCCACTTGTAAAAAAGGTAAAGGATCCCGTTACACGCCCATTGAGGCATATTGGGAATATGGTGTTAGGCCCATATTTTCTTGACCATCGGCACACTAGGGGTGATGTGGTCAGCATCACGCCGGCCGCCTTAACCTTCCCATTTGGGCTGGGTAGACCCAGGAGCCGTTTGCGGCCTAAAAAAATTCCACCTCATCTGGGGATCGAACCATAGACCACTGAGTTAGGAAGCCAGTGCACTAACCACTATGCTACCGCGGCTCCCTATCCCACTTGTACTTGTATATAAATATATGGTGAATAGTTTGTTAGTTCTAATTTCGCAACATGCTGCCAGTACATATTACTAATTAGTTTAATGTCGTTTCCAACGAAACCTATTTGGATGAAAATCCACAATAAGGGCCTGTCAACAACAACAACAACAACAAAACGAAAAACAGTTACAAAGTCCACGAATTGTCACAAATCAAGCAGCAAATGAAATTCCTAAAATAAGAAAAACAACAGGATACCTAACATTCTCAAAACATCAAGTACTCGCTGTTAAAATTGATGGAAAGATAGTTCGCCAGGAGCTACACACTTTGTTTTCCTGAATAAAAAACAGTATATAATATAATTAAGTTCATACTACTGCGTGAAACAAAATAAAAAATAAGTGACCTACTTTGAGACGTTACTATTCTGTATTCCACTAACAATGAAAGTGTGTTGTTAATATCAGGAGACAGGCTTTAGGACCACTGTTTGTTTTGAATCTACTACAATTTCTAACAATACTCAGACTTAAATGATACAGCCATGTTTCAAGATCAAATAGACTGTACACAATTAATCTAACCGGGTAATTAGTTCTTCCTTTCTTTTCTTTAATGTTTGTACCCTTTTGTGCTAGACGAAGACCATATGGGGAAACATAGGCCATTTCTTTGTCCTTTGCCTTAGTAATAATGACACCAAGTATTTTCAATCAATCAATAATCGTTAGCTTCCAAAGGAGCATTGGCCTTCACTAAACACCTGCCAAGTCCTCCTGTCGCGTGGCATCAGCTCAAGGTCATTGTTTTTATTTGTGTCTCCAGTTCTCTGCCCCATGAAATCTTTGATCTTCCTCTGATTCTCTGGCTCTGGGGACTCATTAACGAGCACTGCCTTGTAATGCCATCAACAGATTTTTGTCTATGTGTGTCCAACCGATCGTCAGCGTTTTCTTCTCATTTCTTGTTTCACTGGCAAGTAGGGAGCCGCGCTAGCGTAGTGGTTACAACACCGCTCTGGCGACCGGGTGATACAGGATCAAACCCGGGCGACGGCATTTGAGGATTTTTCGTCGACCGGGATTTAGACTGGATTAACTCGAGACCTGGCGAGGACATTTAAAGGAGTGTCGTCGACCAGGGACTGGCGGCTCCTGAGCCGACCCAGCTGCAATGGGTACCTCCGAAATCGGCGAGTATTTGCCTGAATGGCGAGGGACACCTGTCTCTGTACAAGAAATAAAGGGATACTCACGTAAAATCAATGTCAGGTTAGACATAAAAATAATAACCTGAGATTTCGCCTCGAGTATTAGCGGGCGAACGCCAAAAAAAAAAAAAAAAAAAAACTGGCAAGTGTCTCGTTCTTGTCATTTCTTGTTTCACTGGCATGTGTCTCGTGTCATTTCTTGTTTCACTGGCATGTGTCTCGTTCTTGTCATTTCTTGTTTCACTGGCATGTGTCTCGTTCTTGTCATTTCTTGTTTCACTGGCATGTGTCTCGTTCTTGTCATTTCTTGTTTCACTGGCATGTCGTTCTTGTCATTAGCTCAGGGTTGCTGACCTAGCAGTACGATTCCAATACTTCTATTCTACGGAAGCATCCACTTATGAAAGTACATTTTGATTCGTCTTATCGTTAATCTTAAAATGACCACTCTGAATAAAGTATGGTGGACAAATGGTCATTTACATTCAGATATAGGCAGGACCTTTGCAGAGTCTGAATACAGGCACAACATGCAAGCCGGAAACTAACAATAACGTAATCAGTGGACAGCAGTACCCCAGCGACCACCAAGGTAGCGTGACCAATGAGTTCCGCAAAATAGAAAGCTGACTGGCGCTAAAGGTTTGTGATAAAACTGGGTCACGGTAACAATGCCAAGTTATGATAAGACAGGACTTTAAAGATGCCCTCGCATATCGGATGTGAATACGAAATTACATCACTGTTAAATACGGAATGTCATACAAGATAAAGCTACGGAAACGCTTAAGTGTCATTTCAACATTTCAGGAAACCTGCGTAAGTACGATAATGCTTGACAGACTCTCAGTATATAATATGTGTACATTGTAACGGAAAAGGTGGGGGGGGGGGGGGGGGGGAAAGGGGGGGGGAGGGAAAGGGGGGGGGGGGACGCTACCATAAAACTGGTAGAGAAAGAAAAAAACAAAAACACGAACAACAACAAAACAACAAATAAAACTAAAAAAGAATGTTTGCAGTCAGTTTTACAAATAAACGGGACATTAGGATTGTCGCCAGTCATGTAACAAGCAGGAGACGAAGACGATTGGTATTAAATACAATTATTTCTTGTTCTTGTTCTTGTTCAACCTAGACACAAGGTCCGTCCATTATATTAGGGGCGCATGTCCAAAATAATATAGATAGGCTATGCGAAGATAACAAAGGACACGGCAAAGACGTGGGAAAAATAGATATACAAACAAAGATAATCGACACAGAGGGGTTAAAATGGTGTGATAAAACGATAAGACAAGCACGAGGGAAATGTAACACTAAATAAACAATTTGTTTGCCGCCTCCACCACCCTTGATGAAACCTGTTGATAGCCTTACAAGGCAGAGTTATTGTTCTGCAATCTCCAGAGCCTTAGAGGTTTAAAAACCCCCACAAAAAAGCACACACACACAGAGACAGAGGCGAGAACTGAAGACAAAACAATGACACAGGTAAAAAAGGGATGTGAAAGGGTGCTTGAGCGGATGGCACAGGCCAGAAGGTATTGGCATAAGTTTGTTGACGGCCTTTGTTGCTTGGGGAGCTGAAGAATACAATTTTACACGGGGAGATACAAATTACTAACACCCTCTCCCCAAACCCCACCCCCGAGCCAAAATGTGATAGGACTTCAAAACATAACACTTTATTGCAAACCCAATAAAAGGCTTGATGACAAAGGATGAAGAAAACGGTAGTGACAAAAGAAGACAAACAGCAAGTGAGTCATATGGAAGAAAGTTCATCAACTCTGCGCCTTCGAGCTAATTACAGAAATTGTAGAGGTCCAGTACATCATCAAGTCCCTTTATGTTCCATATCGAGCAATATAGCCCCCCACTGTAGATGGCCCCCTTGAGGAAATCTTTGTTAATGCAGTCTTGCAACGGTGGCTTCTGTAGGCAATTTGTTTAACACGATGATGTTGCCAGCTCCATACTCAGCCTTTTTTTAGTCTGCTCTTACGACATGCGTCAGAAAGAAATAGTCCTATTCATCTGGATGGAGCCGGATTGGATCCCCGGAGTGTTTATATCTATCCCTTTCTTTCTTTCGAGTTTCCACCATTCTCCTATTTTCTTTATTTCTTTACGACAGAACAAATGGCAGAATTTCCACAGGGTGACAGAAAACAAGTCACAGCACATCCTGGATCGTCAACCTGTTTGCCGTAGACAATGCACCGATGTTAACAGTGACAACATCAATGTCAGTTGACAATGACGATAAAAAAGTACTATCTCCTTTTTAATCATCATCATGAGCATACTATTGTTAGATCAATTAATTTATAGTTGGCTTCATAATGTCTGATTAGTTTCCTAAGTGATTCTCTGCATAAACTGCCGAAAACATCTTAACAGTTCACAAATCAGCTGGAGCTGGGTTGGCCATGTCCTCAGAAGAGACCCCGATGCCATCACAAGAACAGCTATGCTTTGGACCGCTGAAGGAAAACGAAAGAGAGGCCGACCAAAAACAACTTGGCGGAGGAATGTGGAGGCTGAGATGCAAAGAATGAACCAGAGTTGGGGCACTGTACGAAGGATGGCCACCGACCGAGCAAAGTGGAATAAATTTGTTGTTGCCCTACAAGACGCCACTAGGCGTGATGGCCACTCACTGCTTTGACGGTCGGCGGCTAAGGATCAAAGAAGAAGAAGAAAGTCCACAAATCCAACATAACGAAGGTAAAGGTAGTGCCAAAGCAGATTGGTTACTGCCATAGAGGAGTGAAATGTATGAGACTGCACTATAGGCCTACTAGGTCCAGCTTTATGAGGTGGGGTGACTAGTTCCCTTCCTCACTGTCTTTGCCTTCCCTAAATCAAGAGCAGAGTCAGGTACCAATTTACAACTGGGTAGTCGTGATCTTGGCGAAATCAGGTTTCGATCCTGTAACTTTACCGCGAGAGGCAAGCACTCTGAACCACTCTGCCAATCGGACAATTGAACTCTATATTGACCTTGTCAATGACAATGCATTAAAACTTAACTGACTGCCGGATACTTAGAATGAACATTATACTAACATATTAAAATAATAAAAAAAAACCAAAACCAAATAACCGCCTAGCCTAACCGTTTGTGTTAACTTGTACACGTAATTGTTATCCACACGTAGCCTAAATGTTATCCACACGCAAATGTTATCCACATGTAAATGTAATTCACTGATTCGATCGTTTATAGCTTTTTAAAAACTAATTAATTGGCGTCCGGTTTTTTTTTTCTATCAGTCATAAAAGTAATGTACCCTGCTAATCATTAGACGAATATCTGGAGACATAGCCTACCTTCTTCAGGAATGCAATAATCCAATAACAGATCACCGCTACGGGACACGTGAAAACTAACCATTTCCTTCAGTGTATCCACGTTCTCGAGGCGTATGACCACCGATTTCACTTCTCCCTGCTTGAATTATCCCCCGGGAGAAGAAAACAGGCCTCAAAAAAAATCTCACATAATGAGATACAACTATAACACTTACCTAGAACAAACACAGAAATAGATTCTTTTACACAAATTTCTTGATGCGAATAGGATCCAACAAGACCTAGATAATGACGGAAAACATTCTTCTACCGAAAAGTTTTTCCAGGCATAGAGTAACAAACACTAGGCTTGCGACTGAGCGTGTCCTGTTTTGTGTTCTATTAACTGGGTCTGATTAGACCGCGTTTTAACGGGGCTGGCCTACTGAATCATCGATCCTGTTCGCGACGCCACAGCTAGGCCCTACGACATTTTCTCCCCAACCTTGAGATCAGGGGTGGTGGTGGTAGAAATACCTCTGACCTCTGCTGTCAACCTGTGAAAGGGCGTACTGATATTTTTTTTTTAATTCAGGGAAATAAAGGTAAAACAAAAATATGTTATCGTTTTTCTAGAACGCAGATCTCATATTTAAAAAAAAGATGGGTGTGGAAAAAAAAATCGAAAAAAGGTGATTCGTCTTACGAGGACAAAAGACAAAGTAAGACGAATCACCTTTTTTCGATGTTTTTGTTCACACCCATCCTTTGTACTCCACGTCTTTACCGCAGTTCCCCTCAACTTCCTCCATCTCCTATTTAACCATCATTTTGAATATCAGCAACATCCGGGCATTTCCTCGCGAAAGTGCAAGCAATTCAAGAAACATTTGTAAAACGATGGAGGTTTATGTACAAAAAATAAAGGCACAATATGCCACGCACTTCTTCCTCCTTAGCTTGGGACCAGATAATAATAATTTTTTTTTTTTTTTTTTATAACCAGCGGCACTCGAGCTTTCTAGCCCTTTTTTGGCCCAATGACATGTCATTGCGAGGCTGGGGGGTCAGTGGACTTTCCTTCCAACCCGGTCAGGAGCTTCGCTCCTTCCCATCCACACGGGATTTATGTGCAGGAGCCGTTCAGATTATTCAGTCAAATTTCCGGTCGTAAACATTTCTTCAAACGCCGACGCCCGGGTTTGAACCATGAACACCTGGTCGCCAGTACAACGTTGTAGCCATTACACCAGCGCGGCTCCCGATAATAATAATAATAGCCCCTTCAGTCATAACTGACTATGGGAATGCGCCCCTGAGGTGACAGCCCTCAGCTGCTTATTTTCCTGGTGCTCCTTTCGACGTTTTCTCCTCTCTTCTGCTTGTTGTGTGAGTTTCTTTTCTCTCAATCTGAGGTGGCGCCGTAGAAAGCATCGCCACTTAGTGCGATCGGCAGCTTCATCCTCCCACGTTGCTGGATTTATGTCTAGTGCCCTCATGTCTCTCTGGCACACATCTTTGAACCTCAGCTGCGGTCGCCCAACTGTTCTTCTGCCATCTGCTTGTTGGCCATAGAAGATATCTTTTGGGATGCGACCATCTTCCATGCGGTGGACATGGCCAAGCGAGCGTAGCCTTCGCTGTCTAAGCAGTGTATGCATGCTTTGAAAGCCAGCACGTGACAACACCTCAACATTTGTCACTTTATCTTTCCAAGAAATTCCAAGGATGTGGCGTAGGCACCGTAGATGGAAGGTGAGATCAGGTGTGATGATCCTTTAAATGCAAGCCAAGCTGGAGAAACTGGAGCTCATGACTTCAACTCAACACGTTTCGGAATGGTAGAAGAGCCACATGATAAGCCTAGATCTACAGTGTAGAATAGATAATATCAAGGACTCTTCAACTTAGTATTGACTGCAAAAGATCGAGATGCTCAGCAACCCTAGTTAAACAACAACAACAACAACAGAGGCATGCACACATTTAAATAAACAGTTATTGTGACGGAATGTTTGTCTTCTGCTCTACTGTGGTTTATTCCTTATATTTCTTCCTCGGCTCAAATTCTTTGCAGCAGTGAAAATATACTGCATCACCAAAGATTTCCAGTTTCTTTTCTACACTCAATAAACCAGACCACAAAGTCTTTCTTTAAGACATGCCCCCTAATATAGCCGACGGACCTTGATTCTAGGTTGAATGCAGCGCGCCTTGCCAAAACGAGGCGAAACTTCTAATTAAATTTGTTTAAAGCTTTCTTTCCAGGGTTGTTTCAGGTGCTGGACTAATCCTTTGACAGTGATACATTTAGATTTCCCCATATATTGCTGTTGCACTGGCAGGTGACAACTTGAGGGCATCTCTGGTTACATCCAAGAAGTGAGAGAGTTCATTGACAGTCAGATCAACTTGAATATTTTCCGTGCTGGTGACTGAATTCTGGCTCAGATCTTCGAACGTTTTATCAGCAGGAACAATGCGGTGTTGACTGAATCCCGGCTGAGATCTTCTGATGCAGCGTTTCTTAATCTGTTAGAGGTCCTGCACCCCATAATAGCATCTTAATGTGACCGTGTGGCCAGAAAGGTGTAATGTTAGACTGAGTAATTAGTTGTCGATCTAGTCGACGGTGTGAATTTGTGCTCATGTTGGCATTCTCACCCGGTAATGGGCGATTTTAACGAAACACACCTTCGCCATCCGTGAAGAAGACAGACGTGTGAAACGTGGGAGACAACCATCGGTTGTTAGACATCTTGGCGCGGTCTGACACCAGAAGGAAAACACCTTGTTGAGCTCGAAACCGTGAGGTGTGACTCCAGGCAAGAAATATCGTGGGAATGTAACCACCTTTGGGCGGAACTTCAATTGTGGTCGTCTAGAGAGATAATCTTTACTAAAATGTGATCTCATGTCATCCAAACTGAGCATAGGACTCCTGATTTGCTCCCTAGAGAGATGAGTGGAGTTTTCCCTGACATTTTGACGTAGCTATCATGTGGTGCATGGTTGGAGATGCACATTTAAACTGAAACAGTGAGAGGCTTTAGTGAGAGAGCTGAGAAGTAGCAAGATCGTTCTTGTGCAAAATGCGCCCTCGTACGATAACCAACTGAGGTTTGGACTTTTGCATAGTTGCGTCTGTGCTAAGAGAACTAACGACATAGAGAGAGTCCAGCAGTCTGTGCTGGGTTATTATATGGTGTTACGTAGAGAACACCTACATAGCTTGGTTAAATAGTGTTGTATAGGAATTACCTTCAAAAAGTAACTTTGTGGACAACATTGTTTTATGCATGCTTCATGTGCTACCTGATTGGGTTTCATTAATAAAAGTGGGACCCCTGTCATCAAGAGAGTAAAGAGGTATGCTTGCATATAAGTACATTTTTATAATACTTTAGATTTAGCAATATTAGACTTTCAGGTTTAAAAGTTAATGCTTTGTAGCGTTTGTCTATCTATAGCTTGATAGAAGCTGACTGGCGATTTATGTGTATTTAAGTGTAATTTCACGTATATCTCATCGCTATTTTCAACAGTGAGACTGTGTGTTAAATGTGTAAAGTACTAAGTGAATTTATAAGAGGAATTCTAGTGTCGCATTGCGCTGTATACAAGTGTGTATTTATTACCATTATTATTATTAGTTGTGTAGTGTTAAATAATGGTTATATTGCATTCTTGTGAGCCGTAAGTGTGGTTAATGTTACATCAGTGATTATTGTGAGAGAAAGATTAGCGTACCCTCTAGCTCCGTGAGTAGCCTTTGCCTATTACATTTAGTATAGAGCTGTAAGAATAGAGTATATATCTCCTTTTTCTTTAGAGCAGCTAGACCTCTAAGATACTGATAAATTGATGTCATTTAGACCAGTGCGCTGTGTGGGATATTTCATCATAGATAGAAGTGCTTCATTTAAGTTTTATCTCGCGTGATGATGGAGTTAGTATCTAATATGCGTATGAAGGCATTGTTGTTGATTGAGATATGTTTATTGTTGATTACACATACATACAGACTTGCATGAACACACACACACACACACACACATGGTCATTTAAGTGCATGTACTTGCATAATTTCACACATATGTATGTATTATTAAGTAAATGATGTTTGTCCATTAGTACGATGCTGGTTTATTTTGTTTTATTTTATTTCAGAGAGTCCAGCAGTCTGTGCTGGGTTATTAGATGGTGTTACCTAAATAGCTTGGTTATATGGTGTTGCTTAGGAATTGTCTTCAAAGTAAACTTGCGGACAACATTGTTTCTGTATGATTCTTGTGCTACCTGATAGGGTTTCATTAATAAAAGTGGGACCCCTGTCATCAAGAGTTTTTCTGTGACTGCGGAACGTGTGTGAAAGTAGGCCAGAGAGAGTGACGACAACATTACACTTCTTCTTCTTCTTCTTCTTCTTCGATCCTTAACCACCGACCGTCAAAGCAGTCAGTGGCCATCATGCCTAGTGGCGTCTTGTAGGGCAACAACAAATTGATTCCACTTTGCACGGTCGGTGGCCATCCTTCGTACAGTGCCCCAACTCTGGTTCATTCTTTGCATCTCAGCCTCCACAGTCCTCCGCCAAGTTGTTTTTGGTCGGCCTCTCTTTCGCTTTCCTTCAGGGGTCCAAAGCATAGCTGTTCTTGTGATGGCATCGGGGTCTCTTCTGAGGACATGACCGACCCAGCTCCAGCGTCTGCCAGCTATGATGGTATGCATGTCCTCTTGCTTGCTACGAGTAAGCAGATCTTGGTTGGTGATGGTATTCGGCCAAAAGATTCGGTGAATTTTTCTTAGGCATGTTGTGTGAAAAGAGGACAATTTTGACATTTCCTTCTCTGTGACTCTCCAGCATTCCGCACCATAGAGAAGCACAGAAAGCACGCAACTCTGGTATAATCTTAATTTTGTGCTTGTGCTGTATTGGGAGGACTTCCAGATGTTATTTAGGCTAAAGAAGGCTGTTCTTGCCTTATTCATTCTGATGTTGATGTCTTTGCCTGCCCCACCGTCTGGTGTTACTATGCTTCCTAGGTATGTGAAGGTATCTGTCTGTACCAGTTGCTGATTCCTTACTGATATGGGCTCAGGGGTGCTCACATTGAGCGTCATGATCTCAGACTTCTTTAAATTGATGTTCAAGCCAACCTGCTGGCTAAATTTATTAAGTCTATCCGTTTTTTCCTGGATGTGTTGATGTGAATGTGCCAGCAGTGCAATGTCATCTGCATATTCCAGATGTTCCAATGTTGAAAATGTAGTCCATCTTATTCCTCTTGGACTGCCCTCTGTTGTCTGGCGCATCACCCAGTCTATGACTGTTAAAAATAGAGTGGTTGATAAGGGGCATCCCTGTCGTACTCCTGTCTTCACCTCGAAGGTTAGGTTGCTCTGCCCAACACTACACGTAAAGTGTGCTGTTGCTGTCATTTTCGACGGAGTCATCTGTCAAGTTATTTGCTTATGTTTGTATCATAAGTATAATTGTGTCTTTACCTGCGATGTCAGGTTGATTAGGGGTTGTCTTCCCTTGTTTATTCATTCATTGTGTTTGACCTTTAGGGTCAGAGGTTGACAGTTCGGCGTGGGCCTATGGGAAGGTTTTTTAAGCGGGAGTGAGATATACTTCCGGGAAGCCGAGAGGTCCTGTTTTTCTGAAGGGACCAAGAGTCCATTGTTTTTCGGGGAGAATCTTCGAAGTAACTGCTATGGCAGTTTTCCCCAGTGAATCTCTGTGCGTCGGGATGACGACAGAATTCCTTGTGTAGTTCTGAGGATTCATTTACCAGGTAATACCGACCTTTATGCATTATTACGCTTTTCGGTGGCAGAACATGTAAAGGATTACCTAGGGTGAACAGCAGTTCACGGATCCGCCATTTCAGAACTTATATATTTGTGCTCGAGGTAGCCATCCAAGACTGTTAGTCTTATATTGTCCAGAAATCCAGTGACGAAGATATATTGTGGGAGCCGCAGATTGGCGGAACTTCTATCTACAATAAGTATTACTGCAGGGTTGATGATAACCTATTTAACAGAAGTACACGGCCGACGTTAGGACGAGGCCTGTGCTTCCGGCTATTATACTACAGCCTGATATGTGCAATTGGCAGGGAGTGCCAAGTTGCACCTGTGTGTCAAGGTAACTAAGGCATCTGACGCGTTTAGTCAGAGACGCCAAGGGCGACGCTACGAACTGTCATTATTGAAGAACTTTGCTATTGACCATGCACGTCTATTCTGATGTTTACCTTTTTGAATGCCAAATGTATACCTATCGATGTCAGGTCAGCATGACCTTGTTACACTGACTGTTCCTGTTGATATTATGTGTGTTCCCGTCAATAAATGTCTTGAAACATGCCTGCAGTGTCAAAGCATCCTTGATTACTGCATGTGAGAGTATGGGTTGCAGGATCTACATCTATACGAGCCTAAACACATTCGCGTCTTCATTCGCACCCACACTCAACTCATCATACGCTCGCACTACACATCTAACAACATGTAAACTGTCTTGGGCCAGTGATCACCTCAACAAGAAAAAAAGACAGTTACATTTCTGGTGGACCAGTTACGTGGGCTCTTATGATACATTTCTTGTCGCCAATGTGGCCTAGAAACTTACATTTCTGATGGACCAGATCTGTGGGTTTAAAAAGAACAGAGCGAGCATTTGACATTATTGTTGACATTTATGGATCCAGAAATTTACATTCCTGGTTGGCTGTTACATGTATGATGTCTCCAGTTTTGTCGAGAAAGTTACAAGAAGGACAAGTACACATTACACTTCTGATCTGTGGGTCTAAGCTACACACGGGACAGCCGTAACACACAGCGCTAATTCTACACTTGCAAGTTTTGGCTACAACAGGACAGATATAGGTCATCAACGGTTGACACAAATAAACAGTACGAGCATTTATATTATAATGCTACATAAAGCATAACAAGACAAGTACTGAAGTGAACTACTAGGCATTTGCTACGTGGACCATAACTGCATAGAAGGCGGGTTCCTATTGTAAACAGTACTGCGGGTTGTTACACGTTTCATTCAACAACAGACTTTTCTAGGTCAGAGCATTCAAGCTACATTGTTGGAGGTCAAGTGTCTGTAAACAGTACGTGAAATTGTAAACATTCAATGTGCAAGCCCTAATTTGAGAAGGTCATAGTAACTTTGGTTCGTGAATACCACTTTATGTTACAGTGGATTTGACGTTCAGTGCGCGTTTGACATTTCGTTTCTGTGTTCGCAAGGAGCAAGAAATTTATTTTAGTTTCAGCTGTGACTGAACTTGTTCTGCAACACATTGAAATTGATTGCTATATGTTTATGTCACTTCTACTGTTTTGTGTATTTTTCTGCGGGTTTTTCGGTTGGTGGGTCTTACGGTAAATATGCCACTTGATCGAGGCTTACTGTAAGCGGTCTGTAGGTGCAAATTTTCTTAATTTGGAAATTTGCTAGTGACAATTGGTCGCTATTGATGTTAGCTGTGATGTAATTGTACTTAACGTTGTTTTTGTAATATTTTGTCTGTTTTTCAGTTTTGATTGTCGATTTGTTTTGTTTGTATTCTGTAGGTCTCTCCTTTCTTGTGTATTTCTCTACACATTTTTGGTTAAAACAGTGTTGCCATTTGTATTGTTTTGTATTTTTGTCTTTGTATTTTTTTTTTGGTTGTACTACATTACTGTCATGCACAGTCTACATACACATACTTGGTCATGTTTTGATATTATTGATAAGGTAGACTCTTCATATAGAGTTTGTTAAATAATATTATATAAGATATTTATACAAGTTCTTTGATAAAAGACTTGTTATCTACAAAGATTGAGACAGTAAAATAAAGTGAAGTGAGTATACAAGTCTAGCATTTCAGACTTGTCTCCCATTGAAGTGGGATAAGGTAATTTATTTAATTTTTTTTCAGGTTTCTGATCTCATTAGACAGAATGTCTACATTGGATTTCTTCATCCAGCAAGGGTTGACCCTTGGTAAGTCTGGTAAAGAATTGGAAGAATATTCATCTGCTCAATTCGCCATTGCATTAAAGTCAGAAGAAAAGAAACAAAAAGAGGAAATTAAATTGAAAGCAGAAGCTGAACTAAAGAAGCTAGAAGCTGAGAATAGAAGATTAGAACTTGAAGAAAGAAGGTATCAAAGAGAGGCTGAGGAGAGAAAAGCTCAAGCTGCTGCTGAGGAGAGGAAAGCTCAAGCTGCAGCTGATGAAAGAAAATTCCAGATGGAAATGGAAGACAAAAAACTTCAAGCTGCTGCAGAGGAAAAAAAACTTCAAGCTGCTGCAGAGGAAAAAAAACTTCAAGCTGCTGCTGAGGCTGAAATTAGAAAAATGGAACATGAGGAAAGAAAACAGAAGATGGAACTTGATGAAAAACTCGCAATTTTGGAGTTAGAGAAATTGAAATTGGCGAGTACGGGTGCTCAGCAAACAACTTCGAGTACGACAAAGGAGTTTGTTAGTAGGATTAAATTGCCTCATTTCAATCCTTTAAAGGATGACGTAGCAGATTATCTAGATAGATTCCAATTTTTGTGCGATACGCATAACATAAAAAAGGAAAAATATGTTGAACAACTGATGCCATTTTTTACAGGTGACACAGTGACTACTCTTATGACAATAGACGAACATGAGAGGACTAATTATGATGTTGTCAGGGCAGCATTACTAAAAAAATACCAATTAAAACAAGAAGACTATCGTCTTCGTTTTAGGACAATGTTGCCAGAAAATGGAGTAGATTTCTCTGATTTTGTTACAAAGATACGTCGTACATTTACACGATGGGTTGAGTTGTCTCAGATTGAGAAAACATATGAAGGTCTAATGGACTTATTATTGCGAGATAAGGTTTTGTCATCTGTTAATGATTCTTTTCTTGCATTCCTTCATGAGCGTAAGCCTAAAAACTTAAAAGAAATGGAGGAATACTGTTGTCAGTATGCCACAGCACATCCCCATGCTACAGTTAGCAATTCTAAAGTGAAAGAAGGGTTGCCAGCTGCTTCGGCAACACCATATGGCCCTAATTTCAGAAAAAAATTTCAGGGTGCTCAACAAAATTGGAATAGGGGAAGTAATCAAAATTACACTCAGAAGCGGAGTAATCCAACACATGATGGTTCTTCGTCTATGCAGTGGAGACAAGATGGTAGTTCTCGTAATTTTAGTGGTAATAATTTGAGACACTTTCGTAAAGGCTATCCAAATAATAACTATTCAAATTTTCGAGGTAATCATTCTCGACGTCAAGATTATGACGATGGTGAATTTAGAAACCGGGATTCAAACCGGAATGATGATTACAATAGGCAATATGATAACAATTACAGGGGAAATGATAGTCGAAATAATTACAGGGGAAATGATAATCGAGGTAGACCTAGGTTTAACAAAAAAAGACCTTACCAACAGGCAAACTCTGCGCAACAAGAGTTTGATGGAGCCTGTAATACAGTAAATGATAGTGGTAACTCTAGGGCTATCACTGGTTGTGCTTTCGATTTTGGGAGAGCAACTGAATGCCCCCAATGCTTAACATTGTTTGACTCATCAACTGTATCTACGCTAAGTTGTGGTCACCCTCTTCCTGCTCTACCTGCTACAGTTGCGCATGATGGGAGAGGATCTCTCATCTTACATAAAGGTCTAATAAATGATAGGCTAGTCTCAGTACTTTTCGATTCGGGATGTACTACCGTCGGGGTTAAGGAGTCTCTGATAGATCCTTGCTGTGCCACTGGAAAAACAATCAAATGTGTTACATTTGGTGGTACTATGGAAAGCTATCCTACTGCTATTATTAGGATTGACACTCCTTTCTTCACAGGAGATGTCCATGCATGTCTTCTTCCTAATCCTATTGCGGATCTTATAATCGGTCGTATTCATGGGGTTAAGGAATGCACCCCGCAACAAATTTCTAGTTGGGAAGAAAAAAACATTCAAACGGTCAATGCAGTGGTGACAAGAGCTCAAGCTCTTAATCCCCCAACTTCATCTGATAATAGTAATGAAGTTGATAGCCAAGACGAGCACTTGGTGATTTCCCATGACTCGTTTGTTAAACGTCAAGAAGAGGATCCTTCTTTGAAGAAATACTTCCTTCTTGCAAAGAAAGGGGATCCCAATCAAAATACGAATCACAAATCGTATATCACTATGAAGAATGGTATATTGGTACGAATGGTACAACACTCGGACAAGTCTATGCACTCGCAAATTCTTGTGCCTAAGTGTATGAGAGCCTTAATTCTTCGGCATGCACACGATTCTCAGTGTGCGGGACACATGGGTTTTTCCAGAACTAAAACTAGAGTCCTTGCGTCATTCTTTTGGCCATTCGTGAATAAAGACATCCGAATTTATTGCCGATCTTGCAAAATTTGTCAAGAGGTCAAGTCTAGGGGTCCGAGACATGCTGCTCCTATTCAGG
The DNA here is from genome assembly GCA_024509875.1 of Oreohelix idahoensis. Taxonomy (NCBI): domain Eukaryota; kingdom Metazoa; phylum Mollusca; class Gastropoda; order Stylommatophora; family Oreohelicidae; genus Oreohelix; species Oreohelix idahoensis. The sequence continues at coordinate 524,041 of JAMPIV010001256.1, read as the reverse complement.
CTGCAGATATTCCGATTCGGCCGTTTCAGAAAATGGCTATAGACATCATTGGTCCGTTCAAAATTAAGTCAGCCAGAGGACACCAATTTATCCTCACTTGCGTGGACATGTGCACGCGTTGGCCAGAGGCTATTCCTCTGAAGAGCATATCAACTGTCGATATCGCTGATGCTCTTTGGCTCGTATTTTCTCGTCTGGGATTCCCCGGAGAAATACTGTCGGATCACGGCACTCAGTTAATTTCGGACGTTATGTCTCAGGTAATGGCTACGCTAGACATTAAAAGGTCTCTCAGTAGTATTTATCATCCAATGTCCAATGGATTGGTAGAACGTCTTAACAGGACACTAAAGAACTTACTTGGCAAGATAACGGAGGATCATCCTGAAGATTGGGACAGGGTTTTACCTGCAGTCCTCTTTGCCTATAGAGAGGTTCCCAACGAGCATACAGGGTTTTCTCCTTTCGAACTTGTCTTTGGCGCGCAACCGCGCGGGCCAATGTCCTTGTTACACGATTTGATAACTTCCGATAATATTGACGATGATACACAATCGTCATATGAATATGTTATAGCTCTTAGAGAAAAGATTATCGAATCGTGCAGGTTAGCAACTTCATCTTCCGAATTTGCGAAAGAAAAAGCTAGGCGATTTGCTAATAAGAAAAGACGCCTACGTCAACTTTGTCCTGGAGACAAAGCATATGTCTTACTGCCCTCAAGAGAGAATAGACTTCTCATTTCTTGGAAGGGTCCATACACTATAGTCTCGAAAATTTCTGATGTCGACTATATTGTCGATGTGGATGGAAGGCATAAAACCTTCCATATAAATATGCTAACAGAGTTTATTGAACGTCCAGACTATTTACAGCCTATTTTCCAGGCGACGGACGACTCTCCAGTTCAACATGGTCACATCTCATCCCTGTCCGTTATACAGGATGAGGAAACTATTTTTTCTGACGTGAACTTACCTCTTCCTACGATTCCACTTACTTCAACGGAATCGTGGAGAGACGTTACAGTCTCTTCTAACTTGTCTTTTGAGGAACAACGTCAAGTATCCTCTACGTTACAATCATATCAGGATGTCCTTACCGACATTCCTGGACACACAGATGTCATAGAACATGACATCATACTTACTGATCGTAATCCGATCAGAGTAAGACCATACCCAATACCTATTCATTTTCAAGCACAAGTCGAGAAAGAATTGGATGAAATGATTCAACTACAAATAATTGAACCATCCACTTCAGCTTATTCTTCGTCGATAGTTATTGTTCGAAAGAAAGACAATAACATACGTCTTTGCGTTGATTATCGCAAATTAAATCAAGTTACGAAGTTCGATGCTGAACCTATGCCGTTATTAGATGATCTACTTATTAGACTTTCTAAAGCTAAATTCTTTACTAAACTAGACTTGTCGAAAGGTTATTGGCAAGTCCCATTGACGGAACACGCCAAACCTCTCACTGCTTTTTCGACACCTAGGGGTCTGTTTCAATGGAATTTTATGCCTTTCGGGCTTATGAACGCCCCAGCGACTTTCGTGCGCATGATGCGACGAATTCTATCAGATCGTGCAGATGTCATTGCATATTTAGACGACATCTGTCTTTTCAGCGATACTTGGGAAGAACACTATGTGGGTCTGAAGGAATTGCTATCTACTCTACGTGAGCATAGTTTGACTGCTAAACCCTCTAAAGCTTTTGTTGGGTTTAGTGAAATTTCCTTCCTAGGTCATCGAGTTGGTCATGGTCTGTTGAAGACAGAGGACCAAAACATTTCAAAGATATTAAATATCTCGGTTCCGAAGACAAAAAAGCAAGTGCGTAGTCTCTTGGGATTGATACAATTCTATGGAAGATTCATTGAGAATCTGTCCTCCATTATGGCACCACTTTCAACGTTATTGAAAAAAGGTTCTCCTAATATGGTGCGTTGGTCCCAAGAATGCCAATCTTCATTGGATCAGGTTAAGAATTTGTTCTCATCTCATCCTATCTTAAGACTACCGACGATTGATAAGACTTTTGTCCTTCGTAGTGATGCCTCTTCCACTGGCATTGGAGCGGCACTAATGCAGGAATATTCAGGAACTCTGCATCCTGTAATGTATATTTCTAGGAAGCTGAATGCGGCAGAAAGGAATTACTCGGTTTTGGACCGTGAATTGTTGGCTATGGTTTGGTCCATTCTTAAGCTACAAAGGTTCCTTCTGGGCGCGCATTTCTTTATGGAAACCGACCAAAAAGCTCTTACGGCTATGCAAAGTAAGGATTTGAAGAGCTCGAGATCTACTCGTTATGCTATTGCTCTTCAGCCTTTCCATTTCACGGTGCGAGCTATCCGTGGTTCGGATAATGTGATGGCGGACATATTGTCTAGATGCCCACATGATTCCAGTTAAATCTTGTGTCCTAGTTTTTCCTGATATATTTTCAGACTTAGGTCTGTCCTTAATATCATAATATGTTGTAATACAAATGTATTTGGATGATGTTTAGATAATTTAACAAATTTCATTTTGTCCATCCATCAGTGATATGTTGCTAAAATAGCATTGACATTTGTATATTGCTATGATTATATTATTTAGTAATGTTTGATATATGATTGGTATTGCCAGCAACTTAGGTTTCTTGAATGGTATCCCTTAGTTTGTTTGGCTTAAAGGAAATATTTTCTCCTATGTTGGGAGATGATTTGTACCCTCTTCTATTGTACCTGATATTAGGTTCATTGTTTGCATGAGCACAGAAGTGATACTGGTGCTATCTTGCTCATGAACATATTAAAAAAAAAAAATTGCATTTTTTTTTTTACAGGGGGGTGGTAGTAATGTTGCTGTCATTTTCGACGGAGTCATCTGTCAAGTTATTTGCTTATGTTTGTATCATAAGTATAATTGTGTCTTTACCTGCGATGTCAGGTTGATTAGGGGTTGTCTTCCCTTGTTTATTCATTCATTGTGTTTGACCTTTAGGGTCAGAGGTTGACAGTTCGGCGTAGGCCTATGGGAAGGTTTTTTAAGCGGGAGTGAGATATACTTCCGGGAAGCCGGGAGGTCCTGTTTTTCTGAAGGGACCAAGAGTCCATTGTTTTTCGGGGAGAATCTTCGAAGTAACTGCTATGGCAGTTTTCCCCAGTGAATCTCTGTGCGTCGGGATGACGACAGAATTCCTTGTGTAGTTCTGAGGATTCATTTACCAGGTAATACCGACCTTTATGCATTATTACGCTTTTCGGTGGCAGAACATGTAAAGGATTACCTAGGGTGAACAGCAGTTCACGGATCCGCCATTTCAGAACTTATATATTTGTGCTCGAGGTAGCCATCCAAGACTGTTAGTCTTATATTGTCCAGAAATCCAGTGACGAAGATATATTGTGGGAGCCGCAGATTGGCGGAACTTCTATCTACAATAAGTATTACTGCAGGGTTGATGATAACCTATTTAACAGAAGTACACGGCCGACGTTAGGACGAGGCCTGTGCTTCCGGCTATTATACTACAGCCTGATATGTGCAATTGGCAGGGAGTGCCAAGTTGCACCTGTGTGTCAAGGTAACTAAGGCATCTGACGCGTTTAGTCAGAGACGCCAAGGGCGACGCTACGAACTGTCATTATTGAAGAACTTTGCTATTGACCATGCACGTCTATTCTGATGTTTACCTTTTTGAATGCCAAATGTATACCTATCGATGTCAGGTCAGCATGACCTTGTTACACTGACTGTTCCTGTTGATATTATGTGTGTTCCCGTCAATAAATGTCTTGAAACATGCCTGCAGTGTCAAAGCATCCTTGATTACTGCATGTGAGAGTATGGGTTGCAGGATCTACATCTATACGAGCCTAAACACATTCGCGTCTTCATTCGCACCCACACTCAACTCATCATACGCTCGCACTACACATCTAACAACATGTAAACTGTCTTGGGCCAGTGATCACCTCAACAAGAAAAAAAGACAGTTACATGTGCCCACAAGGTAAACATTGGCTAACCCAGATCGCCTGTTCTGCCTGACTAACTCCGAGCAACAACAATATTTTCACTGGCCCGGTCTGGGCAGTCGTACTGTGGCCTACTTCTTACGCTGACACTAATGCCGTAATGATTAATACAAAATAAAACTAGCCCTCTCTAGGAATTCCTAAAATTCCCGTCAGTATGATTAATCACCTCAAAATTGAAATAAAGTATTATTCCCTTAACAGAAATAAATTTCATCTCCATCTTCTGAATACACAGAATAACAATGCACAATCAATAACATATAACCCTGTTTACGCTAGCATCTACATGCCGTCAAAAGTTATACATAACCCCAGATTATCAAATTGAAAACCCCGTAGTTCAACCACGTGTTTATAATTTTATGACCACGTGCTTCTCTCCCCCTCGTCCCTCTGAACATCGTATCAAATAAATATACCGTAATGAACGCACCCACTTGCTCCAATTAATACCTCTATCACTCCCGTGCTTACAGATAGATGGGTAACTATATAATATAAATAACTTGTAGCATTACATTCACAATAAAACCACAAATACACACGCTCCCGTCATTCTGTAAATTAATAAAATTCGCCGATGCGGGTTTCTCTACAGACCTGCTTTGCAATAATACAAGCACGCCCCCGGCAACTCAACTTTCAAACCATCTTAAATAACGTTATTCCTGCAGTATGGAAATTAACTGGACCTATAAGGTCTCTCAAGTCTTATCACCAGGATAGTATTGATGGCTCTGGAGTTAAGAATTAAATTAAACTAAAACTTCCCAAGAAACTTTACTGATCGGCCTAGGCTTAGACAAAATTAAATAAAGTTACCACTAAAATTCTGCTTACCAAATTTCGAATTCTCCCACTGAAGGCAATCGATAATTTGAATCAGGAACGCGGCTTGGCAATTAATTTTTTAGAGCCCGAACTTATGAAATTCGGGTGTATTTATTATCAAGACCCACACGCGCCGACTTCATGACGTCATATGCGCGGCGTGGTTCTAAAGCCAATGGGAGCTCTGCATTTCAACTGCAGTTAGCTCTCAGCCAATCAGAACCTTAGATCATGCTGATGCAACCAGTTTCTGCTAGACAAAGAAACGGGAATTCGTCCTAGCCCTATACTGCGGAAATGAAGCAAAAATGGCAGCAAATAATTTAACTCCCGAAAAATGCGTCTATGGCAACGCAATATCTTTAAAAAAAAAGGACACTGGTGCAAATCCTGATCTAGCCTCTATAATCTTTCGTCTAGAATAATAATGCAACAGTTCCCTACACACCAACACTAAACAAGACTACTAGTCATAATGAAGAAACATAAAGCAGATGAGATACAACTCCATCGTGATCTCATCTTGAAAAACGTAAATAATAGAAGGAGAAGAAACATGGCGAAGGATTACCTGTAATCCCTCCTAAAATAGTAAACAAATTGCAAGGAGAAAAAGACATGGGCCATTTGAAAGACAGAATCTCAGTACTTTCGTCACATCACTCCCCCCTTTCAAAGATTGAGCAACGATCTCCTTACTGAAATCTCTGTGTTTCACACTGGCCCTTAACTCTGTCTACAAGGCTGTCTGTCCTTACCCCTCCTATTCAGTGTTCTTCGACCTTCCTCTTTTGCGTTTCCTCCTTCTTCCTCTCCTAGAATGAGCTCCTATGCTCCGTTGGGAGAGTTGATCTCTCTTCGGACCTGTGCCGTCTAATGGCGGGTCTGAACTTTCCCTTGCTATGACCGTCAAAAGTCTGTCCTGGTCAGCTGCTGTGACCGGCGGGCGCTGTGGTGACCTGGCGATGGCGACTTCCTCGCTGCGCGTCAGCAGGGTTGTGACTGCTGGTGCTGTGCGAGAACGATGCAACGTCTCGGGTTCCTCTGCTGTAGAGCCTCCGATTGCTTGCTGGGTTTCTATTGAGTCCTCACTGATCTCAATAGCTTCTACCTTCCGGAAAAGGTAGGTAATATCTGCCCCTGGCAGTGGTTCTGGACTCGCTCTTCCCCTACCAACATGAAGCGGGACAGAGCTCTCCAATATAGCTCCTTGCAAATGCGTAAGGTCGCTTTTCTCACTCTTTTCTGGCCTGAAAAGTTGGCGAGATGAAACTGTAGACCACGGGAGCTCTCCGTCTAACACCCTAGTTCTACCTTCAACCTTGCCCTCCCCTGTGAGAGTTACTGGCGTCAGTTGGAATGTGTCCTGCAGTGACACTTGACGGTTTAAGATCCCGTTAGATCTCGGAGATTCTGAGATAAAGCTCTCAGTGACTGGTTCCAATGTTCCGTGAAACAAATTGGAAATTATAGCCAATTTTCCAGGCTCCTCGTTACAAGAGTCGTTTCCTGTAAATGAGATACGAGAGTTGTGGGGCCCATCTCCGTTTATAGGCAAACGGATACTTAGATCACTGTCCTCCGTTTGAGTAAAGTGCTGGTCGGATGGGGCTCCAGGGCTGGTTGGAACTATATGCTCTCTCAGACCGCTATCTTGTGCCCTATGAAGATGGCGCTGGTCGTTGACATATGTAATACCGCTCTTGTCAGTATGTCCCTCACTTGAAGGAGCTAATACCATCGGGGGCCTAATTCCCGACAACAAAGAGTGTACTTCCTGAATCAGAGGCGTTACCACTGTTTGTCCGTTAGGATGAACAGGGCTGACAGGCGAATTCGCCTCTGCATATAACATACTACTGTCTTTAGAGGCCTCTAACCTCTCCTTAGCAAGACAGGGATGTTCGAGCTCGCTTGGGGCTCCATGAATTAGGGGTTCTCCTTCTTCACTTATCTGGCCTGCAGTAGGTCCCCTTGCATCAGCAAGGATCAGTGTGGGCGGGTTCCCCACAACTAAATATGGGTTACCGAGAATGAAGTCATAGGCTGGCTCAGCCGTTACAGCTGCCTTGATGGTGCCAGACACGAACCTACATTTCACCTCAATATTGGCTACCGGAAAGCACTGTGAAGTCCCTTTCCGTAAAACTCCACCAATATTCACCTTTTCCTTCGTCATCTGCCAGGGCTTCACCAGATGTCGGGCGACTATGCTGGGGTATGTAAGCTCGCTGTCAAATAAGCATGTAGTTTCAGTCCCGTTCACTTCTGCTGGCCCGCTGTTGGAAAACAACTTCTCTGACTGGAAGGGTTTCCACTTCTTCCCTTGTTTCACCCTCACAGGCCTTAAACAAGCCACCTGATGAGCGGGTTGTTTGTTTGGGCACAGTGTTGTCCAATGAGAAGTAGTCCGACAGAACCTACAATATCTCTCATTATCTCCCCGGTTCCTGACGGGTTCATGAGAAGTCGGCCCCTGTGTTCTGTTAGGTGGCTGGGAGCGCATGTTATGACTGGGAGGGGGCTCCTTGCGAGACGGCCCTTACTGTTGGTGAGCTGAAGAGGAAGGCGAATGCGATGAAGATGCTCCTTTGTCCGGGGCTGGCAGGTCAGGGTGTTTTCTTTTCTGGCCCAGTACTTCGGCCTGTGCCGACTGGAACCTTTCAGCAAATAGAATAATCTGGTCCAGTTGCTGGGCGCCCTGCTCCGCCAGGTACTTCCTTAAGTCTGGAGACATGTTGGCCTTTATCTGTTCGCACATGATGAGCTCTTCGAGTCCTTCAAACGATTTAGCCAAACCCGACAACTCTCTCCAGCGAGTGAGGTAATTCCTCAGCCTCTCCGCGAACTGGGGAAAACTTTCTCCTTTCTCCAGACGACTTTCCCGAAACATCGTTTGACACTTCCGGGGAGTCCATTGGAATCGCTGTAACAGGGCGTTCCGCAGTGCCTCAAAGTTATTCTGGTCATCCACTAGCATCTTGCTATAGACATCATACGCATGTCCTCTAAGTGATTGAGATAATTTGAGGCACCAAAGACTATCATTTAGCCCGTATGCCTTTGCCATCCTTTCAAATTTTTCCAAAAATACCTCAATTTTCTCATTCCCGTTAGGAAAAGAGTCCATCGGAAAATTCATGGCTGCCATCCGGGGCCCTCCGTTTCCTGAGGTGTCTGTCGCCCCTGCTCCGGGAGAATCTCCGTTAGCCGAACTGCCTTCCGAAGATCGGTACTGCAGTTCCAGTGAACGCAGGGCAAGTTCATGCTGTCTCTCTGCTGCCTTCTCCGCTGCTTCCCTTTCTGCTTTTCTCTCCTCTGCCTGTCGGGCCTTCTCTTCTTTCTCCGCTTCCAATTTACGCAGGTCCATCTCTGCCAGTCGGGGCCTCTCTTCTTTCTCCGCTTCCCATTTACGCAGGTCCATCTCTGCCAGTCGGGCCCTCTCTTCTTTCTCCGCTTCCCTTTTCTCTCTCTCCGTCTGCCGGTCCTGTTCCCTCATAATGTAAGCCCTAGTCTCGGCCTCATTCATCCCCATGCTTTTAGCTGCGTCCTTCCATGCAGTAAGTAGCTTGACCAATTCAGCCATCTTACCTGACAAATCAGCAGTAACTCAGCACGAGGGGAAATGACAAAAAAGGAACAAGAAAAATTTACTGTTACCTACTAGGAATATGCTGTCGCAAAAACCCGCACTCAGACTAGCAACAAGTCTGACGAATAACTACCTGAAAAAAATCAAGTTATCCAGCTACCCAAAACCCGAATTTACTTTCCTGTCAAGAAAAAAATTCGATTAGCCATCAATTACTTCTAAGTCATAAACAACCTTACTACAACTAACATCTAAACTGACTACAACCTGTTGAAAAATTGGAAAATTGGATTCTGGAAATTGGAATATGTAGCTGGTTTCTCCAAACACCTCTGGAGTTACCTGCCCTCTCCCTCCTATGGGTTCAGGCCTTCGGCGTTATTACGCCGGGACGAAGTGAAATAATTACGACAACGCTGGCAGCATGCCAATTTTGCGTGGGTAACAGAACTAGCTTAGCGCTCATGGATTTTCCCACGAATGCTATTTCCACTAGAGAAGGGTCTTCCCCTGCCTGGAAAACGGGTTTGTTCTCTTTTCTTCGTCCTCCTCTGGCAAGATCTCAAACCCTGCGTCTGAGATGCCAATCTTTTTGCCGGGAGGAAGTTATTGCAACTTCCGCTCTGCCCCCTCAAAAAAGCCGCGCTACCTGCTGTTAGACAAAAAAAACACAACAGCTAAACAACACGTAAATACTACATTTCTAATAACATATAACTCCCTGACTCTTCAACACGTTATGCACCTCCATACAAAAATCATGCCAACACCGTCCACTCCTCTCCTGTTCCCTTCTCTACCTGAGCCCACAAGGTAAACATTGGCTAACCCAGATCGCCTGTTCTGCCTGACTAACTCCGAGCAACAACAATATTTTCACTGGCCCGTCTGGGCAGACGTACTGTGGCCTACTTCTTACGCTGACACTACATGCAGCAAATTATTAACACAAAAATACTCTATCTCTAGGAATTCATAAACTTCCCGTCAATAATAGTAATCACATTCAAAATGTAATACAAAATAATTCCCTTTAAAATTACTTCTCCCATCTTCTGAATTCACAGAATAACAATGCACAATCAATAACATATAACCCTGTTTACGCTAGCATCTATATATGCCGTCAAAAGTTATACGTAATGGTTATCAATTAAATCTCAGTAGTTACAAACACGTGGTTACAATTTTATGACCACGTGCTTCTCTCCCCCTCGTCCCTCTGAACATCGCATCAATAAATATACCGTAACCAACGCGCCCACGTGCTTTACAAATTCCACTCTTCTCCCCTCGTCCACCTATAGAAGTGTACTTAATATAAATAACTTGCAGCATTACATTCTCAATAAAATCACAAATACACAGACTCCCGTCATTCTGTAAATAAATATGATTCGCAGATGCGAGTTTCTCTCCCGACCGACTTTGCAATAATACAAAGCGGTGATATCTCAACTTTTAAACCATGCCGCTATTCCTTCAACAAGGAATTAAATGGACCTATAAAGTTTCAAGTCTATCACTAAGATCGTATTTGATGGCTCTGGCTTTAAGAATTAAACATTAAACTAAAACTGCCCAAGAAACTTAAATGATCGGCTAGGACTAGAAAAATTAAATAAAGTCCTCACGCAAAAATTCATGCTTACCAAATCTCGAATGTCCAACTGAAGGCAATCGACAATTTGCTTCTGGCACCCGGCTTTGGCAATTTACAGACGAAGAGAACGAAAATATGAAATGCTAGCCTATTTATTATCAAGACCCCCCACGCGCCGACTTCATGACGTCATATGCGCGGCGTGGTTCTAAAGCCAATGGGAGCTCTGCATTTCAACTGCCGTTAGCTCTCAGCCAATCAGAACCTTAGATCATTCTGATGCAACGTGCATGGGTTTTAGACAAAGAAACGGGAATAAGCTCTGCCCTCTAGTGGCAATGAAGCAAAAATGGCCGCAAATAATTTAACTCCCGAAAATGCTCATAAATCTTAATCTAGAATAATACTGCAATCTTCCTACACCCATACTCTAAACACATAAATCAAACCCCATCGTGATCTCATCTTGAAAAAACGTAAATAATAGAAGGAGAAGAAACATGGAGAAGGATTTTTCTGTAATCCCTCCTAGAAATAGTGAACAAAATGCGAGGAGAAAAAGACATGGGCCATTTGAAAGACAGAATCTCAGTACTCTCGTCACATCACTCCCCCCTTTCAAAGATTGAGCAACGATCTCCTTACTGAAATCTCTGAGTTTCACATTGGCCCTTAACGCTGTCTACAAGGCTGTCTGTCCTTACCCCTCCTATTCAGTGTTCTTCGACCTTCCTCTTTTGCGTTTCCTCCTTCTTCCTCTCCCAGAATGAGCTCCTATGCTCCGTTGGGAGAGTTGATCTCTCTTCAGACCTGTGCCGTCTAATGGCGGGTCTGAACTTTCCCTTGCTATGACCGTCAAAAGGCTGTCCTGGTCAGCTGATGTGACCGGCGGGCGCTGTGGCGACCTGGCGATGGCGACTTCCTCGCTGCGCGTCAGCAGGGTTGTGACTGCTGGTACCGTGCGAAACTGATGCAACGTCTCGGGTTCCTCTGGTGTAGAGCCTCCGATTTCTTGCTGGGTGTCTATTGGATCACGATCGACCTCAATAGCTTCTACCTTTGAAGAAAGGTAGGTAAGATCTGCCCCTGGCAGTGGTTCTGGACTCGCTCTTCCCCTACCAACATGAAGCGGGACAGAGCTCTCCAAAATAGCTCCTTGCAAATGCGTAAGGTCGCTTTTCTCACTCTTTTCTGGCCTGAAAAGTTGGTGAGATGAAAATGTAGACCACGGGCGCTCTCCGTCTAACACCCTAGTTCTACCCTCAACCTTGCCCTCCCCTGTGAGAGTTACTGGCGTCAGTTGGAATGTGTCCTGCAGTGACACTTGACGGTTTAAGATCCCGTTAGATCGCGGAGAATCTGAGATAAAGCTCTCAGTGACTGGTTCCAATGTTCCGTGAAACGAATTGGAAAAGATAGCCCATTTTTCAGGCTCCTCGTTACAAGAGTCGTTTCCTGTAAACGAGATACTAGAGTTGTGGGGCCCACCTCCGTCTATAGGCAAACGGATACTCAGATCACTGTCCTCCTCCGTTTGAGTAAAGTGCTGGTCGGATGGGGCTCCAGGGCTGGTTGGAACTATATGCTCGCTCAGACCGCTATCTTGTGCCCTATGAAGATGGCGCTGGTCGTTGACATATGTAATACCGCTTTTGTCAGTATGTCCCTCACTTGAAGGAGCTAATACCATCGGGGGCCTAATTCCCAACAACAAAGAGTGTACTTCCTGAATCAGAGGCGTCGTCACCACTGTTTGGCCGGTTAGCTGAACAGGGCTGGCGGGCGAATTTGCCTCTGCAAATAACATATCACTGTCGTCAGAGGCGTTGCACCTCTCCTTGGCACGACAGCTATGTTTGAGCTCGCTCGGGGCTCCGTGAATTAGGGGTTCTCCTTTTTCACTTATCTGGCCTGCAGTAGGTCCCCTTGCATCAGCAAGGATCGGTGTGGGCGGGTTCCCCAAAACTAGATATGGGTTGCCGAGAATGAAGTCATAGGCGGGCTGTGCCATCACAGCTGCCTTGATGGTGCCAGACACGAACTTACATTTTACCTTAATATTGGCCACCGGAAAGCACTGTGAAGTCCCTTTCCTTAAAACTCAACCAATATTGACCTTTTCCTTGGTCATCTGCCAGAGCTTCACCAGATGTCGGGCGACTATGCTGGGGTATGTAAGCCCGCTGTCAAATAAACATGTTGTCTCAGTCCCGTTCACTTTGGCTGGTCCACTGTTGGAGAACAACTTCTCTGACGGGAAGGGTTTCCACTTCTTCCCTTGTTTCACCCTCACAGGCCTTAAACAAGCCACCTGATGAGCGGGTTGTTTGTTTGGGCACCGCGTTGTCCAATGAGAGGTAGTCCGACAGAACCTACAATATCTCTCATTATCTCCCCGGTTCCTGACGGGTTCATGAGAAGTCGGCCCCTGTGTTCTGTTAGGCGGCTGGGAGCGCATGTTATGACTGGGAGGGGGCTCCTTGCGAGACGGCCCTTGCTGTTGGTGAGCTGAAGAGGAAGGCGAATGCGATGAAGATACTCCTTTGTCCGGGGCTGGCAGGTCAGGGTGTTTTCTTTTCTGGCCCAGTACTTCGGCCTGGGCCGTCTGGAACCTTTCTGCAAATAGAATTATCTGGTCCAGTTGCTGGGCGCCCTGCTCCGCCAGGTACTTCCTTAAGTCTGGAGACATGTTGGCCTTTATCTGTTCGCACAGAACTAATTCTTCCAATCCTTCAAAAGATTTAGCCAACCCCGACAACTCTCTCCAGCGAGTGAGGTAATTCCTCAGCCTCTCCGCGAACTGGGGAAAACTTTCTCCTTTCTCCAGACGACTTTCCCTAAACATCGTTTGGCACTTCCGGGGAGTCCATTGGAATCGCTGTAACAGGGCGTTCCGCAGAGCCTCAAAGTTACCTTGGTCATCTACTAGCATCTTGCTATAGACCTCATACCCATGTCCTCTTAGAGATTGAGATAATTTGAGACACCAAAGACTATCATCTAGCCCTATGCCTTTGCCATCCTTTCAAATTTTTCCAAAAATACCTCAATTTTCTCATTTCCGTTAGGGAAAGAGTCCATCGGAAAATTCATGGCTGCCATCCGGGGCCCTCAGTTTCCTGAGGTGTCTGTCGCCCCTGCTCCGGGAGAATCTCCGTTAGCCGAACTGCCTTCCGAAGATCGGTACTGCAGTTCCAGTGAACGCAGGGCAAGTTCATGCTGTCTCTCTGCTGCCTTCTCCCTCTCTTGGGCTTCCCTCTGTGCTATCTTCTCCTGTGCTTCTCTCTGTACTATCTTCTCCTGTGCTTCTCTCTGTGCTATCTTCTCCTGTGCTTCTCTCTCTGCTTTTCTCTCCTCTGCCTGTCGGGCCTTCTCTTCTTTCTCCGCTTGCCGGTCCTGTTCCCTCATAATGTAAGCCCTAGTCTCGGCCTCATTCATCCCCATGCTTTTAGCTGCGTCCTTCCATGCAGTAAGTAGCTTGACCAATTCAGCCATCTTACCTGACAAATCAGCAGTAACTCACCACGAGGGGAAATGACAAAAAAAGGAACAAGAAAAATTTTACTGTTACCTACTAGGAATATGCTGTCGCAAAAACCCGCACTCAGACTAGCACCAAGTCTGACTAATAACTACATGAAAAAAATTCAAGTTATCCAGCTACCCAAAACCCGAATTTACTTTCCTGTCAAGAAAAAAATTCGATTAGCCATCAATTACTTCTAAGTCATAAACAACCTTACTACAACTAACATCTAAACTGACTACAACCTGTGGAAAAAACTTATAGCTGGATCAGTCTTAATATAGCTCAAGTCTAGGGGATTTATAAGAAATCTATTTACAGAACTTTCTTCAGAGACAGTTTAAGAATCTAGAATTGATCCCAACAAAGATGATCCCAAGGACGACGCCACCCACTTTGTCACGAAATGGTTTTAGGACTAGAGACTGTCTACATATAGTGACAAGACAATAGTAAGAAGAAAGACTGAAATGATAGATTCAAATAGAAATATAGTGCAAAATGTGAAAGTTGAGACCATTGGCTCCGAGGTTGAGAACCGAGGTTGATTCTTTCCTCGCCACTTCGGACGTTTAAATTGCTATGGCCTCGAACCACCTCTAACTACCCTAAGGGGATAAGGTTCAATTATGATTCACATACACCAAGATACAGACAACATATAGCTACTGTACTTAAATGAAATGACTGATGCCAGCTACAATTTATACAAGTTTATTATACACCTATAAACAACTCATATACATGTCAAATACATAAAGTGCGAGGATGCACACCTGAAACAAAATCAAGCACAGTTAAAAATGCATCAACCCCAACCCTTCTCCCACAATTGCAACCTGTATGGAGAAAGAAGGTAAGGTTAACTGAAATGAACTACACTGCACTTGATGTCGCCTACACTCCAAACTAGCTGTTCTAAATTCTAACTCTAACTCTAAGTCCACTGATAGCTGGAACGACTACGAAGTGTCTACACAATCTCTGCACAGACTTCGGTTCTACACAGCCTATCCTGGAATCTCCTGAACACAACTAACTGCACCTCTAAACTTCAGCAGCGGTCCTCTGCTATGATTCACCAAAACTATCAGTTCTGCCTATCTGTGCTGACTTCAGTAGAGAGAATGTTTACCCTCTCTCTCTCCACTAACTCTGGAATTGATGACTAAGGTTTAACAGAACCCCACTGGATTCTGGACTGGAACTGTAGCTGGCTTCTCCTAACACCTCTGAGGTTACCTGCCCGATTACCTATGACTGGGCGATGGGGCTATCGGCTTTATTATGGCCGTGAAGAAGCGAACATAAAATTACCACAACGCTGGCAGCATGCCAAATCTGCGTGTGTAACCGACCGAGCGTCAGAACTCAGGATTTATCCACAAAAATCCTATTCGCTGGAAAATGTCTTCCCCTGGCTGGGAAAACGTCTTTTCTTTCTCTCCTTCCACCACTGGCAATTAACGCGAGACTTTGGGTGTCTGCGAATGCCACCACTGTGCCGTGGGAGAAATTTTGAGGTATCAAAAATTCTGCTCTTCCCCACAAAAAGCCGGTACCTGCTGTTCAGACGAAACAAAACAACAGCTAAACAAAACGTAATAAATCTATTTCTAATAACACCACCTCCCTGACTCTTCAACACGTTATGCACCTCCATACAAAAAATCATGCCAACACCGTCCGCTCCTCTCCTGTTCCCTTCTCTACCTGAGCCCACAAGGTAAACATTGGCTAACCCAGATCGCCTGTTCTGCCTGACTAACTCCGAGCAACAATATTTTCACTGGCCCGTCTGGGCAGACGTACTGTGGCCTACTTCTTACGCTGACACTACATGCAGCAAATTATTAACACAAAAATACTCTATCTCTAGGAATTCCTAAACTTCCCGTCAATAATAGTAATCACATTCAAAATGTAATACAAAATAATTCCCTTTAAAATTACTTCTCCCATCTTCTGAATTCACAGAATAACAATGCACAATCAATAACATATAACCCTGTTTACGCTAGCATCTATATATGCCGTCAAAAGTTATACGTAATGGTTATCAATTAAATCTCAGTAGTTACAAACACGTGGTTACAATTTTATGACCACGTGCTTCTCTCCCCCTCGTCCCTCTGAACATCGCATCAATAAATATACCGTAACCAACGCGCCCACGTGCTTTACAAATTCCACCTCTTCTCCCCTCGTCCACCTATAGAAGTGTACTATAATATAAATAACTTGCAGCATTACATTCTCAATAAAATCACAAATACACAGACTCCCGTCATTCTGTAAATAAATATGATTCGCAGATGCGAGTTTCTCTCCCGACCGACTTTGCAATAATACAAAGCGGTGATATCTCAACTTTTAAACCATGCCGCTATTCCTTCAACAAGGAATTAAATGGACCTATAAAGTTTCAAGTCTATCACTAAGATCGTATTTGATGGCTCTGGCTTTAAGAATTAACATTAAACTTAAACTGCCCAAAGAAACTTAAATGATCGGCTAGGACTAGAAAAATTAAATAAAGTCCTCACGCAAAAATTCATGCTTACCAAATCTCGAATGTCCAACTGAAGGCAATCGACAATTTGCTTCTGGCACCCGGCTTTGGCAATTTACAGACGAAGAGAACGAAAATATGAAATGCTAGCCTATTTATTATCAAGACCCCCCACGCGCCGACTTCATGACGTCATATGCGCGGCGTGGTTCTAAAGCCAATGGGAGCTCTGCATTTCAACTGCAGTTAGCTCTCAGCCAATCAGAACTTTAGATCATTCTGATGCAACGTGCATGGGTTTTAGACAAAGAAACGGGAATAAGCTCTGCCCTCTAGTGGCAATGAAGCAAAAATGGCCGCAAATAATTTAACTCCCGAAAATGCTCATAAATCTTAATCTAGAATAATACTGCAATCTTCCTACACCCATACTCTAAACACATAAATCAAACCCCATCGTGATCTCATCTTGAAAAAACGTAAATAATAGAAGGAGAAGAAACATGGAGAAGGATTTTTCTGTAATCCCTCCTAGAAATAGTGAACAAAATGCAAGGAGAAAAAGACATGGGCCATTTGAAAGACAGAATCTCAGTACTCTCGTCACACACTATCATTTTCTTCTAGATCTATCTTTTCAGTCTTTCTTCTCACTAGTGTCTTGTCACTGTATGTAGACAGTCTCTAGTCCTAAATCCATTTCGTGACATTGGCATTCTCACCCGGTAATGGGCGATTTTAATGAAACACACCTTCGCCATCCGTGAAGAAGACAGACGTGTGAAACGTGGGAGACAACCATCGGTTGTTAGACATCTTGGCGCGGTCTGACACCAGAAGGAAAATACCTTGTTGAGCTCGAAACCGTGAGGTGTGACTCCAGGCAAGAAATATCGTGGGAATGTAACCACCTTTGGGCGGAACTTCAATTGTGGGCGTCTAGAAAGATAATCTCTACTAAAATGTGATCTCATGTCATCCAAACTGAGCATAGGACTCCTGATTTGCTCCCTAGAGAGATGGGTGAGTTTTCCCTGACATTTTGACGCAGCTATCATGTGGTGCATGGTTGGAGATGCAGATTTAAACTGAAACAGTGAGAGGCTTTAGTGAGAGAGCTGAGAAGTAGCAAGATCGTTCTTGTGCAAAATGCGCCCTCGTACGATAACCAACTGAGGTTTGGGCTTTGGCATAGTTGCGTATGTGCTAAGAGAAATAACGACATAGAGGTATGCTTGCATATAAGTACATTTTTATAATACTTTAGATTTAGTAATATTAGACTTTCAGGTTTAAAAGTTAATGCTTTGTAGCGTTTGTCTATCTATAGCTTGATAGAAGCTGACTGGCGATTTATGTGTATTTAAGTGTAATTTCACGTATATCTCATCGCTATTTTCAACAGTGAGACTGTGTGTTAAATGTGTAAAGTACTATGTGAATTTATAAGAGGAATTCTAGTGTCGCATTGCGCTGTATACAAGTGTGTATTTATTACCATTATTATTATTAGTTGTGTAGTGTTAAATAATAGTTATATTGCATTCTTGTGAGCCGTAAGTGTGGTTAATGTTACATCAGTGATTATTGTGAGAGAAAGATTAACGTACCCTCTAGCTCCATGAGTAGCCTATGCCTATTACATTTAGTACAGAGCTGTAAGAATAGAGTATATATCTCCTTTTTCTTTAGAGCAGCTAGACCTCTAAGATACTGATAAATTGATGTCATTTAGACCAGTGCGCTGTGTGGGATATTTCATCATAGATAGAAGTGCTTCATTTAAGTTTTATCTCGCGTGATGATGGAGTTAGTATCTAATATGCGTATGAAGGCTATGTTGTTGATTGAGATACGTTTATTGTTGATTACACATACATACAGACTTGCATGAACACACACGCACACACACATGGTCATTTAAGTGCATGTACTTGCATAATTTCACACATATGTATGTATTATTAAGTAGATGATGTTTGTCCATTAGTACTATGCTAGTTTTTTTGTTTTATTTTATTTCAGAGAGTCCAGCAGTCTGTGCTGGGTTATTAGATGGTGTTACCTAAATAGCGTGGTTATATGGTGTTGCTTAGGAATTGTCTTCAAAGTAAACTTGCGGACAACATTGTGTCTGTATGATTCTTGTGCTACCTGATAGGGTTTCATTAATAAAAGTGGGACCCCTGTCATCAAGAGTTTTTCTGTGACTGCGGAACGTGTGTGAAAGTAGGCCAGAGAGAGTGACGACAACATTACACACAAATCCTTATTCTCCTTCACACATCGTCTTCGCACCGTCACATTAAGAAGTCTTGCACCCCTTTAAAGCATCATAAGAAGCCTCGCACCCTTTATCTTGTAGCTCGCAAAACATGCTAGAGTAGCTAAAAAGAGATAAAAGTTTATTTTAAGAAAATGAATGTGACTAAGGATTGGTATCCAATTCACGTTGTCAATGTTCTATTTTGTACAAATACATTTGAGCTCTGGGTATTATTTAGTGTTTATGATGATTCGCATTCTAAAATATTTGACATGTCTCGCACCAGAGGTAGATGAGTCTCGCACCACAGGTAGATGAGTCTCGCACCAGAGGTAGGTGAGTCTCGCACCAGAGGTAGATGAGTCTTGCACCAGAGGTAGATGAGTCTCGCACCAGAGGTAGGTGAGTCTCGCACCAGAGGTAGATGAGTCTCGCACCAGAGGTAGGTGAGTCTCGCACCACAGGTAGATGAGTCTCGCACCAGAGGTAGGTGAGTCTCGCACCAGAGGTAGATGAGTCTCGCACCAGAGGTAGATGAGTCTCGCACCAGAGGTAGATGAGTCTCGCACCAGAGGTAGATGAGTCTCGCACCAGAGGTAGATGAGTCTCGCACCAGAGGTAGATGAGTCTCGCACCAGAGGTAGATGAGTCTCGCACCCCCAGGAGGTGCATCCTCACCTACTTAAGAAGCACGGTTTTGATGTCTCAGAACTCCAAAAATTTCCAAAAAGAACTCCGCCTTCCCTTTCTGGTCCTGTGAATGTTCATGCCTCTCTGTGTTGCGAATTTCCTACCACAGATACAGTGGCGTTACTATAATGCGAGGTGCCAATAAACAAAATAAGTGCGCCTTCCTTATATAGTGAACTCAACCACTATAATTAATTGACGGTTTATCTGTATCAGACAAGTAACTACTTACTTCATCATCATCATCCTTCAGCACCCTAAAGATCGTAGATCTTCAGCAAATTTGTGCCAGCTCCTTCTATCCTGTGCCAGCTCCTTCTATCATGTGCCATCCGTTCGGAATATTTCCGTTAATTTTCTTTATCCTGTTTATGTGTCTCTAAAATCTGGGACATGCTATGAAGTTTAACACAGGAAGACAAGAAATTAGAAGATGCATGTATATATATATATATATAACTCTTCCTCACTTAAATCCAATTACAGCGCAAGTCACAGCTTCAGACAGAAACATACAGACACTACACTTAAAGACCTGTGGCGATGGGGGAGTGGCGAACCAGAAAGTGTGGATACACTCAAGCTGCAGCCACAATCCTGCACACAGGCGGCTCAGGCCATAGGGTCGTTTCTCGCTGGAACTTTGAAGCAGCGGCAAGATCCGGCAGCCCCCTGAGTGACTGAGCAGCCCTCTTTAGGATCACTCTGCTCACCTCCATGGCATGAGGATGGGGCTAGAAAAGGTGCCCTGAACATAGCCTGCTTCAACCTACTCTGACCAGCTTGACGCGGCTGGAGGGTATCCCAATCATGCGTTCGAACAAAAAATAAGAAAAAAATGAAGGTGCTTACCTTCGGCACGTGGAACGTGCGAACACTACTCGACAATACCCTGGCCGACAGACCTGAAAGACGGACTGCACTTGTGGCCAAAGAACTGGGGCGCTATAATGTCGATATAGCAGCCTTAAGTAAGACACGACTACCAGAAGAAGGTCAGATTACTGAAATTGGAGGTGGCTACACATTTTATTGGAGTGGCCGGGACAGGAAGGAACGGCGTGAGGCTGGCGTTGGATTCGCCATTAAATCTCATATCGTACGTAAACTTGTCAAATCTCCTAAGGGCATTAATGATCGTCTAATGACCCTTCATGTCCCACTGTCGTAGATTTTCGATAGGAGAATTAAGACTAGGTTTGGTCCCTTCTGAATAGGTTTGAATAGGTGATAGACTCAGTGAGAGTTAGTGAAAGGTAATAGAATTTCCACACACGTGAGATGATAGATTTTGATATAGTGGCTGTCTCTGAAAGCGAAAAGAATTCTTCTCTCTCTCTCACCTATCTTCTACAACAGTTGTTACAGCGTCAGACAGACTACACCAATATACAGATTACGTATATTTCTATCACTCACAGGCACGCACATACACGTGACGACAGGTAAACACACAGACGTGGGAAAACTATAACAATGATATATATTTATCTAGAACGAGCTGACCAAACACTATTATTAAGTTCAAGAGCGATTTTAATATCAGGAAAAAATCGGCTCACAACATCAAAGAAAGTACATCAAGGAAAATACATATACACATAGTCATAAAAATTCAAGGAAATGTTGCAAGGATGATAGCCCCCTTATAGTGTTAACTCTAGGTTTAGCCCAGCCCCGTTAAGAGAACAGATGATGGCGCCAGAGTCACAGATACATAGGGTTTGATTCTAAGAGTTTTCGTTGTTTTATCTCGTAATTATATGCACAGAGTTTGAAAAAAAAAAAATCTGATTTAACCTAAGACAAAAACACAAGAAACTCTAGCCTTAGCAACAAATTATGCAGATTGAAAAAAAAAATTAGGACAGCAACAGGGTGTCAAAGATATAATAGTGAAAATATCACTCAAACCAGCGTACACTCATTCATTCCGCCATGGCCTCTCATACATGTACTCACGACTTTGCTCGCTGCCTCTTGGAACACACTGATTTTAGATTTTCACACAGACTCAAAAAATGCAGTCTTCTGCCAAGAAGTCCCCAGTTCCAAAAGACGTATTTAACTCGGAGTCTCCGGGAACGACTACTTGGGTGTGCAAATTTGTTCAAATGTCTGATTAAGTCACCTAAAATTATTCCAGGCGCGGGAGTTAGCAGAGCACAGTGTCAATAGCGTAGGTTTCTAGAAATGATGAATGTCAGGTCGGTGCCTTCCCTCAGTATAGGATTCACTTTAGTCACACCACAGATTTGTCCACAAATATATATATATATATAGTCGGGAAATGTTAGTTAATACTTGAAGTATTTCGCGCCACCAGGCAGAAAAATTACGTAGAGTTTTTCTAGAAGAAATTAAGATCTGGCTCCAAGGTCCAGTATTTATCATTACAGTCTTTGAAAACCCGTTATTGGGATATAGTATTTCTGGCTAACTCGGGTTGCATATGCACTGTTAGACCAGTGGTACTTAAGAAACCCACGTGGTTCAAAATAAGGACTGTCTATTTCTTCACAAGTATGGAAACTACTACTAGGTGCTGGTAAAGTTAGGGTCACCCCAAAACTTTCACTGTGTGGAGGAAAAATAACACATATAATATAATAAACAGAATCTGTACTGGTTATAACTTACATTTAAACTTGCAAGCAGAGAGCTTTGCTTATCATTTAAACTTCCCGTGACGTAAGTTATATTTAAAAATCAGCAATCCTCATGAATTAGGAACACGTGCGTATTCCGTCACCATTCATGAGGCTCGATTCTAGAGTTTATACGTTAGTTTAGAAAAATACACTCGACTGAGTATTAGCGGTTAAATTAAATTCATAAATAGCTACAATTGCCGTTATAAGCTAGAAATTTTAATTTTATTCTGCTTTCCACTGAATGCTTCCCTAGAAAATATAATAGCCTACCACTTTATTTCTCTTCTGCGCTAAAGAAATAGATTAAAATGAATTAAGCGATTAAACACTTTAACACTCACAAAATCTATATATCTATCATATTAATTACCTCAACCACAGAATTACAGGTAGTCGCACAACTTAAGAATAAAAATGCTGAAAATATTTCTGGAAGTCTAGAAGTTCGACAAATTGCCGAAACAAACTGAGATCTTCGCTAACAGCTATTCTGTTTACGAGCAACCTATCTACTGTGAGTCTATGAGCGAGAATGAAATTAAAGTTTCAAACTTGGCCAATATCTTTAAAATCGGACACAGGATCCTAATCTTATTTCGCCAAGCGAAATAGTCTCCCCTGTCCGTATAACACCTTCGTCCGCTTATCGCGTGACGTAACAGCCATCAGTGGCCGAGGGCTTGCATGAGTTGCAAATCTCAGACCACCGTCTGCAGTGCGGAGTGGATTTTCACGCTAAGCCGGGTTTTTCCTGACGAAAAACCTCATGCGTTTACTGAAATGCAGACTCTCTGTCTACTTTCCATGTCCCTCGGGTGAATTTTCACGCCCCAGGCCAGAGACCCTCAGACGAATGTCTAGCGAATGCTGTAAATTCACGCCTATCATCCGACCAGCGCGACTGACATGTACGCAATACCACCCAGGTGCGATTCTCAGTTTTAGAGAAAGGAAAACAGGTAAAGTTTGCGAATTATATGAAAATAATATTCGCAAAACGAATGGATGAAAAATGTACAGGAAAAAAGGAAATACAGAGATAATAAAAGAGGTAATTCGGGTGAAAGAATAGGAAGAAGATGTAGGAAATTAAATGAATATAAACCCTACGTGACACCCACTAGGAAGCAACAGAAGTGCCACACTGATAGTGCATATGCCCCAACAATGACAAACCCAGAGGAAACAAACAAAAAATTTTATGACGAACTTAACTCTATTATCTCATCAGTTCCTAAATCTGAGAAACTTATTATTCTCGGCGACTTTAATGCCAGTGTAGGCACAGACCACAACACCTGGGAAGGAATACTTGGAAAACATGGCATAGGCAAATGTAATAGTAATGGGCTCCTATTACTCAGCCTGCGTGCCACACATGATTTGTCCATCACGAACACCATGTTTCGCCTACCCACTCGAAATAAAACAACATGGATGCACCCCCGCTCCAAACAGTGGCATCTCATTGATTATGTCATCACGAGAAGGAGCGACTGACGTGATGTGAGAGTGACCAAGGCCATGTGTGGTGCCGAATGCTGGACTGACCACAGGCTGATTGTATCAAAACTCAACCTTAACATACAGCCCAAGCGAAGACACCAGAGTCAGAAACCCATGAAGAGGCTCAACGTCACAAAACTTAAAAGCGAAGCAACCGCAGAGAGCTTCTCAAGGGACTTGGACAGCCGTCTGAGGGACGTTGAGCTCGGTCAAACCACTATAGAGGAAAAATGGGCCACTCTAAAGAACACTGTGTACTCTGTAGCCTCTGAGAGCTTGGGATATACAACACGCAAGAACCCTGACTGGTTTGATGAGAATGATGTAAATATTAAAACACTGCTGGCTGAAAAATATCGCTTGCACAGAGACTATCAAAGCAACCCTTCCTCAACATCCAAAAAGGCAGCCTTTACCAACATACGCAGAGTTGTCCAGAATAAGCTCAGGAAGATGCATGATGCATGGCTCAGCAATAAAGCAGACGAGATACAGAGATATGCAGACAGAAATGACTCAAAGCGCTTTTATGATGCCCTGAAAGCAATTTATGGCCCTCAATCGAATCAATCATCACCGGTCCTAAATGCTGATGGCATGGCATTGCTCACTGATAAAACGCAGATTTTGGAACGCTGGGCACAACACTTCAATGCCATCTTAAATTATCCATCAACCGTGAACGACCAGGCCATTGCAAGCATACCGCAAGTTACAGTCAACGATAGACTTGACCTTCCACCCAGCTTGGAAGAGGTCAAGAAAGCAACCAATCTACTGTCCAGCGGCAAAGCCCCTGGATCAGATGCTATTCCTGCTGAGATTTATAAAGCTGGAGGCAGCATGCTGCTGCAGAGATTAACAGACCTCTTCCACTCAGTCTGGGATGAAGAACAGATACCACAGGAATTGAAAGATGCCACTATTGTTCACATATACAAGCGAAAGGGAAATCATCAATCATGTGATAACCATAGGGGAATCTCCCTATTATCTATTGCGGGCAAAATCCAGGCTCGAGTCCTGCTCAATCGCTTGACTGTTCATCTCGAATCGCAGGACTTACTTCCAGAGAGTCAGTGTGGTTTCCGAGAAGGCCGCGGGACCGTCGATATGATATTTGCCGCTCGCCAACTTCAGGAGAAATGCCAGGAACAGTACAGTGATCTATACACAACATTTATTGACTTGACCAAGGCCTTTGACACTGTCAATAGGGATGGACTATGGAAAATTATGGCGAAATTCGGCTGTCCCGATAAGTTCATCTCAATTGTCCGCCAGTTTCATGAAGGTATGATGGCTCGCGTATTGAATGATGGAGAACCTTCTGAACCCTTTCCGGTCACAAACGGTGTCAAACAGGGATGTGTGCTCGCTCCGACACTATTCAGTATGATATTTGCTGCCATGCCGTCTAACGTTACGCATGGCAGTAGTGACGGCGTACACATCAGATACAGGACAGATGGGAAGCTGTTTAATTTGAGACGATTACAGTCCTTTACAAAGGTGAATGAAACAATGATCTCTGACCTTGTCTTTGCGGACGACTGTGCCCTCAACGCCTGCACAGAACTAGACATGCAGAACAATATGAGGAGGCTTTCTGTAGCGTGTGATGACTTTGGTCTTACCATCAATACGAAGAAATCTGAAGTAATGTTGCAACCTGCTCCTGGGAAACCTTACTGTGAACCAAATATCACAGTAACGAACCAACGTCTCCAAGTGGGGGACAGCTTCACTTATCTAGGCAGTACCCTTACCAAAGATGCGAATATCGACGCCGAGATCAACAACAGAATTGCAAAGGCAAGTGCAGCTTTTGGAAGACTAAGAGTAAATGTCTGGGATCGACAAGGAATTAGTGCCGCCACCAAGATAAAAGTATATCATGCAATAGTGCTCACTGCCCTCCTGTGTGCCTGTGAAACGTGGACAGTGTATAGCAGACACGCCAAGAAGTTTAATCATTTCCATATGAGCTGTCTACGCAGGATACTCAGGATCAAGTGGCATGATAGAGTATCTAATTCTGAGGTCCTCAACAGAGCACATATCTCAAGCATCTATACATTGCTGCAGAGGGCCCAAATTAGATGGGCCGGACATGTTGTTCGCATGCCCGAAAACGCCTCCCAAAACAGTTGGTGTACAGCGAACTCTCGATGGGTAAGCGAACAGTAGGGGGACAAAAGAAACGCTTCAAAGATACACTGAAAGCATCGTTGAGCAGCTTCAAAATTGATGTCTCCTCCTGGGAGACTATCGCACATGATCGCTCTGCCTGGCGGACAAACGTTACTCAAGGCGCTCGCATTGCAGAACAGAATTTAGCTGATAAGGCAGAAGGCAAGCGTGCTGCAAGAAAAGTCAGAATGCGCAGCAACACTACTATCGACTCCAACCATGTGTGCCCCGTATGTGGCATGGCCTGTAGGGCCAAAATAGGACTAATTAGCCACATGAGATCACGGCACAGAGGTCTCACAATTCAAGTCTGAAGCTGTCGCCATCTTCGCTTGCGATGGGCAACTATCATTATTATAATATATATATATATATATATATATATATATATATATATATATATATATATATATATAATATATATATATATATATATATATATATATATATATATATATATATATATATATATATATATCTTCTTCTTCTTCCGTCCTTAGCCACCGACCGTCAAATCAGTCAGTGGCCATTACGCCTAGTGGCGTCTTAGGGCAACAGCAGATAGGTTTTCTTTGCCATTGTTTCCCATCACGCCTATTGGCGTCTTTAGGGCAACGGCAAATCAATCCATTTGCTGTTGTTTCCGTAATCGAAGTGACTGGCAAACGGGTGATCAGCCCGTTGGTATATATATATATATATATATATATATATATATATATATATATATATATATATATATAGAGAGAGAGAGAGAGAGAGAGAGAGAGAGGTTAGGGTTCTTTCCTACCCTTACTTTTCCGTGCCCACTCGGCAATAGGGCCTCGAGACGTGCCCAGTCCACCTGAACGATAGTTACGCCACATAAACATGGATAGTCCCACCGTTTTTTTAAGTCCGTTTAACAGACCTGGTCAGTTTCGATAGGTCACCCACGGATTCATCATTCTCTCCCTATCCTTCCCTTTTCTGGTTTTCCCACGTTAGCCTGCGGTCATGCTTCGATGACAGGTCATTAGTGCGACCCGCAACACATAACACCGGAAATTTACCATGGGCAGTCCAACCTATTAATGACGCAATCACTTCTGTTGTTCCGCTATCATACAGTATAGGTCCGACAACATCAAAGCATCATTTATTGGTGATGCCTAGATGGCAGGGAGGATAGTGTGATTCGCTTGCATAGCTAGGCGGGGTTGTCGCACGGAAGGTCCTGGGTTCGAGTCCTGGGTAAGCCACTCACGTCTGTTGTTTTTCTGTTGTCTAGTTTTCTACTTCTTTATTTCTTACGAGTGCCCGAAAACATACCTTTATGTTTGTCTAATATTTATTTACTGTTTACAGGCCTCGGGTTTCCCTTCCTTATGTGTTATAAATGTTTAGACCATCAGCGCATGGTGAGCCGTGGACCCTATTTTTGGTATTTTCTCGACTATGTAACTGATATAGGCCCGGAACAGTGCAAGTAATATCACACAGCCTTGGACTACTGCTTGTCCTCATTTCATTCTTTTGCTTAGATGGCCTTGTATTTGCAATCAGGTATGCCTCTTCTGAATTAAGTAGTTTACCTATCTGTACGTATACCCACATACTCCAGGCTTGAGGCGTTTTTTCTTTATCCCAGTTTATACATTTTCTCAAATTCTTTCTCCCTGTCTACCGATACTGCCAGTGTGGGCTTTTTCCCCCCTGGAAAGCAACATTGTTATTTCGCCCTTTGTTGGCCAATTTCGTCTAAAATCAATCTACTGGGGTCTGGTGTGTAATTCGTTGATCTCTTTCACGGGAGCTACATAGATCTGGTGGAGGCTAGTTTTGCCAATCAATTTACTTGTGGCTTAGCCATAACCTAATTTTACTACTGAAATCACCATCAAGTGCCGTATCGCAAACTCTGTAATACAGTATTATCCCCAAAATTTAACTCCGGCTTCTATCTGCCTGTGACTAGAGCAAAGATATCTAACAAAGAATAAGTATAACCAGTTTTGGGGATAATCTGATTTCCCCAAACTTAGTATGCACTGCTGGGTTCTTAAAATGTTTCACCACAGAGGGAATCGTAATAGTGGGCCACTTTGCCGTGGCTAGTCGATCACTTGGCCAGAGTTGAACGATTTAATCCCGGTAGCATGTGTCTTTAACCTCAATTTAATCCTAGCTCCGACTACAGAAAACGAAATTTGATATGAACTACATGAGTTAAAAATAAAAGATTATATCAACAGTAATATTACAATGGCCATCTAAAGTATTACAAATCAGGACAATCTCATAATTAGCCACAATAACATACAAGACGTTAATGAAATATCTGGTTAGTAAACAACATTAATTCAGGTACTATGAAATCTGAAGTGCTTGCACCCCACTATCTTTTACTGCACTGTAAATACCGCAGTTTAAAATAAAATCGGGTGTGCAATGTAGACATTTTTTTTCAAACTGTCATGCAAATTAGATACGAACTTTGACATAATCTCGACTCTGCATAATCTCTACTCCTTTGTAATGGAAAGCAAACGATGTGCTACATTCCTTTTCCTCAGGTTAAATGAAATCTTTAATATTGCTTACTCAAGCATGAGCAGTATTCAGCGTTCGCATGAGATGTTATTTCTACCTAGTTTGTTTGTTTTGTTGTTGTTGAGGGACCCACAAGACTGTGCTTTTTTTGCAACTGACATGCATATTTGATACGAACTTTGACATAATTTTGGAAGACAGGAATTTGATTTAGCAGAGACGGCCGCACCTATGATTTAACCAATCAACATTATTGTCACGCGTAGGGAGAGAGCAAGGTCGACACAGGTCAACTGCTCTAGATAACAGTAAGAATATTTGATTGATTTTCTTGCAATACTGTAATAATGATGTTATTTGTTATGAAACCAAGAGGTTAACTGTCTGGAATCAAGGGTAATTAAATACCATATAAGAATATCAGACAAGTTGTTCTCCCACGTGACTTTGTTCCACAACTAACATACACCACATGATGTTGACAATTCGACAGTAAAAAAAGGACAGTAAACAAGAAAGGGAAGTAATCACAAAAAGAGAGCCCTGGACAGGCTTATGATATTTTATCAAATTGACTCAGACGTGTAGTAAGTAAATAAACAATACGCTATTTATTAAGGGAATCACATTTACAAAGGGTTATTTTACATCTGATAAAAAAAAAATATGGACGTTTAAATCTGAAAAATAAACAGGAATCTAGGTCCCAGTGGGGTGCCTTATTTTCTTCCCTGACTAAGTCTGAGCGTTTGATGGCTATGGGTGTATGTGGTCTTCCTTCGCTTTATTATACTTATCGTAGTGTTCTTGTAGGATGTAGGCTGAGAGGACACTCTGCTGTGACTTCTTGATGAGAGCACGTGGTGGTGACTGACTGCCCTGTGTGGCACTAGTGTCTTTAAGGATGTCTGGTTCACAATCAGGGGTGAAGATTCAGTCCCTGTCCCTTCTTGATTTTTGGGCTCAGCAAAATTGAGGGAGGTTGAAGCCAGGTCCTATGTTATTGACACTCTGCACTGGAGAACAAAGTAAGGGGACCATTAATCTCTTGTCTAAAGAGATTTTACATGTATTAAGTTCCTCCCCGAAGACTTTTGGTCTCAGAGCATAGGCACACTTACCACTGAAGACTTTGACTGTCCAGTACACTGTATGTAAAATATATCTCAGTGACCATTGTCTAACAGGCTCTGTCCTCATCCTTCCAAGTCAAGTGTCTCTCCTCTACACTTAATATGTCTTACTATTTTCCACAATCAACAGTCTGTCTTGTAGTCTGGTGTATCTTTAGTTAATAATTAATTCTTAATTATTTTTCAGCAAGGAACAACAGCTTTCATAATGTATACTCATAACAGAGTTGTGTTCTAATAAGGCAAGCAATAATGCACAGTAATAAAATACTATAAGCAAATCATATAAGAAAATTAATAATATGTTATACAGGTACATAATGGATATAGAAGAACTAAATCAAATAGCATAACATATGTTTCTTATCATAGTCAACCACATACTTCTTCTGCAAATTACACTTGTATCATTAAGCAATAATTAAACAAATAATTTTGGGAGATAACTCACCACACAAAATCACTTCAGGTTCACACAATCAGAACTTGAATATTTGAATATATTCATAAGCACGTTATTGACTTTACACACAGTTGTGTACAATCTGTGTATATTCTTTAAAAGTCTTATGTACTTAAAATTTAGTTTAGGCTGCTTTCACGGTGTTCATCAAGAGAGTAAAGTAAAGTTACATTTTCCTCTGATAAATACAGTTTAAGACCGGAAATAGGTGGTCGTCTGATGCGTGATGCCATATGATGATGGATGGTATCCGCATGTCTGGTTTTGTGTAGTGTGCAGATGTGTTCAGTCAAACAATGTTCATACAAAATAACAGGGCAATCCACATAGGACGTCAGTAAACTCACGACGTATAAAGTCAATGATGCTTGTAACAGCCGTTGACGTTTTTCTTCATTATTTATTGTGGACGCCACAGTGACAAAATGGTTACGCGAATATGTAGGCACATCAAACAGTCATTATCACAGCAACATTCAATACAGCAATAGACGGTAGACAGCATTACAAAGGTGATTCACAGACATGTCAATACATTATAAGGCTGTAATGTAGTCGGGAAAATTCTCCATCCTTTTCTATAACAGCCAGAAGATAACCAGATGTATGAGATCAGTTCACTCTCCTTAGTCTGACTTCAGCAAGACAGACACGTCTGCCGAAGTATAAATAATGTCCTCAAAAATATCCTCTAGATAATAAAGGTTTTCCAAACCTAGTTCATTTAACAAAGTAGCAAGTAATGGTCCTTGGGACATGCATCAACCGATGCAGTACAATACAGCGACATGTGAGCTTGCCTTCAGGAAGTACACAGAAATATTATGCCTCCCGGCATGTGCAAATACACTAGAGGTATTATCTCGAATAAACGAAATATCCATTAAGAGGACTACACATCCCTGACAGAACAAAAAATAGCGGAGATCCCCTCTTCAACGAGGCATCTCTTTCGCCATTCAAATCGCTCACTCCACTAGTGGTGGGCGGAAACCGATCGACCAAGAAGCAAGACCAGTCATGCGCAGTCCAGCGCAAAATGACCACAGCTCAAAACTTAACTGCATTCAATACCAACGCGAGAAGACAAATGCTTACCGAGAAAAGTGACTATAAATTTCAAGCAGTTGTTGCCCTTGCGTTATAAAATAGATATTGTAATAAAACGATGTTGCGAGAATTTATCACGCAACATATCACCACCTCCTCCCGATAAAAAAAAATGTGGAACATATTTTTTTTTTAAATATCAAAGAGCATGCGATAAGCGGCTCAAAACGCACGAATTATGCGCTGATAATTAATTAAATTGCCTAACATGAGGCTAAATATAGAGTGTCTGGTGAGGATATACCTCAACAGAAAAATAAATATGTCTCAAAAAATATTCACATCGGGGAGGTGTCACCAACACACATCACGTTAGCATGTAAACACAATATACGTATGCAAGTTACCATAATCATCATTAAACAGCATACTCTAATATTGTCTTTAAAAATGGATGTACAAATCTGATAGGAAAATTTAAATAGTACATTCTTTGACATGTAATGACATAAGTACATAGTAAAGTTAAACTACATGACGATCCAGGACATATGCTCTGGTATTCCGAGGGTAAGTACACAATCTAGAACTCGTCATGCTTGATACTAGTAAGGTAAGTCCTCAGCTCAACAATGACATTCTGAGAAAGTACAAGCAATATAATGCTAATTAATAACTAATATGCTTCATAAGGTACAATACATTATTAATAATTGTGGCTGTTTAGTAAACTAACGGCCCTTATATTAACTACTCAGTCCTCCTCTATCATCTTAAAAAACGAACAGAAGAAGATGACAACAAAGCACGATAGTGTGTACATATAAAGTAAGTACAGATGTGCTAATCTATTGTAGAAATATAGGTGTGTTATGACTCTGTAATATATGGAAATATAGGACAGAAGTATTAGTTGGAGTCATGTGGGCATCTAGACAAAATGTCAGCCATCACATTATCCGCACCACGGATAGCTCGTACCGTGAAGTGAAAAGGTTGAAGAGCTATAGCATATCGAGTGGATCTCGAACTCTTCAAATTCTTAGTCTGAATAGCTGTAAGAGCTTTCTGATCAGTCTCTAGAATGAAATGTGCGCCCAGGAGGAATCTTTGTAGCTTTAGAATTGACCAAACCATCGCTAACAACTCACGGTCTAAAACCGAGTAGTTCCTCTCTGCCGCATTTAGTTTTCTAGAAATGTACATAACAGGATGCAGAGTATTTGCATATTCTTGCATCAGTGCTGCTCCAATCCCAGTGGATGAAGCATCACTCCGAAGAACAAAAGTCCTATCAAGAGTAGGTAATCTTAAGATGGGAGGAGAAGAAAATATATTCTTGATTTGGTCTAGTGAAGATTGGCATTCTTCAGACCAACGGACCAGATTAGGCGAACCTTTCTTCAACAATGTTGAGAGAGGTGCCATGATCGAAGATAAATTTGGAATAAATCTCCCATAAAATTGAATTAAACCTAAGAGACTCCTAACTTGTTTCTTCGTTTTAGGAACAGAGATGTTCAGTATTTTGGAAGTATTGTGGTCTTCTGTCTTCAAGAGACCATGACCAACACGATGACCCAGGAAAGAGATTTCACCAAAACCAACAAAAGCTTTAGAAGGTTTTGCTGTCAAATTATTCTCACGTAGAGTGGACAGTAAGTCATATAACCCTAAATAGTGATCTTCCCAGGTATCACTGAAGAGACAGATGTCATCTAAGTATGCGATGACATCCGAACGATGTGACAGAATTCGACGCATCATGCGAACGAAAGTGGCAGGGGCGTTCATGAGACCAAAAGGCATAACATTCCATTGAAATAGACCCCTAGGTGTAGAAAAAGCAGTAAGAGGTTTGGCATGCTCTGCTAAAGGCACTTGCCAATAACCTTTAGACAAGTCAAGTTTAGTGAAGAATCTAGAATTAGAAAGTCTAATCAGTAGATCTTCTAACAAAGGCATCGGTTCAGCATCGAACTTTGTGACCTGATTCAATTTGCGATAATCAACGCAAATTCGTATGTTCTTATCCTTCTTCCGGACAATAACCATGGAAGAAGAATATGGTGAAGTCGATGGTTCAATTATATTTAATTGAATCATTTCATCCAATTCCTTTTCCACTTGCGACTGAAAGTGTATAGGAATAGGATACGGCCTAACCCTAATTGGATTATTGTCGGTAAGAATTATGTCATGTTCTATGACATCTGTGTGTCCAGGAATGTCAGTGAGAACATCCTGAAATGTTTGTAACATCGACGAGACTTGTCGATGTTCGTCACCAGAAAGATTAGGAGAAACAGAAACGTTTTTCCAAGATTCCGTGGAATGTAATGGAACCACTGGAAGGGGAAGGTTGACATCAGAGAAGGTAGCTTCCTCATCCTGTATGACAGACAGGGATGAATAATGACCGTGAGGTGCAGGAGCATCATCCGTTGCCTGGAAAATAGGCAGCAAATAGTCCGGACGTTCGTGAAATTCCGAAAGCATGTTTATGTGGAAAGTTTTATGCTTTCCATCAATATCGACCACATAGTCAACATCGGAAATCCGAGAGACTATTGCATACGGACCTTTCCATGCAATAAGAAGTCTATTTTCCCTACTGGGGAGTAGGACGAATGCTTTGTCACCTGGACAAAGTTGTCGTAGACATCTATTCTTGTTAGCAAACTGCCTTGCCTTCTCTTTAGCAATTTCTGATGAAGCAGTTGCTAGCTTACATGCCTCAATGATCTTTTGTCTAAGAGCAATGACATACTCATATGAGGATTGAGTTTCATCGCTAATATCATCGGCAGTGATGAGATCGTGTAATAAAGACATAGGGCCGCGTGGACGCGCGCCAAAGACAAGTTCGAAGGGAGAAAATCCTGTGTGTTCATTAGGGACTTCTCTATAGGCAAAGAGAGCCGCGGGTAAAACCCTGTCCCAATCTTGAGGATGATCTTCAGTTATCTTACCAAGCAAAGTCTTGAGCGTTCTATTCAGACGCTCAACTAACCCATTAGACATAGGATGGTAGATACTACTGAGAGATCGTTCAATATGTAAGGTAGACATTACCTGTGACATAGTGTCAGATATGAGTTGAGTGCCATGGTCTGACAATATTTCTCTGGGGAACCCCAAGCGAGAAAATATCAACCAAAGAGCATCTGCGATATCTGTAGTAGATATGCTCTTAAGAGGAATAGCCTCTGGCCAACGTGTGCACATATCGACACATGTAAGGATAAACTGATGTCCTCTGGCCGACTTGACCTTAAAAGGGCCAATAATATCTATGGCCATTTTCTGAAACGGCCGAATAGGAATGTCAGCAGCCTGGATAGGCGCAGCATGTCGTGGTCCTCTAGATTTGACCTCCTGACATACCTTGCATGATCGGCAGTAAATACGAATGTCCTTATTGACAAAAGGCCAAAAGAAAGCCGCAAGGACTCTCGACTTCGTACGGGCAAAACCCATATGTCCAGCACATTGCGAGTCATGAGCATGTTGTAATATTTGCACTCTCATGCTCTTGGGAACAAGAATTTGCGAATGTGCCGACGTAGTCGAATCTTGTACCATACGTACAAGTACGCCGTTTCTCATTGCAATCCAAGATTTTCTATTTGTATCCTGATTCGGATCACCTTTCTTCGCAAGAACGAAGAATTTTTTTAAAGAAGGATCTTCTTCTTGCAATTTTATGAAAGAGTCACGAGTGATTACTAAGTGACTATCTTGGCTATCAACTTCATTATCACTATTCAGTGAAGTTTCGGGTGTTTGTAGAGCTTGTGCTCTTGTAACTACTGCATTTGTAGCTTGCATGTTATTATCTTCCCAAGCAGCAATCTGCTGTGGGGTACACTCCCTAACTCCGTGAATACGACCAATAATAAGGTCCGCAATAGGATTAGGTAAGAGACAAGCATGCACATCTCCAGTAAAGAAAGGAGTGGCAATGCGAATTACAGCAGTAGGATATTTTTCTAGAGTGCCGCCAAATGTGACACATTTAATAACCCTTCCTGTAGCACAAGATGGATCTACAAGCGATTGTCTAACACCAATAGTGGTGCATCCGGAATCGAAAAGTAGTGAGACCGGAGTATCATTAACAAGACCCTTATGTAGAATTAAAGAACCCCTCCCGTCATGCGCAACAGCAGCAGGAAGAGCGGGAAGTGGGTGACCACAACTCAAAGTAGTTATGGTACCCGGTTCGAATAAAGTACTGCATTGGGG
This sequence comes from Oreohelix idahoensis, assembly GCA_024509875.1. Lineage (NCBI taxonomy): Eukaryota > Metazoa > Mollusca > Gastropoda > Stylommatophora > Oreohelicidae > Oreohelix > Oreohelix idahoensis. Next base: position 489,200 of record JAMPIV010001256.1, on the reverse strand, counting down.
GCATTTGTTTGCTCTCTCAAAGTCAAAAGCAGAACCAGTGACAGCGTCAAAGTTTTTATTATCAACAACATGATTACAGGCTCCCTCAGTTTCCTGTTGTACAGCATTAGCCTGCTGATATCTCTTTTTTTTGTGTTGAGATCTACCCCGACTATTATTACCTCTGAAGTTATCAGAGTTATTATTATCTCTGCAGTTATTATTGTCTCTATTGTAATTGTTATCCTGGTTCGAATTCCAGTTTCCACGATTACTATCATGTTCACATTGATGCGAACATCTATTTGTTTGGTTTTGAGGTCTTCGGCAGGAATAACCTCTATTACCATATCCTCTTTTGAAATGCCTATAATTATTAGGGTGATAGTAACGACCACTATCAGGTTGTCTCCAATTCTTCGAAGAAGAATCACCATGAAATTGGTTTCCATGATTTTGACAGAAATTACCGCTACTCTTTCTATCAAAATTTTGTTGGGATCTACGAGCAAAGTTTTGGCCATACGGAGCTGCCGAAGCAACTGGTAAACCTTCTTTCACCTTAGAGTTACCCATGGTTATGTGTGGGTGCGCAGTTACGTATTGGCAACAGAAATCTTCCATTTCTTTTATTGTTTTAGGTTTACGTTCATGAAGGAAAGCAAGGAAAGACTCATTGACAGACGACATGACTTTGTCTCTAAGTATTAAGTCCATAAGTCCTTCATAAGTTTTTTCCGTCTTAGATAGTTCAACCCATCGTGAGAAAGTAATGCGTATTCTTGCAATAAACTCGGAGAATTCAACTCCATTTTCAGGTAACATGTTTTTAAATTGTAGACGATAGCCGTCTTCGTTAAGCTGATATTTCTTTAACAAAGCGGCCCTGACAACCTCATAATTGTTCTTGTCAGGTTCATCCACCATATTTAATATACTTAGAGCTTTACCTGTCAGTATCCCTGATAACTGATAAACATATTTTGCTTTGTCTATGTTATGAGCTGTACATGCTTGTTCAAATCTGTCCAGATAGAACATTATGTCATCACTGGAAGGACTAAATGTTGGTAACTTAATCTTAAAAGTATCATTATTAGCCTTACCAGAAGATGAACCCTTGTTTGAATCATTACCATTACTCATGCTCGTCAATTTCAATTTTTCCAACTCTAAAGCTAAGACCTTTTCTTCATGTTCCATTTTTGCTTTCTCTTTCCTCTCATCAGACTCTCTCTGTAATCTTCTCTCCTCAGCCTGAGCCTCTATTTGAAGTCTTTCAGCTTCTTTCTCAAGTCTTTTATTCTCAGCTTCTTTTTCAAGTCTTTTATTCTCAGCTTCTTTTTCAAGTCTTTTATTCTCAGCTTCTTTTTCAAGTCTTTTATTCTCAGCTTCTTTTTCAAGTCTTTTATTCTCAGCTTCTTTTTCAAGTCTTTTATTCTCAGCCTCTCTTTCAGCTTCTAGCTGGAGTTTTCTTTCCTCAGCTTCTGATTCCCTTTTTTGTTTTTCCATTTCCATTTGGAATCTTTTTTCATCCACCTGCATCTGCAGTTTCTTTTGTTCAGCTTCCATATGCAGTTTCTTTTGTTCAGCTTCCATGCTTTATCATATCGAGCAGTTGCAAATTCTTCTAACTTATCACCAGTCTTCCCAAGCAATTTACCCTGCTCAATAAAGTGCTCAAATGTAGACATGTTGTCTAACATATGAGTCCAAAACCTGAAATAATTAACTAATTTATTTCAAACCTAAGTGTAACAAGTCTTAATTAAGCACTTGTATATTCACATCACCTTATATTATCCCAGTCTCTGTGGGAAACAAGTCTCCAATCAAAGAACTTGTATATGAAATATCAACAATCAATTCTTGATCATAAGTGCACTTCTCATTCAATAGTGCACGACACTATTCATCATTCATTTATCATCAGTGTAGTAGTAACAGTGCATTAGCATAGCCCATTAACTAATTACTATAACTGTAAACAATGACTATGTAAACACATGCAGAATGTAAACATTGAAAATGTAAACAATGCACTCTCCACATGTAAGCCTACCTTGCCGTGGTTGGAGAGCTTGAGCGCCCCAATGATCCCGGGAGCTATGCCGGCGGGAGTTTTACTCCTGGCAGGGTCACCCAAGCCGGACAGGTCCTGGGTGAGGGGCCAGACTAAATGGGCTGAGGAGTGGGTGGAACCCTATAGGTGTAGATGCAGAACCCACCGGCGAGTGGTACATGCTCTGGTCTGCACCAATCCACCCCCACTTCATGGGTTAAATGCTTTCTTGCCTCATTCTTCACTGTTTGTCGTCTATCACGCCCACGGCGACCGTTGCCTCAATTGGCTGTGTGTGGTGTACCCGGAAACGGGGCCTCCCAGCACTGAGGCACAGTTAAGTCCCCGATGTCACTTATCGGTGCAGAATTGAGAGAGATGGCTGAGCATCACAATCCCCCCTGTGTTGCAGCATGATGAGAACCCAGCATTGCACACTGAGCTTGGGGGGATCACTTGGGCACCAGACTTAATACTGGCTCTTGACTGGATGGCCGCATGCAGGAGATTTCTACAATGGAGGGTTGGCAGGTGGTGGGTATCTGGAAGTGGCTCTGTGCAGGACGTGAGGATTCCTTGGGAGAGCCCAAACCCAGAGCACAGCATTGTGCAAGCTCTGCATAGTTGGAGAGCCCCCTGGATGACGGGGAATGCACAGTGTGCTACCCCACCTATCCCCAACTGCTAACTTAGAACCAGAAGTGGGGTCCTCTGTATGCGTGCCAGGCCAGGATAAAATGCCTGGGAAAGAGACTGGAGCTCAGAACTCCCTAACTCAAAGTTGCAGGATGGCAGAAAAGCCACGGGAAAGACAGGGCTATTTTGAAGATAACGCAACCATATTTTCACCATACGAGCTCGGACGCCGCCTCGGTAAACAAGGTCCGCGCAGAGCAGTGACACCCCCAGGCTGCTTGCGAATAGTCTACTACTGGGAACATAAACAGATTAGGGATGAGCCCACTCTCCCGTTGAACAGGTGCTAAAGTCGTAGATACTGGGCCAGAAGGCGCACCGGAAACCACAGTATCATGCAACTCGCTTTTTTTTTCTATGGAGAGTACACCGTCAAATAAATCTCGTTCTGGTGCTCGCCCTGTGGAGCTCCACCAGGCAGGTGCAGTGCCGGGCTCTGAGCCTCGACAGAGCCCACCCTCAGCTACTGGAGGACCCTCTAGACCGTCTTGTGGAGTCAGCAGACGGCGGAGGAGAACTACTGACCAAAACAAAACAGAAAAAGAGAAACCCAGAGTGCCACTTGTCATGATGCACTGGAATGCAGAGGGAGTGAACAGCAAGCAGGCTGGATACAGCAAAAAGACAGAGCTGGAAAACATCTTGTATGAGAAGCAAGTCAGTGTTTGCTGTATCCAAGAGACTCACTTGAAAGCAGATCAAACCTTTAAAATAAGGGGATATCAATGCTTCAGATCCGACAGAAAAGATAGACGAAAAGGAGGAGTACTTACTCTTGTAAGGAATAACATTCCTGCACACGAAAGGAAAACCTTCATGGATGGAGCAGAATATCAGCTGCTGCAGATAAAGGTAGACAAGATGGAAATAGAACTCCTGAACTATTACTGTCCGAACAACAAACCCCTGAGTCTCAGCTCTATACAGGTACCAGCCACCAACTTTATAGCAGTTGGAGACTTTAATAGCCACTCCCAGAGCTGGGGCTATAACCATCTGGATCACAGAGGTGAAGAGGTTGAAACTTGGCAAGATGATCACTCCCTAATCCTAGTCAATAATGCCACAGATACTCCTACCTTCTACTCCAGAGGATGGCACACAACTTCAACACCAGATCTTGCCTTCTCCACACCAGATATAGCTGGATCTATTAGTAGAGAAGTAGGAGACCAACTAGGGGGAAGCGACCATCGCCCAATCTTTCTTACTGTCCAGAGTGCAACTCTCAGTACAGGCCCAGCCATTACAAGATGGAACTACAAAAAAGCCAACTGGGGTTTATTCAGGCATCAGGTGAACACGCTGCTGTCTACCCTCAAGGTACAGAACAGAGACATTAATGAAGTGGTAAAAGACTTCAACAGATGCATACTACAAGCTGCAAAAGAAACCATTCCCAAAGGATGCCGGCGTAACTACATACCATACTGGTCCAGCACACTCCAAGAACGTCAGGAAGCTATGGACAAGGCTAGAAAGGACGCAGAGTCTCAGCCTTCACTTGAAACTCACAACAAATGGAAAAAGGCTGTAGCAGAGTTTCAGAGAACAAAGCTAGAAGAAAAACGGAAAAGCTGGAGAACTAAAACGGCATCGCTGAACCTTGAGAAAGACGGCAGGAAACTTTGGAGATTAGTCAAGTCTCTAAATGAAGAGCGTTCCTCACCAAGGCAGACTATCACATTGGATGAAGGTGGCAAACTTTTCAGAGGAAAACAAGCTGCAGACTTGTTTGCTAGAAGATACAGTTCAGAAAGCAACTTACCCATTAACATAGACCATCAGAGAGAGATAAGAAAAGAAATACTGGCAACCATGGGACAGACAGATACTCCTGCCCCAATGAGGGAACCCATCACACTAGGAGAACTACAGAAGGCTATTTCCAAGCTTAAGTTTCAAAAGTCACCCGGCCCAGACAAAATCAGCAACGAAATGCTAGTAAATCTGAGCTCAGCAGCAAAGACAAAACTGCTTGAGATATTCAACCACAGCTGGTTGAAAGGAACGGTACCCCAAGTATGGAGAGAAGCCATCACAATACCCATACTAAAGAAAGGGAAATGTAAGACCGAGGCTGCAAGTTACCGGCCAATCAGTCTCACAAGCTGTGTTGGGAAGACTATGGAGCGAATAGTCAACCACAGATTGAAATGGTATTTAGAGTCTGAGCAGATCCTGGTGCCGGAACAAGCTGGATTTAGAGAATGCTACAGTATAGAAGACCAAGTTACTTACTTGTCTCAAGCAATAGAAGATGCCTTCCAGGAGAAGAAAAAGGTCCTAACGATCTGGGTCGACTTCAAGCAGGCCTTTGACAAGGTGTGGAAAGATGGCCTCATTGCAAAACTTAGGAGAAGTGGAATCCAAGGCAACATGATGAAATGGATCCAGTCATACTTGCATAACAGGAGAACTAGAGTCACTCTTGACGGTCTGCAGAGCAGAAAAGTGTTGCTCCATCAGGGGGTACCTCAAGGAGGAGTAATTTCCCCAACACTCTTCCTTGTTTACATCAATGACCTGGTGAAAGATCTCCCTGCAGGAGTTAAAGCTGCCTTATATGCAGATGACCTAGTACTCTGGTGCGCTGATGAAAATGTCACCACAGCAAATTATAGAATGCAGCGGGCAGCAGACATGCTAGTGTCATGGGCAGAGAAATGGCTTATCACAATAAACACAGACAAAACCTCCACAACACTGTTCTCCCTCGCCCCCAAGGACAAATCAGCTAACATACACCTAGGGACAACCGTGATCAAGGAAGAAAGCTACCCCACCTATCTTGGGGTGACATTTGACCAAAGGCTTACATGGAATAAGCATATTGAAAATGCAGAAGGAAAGGCCCGAAGACGACTAGGCATACTCAGAAAATTAGCAGGTACCAACTGGGGAGCAAATGAACGAAATCTAAAGAAGATTTATAATGGAGTAATAAGACCACACTTAGAGTTTAGCTCAGCAGCATGGTCATCAGCTGCTAACTCACATCTGCAGTCTTTGGACAAGGTGCAAAATCAAGCTCTCAGGCTCATTACAGGAGCCATGAAAACTACACCAATAACAGAGATGCAGAAGGTTGCTGGATTACAGACATTGTCCCATAGAAGAGACACAAAAACCATGATCCAGATGGAAAAGTACAACAGTATGCCAATGCACCCAATGAAGGCAAGACTAGATGATCTGGCATTGGGACGTCTAAAGCGTAGCAGCTTTGTGCATCGGGGAAAAAGACTTATAAGACAGCATCAAGAAGACCTATCCATGAAGACAACACCACTGAAGCCCACCCTATACCCTGTACCATGGGAGCAGGCCAGCAGTGCCCTCCAAATTAATACATCAGTCAGTGGTCTCACAAGTGGATGTGAGTATAATGATCTGCAAAAACGAACTGCTACATTGAGTATGATCCAAGAAAGCTATCCCGATCAATCATGGATACATGCCTATACAGATGGATCAGCAACTAATGCTGTTAGGAATGGAGGTGCCGGTATCTTTATCTCATATCCTGACAACCACTATGAGACTAGGCACATTCCCACTGGTAAATTCTGTTCCAACTATACAGCTGAGGTTCAAGCTCTAGAGCAAGCTGCAAATATGATTTATAACACCAACTCTGACTGCCACCAGGTAGTCATCCTCACAGATGCACTGTCTGTCCTGCAAGCTCTCAAGGGTGGTAAACTCCCGCATCTGAGAAATGAACTAAACAAGGTAGCTGCCAAAAAGAGAACCATACTTCAGTGGGTACCATCTCATTGTGGTGTACCCGGAAATGAAAAGGCAGATAAACTTGCAAAAAAGGGAGGAGAATGTGAACAAGAAGATAATGAAGTCACATACTTTGAGAAAAAGAGAGCTATCCAGACTATCAGAAGAGAACAGAACCAACCCAAAGACGACTATCACACTCTCGACCGGCAGGGACAGATAACTATTTTTCGACTCAGGACAGGGCATAACAAACTGAATAAACACATGCACAAGCTACGATTGTCTGCTTCACCACTGTGCACATGTGGATTAAACGAACAAACTGCTGAGCATGTTCTACAGGACTGTCCTCTGTATGACCAGTTAAGAAAGATATACTGGCCCAATGACTCAACACTAAATTCAAAGCTATATGGAGTTAAAGAGGAACTTCAAACAACAGTCGAATTCATCATGAGAACTCGTCTGACGGTGTAATCATCAAAGATGCGATCGCAAGAAGAAGAAGAAGTAAACAATGCAAACAATGTAAACAATAACAATGTAAACAATAACAAAGATCAGCAACAATACAAAAACGTTCGCAGAAATCAACTAAAAATAAAGCAGAAATTAATGAAATATTACAAAAAATGTGACGATATCTGCGATATAATTAAACAAAATACATGACACCACAGTGTATAAACAAAAATGTAGTATGAAACTAAACTGTAGTCAAGAGTAGGCTAACAAATACAAACAAATCAAAACAAAACTAAAGAATGCGAAATAATAACGAAAACAATATTAAAACATGTCATCACAGCTAACATAAATAGCAACAGAAGTCGCTTAGCAAATTCCAGTATCGGAAATTTGCTCACCCTACAGAAAACGCTCACAATAGACGACCTCTATGACGTGGCATAATCTAAGGGAGACACCACCCAACCGAGAACCCGCTGAAATATAAACATATAAATATACGAATAACATATAAACATATAACATATAGAATGAGATGATACACAGAAGACTCAGCAGAAGTATAAGGGCACAGTTTACATACAAACAGGCCACTTAACTTATAGGCTTCCAATCGTAGAACAGCAGAAAAAACGGATGTCAATCAACGTCCTAAAGAGCGAAGCTCCAACGATGATGGCACATCTGAACTGCTTCCACTGCTAACACGATGGTACAAGAGCTTCTGACATACTGTATGTTGAGTTGTTTCGGCACTTGACCTTCTAATCCAAAAGTAAGTTGATGGAAATCGGTACTTGGCCTTTTTCAGAAAACAACCCGTTTCAACCGGCACTTGACCTTCACAAAAAACGACAGCACTGGAACCTTGACAGCAGCAACTTGCTTGACTTGCGTAAAAGATAACAGCAGTCCGAGTTATCCGGCAACATGTAACAACGCCGGGTACTGTCAAATTCTTGTTTCCGTCAAAAAGTTGAAATTTTGACTTTTACCGGGCAACGCCGAGTACTTTGAAAATTTTGAAGATGTTGACTGTCTTGAAGAATGTTAATTTCTTGAAGGATGCTGATGAATTCTTGTTGAAAATGAAGTGGGTAAGGGACCCCGTGTTTGCTGGTACCAGAATCAAACCAGCTTATGGCCACCAAATGATGCGTGATGCCATATGATGATGGATGGTATCCGCATGTCTGGTTTTGTGTAGTGTGCAGATGTGTTCAGTCAAACAATGTTCATACAAAATAACAGGGCAATCCACATAGGACGTCAGTAAACTCACGACGTATAAAGTCAATGATGCTTGTAACAGCTAGACGTTTTTCTGTATCATTTATTGTGGACGCCACAGTGACAAAATGTATACGCGAATATGTAGGTACATCAGACAGTCATTATCACAGCAACAATGTCAGTATAGCAATGGACGGTAGACAGCATCATAACAAAGGTGATTCACAGACATGTCAATACATTATAAGGCTGTAATGTAGTCGGGAAAATTCTCCATCCCTTTCTATCTTAGCCAGAAGGTAACCAGATGTATGAGATCAGTTCACTCTCCTTAATCTGACTTCAGCAAGACAGACACGTCTGCCGAAGTATAAATAATGTCCTCAAAAATATCCTCTAGTTAACAAAGGTTTTCCAAGCCTAGTTCATTTAACAAAGTAGCAAGTAATGGTCCTTGGGACATGCATCAACCGATGCAGTACAATACAGCGACATGTGAGCTTGCCTTCAGGAAATACACAGAAATATTATGCCTCCCGGCATGTGCAAATACACTAGAGGTATTATCTCGAATAAACGAAATATCCATAAGAGGACTTTCACATTCCTGACAGAACAAAAAAATAGCGGAGATCCTCTTTCAGCGAGGCATCTTTCTCGCCATTCAAATCGCTCACTCCCCTGGTGGGCGGAAATCGATCGACCAAGAAGCAAGACCAGTCATGCGCAGTCCAGCGCAAAATGACCACAGCTCAAAACTTAACTGCATTCAATACCAACGCGAGAAGACAAATGCTTACCGAGAAAAGTGACTATAAATTTCAAGCAGTTGTTGCCCTTGCGTTATAAAATAGATATTGTAATAAAACGATGTTGCGAGAATTTCTCACGCAACATCGTCTATGGGTCACGGGTTAATTGATGTCACCCAGAAAAACCCACCATTACCATCGCGTCTTCGCAAAACCCTACCTGCGGAATCTAAATGGCCTGTTAACGAAATTTAATACAAGAACTTCACCTGATCTCGCGTTCTCGTAGGAAAAAAAAAGAAGGGGGTCATAGGGAAGACTAGAAAACAGTGACAGGATGGACTGAGTAAAGGAATGTGGAAGATTTAGGAAGAGAAAGGATAGACTGCTCCATGACAGATAGCCCCCCATTTAAGTTAGTGGTCAGACTAACAACGCGAGTCTAACTTTCTCTGTGCATTCTATCACGTATGATTCTAACGTCACGTCTAAACTTCACTCTCTTCATTTACTTTTACGATCCTCTCGGACAGCGATGCTGAATCCGATGGTGTTTCTTCGATTGTGTCTAATTCTGCCAGCGTATGCCTGCTCAGAAAGTCTGCTCCCACGTTGATCTTCCCTGGGATGTATTCCACCTTGAAGGAATAGGGCTGAAGTAGTAAAGCCCAACGCATGAGTCGTGCATTAAGTTTCTTTGACGCCGCTAGAAACATAAGTGGGGCATGGTCACTTTGTACTGTAAATTTTACTCCATAGAGATATGGCTGATGTTTTTGTACCGCCCATACCAAGGCAAGACACTCCTTTTCAATTGTTGAATAATTCCTCTCTGCTGAGTTTAACCTACGACTGGCATAGGCTACAGGAAACAACAAGTCAGGTTTGTCATCATCTGTCTGCATCAGTGAAGACCCAATTCCAATGTTACATGCGTCTACGCGCAGCACAAACGGCTTTGCTAGGTCCGGTAGTCTCAGTATAGGTCGTGATGTCAGCTTATGTTTAAGTGTAGCATACACTTCTTCACAATCCGGAGTCCAAACTACTTTCTCTGGCTGGCCTTTCCTGGTCAGATCCGTCAGCGGGGCGGTCAGTGTGTTAAAACCCTGAATAAAGCGCTGGTAATATGCACAAAGGGACAGAAATGAACGGATGTCTTTCTTGGTAATAGGACGCGGTGCTTGTTTTATTTTCTCAACGTTTTTATCCACAGGCCACATACAGCCATGAGTGATCGTGTGTCACAGAAATTCTAACTCCTTGAAACCAATTAAACATTTACTGGGTCGCGCCGTAAGTCCCGTCTCTTTCAGTCGCTGGAGCAGCTGGGCGAGGGCTTCCAAATGTTCCTCAAATGTGCTCGTTGCTATTAATATGTCATCCATAAAGTTGTGGATGGCATTATTTTGCAATGGGGTGAGTAATTTCCTCATCATTCTGGTGAAGATACCCGGAGCGTTGCTCAACCCAAATGGCAGAACATTAAACTGATAATGTCCTTCAGACGTACTGAAAGCAAGCAACGGCCTAATTTCTTTCTTGACCGGGATTTGATAATAACCCTTGCTCAGGTCAATTTTTGTGAAGAATTTGGCCTTACTTAATTTGGTGAAGAGTCCATTGGGGTCAGGTAAGGGTTCTGGTTGGAACTCTGTCACAGCATTAAGTCGTCTATAGTCGATGCAGAGACGAGCTTCTCCACTAGGTTTTTGGAGGAGCACAACACTCGCACTATAGGGTGATTCAGATTTGGATATTATATTGGCGTTTAGTAATTGCTCAATTTCCTCTTGCAATGCCCTTGCTTTTGCATACGGTATTGGGTATGTTTTCACCCTGACAGGAGTTGGATCTGTCACTTTCATCTCAAACTCGACGAGATTTGTCAGACCCGGCCTATCTGTGAGCACTTCTGAGTGTTCTTCTAAAAGTTGTTTGACTTGTTCACCTTCTTCGCTCCCTAAAGTTGAGCTTATTTGCACATCCATGTGCGATTCGTGTGGTCGAAGCGGATACTCAACATATATTTTGTCCTCGTTATCCACTTCTGTGGCAACCGCGAGGGTCATAAGATGAGCTGGTTCGGGGTTTGGGCGTTCAACGTACTTTTTAAGAAGATTTACATGATAAATCTTATGTTTCCCCTTCTTGGAGATTTTATAATTAGTACGAGAAATCTTCTGTACCACTTCAAATGGTCCCTGCCAACCGATTTGAAGTTTATTGTTGCCACTGGGCAACAACAAAAGTACTTTCTCCCCAATATGCAATTCCCTGTCCTTGGCTGATTTGTTGTAATGTTTGGCATACTTACTACGCGCTCGTCGCAAGTTTGTTGATGCCATCTCCCAACCAACCTTTAAGCGTTCCTTGAGTTCCTGGACATATTTTGACGCCGTAACAATACTGTCGTCTACACTTTCATCTGTCATAGCCCGAAGAAGAGCTTCAAGCGGTCCTTTGATTGGACGCCCGAACAATAAGGTGGCGGGAGAGAGACCTGTCGAAGAGTGTGGCACTTCTCGGTAGGCAAATAGTGCTGCAGGCAGAAACAAATCCCAGGTTTCTGGTTTTTCCTGAGCCAATTTGCGCAACATAGTGATGAGAGTTCCATTGAACCTCTCAACTTGTCCATTGGACTGAGGATGATAGGGCGAGGTGTGAGTATGCTGTGTACGAAATACTCGGAAAACCTCTTCCGCTAACTTTCCCTTGAACTGTGACCCATTATTGAACTGTGACCCATTATCCGTAAGTATTTGTCGAGGAAAACCTAGCCTGGTGAATATACTCACTAATGCTTCTGCTACATGCACTGAGTCTGATGAGGGTAGTGCAATGGCTTCACCCCACATTGTACATGTGTCGACTAGTGTTAAAATGCAGCGGTTCCTCCTTTTAGTTCTCAGAAGAGGTCCTATGATATCCACAGCTACTCTCTCGAAGGGAGTTCCTATTATTGGCATCTCTCCTAACGTCGCTGGGGATGTCCAATGTTTAGGTGCCACTCTTTGACACTGGGCACAGGACTTAACAAATCGGATGATATCTGCATTCATCCCCGGCCAATAGTAATGGGCTGATATGCGTTGCATGGTGGCATTTTGACCCATGTGACCACTGAATGGAAGTGCATGACCCATCTCCAAGATTTGGTTCCTGTACGTAGATGGAACGACTAGTTGCCCATGTTCTAGTCCTATGTTTCCTGCTCTACGATATATTAATCCCAATTTCATATAAAAGTTTCCTTTCTGCAGGGGAGTATTGGCAAATGGCAGTTTCTTGAAGCAGGAGGCCAGAGTTGTATCCTGTGTTTGAGCATTCTTTAACTCCTGAGGGAGGGGATTCTGCACAGGTGCTGGCTCCTGTTCACTCGCAGCTTTACTTCTGGTTGTCACTGCCGCAATAACAAGAGGTTCTTTTGGTTCACCTAGGAATACGTATCTACAACCCAAGATCAGGTCATAGATTGGGTCATCCATGACTGCTGCTCTGATCTGTCCTGACACAAAGCGGGATTCCACCTGGATATTTGCTATTTGCAGAGTCATTGTCTTGTCACCTTTTGTGGCTCCACGAAGTTCCACAGTGTCTGGTGTTACCTGGCCAGGGTCTACCAGTGATGAGGCGACAACTGCATCAAATTCCAGTCCCGTGTCATAGAGGCATAATACGTGCTGTCCATTTACCTTCACTGTGTCGGTAACGGACGGTCGATTGAGGCTATTCGTTTGCCTCATTGAATTCTTCTTTGGCGATTTTGTCTGTATGAATGCAGCATGTTGAGGAGCGGGTTTAATTTTACATTCTTGAGTGTGGTGTGTGTTTGTCTTACACACCTTACACCACTTCCTCCCCGTCTCCTGGTTAGTAGAGGTCCTCTCCTGTTTTATCCTATTATAAGTTTGTGATGTGTTCTGTGCTTTATGGGAAAATCCACTAGATTTAGGGTGATTGTCGGAACAGGGGTGTGTAGATGCTTTTGCAGGCATATCAGTATATTTCCGCCTTGTAGACTGAGCTTCTGCCAAAGCTCCCTGAAACCTTTCAGCCAGAGTGAGTAACGACTCAAGGTTTTCGGCCCCATGCTCTGCTAGGAACCTTCTCATATCTGGTGTCATTGTGTCCTTGAGTTGTTCCATAATAATCATTTCCTGAATCCCTTCCAGAGACTCAGGAAAGTTTCCTAACGTGCGCCATTTTTGCAGATAGGATTCGAGGCGAGATGCAAACTGTGCAAATGTTTCCCCTATGTCTCTTCTGGCCCGACGAAACTGCTTCCTGTAAGCTTCTGAATTAAGTTCAAATCTTTGTAAAAGGGCCTTCTTTATAGTATCATATTTATTTTGCTCAGTAATTGGCAACTTCATGTACACCTCATATGCTGTTCCACGCAATCCTTGTGAGAGTTTGAGCGCCCATTTATCTTTGTCCAGACCATACGACGAGGCAAATCGTTCGAATCTATCAAGGTACGTGTCGATTTTCTCGGCGCTGTTGGAGAAAATTTCTAAAGGAAATGACATAGCATTAGTTCCTGTAGCATGACTGGTAATTGTGTTACCATCTGCTGAAGGAGAGGCACCAGAAGATTCTAATGTACTGGGACTAGCCTCTACTTCAACTCTTCTAGCTTCTACGTCTAATTCCTTTAATCTAGTTTCATGCTGCCTTTCTTTTTCTCTCTCCTCTGCTTGTCGAATTTCTCTCCTCTCCTGTGCTGCTCTCTCTGCTCGCTCCTTTTCTAATCTCTCTTCTCTGTCAAGATGTTTATCGATTTCGGCGCTAATGAAACTCGTTAACTCATTACCTACCATCCCCATGTCCTTAGCGAATTCCATTAAACTAGATCTTACTTTGGCTAATTCAGCCATTGTTGGTGCTGAATAAATCTTGTGGGTAAATTATTTCCCAATATACAAGAACAATTTTTTACCAAAGCAATAATGTTAGTCAGTGAATAGAATATGACTAATAGCACATTAACTCCATACACTCACTCACTCCTTAACTAAAATTAACTTCTTAGAAAGTTATTTGAAAAAGGAAAACCACCACACTACTAGCTTCAATTAATTCTTAATATCCTGTCCAGATGCTACAACGATAAAGTCTAGGGGATAGAAAAAGATTCTCACTCTAGAAGGTGAAGAAAAGCAATATTTTTGAGCAAAGGCAATGGTTTATGCCTCAGCTCTTTGCTATTCGTATCACCAGCGAGAGCTACTGTGCGCTAGGATACTTAAATCTCGAGGCGAGCCCCCACTTGTCACGCGTAGGGAGAGAGCAAGGTCGACACAGGTCAACTGCTCTAGATAACAGTAAGAATATTTGATTGATTTTCTTGCAATACTGTAATAATGATGTTATTTGTTATGAAACCAAGAGGTTAACTGTCTGGAATCAAGGGTAATTAAATACCATATAAGAATATCAGACAAGTTGTTCTCCCACGTGACTTTGTTCCACAACTAACATACACCACACGATGTTGACAATTCGACAGTAAAAAAAGGACAGTAAACAAGAAAGGGAAGTAATCACAAAAAGAGAGCCCTGGACAGGCTTATGATATTTTATCAAATTGACTCAGACGTGTAGTAAGTAAATAAACAATATGCTATTTATTAAGGGAATCACATTTACAAAGGGTTATTTTACATCTGATTAAAAAAAAAATATGGACGTTTAAATCTGAAAAATAAACAGGAATCTAGGTCCCAGTGGGGTGCCTTATTTTCTTCCCTGACTAAGTCTGAGCGTTTGATGGCTATGGGTGTATGTGGTCTTCCTTCGCTTTATTATACTTATCGTAGTGTTCTTGTAGGATGTAGGCTGAGAGGACACTCTGCTGTGACTTCTTGATGAGAGCACGTGGTGGTGACTGACTGCCCTGTGTGGCACTAGTGTCTTTAAGGATGTCTGGTTCACACTCAGGGGTGAAGATTCAGTCCCTGTCCCTTCTTGATTTTTGGGCTCAGCAAAATTGAGGGAGGTTGAAGCCAGGTCCTATGTTACTGACACTCTGCACTGGAGAACAAAGTAAGGGGACCATTAATCTCTTGTCTAAAGAGATTTTACATGTATTAAGTTCCTCCCCGAAGACTTTTGGTCTCAGAGCATAGGCACACTTACCACTGAAGACTTTGACTGTCCAGTACACTGTATGTAAAATATATCTCAGTGACCATTGTCTAACAGGCTCTGTCCTCATCCTTCCAAGTCAAGTGTCTCTCCTCTACACTAAATATGTCTTACTATTTTCCACAATCAACAGTCTGTCTTGTAGTCTGGTGTATCTTTAGTTAATAATTAATTCTTAATTATTTTTCAGCAAGGAACAACAGCTTTCATAATGTATACTCATAACAGAGTTGTGTTCTAATAAGGCAAGCAATAATGCACAGTAATAAAATACTATAAGCAAATCATATAAGAAAATTAATAGTATGTTATACAGGTACATAATGGATATGGAAGAACTAAATCCAATAGCATAACATATGTTTCTTATCATAGTCAACCACATACTTCTTCTGCAAATTACACTTGTATCATTAAGCAATAATTAAACAAATAATTTTGGGAGATAACTCACCACACAAAATCACTTCAGGTTCACACAATCAGAACTTGAATATTTGAATATATTCATAAGCACGTTATTGACTTTACACACAGTTGTGTACAATCTGTGTATATTCTTTAAAAGTCTTATGTACTTAAAATTTAGTTTAGGCTGCTTTCACGGTGTTCATCAAGAGAGTAAAGTAAAGTTACATTTTCCTCTGATAAATACAGTTTAAGACCGGAAATAGGTGGTCGTCTATGGGTCACGGGTTAATTGATGTCACCCAGAAAAACCCACCATTACCATCGCGTCTTCGCAAAACCCTACCTGCGGAATCTAAATGGCCTGTTAACGAAATTTAATACAAGAACTTCACCTGATCTCGCGTTCTCGTAGGAAAAAAAAGAAGGGGGTCATAGGGAAGACTAGAAAACAGTGACAGGATGGACTGAGTAAAGGAATGTGGAAGATTTAGGAAGAGAAAGGATAGACTGCTCCATGACAATTATCATCATGACCCTTCAGGTCCCCACGGAGCATAGGTTCTCAACAAACACATGCCAAGTTCTCCTGCCAAGTGCCATCATCTCAATGTCTTCCTCATCCCTTTCATTTCCGTCTCCTCTCTTCTCATCTCCCTGGGTTGTGTGGTCTCCTTGTATCTCTCTTACCATGATAATTCACCAACAAGAACTGTCTTGTTATGTTATCAACAGGTTATCTTAATGTGTGTCTTATCCAACTCCGCCTATGCCGGTCCCAAGCCCGGATGAAAAAGGAGGAGGGCGGCCTGCATGGATGCCGTAAGGAGGCAGCCCCTCCACCATGCAAAGGCACATCAGGCCAATCACCTGTTTGCTTTAAACTATGATTACGAGTAATATAAGAGAGAAAACCGGACTGATTCTAAAGGCGACGAACTGGAACGGACTACGGACTACGACTTATGGAACTTGGAACACAATAAGTATAAATGGGAAAGAAGAGGAGCTGGTGGAAGAGATGAGGAAAGCAAAACTAAAAATCCTGGCTATTACCGAAACAAAGAAAAAGGGACAAGGAGTCATGGATCTCGATGGCAACACGCTGCTATACAGTGGTGTAACCACATCTGAAAGAGCTAAAGGGGGCGTGGGTTGCATTGTGGCCAAAAACCAGAAAGATAGTATCAAGGGATGGAACTTTGTCTCGGAGCGCATTATGGTTGTAAAACTAAAAGAAGGAGAAACCATAGTCAACCTGGTCATAGTGTATGGGCCAAATGAGAATGAGAGAGCAGAGGTCAAGGAGGAATTCTTCGAGCTGCTTCAAAGGATAGTGGATGACTGCCTAGATGAAATTATCATGCTCGGAGATTTCAATGCCAGAGTTGGAAATGACCATGCTAGATGGGGTGGAGTTATCGGAAGATACGGAGAATATACTCTCAATGACAATGGAAAGCGACTCCTCAGATTTTGCTGTAAGCAGAATCTGATCATTACCAACACAAAGTTCCCCCATAAGCGCATACATGCATACACTAGGTGTGAACCAACAAAGAATGAGAAGTCAGTGATTGACTATGCCATTGTTAGGAGGAGCTCATTCAAATATGTCCGGGATGCTAGAGTCTGGAGGGGGCCAGAGATTGGAAGTGATCACTACCTGCTTACAAGCAAAAGAACAACTGAAAGAGTTGCTCAGCCTAGGAACTGTCCAGCATCACGCAAGAAACCAAGTAAACGAACGGAAGAAATGAGCATTAAGACCTACAAGCTGAGAGAGCCAGAAATTAAGACCAGATATCAGGGGCTTATTGCTACAGCGGTGAGAAACAAAGAAGAACAACCTGATGACTTGGAAACCCTGTGGCTTAAATTCAAGGACATCATAAAGACAGCTGCTGCAGAAGCATGTGTTGAAGTCCGACTTGGGAACCAGAGAAAGAGGACACCTTGGTGGACAAAGGAAGTCAAAGAGAAAATAAGAGAGAAGAAAATGGCATGGAAACAATAATTAGGAGCTAAAAACACAGCAAGACAAATAGAGAAATATAGAGAATATGTGATACTCAGAACAGAAGCAAAGAACAAGGTGCTAGCAGCAAAACAGAAGTCCTGGGAAGAATTTGTAGAAAAGCTAGAAAAAAATGCGCAAGAAAACCAGAAATTGTTCTATAAGACCCGAAAGAACACGAAGAAGGAAAAACAATGCCCTCTCAAATTTATAAAGGACAAGCAAGGCAAATTGCTTACTGCCCCGAAGAAAGTAATGGAAAGATGGAAAGAATATTTCTCAGAACTCCTTGATGGTGAGCAAGGTCAAGCATCAGAAATGATAACCACTAGCACAGAAGAGAAAACCAATGATGGTGAAAATGACATAAAGATGGAAGAACTGAAGGCAGCACTGGAGAAAATCAAGATGGGCAAAGCAGCAGGGTATGATGGTATAACACCAGAAATGGTTAAGTACATGGGAGCATCAGGCGACCTATTACTCCTAAGGGTCCTACAGGCAGCATGGTGCAACAAGACCATACCAAAGGATTGGGAGATTGCCATCATAACACCAATTTTCAAAAAGGGTGACAATCGACAATGCGGAAACCATAGAGGCATATCCCTTCTCAGTGTCCCTGGTAAAATCTACTCTAGAATCATAGAGCAGAGACTCCGACGCCTAGCTGAGCCACAATTGGATGAGGTCCAGTGCGGATTCCGAGCAAACCGAAGTACACAAGACCTAATCTTCACACTCAGACAGCTGAATGAAAAGGCCCTTGAGTATAAGAGTGAGATCCATCTTTGTTTCATAGATCTGGAAAAGGCGTTTGACAGGGTCCCCTGGGGCAAACTTTGGGACTGTTTGGCAAGGAAGAACATTCCAGCACCTCTGATTCATGCTATACAGAGCTTCTACAAGTCTTGCAGGAATTATGTGAGGACAGCAAACCATAAGTCAGAAGAGTTCAGGACCACCACTGGTGTAAGACAAGGTGATATCCTGTCACCTTATCTTTTCATACTCCTCATGGACGATGTCATCAAGGCATGTAAGGAGAGAACAAGAAAGTATTCAGTGGGGTACTTGTAGTAAAATCTGTGAGAACAAACGCTAAATTCCAGGAAATTGTACTCCCAATGCTAATATATAGAACCAGCCCGTTTGTGTCTGACTGGCTTCTTCCCATACGCCAGCAGCACGCTAAAATGGTATACCGAAGTAATGCCAAAACGATTTGCCGAAGTCTAACATTATACGCTTTGCTAGCGTTGGTTTTGTGACGTAGCGTAGTGTTCGTTCTACATACGGTAGTTTGAAAATAAAAGGAAAAATTAAGGTTAACGTGGGATTTTTTTTTTAAATTTGTAATACTAAATAGGGGATGAGACGGAGTATCGGAAGGAGTGTCACGGTTCGTGTTTACATATTTGAATAGGAGAGATAGGAGGTGGGGTTAAAGGGGAAGGAGTCCTTATTTTTGAATATTTGAGGTCAGTTTTATTTGAAAAGGAACGCTATTCACTAAACAGTCTCTGATTGGCTGTAGTATAATAGACAAACGGTTGTATAAAACCAATTAGTAGTTGGTATTCGGGGCCACTTGTTAACTAAAATTGATACACTAAAGAAGTTGTTTTAAGACAAGGAAGGAGTACTTACTTGTTTGCTATTTCTGCACTAGCAGCGATTTGGATTATGCCATATACCGCAATATTCAACTGTTTAGTGTGTAGATTTCTTTGATGCGGTAAGAATGAAAACATTTATATTGTCATTTTTATCATTAGTATGTATGCATTATTGAATTTGTATGAACCTTAAAGGGGAAACATTTATCTGGAGGGAAGGCAACATCACTCTGTGTTGTTTCACAGCGTTGTTAGGAACTGTATTAACCTGGTATAGAAAAGCCAGACAGGCTTTCGGCCATATGGGGAGAAAAGAAAATTAAATATTTATGATGAAAAGAAAAAGTTGTGTTTATGACATAAGACCAGGAAGATCACTGGCCGTCTTCTTCAGCAAGTCACCGTGATTGTACATGACTTGATAGTATTAATGTAAAATGTTTCCTTTAACAAGGAAAATGTCAAACGGGGTTTGAAAGGTATTTATCCAGAAGGGGGTACCAACCAAATTGAGAACGTTAACTAATTGTTTAGTTACCATACTGATGTCTGATGATATTGCCATGTTAGAATAATGAAAGAGAGAGATTATTAGATGCTGAGTGGGACACATTTGTATTGTTCCAGAGTTTCATCTACGAGTGAAAGTGAGCCCAGGTGATCCAACACCTGTCCCTAAGTTCTGCAGTGAGGCCTGACTACTGAGTGCCTACACAGTGATTTACCTATAGAAGCAGAATCGTGTCTTGGCAGTGGATGCTGGCATTTATACATACTTCAACCAGCCTGGTTCCAGAGACCTCAGATAAGACTTGTCTGGGAAATTGATATCACAAACAATCCACTCTCTCAGTTCACAAAAGATAGTGTATCAGACAGTGAGGAACAAAAACGTTCAATAAACTTGTACCCTTTTCTAGGAGCAAGAAATACTTGACATTTTACCAGCTTGAGACATATAAATAATTGTGGGATAACACCGACTCAATGACAGTTGTAAAATAATTGGTTGTAAATAATTTCATTATCATGTTGAGTTGATTATTCCTGTGTCAGAAGAATAACTAGATACAGGAAAATAAATTGAAAAAAATAAGTTACATTCCAAACTTTACCCAGTGACTTGTTTAATCATTGTTTATTAGTAATAGGTGTAGTTGTTGTCCTGTTCATACACTTCATCACATTGCATATACCCTAGACACTTGCTAGACAACATACACACACCAATACACTTCAGTAGGGGAAGATATATAATCGGGTGAGGTCGTGGTGGAAGCAGACAGGTACCCTGTAAACTTATTTGTATTTAATAAACCTCAGGGACTTGCATAGCTGACCTCACACCAGATACCATTAATATAATATTTAAATCAATAATAACAACTAATTCACCACATTAATTGGGACGCTCTTCCGGGATTTAAAGGTTCTTAGTACCCTACATTAAGTGAGTCACTAGTCCCAGTATTTGTAAAATCTAATAGTAAAAATAATTTGAGAGTGGTTTGAGATATCATTGCCTTTTGTCTTGTGTTTAGAGTTGGTTAATTAGTTAAGGTAGTGGATAGTATTTCATATTGTTAACTATAAAATGGCGGATATGGCTAAATACAGATCTGCTGCTGTGCAGACTGCAAAGGAAATGAATTTAGATGGGCAAGCTCTAATTCAGTATGTGACATCAGAGTGCGATAAGTATATGGAAAGGGAAGATAAGAGATTAGCTGAGGAGAAGAGAATTATGTTAGAGGATGCTAGCTAGTGTGGTAAAGTGGGATATTATAAATATTTATAGGGGACTTAGTGTACTGACTGAGATCAGCTGTGAAGGTATCTGTATCTAATAAGGGTAGTGTATTACAGATGACCTTACTTGCTACCACATATTTATACCTCAGTCAGAATTATTCTGGAATATTGTGATGACTACGTTGAATGTCTAGGGTATGTATATGATGAAGTGTAAGTCACAACAACAACAGACAGATAAACAATTTAATTTATTCCACCACACGTGACAACACTGTGACACTCACACACATTTAACACTCTATAAGACTATCTTAAATGAGGCACTGGTAAATTTTCAAATATAAATATGTATTAATTACTGTCACTAATATATATGTGTCCTGATTCAAATACAAAGTGAACCAGGAATCACAATCAATTTTAATTACAAGTTATATGTACATAATTTATCAATAGGAATCTTGTAGTGACATATTTTATTAATATTATCCTATGTGTGTCAGTGGTGTAGTAGTAATATGAGGTAATACTGGTTTTGTTTTTTCAAGCTATGTTGTTATTTGTCATCATGACTTCAAGTGTTAGTTTCTGTGGAAACTAGTATTGGAGATGTTCTCCGTTCCGTTCATTAAAACAATTAATTTCCCCTCTTATTTTTATACAATGTCATTTTAAGATGGGGTTACATAATGTTGAGCTCCGCTGGTCACATAGGCTTATCTTTCGTGATGGCGGCAGGAAAAGACTCCTCTGCTTGATTGCTCCCCTGTGTTCTGGAGACACCTCACTGTTTGCTATATGGACCAAGGAGTATGCTGTCCCCTCTGGATTCAGCAAAGCTCTGACCAGGTGCTGCTCAATAACTTTAGGACCACAGTCCCTGAAACAAGAAGGTTGTACCTCCTACTTCAGAACTAATTTATACTCTATTTCTACACTGAGCACAATACATAACAAACACTGAGTTCAGAGCGGTAGGCCAACTGCTATCTTCATCTGAAACAATTTTCACCAGTATATTCCTCCCTAATGGTTACCACGCCTCTGCAATTCCAGCATTATTTCTTTCTAGTCAATAAAATAGGTGTCAGTGTACTGTTTGGCAATTCCATGTAGTTTTACTTTCCTCCGACACCTTCTGTTCAGGTTGGAGCACTATATAGGCTTCACCTCATGTTCGCTACTGAACCACACATATATATACAGACATAAATTATCAATTTACATTCAATTTTCATTAAAAAGATATCAAATATTTCAAGCTTACCACAATTCATGGAAATAATACAGAATTACGTTGACTGGCAATGAATATAGCACAATTTCGATCTGCCGATGTCCCAGGCTTTTATTTAGAAAAATATGCACTGGCGCTCAACGCACTGGTTCTGTAGTAAGTTTATTTGCAAATGTGGTGCTGACCTGACGCCTCTAATTGACTATATTGGCAGGTCTAACCAATCGTGCCATGTTTACACAGCTTTTCAAAAAAGTACTCCTACTCACGTTTCCCCTAACAACAAAGAAGTAGTATTTATAGTCCGACTAATCGTGTTTAGCCTTACATTTACTTTCCGCCAATCAAATAGGAGGTAACATGTCAGCCTATTTCCCGTATAATGGTGTGTTGAAAATCTGCCACTGAGCGATTCTGATTTGGGTGTTGTCTGACATCCCTCACTATTTCTTTTGGCTATAATTTGTTATTTCCTAGACTATTTGCGTAACGTTTAACATATTATTTGTCAGCAAGTCCTAAGGAACCCAAATATATAAATTTAATGGGGCTAAGGGGCTGCGTTCAAAATATGCATTTTCTACTACCTCCTGTTCACTTCGAATACGATGTGGTGTCTGGGTACTGTAATGTTTTCAAACGTAAACCAGTATAATGTCATATTTCCTAATAAGAATTTTCAGGTTTTTAAAAACTAACTCTCGTATGGGTAGTGTTGTTTATCACTGTCGATTTGAAAAAAGCTAGTGCATGTGGCCTTACACGCGTGATGGTAGTAATTGTGTATCGCGCGACTGTGGTAGTATTGCCTGCGTTCCGGCTTTCAGCCCCTCCCTTTCTTTCTATCTTTAGTCCATCTGTCTTTCGTTTATGGTAACGTAGTGTATAAAATGACATGAATGGAATTTTAAATCTAGGTCAGCTGCGTATCGCAAGGTTTTTCTTAGAAAGGCAGTACACGTTTTATCGTAGAAAGCGGGTATTGAAGCAGTAGGCTTTTACTATCAACGTGAAACGTTGCAATTTGCAGACGAAGGAGAAAACAAGGGGGATTTCGAGTACAGTCATTGTGACAGCACTGTTCTTTACCATTCTTCTTTCCTTTTATTAAATTTATTTGTTAGGCTTTATATTTACCTGATAATTTATATATGTGGATTAGAATATTTCACGACATCTCCCCTCTTAAAACAGACATCTTATGTCAGTCCTTTATTCTATATACACATAGATAAATGTAAGTCAACTTGACTTTACTCTGCTGTTGTGCTATCATGGTTTTATGTAGTCAAGACACAGCAATAGAGACCGCAGTCAGCGACTCATAGCTTGACTGCCTGTGTCAGGACCAGCGAACCAGAGCTGGTCAAGACCGTGCTCCACCTCCACGTGGTGGTCCTGGAAACAGTCTGCAGTAGTGCAGGCTGGCTGAGCGAGTACGGATCGCAATGGGAAGGCAAACCCGGTCCTAAAAAATGCCGTGCAGAAGTCGGATGTGTCGACCGAAAGGTGCAGATATCACAGCTACGTTGGAAACAGACACAACGCAACCACCGTCCTTTTCAGGACGAACGAGGAAGAAGGAAGAAGAATTCAGAGTAAGCACTACTCATGAAATCTGCCTCAGACCTCTACAACCAATAATATTTTTCGGTTATGTTACTGAACAGCCGCAAGTGTGACTGCTTGTCTTAATGCTGCTTCACAACCCGTATTCACCATTTCTCTTCTCTGAGTCTGCGCAATGACATGTCCAGAGAACATTAGATTTTCCCCAAAATGTACGTTATGAGGAGATAACATATACCTGGTGATAGCAGAGTTTTCGTAGTGGATCCCATAATCTTCTTATTAGCCTGTATGAAACATTCGGAATATCCTCAATCAAAGAGGCAACTCAGGGATTCATTACGTTCCTCCGAAATGTTTACATCCAACGCAACATTTGGTTGGTCGGGCTGTTAAATTCGCTTCCCTAAGTCGATTAAACAGCATGTTCAGAGAGTCAATGTGTTCCTCAAATGTTTCGGTTGCTATAAGGATATCATCCATGAAATTTGTGATACATGGATTATTCAGAGGGTCCAATAATTTTCTCATCATTCTAGAGAAGACACTAGGCGCATTCTTCAATCCAAATGGCAATCTATTAAACTCATAGTGTCCTTCTGAGGTACTAAAAGCTAGGTATGGTCTAACCTCAGGCTTTACTGGAATCTGATAGTATTCTTTACTCAGATCCACTTTTGAGAAATATTTAGCTTTATTTAGTCTGGCAAACAGCTGATTTGTATCCGGCAATGGATCCACCTGTCCTTCTGTAATAGCATTCAGTCTCCTGTAATCTATACAGAGTCTATGTTCTCCAGAGGGCTTCCTTAAGAGTACAACACCGGAACTATACGAAGATTCACTGTGTGAAATAATTCCTTCCTTCAACAAATAGTCTATCTCTTCCTTCAAAGCTTTCTCCTTAGCAAAAGGAATCGAATAGGGTTTCATACAGACAGGTGTGGGGTCTATGAGCTTCATATCATATTCCAATAAGTTTGTATGCCCTGGTCGGTCTGTTAACACCTCTGTATGAGTATCTAGAACCTGTTGCACTCTCTCTTTCTGAGTTTTCGTTAAATGTGTACTGATTTTCACCTGTGCCGCTGTCTCACAGGGGTGTAATGGATATTCAAATGATGAAAGTGGTTCCTTTTTCATCTCCATGGCGATGGACAAGGTCAACAAGTGTGTCTCTTCCTGATGTTCTCTTTCCAAATATTTCTTCAGGAGATTCACATGACAGATTTTTTCTTTCCCCTTCTTATCTATCTTATAATTTGTTCTAGACACCTTCTCTAGAACTGTATATGGACCTTGCCATCCAATCTGTAACTTATTCTGACTACCGGGTAGAAGAAGCAGTACCCTCTCTCCCACAGCCAAATCTCTGTCTTTAGCCTTCCTTTTATAATAGGCAGCATGTTTCTTCCTGGCTTGTTTCAAATTTTCATTGGCAAGTTTCCAGCCAGTTTTTAAACGAGTGGTCAGCTCATTCACATATTGGTATGAAGATGTAATATTTTCCTCTGCCTTTTCGTCAGTCCACGTTCTTAACAGCGCTACATATGGACCTTTAATTGTGTGGACCTATTTGTCCATGCACCGGTATGGTCTCTTCCACTTGAAGCGCTATAGTGATGATTTTTCTTCCCAGACTTATCATGCACAAAACGACCGCTACCAATTTTTCTTTTGGGGCTTTCTCCCCACTTAGAATTCTTGATGAGAGATTTCCTCCCTACATCCTCTTCCTCCAGTTTGTTTAAGTCCGATTGAGGGATTTTCGGCTTATCCTGGGGTAAGACATCTTTTTGCACTCTCCGCATAGTGGCCATTGTAAAACAGTTAAGTGAAGCTTGTCCGTGAAAAGGGGCTTCCCATTCCCTTTGGTCCACTTTATCAAATTTATATTTCTTCCTATTGTCAGGCCTACGGTTGCCCCATGGCGTGTCCAGGTCCTGATCAATGTTCCCACTTGTGTGTGTTCCCTCATGTGCTATACTACACCTTTCTACAAAATTCTCAATGTCCCATCTTGCCTTGGGCCAATAATAATTGTGAGCCACCTTTTGGATGATGGTACCTATTTTTTCATGGTCCCCATCTGGTTTCACATGTAGGCTCCTTATTAAGTCTGCCCTATATCTTTTAGGAAGTACCAGCTGTCCCTGACCTTTGGATCTAGCTCCAGTCTTCCTATACATCAACTTGTTTTTCATGTAAAAATCTCCCTTGCCTGGAGTTGTATGACAAGTTGACAATTTCCTGAAACAAGGCTTGAGGGTCTTATCCCCAGCCTGTGCCTTCCTCATCTCTTCTGGAGTGGTATCTAACATAATATCCTCCTCCTGTCTTGAGGTCGACCTGACCTGAAGGGTGGCCATTACAATAGGGTTCCTTCTGCAACGGTCAGTGTCATGATTGTTCATCTTACAATTTTTACACCACCTTTTTCCTTGGTTGAAAGATTTTCTTTCATCATATTTCCTTTCATCGAATTGTGGGGTTTTATTTTTATTGTCATACCGTGGCCTATCAAACTGGTGCTTACCTTTGTTTTGATCTCTAGGATCAAATTTATTAAAGTTCTGTGGTGCCCTAAAATTTTCCAGCTGTTTCTTTTTATTACCTGATACCTCTGCCTGAGCTGCTTGATACCTTTCAGCAACATTTAGCAACTCACCCAGCCTCTCTGCACCTTGTTCCATGAGAAACTTTCTCAGGTCTGGAGCCATGGACTCTCTTAGTTGTTCTATAAGGACCATTTCCTTAAGATCTTGGGTTTTCCCCAGAGAAGTCCATTTCTCCAAGTATGTCTCTAACCGTGCAGAGAACTGGTGATAGGTTTCACCTGACAGTAGTTTAGCATTCCTAAATTTTTTCCTATAAAATTCTGCGTTCTTTTCATATCTTAACAAAAGAGCCTGCTTTAGCATGTCATAATTTTCCTGATCACCTCTGCTCATTTTGGCAAAAACTTCATAAGCTGCCCCACGAAGACCTTGAGATAACTTTAAGCTCCACCTTTCTCTCTCTAACCCATATGTGGTAGCTAATAGTTCATATCTATTTAGATAGCTCTCAATATCATCGTCTTTCTCAACGAAATGATCTAAATGAAAATTCATAGCTGAGGTTGAGGCTCCCTGACTAGCAGTGGCATCAGAGGTAAAGGGACTGGCACCATTTTCAGGAGCATGGCCTTGAAACTCAAACTCCCTTAGTCGTAACTCATGTTCCCTTTGTAATCTCTTATCTTCTGCTTCCCTTTCTGCAGCTAATCTCTTGTCTTCCCTTTCTGCAGCTAATTTCTTCTCTTCTCTTTCTGCAGCTAATTTCTTCTCTTCTCTTTCTGCAGCTAATTTCTTGTCTTCCCTTTCTGCAGCTAATTTCTTCTCTTCTCTTTCTGCAGCCTGTCTTCTTTCCTCGGCTTCCAATGCTTTAGCCTCTTTGTCAGCCTCAATCTGCAACCTCTTAGTCTCAGCCTCTAACCTTCTTTCGGCCTCTTTTTCTAATCTTCTTTCTTCCCGTTCAATATATTTGTCACATTCAGCCGTGACATAAGCAATCATAATTTGCCCGTCCATTCCTAACTCTTTCGCAGTCTGTACAGCAGCAGATCGAAATTTTGCCAAGTCGGCCATTGTCTAACATGCAATTCAATCTTTCAATAATTATCTAAGGACACTACAGGCACTGAGAGCTCAACCTTATTTATTTCCACCCAAGGATACCTTTTAATTCTTTTTATTCCCAATATCTATAACAGGAGAAAGTTCAATATCCCTGGAGCGAGACCCCAATATATGTGGTAAAGTGGGATATTATAAATATTTATAGGGGACTTAGTGTACTGACTGAGATCAGCTGTGAAGGTATCTGTATCTAATAAGGGTAGTGTATTACAGATGACCTTACTTGCTACCACATATTTATACCTCAGTCAGAATTATTCTGGAATATTGTGATGACTACGTTGAATGTCTAGGGTATGTATATGATGAAGTGTAAGTCACAACAACAACAGACAGATAAACAATTTAATTTATTCCACCACACGTGACAACACTGTGACACTCACACACATTTAACACTCTATAAGACTATCTTAAATGAGGCACTGGTAAATTTTCAAATATAAATATGTATTAATTACTGTCACTAATATATATGTGTCCTGATTCAAATACAAAGTGAACCAGGAATCACAATCAATTTTAATTACAAGTTATATGTACATAATTTATCAATAGGAATCTTGTAGTGACATATTTTATTAATATTATCCTATGTGTGTCAGTGGTGTAGTAGTAATATGAGGTAATACTGGTTTTGTTTTTTCAAGCTATGTTGTTATTTGTCATCATGACTTCAAGTGTTTATTTCTGTGGGAACTAGTATTGGAGATGTTCTCAGTTCCGTTCATTAAAACAATTAATTTCCCCTCTTATTTTTATACAATGTCAGTTTAAGATGGGGTTACATAATGTTGAGCTCCGCTGGCCACATAGGCTTATCTTTCGTGATGGCGGCAGGAAAAGACTCCTCTGCTCGATTGCTCCCCTGTGTTCTGGAGACACCTCACTGTTTGCTATATGGACCAAGGAGTATGCTGTCCCCTCTGGATTCAGCAAAGCTCTGACCAGGTGCTGCTCAATAACTTTAGGACCACAGTCCCTGAAACAAGAAGGTTGTACCTCCTACTTCAGAACTAATTTATACTCTATTTCTACACTGAGCACAATACATAACAAACACTGAGTTCAGAGCGGTAGGCCAACTGCTATCTTCATCTGAAACAATTTTCACCAGTATATTCCTCCCTAATGGTTACCACGCCTCTGCAATTCCAGCATTATTTCTTTCTAGTCAATAAAATAGGTGTCAGTGTACGGTTTGGCAATTCCATGTAGTTTTACTTTCCTCCGACACCTTCTGTTCAGGTTGGAGCACTATATAGGCTTCACCTCATGTTCGCTACTGAACCACACATATATATACAGACATAAATTATCAATTTACATTCAATTTTCATTAAAAAGATATCAAATATTTCAAGCTTACCACAATTCATGGAAATAATACAGAATTACGTTGACTGGCAATGAATATAGCACAATTTCGATCTGCCGATGTCCCAGGCTTTTATTTAGAAAAATATGCACTGGCGCTCAACGCACTGGTTCTGTAGTAAGTTTATTTGCAAATGTGGTGCTGACCTGACGCCTCTAATTGACTATATTGGCAGGTCTAACCAATCGTGCCATGTTTACACAGCTTTTCAAAAAAGTACTCCTACTCACGTTTCCCCTAACAACAAAGAAGTAGTATTTATAGTCCGACTAATCGTGTTTAGCCTTACATTTACTTTCCGCCAATCAAATAGGAGGTAACATGTCAGCCTATTTCCCGTATAATGGTGTGTTGAAAATCTGCCACTGAGCGATTCTGATTTGGGTGTTGTCTGACATCCCTCACTATTTCTTTTGGCTATAATTTGTTATTTCCTAGACTATTTGCGTAACGTTTAACATATTATTTGTCAGCAAGTCCTAAGGAACCCAAATATATAAATTTAATGGGGCTAAGGGGCTGCGTTCAAAATATGCATTTTCTACTACCTCCTGTTCACTTCGAATACGATGTGGTGTCTGGGTACTGTAATGTTTTCAAACGTAAACCAGTATAATGTCATATTTCCTAATAAGAATTTTCAGGTTTTTAAAAACTAACTCTCGTATGGGTAGTGTTGTTTATCACTGTCGATTTGAAAAAAGCTAGTGCATGTGGCCTTACACGCGTGATGGTAGTAATTGTGTATCGCGCGACTGTGGTAGTATTGCCTGCGTTCCGGCTTTCAGCCCCTCCCTTTCTTTCTATCTTTAGTCCATCTGTCTTTCGTTTATGGTAACGTAGTGTATAAAATGACATGAATGGAATTTTAAATCTAGGTCAGCTGCGTATCGCAAGGTTTTTCTTAGAAAGGCAGTACACGTTTTATCGTAGAAAGCGGGTATTGAAGCAGTAGGCTTTTACTATCAACGTGAAACGTTGCAATTTTCAGACGAAGGAGAAAACAAGGGGGATTTCGAGTACAGTCATTGTGACAGCACTGTTCTTTACCATTCTTCTTTCCTTTTATTAAATTTATTTGTTAGGCTTTATATTTACCTGATAATTTATATATGTGGATTAGAATATTTCACGACAGGGAGCTTAAGAAATTAGAGGCTGATAGAGAGGCTGAGATCAAGAGGCTGCAGTTAGAAGAAAAGTGGATTGAGGCTGAGGCCAGGAAAGAAGAAAAGAGGTTGGAGGCTGCAAAGGAGGAGAAGAGATTACAGATGGAGGCTGAGAAAGAAGAGAAACGGTTACAAAGGGAACATGAAATGCGATTAATGGAGATGGAGTTACAAGGCCATGCTCCTGATAATGGAAGTAGCTCATCCACCTCCGACTCTGCTGCAAGCCAGGTCGCCTCAACCTCAGCCATGGGGTTCCAGTTGGACCCATTTGTAGAAAAAGATGATGATATTGAGTCATTTTTATCTAGATTTGAAAGGTTAGCTACTATGTATGGACTAGAGAAAGAGAGATGGAGTATGAAGGTATCTCAGGGGCTTAGGGGAACCTCTTATGAGGTCTTCGCCAAACTGAGCAAGGATGATCAGGATGACTACGACATTCTTAAGCAAGCTCTTCTAGTTAGATATGAGAAAGACAGTGATTTTTACAGAAAGAAATTTAGGGATGCCAAACTGTTGACTGGAGAGACTTACCACCAGTTCTCTGCACGCCTGGAGACATACCTGGAGAAATGGACTGCTCTGGGGAAAACCCAAGATTTAAAGGAAATGATTATGACTGAGCAGTTAAGAGAGTCCATGGCTCCAGACCTGAGAAAATTTCTCACGGAACAGGGTGCTGAGAGGCTGGGGGAGATCTTAAATGTGGCTGAGAGATATCAGGCAGCCAAGTCTGAGATAGCAAGTTTAAAGAAGAAGCCTATAGACCATAATAAAGCTCCACAAAACCATAATCAACCTAAATTTGAGCACAGAGATAAATTTAACAAGGGTAAGACCTATTATGATAAAGCCAAGTTTGACCAACGAGATAGAAACTCGCAATTCAATGATAAGAAAAATTTTCCTCAGGGAAATAAATGGTGTAAGTGGTGCAAGAAAAATAATCATGACACCACAATGTGTACTCGAAAACCTCCTAACTTTGCTGCAATGAAAACGGGGAGAAAGGGACAAAAGGTTAAACCTGTTGGACAGCAGGAACCTTACCACCCCCCAGTGTGTGAGGATGTTGTATGTAATGGTGTCATCATTAGGTGCCTTTACGATACGGGATTGGATTTTGATTCAGTTGTGAGTTCTCACCTGGTGCAAGCTGATCAATACACCACAGAAACAGTAGAGATCCAAGCGGCAACCAAGGACGTAGCAACCATGACACTTCCCATCGCTAGAATACATGTGAAAACTCGCTATGTGGAAGGAGTAATCAAGGCAGCAGTGTTAAACGAACCCATCTACCCTCTGATATTGGGGTGTCGTTATGTATTCTTGGGGAATCCCAGGAAACCTGTGATCATGGCAACAGTGCAGACCAGGTCACAGTCACGAAAGGAGGAGGATGAACCCATAAATACTCATCCAGAGGAGATGAGGAAGGCACAGGCGGAAGATAGGTCACTCAACCCGTGCTTTAAGAAATTACCTAAGTGCCATACACCTCCTACGGAAGGGGACTACTATATGAAAAACAAACTGTTGTATAGGAAGGCCGGAACTGGATCAAATGGTCACGGCCAGCTGGTTCTTCCTACTTCATATAGGAAGAAAGTGTTGGAACTAGGGCACGCGATTCCTTTCAGTGGTCATATGGGGATCAGTGCAACAGGACAGCGTATAGCTTGTCATTACTTCTGGCCAGGGATAACTGAAGATATAAAAAGATATGTGAAATCCTGTCCAGAGTGTCAAAGGGTAGCTCCAAAGCATTGGACTGCTCCTGCAACTCTAGGGGAGATGCCCATAGTGGGAACCCCTTTTGAGAGGGTTGCAGTGGATATTGTGGGACCTCTCACTCGAACCAAGAGGAGGAACAGTTATATTCTCACTCTGGTGGACACTTGTTCGATGTGGGGAGAGGCTGTAGCCCTGTCATCTATAGATTCAAAGCATGTGGCAGAGGCATTACTCACCATATTCACAAGGTTAGGTTTCCCGCACCAAATCTTGACTGATAACGGATCTCAGTTCAAGGGGAAACTAACGGAAGAATTTTTCAGGCTCTTCCAGGCCAAGCACTTTCATTGTAGCCCGTACCATCCCCAAGGGAACGGCCAGGTGGAGAGGTTCAATGGGACTCTCATTTCTATCCTGATAAAGCTGGCACATGAGAAACCTGATACATGGGACCAATTTTTGCCCGCTGCGTTGTTTGCGTATCGGGAAGTTCCACATAATTCAACCGGGATGGCACCCGCAACCCTGTTATTCGGGAGGCCAATAAAAGGTCCATTAGAAGCCTTGTTAAGGACATGGACTGATGAGAAGGCAGAGGAAACTGTTACCTCATCTTATAACTATGTGAACGAACTGCCCACTCGTCTTAAAACTGGATGGAAACTGGCAAATGACAATCTCAGACAAGCCAGAAAGAAACATGCTGCTTACTTTAACAAGAAAGCTAAGGATAGAGAGCTTCATGTGGGAGAGAAGGTGCTCCTTCTTCTACCCGGCAGCAGTAACAAGTTACAAATTGGATGGCAAGGGCCATACACGGTTCTAGAAAGGATATCTAGAACTAATTATAAAATCGACAAAAAAGGTAAGGAGAAAATTTATCACGTGAATCTCCTAAAGAAATACCTGGAAAGAGGGATCCAGGATGAGACACATCTCATGACCTTGTCGATAGCCACAGGAATGAAAAAGGAACCACTCGCCTCTCACGAGTATCCCTTAAAAACAGAGGAAACACAGGCACAGGTGATGATCAGTAGGCACCTGACTAAAGCCCAGAGGGAGCAGGTTCAAAAGGTTCTGGTTGAACATACAGACGTGCTAACAGATAAGCCGGGGCATACAAATCTATTAGAGTATAACATGAAAGTAATAGACCCAACACCCATCTGTATGAGAGCCTATTCCATTCCTTTCGCTAAGGAGAAAGCTTTGAAGGAGGAAATTGAGTATCTGTTGAAGGAAGGAATCATTTCTTACAGTGAATCTCCTTACAGTTCCAGTGTGGTTTTACTGAGGAAACCCTCTGGAGAACACCGTCTGTGTATAGATTACAGAAAACTGAATGCTGTCACAGAAAATCAGGTGGATCCTTTGCCGGATACCAATCAGCAGTTTGCCAGGCTGAATAAGGCAAAATATTTTTCTAAGGTGGATCTTAGCAAAGGCTATTACCAAATTCCAGTGAAGCCTGAGGTTCGACCTTATCTGGCATTTAGCACCTCGGAAGGCCATTATGAATTCAACATGTTACCATTTGGCTTGAAAAACGCCCCGAGTGTGTTTTCCAGAATGATGCGCAAGTTATTGGATCCCCTGAATAACCCATGTATAACCAATTTCATGGACGACATTCTTATTGCTACTGAGACATTCGAAGAACACATAAACTCTCTGAATATGCTATTTGATAGACTCAGAGAAGCAAACTTGACGGCTAGACCAACCAAATGTAGTGTGGGCTGTAAAGAACTCGAATTCTTGGGACACACAGTGTATCAGGAAAACATGACCCCTGACCCCAAGAACCTGGAGAAATTACAAAAAGCACCGAGGCCACAAACCAAAAAAGATGTGAGGTCTTTTGTATCTTTATGTGGATTTTATCAAAAATACATAAAGAACTTTAACTCTATTTGTGCACCGCTGACAGACTTAACTAGAAAAGGTCAACCTGAAAAAATCATTTGGTCAGCGCAGTGTGAATTGGCATACCAAGAGTTAAAAGATAAACTCACTAGCAAGCCGATATTGAAATTGCCTGATCTAAGTCAGGAATTTGTGGTGAGAACGGATGCGAGTAACATAGGATTAGGGGCCACTTTGTTACAGAGGTCCACCTCACAGGATGGAGAACTGAACCCAGTTGCTTACGCTAGCCGCAAGTTAAACAAAGCGGAAAAAAATTACTCAACAAGTGAAAAAGAGTGTCTAGCATTGATCTGGGCCATAAAAAAGTTCCAAATTTATCTTTATGGTAGGTCATTTGTGGTGCAAACAGATCACCAGCCTTTAGTGTTCTTATCTCAGGCCAAGCATGAAAATGCACGTTTATTAAGGTGGTCGTTATTGATTCAACCTTATCAATTTTCCATCGAATATATATCCGGCTCGAAAAACGTCGGAGCAGATTTCCTGAGTAGACACCCTTGTGAGGAAAATCAGGAAAAGCCTAGGGAATAGTACTTTATTTACGCTAATTGTCTCACAGATAATAACCTGCAATGATTGCAAGTTTTAGGAAAGGAGGTGTGTAGTAAAATCTGTGAGAACAAACGCTAAATTCCAGGAAATTGTACTCCCAATGCTAATATATAGAACCAGCCCGTTTGTGTCTGACTGGCTTCTTCCCATACGCCAGCAGCACGCTAAAATGGTATACCGAAGTAATGCCAAAACGATTTGCCGCAGTCTAACATTATACTAATATTAGACAAACATAAAGGTATGTTTTCAGGCACTCGTAAGAAATAAAGAAGTAGAACACTTGGACAACAGAAAAACAACAGACGTGAGTGGCTTACCCAGGGTTCGAACCCCGTACCTTCTGTACGACAACTCCGCCTAGCTATCAAGCGAATCACACTGACCCCACGGCCAGCTAGGCATCCCCAAAAAAAGATGCTTTGCTGGCTATTTATCAGTACGAAACACACAAGATAACACCGGAAGTATACAGTGGGCAACTCAGCCCTTAAATGACGCAATCACTTCTGTTGTTCTCCTATTAACAGTATGTGTCAGTCCAAACAAGACAAAGACCTTGATACTGGGTCCAGTAAATAGTAAAAGACTTAAGGACATTAGTATAGAACAGAGGGTAGGTTTCTGGTATTGTATAAACATAAATAACACATAAGGAAGGGAAACCCGAGGCCTGTAAACAGTAAATTAATATTAGACAAACATAAAGGTATGTTTTCAGGCACTCGTAAGAAATAAAGAAGTAGAACACTTGGACAACAGAAAAACAACAGACGTGAGTGGTGGGGTCAGTGTGATTCGCTTGATAGCTAGGCGGAGTTGTCGTACGGAAGGTACGGGGTTCGAACCCTTGGTAAGCCACTCACGTCTGTTGTTTTTCTGTTGTCCAAGTGTTCTACTTCTTTATTTCTTACGAGTGTCTGAAAACATACCTTTATGTTTGTCTAATATTAATTTACTGTTTACAGGCCTCGGGTTTCCCTAACATTATACGCTTTGCTAGCGTTGGTTTTGTGACGTAGCGTAGTGTTCGTTCTACATACGGTAGTTTGAAAATAAAAGGAAAAATTAAGGTTAACGTGGGATTTTTTTTTTTAATGTGTAATACTAAATAGGGGATGAGACGGAGTATCGGAAGGAGTGTCACGGTTTTTGTTTACATATTTGAATAGGAGAGATAGGAGGTGGGGTTAAAGGGGAAGGAGTCCTTATTTTTGAATATTTGAGGTCAGTTTTATTTGAAAAGGAACGCTATTCACTAAACAGTCTCTGATTGGCTGTAGTATAATAGACAAACGGTTGTATAAAACCAATTAGTAGTTGGTATTCGGGGCCACTTGTTAACTAAAATTGATACACTAAAGAAGTTGTTTTAAGACAAGGAAGGAGTACTTACTTGTTTGCTATTTCTGCACTAGCAGCGATTTGGATTATGCCATATACCGCAATATTCAACTGTTTAGTGTGTAGATTTCTTTGATGCGGTAAGAATGAAAACATTTATATTGTCATTTTTATCATTAGTATGTATGCATTATTGAATTTGTATGAACCTTAAAGGGGAAACATTTATCTGGAGGGAAGGCAACATCACTCTGTGTTGTTTCACAGCGTTGTTAGGAACTGTATTAACCTGGTATAGAAAAGCCAGACAGGCTTTCGGCCATATGGGGAGAAAAGAAAATTAAATATTTATGATGAAAAGAAAAAGTTGTGTTTATGACATAAGACCAGGAAGATCACTGGCCGTCTTCTTCAGCAAGTCACCGTGATTGTACATGACTTGATAGTATTAATGTAAAATGTTTCCTTTAACAAGGAAAATGTCAAACGGGGTTTGAAAGGTATTTATCCAGAAGGGGGTACCAACCAAATTGAGAACGTTAACTAATTGTTTAGTTACCATACTGATGTCTGATGATATTGCCATGTTAGAATAATGAAAGAGAGAGATTATTAGATGCTGAGTGGGACACATTTGTATTGTTCCAGAGTTTCATCTACGAGTGAAAGTGAGCCCAGGTGATCCAACACCTGTCCCTAAGTTCTGCAGTGAGGCCTAACTACTGAGTGCCTACACAGTGATTTACCTATAGAAGCAGAATCGTGTCTTGGCAGTGGTCGCTGGCGTTTTATACATACTTCAACCAGCCTGGTTCCAGAGACCTCAGATAAGACTTGTCTGGGAAATCGATATCACAAACAATCCACTCTCTCAGTTCACAAAAGATAGTGTATCAGACAGTGAGGAACAAAAACGTTCAATAAACTTGTACCCTTTTCTAGGAGCAAGAAATACTTGACATTTTACCAGCTTGAGACATATAAATAATTGTGGGATAACACCGACTCAATGACAGTTGTAAAATAATTGGTTGTAAATAATTTCATTATCATGTTGAGTTGATTATTCCTGTGTCAGAAGAATAACTAGATACAGGAAAATAAATTGAAAAAAAATAAGTTACATTCCAAACTTTACCCAGTGACTCGTTTAATCATTGTTTATTAGTAATAGGTGTAGTTGTTGTCCTGTTCATACACTTCATCACATTGCATATACCCTAGACACTTGCTAGACAACATACACACACCAATACACTTCAGTAGGGGAAGATATATAATCGGGTGAGGTCGTGGTGGAAGCAGACAGGTACCCTGTAAACTTATTTGTATTTAATAAACCTCAGGGACTTGCATAGCTGACCTCACACCAGATACCATTAATATAATATTTAAATCAATAATAACAACTAATTCACCACAGTACTGGAAGATGAGACATGTCTGTATTTCAGAGCTGGCATTTGCTGATGATGTTGCCCTGATTGCTAAATCAGAGGCACATCTCCAATCCAACCTGCAAGTCTGGAAGGAAAAGCTGGAGAAGAGAGGGATGGCATTAAAGAAGAGTTGGCCACTCGAAAAGCAGCAGCTGGGAGACTTTTTCAGGCCATAAATCGAGGATTCCTCAGCAAGAGAGAGGTTGGTAAGAAAACGAAGATGGCTGTATACCGCTCCACCTATGTTCCAGTCTTGACATACGGATGCGAGTCATGGGCAATGACTACAACCCACAAAAGCCAGATCCAAACCTCAGAAATGAGGTATCTGAGGAAGGTGGTTGAAGTAACAAGAAGAGACATGGTCCGCAACCAGACGATACGTCAAGGCCTAAAATGCCACCCCCTGCAGACCCAAGAAGAACAGTCCCAATTAAGATGGTTTGGCCATGTCTGCAGAATGGGAGAAGATCGGCTACCACGACAAGCATGGGAAACAAAGAGCCAGGGATCCAGACCCCCAGGACGACCCAGAGTCCGCTGGGAGGACAACATTAGACAATCTTTGAAGGACCGAGGACTAGAATGGAACCAGGCCAGGAGGAAGACAGCCGATAGGATAGTCTGGCGCTCTCTCTTCCAAACCTCTACACCTCACGGTAGAAGGGGAACGACTAAGTAAGTAAGTGTCTTATCCATGGCCAGCGTCTTCTTCCCATCTCTTATTCCACTGGCACTTGTCTGGTTCTTGTTATCAGTTCCACATTGGTGATCTTGTATCACTTCAATCCTTCTAATTTACGCAGACACCCATGTATGAAAGTCTGTAACGTCTTGGATGTAGTTTTTGCTTCAGAACCATACAAAAGAACTAATTCGACATCTGAGTTGAAGATTTTGTGTGTTGAACATGCTTTCTTCGGATCTCCATTGAAAGTTTCCCTTGTCTTTTTATTTTGATACCATCGTCGGTCCCTCCTACTTTGCTGCCATGTTATATTACGATTCTTCATCTTGTGGGGGTGTTTCTTCAAGTCGTGTTACCATTTCCATTACGTATTCGCATTCTCTTTGTCTTTTCCTTGTGTATTTCAGACCCACTTGCTGTGACCTCTCATCAAATATTTTGATTTAATTAGTGGTGGCCATCAAGGAACTGGCACATAATATTATAGCTTTAGACGATCGTGCAAATTCAGTCACCATCCTATAAACCTGTGGTTCTCAATGGGGGTACCTCGACAGTTACAAACGGTACCCTTGGCGTTGCATTAACTATAGATGGATGGGTGTGAAAAACAATCGAAAAAAGGTGATTCGTCTTACGAGGACAAAAGACAAAGAAAGTAGTCTACGTTACGGCCACAAGGCCTTCGTCAGTGAAAGGAAAGAAAGTGAAGGCTAGATAGGACACATACGAACTTAAATAAATATAAAAATAAAACCTAGGTACTTCCCTGAAGGCAAGGCATCGAAATCCTACCACTATTTGCTGTCCGCTAATGGACGCGCGTGGCCGAAAAGGAATTGACTTCCGCCACCGGATGTACACAATACATGCTAAGAAACTAAAAACTAAAAAACGAAACTGAACAATAAACTACCCAAACGTAATAAAAGTGGGGACTGGAAATAGAAGAGGACACAATGAGTGGGAGATAAATAAATATGAAATAAAAAATAAAAATAAATATGAAATAAAAAATCTGAAATAAAAAATCAAGACATATTAGAAACAGTGTATTATATATTCATACATATTATGGAGGACGGCATAAAAATAGAAGAATAGGATAAGAGTGGAAAGAGTCAAAATAGAGCAAGAGAGGAAAGGAAGACCTCAGACAAAGGTGTGTAAAGTGTTAAGACCAGCTGGTTTTAGACACCCCATGCGGTGGATAAGACGGTTCTCAAGCTGTTCTCGGCTAGCAGTGTCAGAGGAACAGGATCGGATCGCTGTGACCTGGATGTCGATGGGACCATGGTGGTCAGGACCATTGAAGTGTATGGCAACTGGTGTGGACTTTTGCTGAGAGATATTCAGACTTCGTATTTAAAATGCGGGTTTACGTTTAAGTTTTAAAGTTGCCCAAATACTTCCGATCTGTCACTTATAATATAGGAATCCTTTGTCCGATCCTTCTCTTTCTGGCTCTAGGGATTTGCTAATTTGACGTAGCGATGCAGTCTGATCTGTGTCTCCGATTTTCGCTAGGTTATATCTCTCATTTCCAGTTCAAATCTCAGATTGTGGTTCCGACGAATTTTTCAATCAGATCCATTGTTTATCCCGCCTCTCAGATCAATCCAATCGAAAGCTCTGAATTATATGGGTTGGGGTGTTTAGATTCATAATCTCCTCCGCGTGTTTTAAAATATTACATTTTAAAATTCCATCGCGTGACCTCTTTCAAATAATGCTGTAATACTTCCGCCGAATCACAAACAAGTCTGTGAACTCATTTCGTGGCATAATACTTTTCGCCAAGACTGCCTACCCAGACAGATTATGGGCAATATTGATACCGAGAGGGCTCAGATGAAACGATTATCCAATTATCACCGATGTTTTCTCCCGTCCCTCAGGCAGCTTCCTTAGATTGCAATCTGGCTTTCTGTGCGTGATCGTGCGAAATCACTTTACACAAACAACTGGCGTCTCTTTCAAAGGTGGCCAGACTGGCTTACGTGATAATCGTATTAATCTGATAATACTACGTTCACTTAGTGAAACATTAACAGTCTGGGAGCGGTCACCGCAAGATTAATGAAGATGCATATAATATGCCAAATAATAGGACGATGAGTGAGAAAAATGAAGAAATTAAGTGATACTGCCGAAGTGGATGAGAGTTATAAAAAGTGCACGACTGATTTCGTCACAATTGGGAACACGGGAATACTACTTTTAACCACAGGGGTTTCGCGTTTTTAATTAAATGCATGCAGGAGAGGGTTAATCCGAAATGTTACTAGCTTAAAAATGTTATTGTTGCTCCTCCGTGACCAAGGGATATATCGAATAGTCCCCTGTCGACTACCAGTAGATTGCGATCGACCGGTTGCCGAGCCCTGTATTATAATATACTCTGGACTCAATCCACAGTTCATTTGTTTAGGTCCCTTCTGTGTATCTTGTGAATTTACGTGCTATTCCCACTTTTATTTAAGTTCGCATACGGTTTATATATTTGTCCACTTTCAAATCTTTGACGCTCAAAATCTCTACGATCAACTGATCTGGTAGAGGTGAAACTTCACATGCTGCTTCCTTTCAATATACGTTTTAATCTTTCAAGTGCTAACAGGCATTAACCCAGCCGATTAAATTTAATAATTAAAATAATATAAAATAAGTGGAAATAACTTCATTACAGTAAGGGAAATAAATTAAGAGAAAATAATGAACAGCGAATATATACTTTATTTCGTATCTAAGAGAGGTGAGCGCCAGATTGTGAGCAGTAATGTGCCGATTTAATCAAAGTGTTTCTTCAGACAACTACTTCAGCGAGTCATTTCTTCAAATCGTTCGCACATTAAAAAAAATTTTGCGAACGATTTGACAAATTACTAATTATTGATAACTGGCCATCCACCTTTATTCGAAGTAACACACTGTATAGAAAATGTATTACTTAATTAATTAATTTTTTGTTTGATTGAAACAAGAATAAACATCAACAACATCAACACCGTTATACAAAGTTGCCGATGTTGTATCTCAGGTTTCTAGTTAGCTAACTCACCTTAATCGATCCCGCTGTCCATGGTTTTTTAAACACATCGCTTCACTTACCTTTGTTAGGGTTGTACAATACGGTTAGATAACTCCATGTCGTATGGGAAATGTTACATGAACTAGCTTGTGACGAAAACATTATTACCTAACCTCTTTTACACTGACGTCCACTTACTTTGGCGAACGTTGCTACATAAAGTTATCTCCTATTTTGGGAACTAAATAGCATTATCTCTAGCTTGTTCATTGAACATTATATGGCGCGACATCCTTATGTTCAAGAACTACGACATGAATTTTCCCTTGTTTAGATTACACTACCCTTTTCACCCCCACCCCCCACCCACCCCAGGGGGAGGGGGCTTGAGAAGTTGCCTTTCTCATCATTAAGTCACGTGATTACTTTGTTTTTGTAGAACTTACATCGCCTATTTCCATTCACCCCGCTGTCTTAAAAAATCACATGCTTTCAAAATCACAATCTTGTAACATTATGTTCACACAAATCCCGCTTTCAGAAAGCAGACATTCATGTTACGTCTGATATCTCAGCCATAAACGTGGGCGTGGTGTTTAAATTACATTTAGGTGTCAGGTCAGGTTATCGCTGCTTAGGCCAATAAAATGCGAATGTAGTGACATAAATGGTGTTATTAGCATATAAGCCACGGTTCTTAACCTTTTTTGTGCCGTGGGTCCCTTTGAATGTCCAATGATGGCTATGCATCCCTTTTATTGTCCAATGAATGTTATGAACCCCCTTGATTTTCCAATGAATGCGATGAACCCTATGATTGTCCGATGAAGGCTACGGACATATTTGATTGTCTACAGAAGGCTATGGACCCCTTCTTGGAAAAAAATTTAAACTTAAGCATAATTTAAAATGTTACACTTTAGGTTATGTAAACGGACCCCTAGAATCCATTCATCGGTTCCACGGACCACAAGTAAAGAAACCCTTAATTAAACAAATTCAGTAGATGTGTAAAACGGCTTTACAGGCCTGTAGTATTTACGTTCACGGCCTGTAAACACACTCAACTTACTCAAGCACGCGTTACTTTTTGTTCAGTTTGTAATTAAATTCACTCTGTTAGCGGAATCGTCTCTTCTCTAAAACATTGTTTCTTTAGCACAAGAATATGAGAAAACATTATGATTGAATGGATTCCCTCTTAATATACAGTAATATAAGAATTGTTAATATTGTTTCAGCTCTTTTTGCTGTTCAATAAACTCCTTATTTTTTCATTTAAAGTGAAGTACTTCTGCTGAGACCTCTACACTTCACGGTAGAAGAGGAACGACTAAGTAAGTACTCCTGCTGCAGAAACTCGTGTCACACCACTACCTCAATTTATTTTTAAATGAAATGAGAGGAGAGCGGAGTAGCTTCAGATGGTGATTTGTCTCTGCTCATCCATCATTTTGGTCTTCCCTATCGTCGTGGTTTTGTCCCCATCTTAGCAGTAGTGGTCTAATGAAGTCCGAGTAAAAGGATGAAGGTTTATCAAAGGTATCAACCTGCGCTCACGATTTCTCTTGGCAGAGATATAAATAGAAGAATGATGCTTCTATTTCAAGAAGTCTTACAGTAATTTATAGAATGGCAAGTGTACTGAGTCATCTTAGTTGCTATAAACTTATTATTCTCCGCTCCTTCTGTGAGAAAATGTTTTGACTCGTATTTTATGAGCCCACAGGGGAAGGTGATTCAGCAAAATATTTTGTGTCATATTTCCCATTGTCCAAACCTTCCTGTTACGTGCAGTCTTTGATATCTTACAATATAATACATTTGTATGCTTGTTATGTTCGCAAATATTTTGTAAACAAAATAGATACTTTTTAGTGCTTAAGGAAAAGTCATTATTGAGTTACTTCCCTTGAAAGGAGTGTCGTCATTTTTGATCAAACTCCGCGGATGAATCCAGTTTTACTGCGATTTATTCTTTGTTTGGGTAGAAATAGGTTGTTCTTGCTTCGGTGTATCTATGGCCTGAATTTATGTGTGTTGTTTGTCTGGGTAGGACGAGTCTGTCTTATATCTGTATATCTTTACATATCTAAGTCGAACTATATGGTCTTTGGTCGATAGAAAGGTCAAAGGGCTGTTCGGCGGATGTGTCGAGAGAGGTGTGATTTGGCTTCGCCCTGATGGGGGCTGTGATTTTTGTGTAGCGGCTTGTCGCCGGAAAAAGTGATCTCAGTATTTGTGGGGAAAGTGATAGTCGTCTAGACCTATCGTGTATGCTTTACCCCAGTGTTTATTCTTATTGCCAAGGAATGGCAGAATCATATTTCTGATACCAAGGTAACAAAAGATACTTCTTATGAACTCTGGCTAAGCCACCGTTTCTCGATAGACACGATTTGTACGTCTGAGGAAATATTTATCTAGATGAAAACGACATTCATTCCTAGCAGCACTATATCTTGTATGATGAAGTCAATTGTATCATAATAGAATCTACAGAGCAATGAGAACATTTAATGAATGACTAACTTTAATGCAGATTCATTATCTGTATCCAAACGTGAGTGACAGCTCACGAGAGAAGCCATCTTGTATCCAAATATTTTGTGACTTTCAAGAAGAGAAAGGGATGCCCCGTATTATCGCTTGATGAGTCCAGAGATCACTGCTACACATGAGAACCCATTACTAGCGGTTCAATATGATTATATGGAAAATATGTGCTGAACATTATTGTAAGGAATCTTCACTAGACGAGGTTAGGTCTAGAAGCCATCTTGACTGGTGTTTATAATCTGACGTGCTTTGTCAGTAAACTCAGATGATATATATATATGGGCAATACTGAGTGCTTGTCTACTGACAATCCATTATGCTATTATTCTACATGAGTGCCCATGTATCATTGCAAGACCATTTATCCACTGTACCATGATGTATTATGCCAACCTGTGATTTGTCACTATTCGTGCTGTCGAATGTGTACGTCCAATTAAACTGTAGCAAAGGTACACAGTCGTTGGTGTCGATGACTTCCAGCCATACATGAGTGAAAGAAAAAGACCATTTGTCAACACCACGAACTCTTCTTATCATTCGCATATTATACTCTCACTCTATGTCTACACACCACTGCGTAGGTCGAGTTGACATTCCATACTCAAACCACGAGCAACACAATAACACAGCATTTAACTCTGGTGATGTTCTAGTGGGCTTATATTTATCAACTGATGAGAACAGAGTTATCAAAAAGAGAGTTTATCCTTTCCAAATTTGTCATGTCCAGACGGGACGTCAGAATATTCATGCATTTGCGCAAGCCACACTTGCAAAATTAACACGC
Organism: Oreohelix idahoensis; assembly: GCA_024509875.1. NCBI lineage: Eukaryota > Metazoa > Mollusca > Gastropoda > Stylommatophora > Oreohelicidae > Oreohelix > Oreohelix idahoensis. The sequence continues at coordinate 445,218 of JAMPIV010001256.1, read as the reverse complement.
TATCATAAAATGCCATCTGTTGGCCTATTATCAGACTCGTTCCACATGTGTTTGTCGCCATTTGCCGGCTGGTGCAAAGAAGATACCTCCTTGTTTATCAATAGTCCGTCTGGCTTAATCTTACTGATTCATAATCAAAGGGTACGTGATCTTGGCAGTCAATATGGGTGGGACGGTGATCTATCAAGAATCAGAGAACATCGCTAGATGAAGCGTAGAAGTAAGATAATGATCGGATGAGACAAAAAGAAAGATGATCGTGTGAGTACGGACGGAGAGGATTGGGGAAAGGAAAATTGAACGAATGAATAAGATTATTTCGTTACACCTGTTTAACCTTTTTGTTGGTTCTAATTAGGGTATTTAGCGTTACTTTATTTTCAGTTATGTGTCATATTAAAATACCTATTGTCATTTGCAAGTGATTGCTGTTGATGGTGTTAATTTATATTATAATTTGTTGTTTTCACATGTCGTGTTGTTTGTATTACTTCATTGTTTTTCCTAACATTAAGAGTAGTTAGCAGATTTTGTTTTATTATTATTATTTGTTTAATGCGTGGTTCCTGTTTTTTAAATGGCGTGTTATCCCTCACTACCTCACATCCACCATCGGCCACACTTATATGACGGTCTGTAAAACGCTTAACCCGCAAATCACGTGTACACACACGACAACACACTAATTTTTGGGACTGATGCCAGTCTTCGATCTGTATACGTATTTCACTAACAGTGGACAGCAGTGGAATAATCGATTGCGATTTGTCACAGCTGGAATGTATCCCTCAGTTTTAGCAGGCACTAGTCCTGGGCAATATACATAAGGTTGGAGAAACAGTGACATCAACATACAAATAACAAAAGGCAGGAGTTAATATTTCATTGGGAAATAAACCCGTTTGCCAGTCACTTCGATTACAGAAACAACAGCAAATGGGTTGATTTGCCGTTGCCCTAAAGACGCCACCAGGCGTAATGGGAAACAATGGCAAAGAAAACCTATCTGCTGTTGCCCTAAGACGCCACTAGGCGTAATGGCCACTGACTGCTTTGACGGTTGGTGGCTAAGGACGGAAGAAGAAGAAGACTCATCTTCAACTCAAATATCACGGCAATCCTATTGTACATAAAAAGGTAAACGGTAAAGGCAGTCCCAACACAGATACAGCTGTAGTGGAGTGAAGTGTTAAAGATTTCACTATATTAGGTCTTATCATTATGCTCAAGAGCAGAGTTAGGTGTCAATTTACAGATGGGTAGACTGAATGTGATGCTACTAAGTTTCTTTGCCTTAAGAAGCAAACGCTCTAACCACTCGACACTTAATCGTACTATTTTGTTTTGAAACAAACAGAGCCACACAAACAAAAAAACCAAGAAGTTACAGACTTTCATAAATGGGTAGACTACTTGCGGAGAACAGAGACATTAAAATGGTATGACATGATCATCAATGTGGAAATGGTAAGAACCAGACAAATGCAAGTAGAACAAGAAGTGAGAAGAAGGCTCTGGCATTGGATAGAAAAAATTTTGAGGTAACTTGTGGATAAATTTTCAAGGCAATCCTTGTTCTAGAATCAACAGGGTAAGAAAGGAAAGGAGACACAGAAAACACATGAAGAAGGAACTGGAGAAACGAATTGAAAGGGGTAAAGAAGACATACACAAACCTTGAATGGATGGAACAAGCCAGACGGTCTTAGCATGAATTTTTAAGGCCATTCTCCTCAGTGAGTGCCTTTTAAATTAGCTGCTTCTTGTGATGCTGTTGGCATGATCGCAATTTATTGTTGTTTATTACAAAATTACTTACATACTTATTTAGTCGTTCCTGTTCTACCCTGGTGTGGAGAGGTTTGCAAGAGAGATCACCGTATTTTCCTATCGACTGTTTTCCTTCTGGCCTGTTGGGGGTCGGAGTGGCGAAGAGGTATGGCGCCCGTCTCGAATTCTAAAGGTACCGGGTTCGATTCCCAATCCAGGGTATATAATTTATGGACATTATTTTTTTAATAACCTATTGTCCGAATGATGTCATACTCCCCCCGATCTCTTGGGTAGTGAGATCGGATGCATAGCCTTCTCGGATAGGGGAAAAACATAGGAGGTTCCGTATGTGTTGCTCACGTTAAAAATCCCACGACAGTTGGAAATCGTAAAGAGTAGGCCGTAAGGCCGCTGCCATGGCAAAAAATTAAAAATTAGAAACCTACCCACCACAAAATTATTTATAGAATGTGTGACTTCTACATACACACACTATGATTCTCGCCGGTGCTACGGAGTTTGTGTACAGTGCTGAGATACTCCTTGTGTGATCTAAGGGAGGAGATCGGAGCACTGATGGAGTTTTCCGTGTGCAGTGAAAATAGTCCTTACAACCAAACCCAACCTCCTGACCTGGTTCCAATCTAATCGTCGGTCCTTCAGAGATTGTCTAATGTCGTTCTCCCAGCGAACTTTGGGTCGTCCTGGAGGTCTGGACCCCTGGTTTTTGGTTTCCCATAGTGTTTATTACTAACGAATATATTAACTGAGTGTCACGGATTGCCTCCCCTGTTTTGCAGTAGTGGTGCACCAGTGGCCAAAACGCAAGAGTATCTAAAATGGGTCGTTAAAGGTGTCTACCTTCGCACAAGATTACTCTTGGCAGAGCTGTAGATAGAATGGTAATGACGCTTCTATCCCCAGGGAGTTTTCACAAGATAATTCAGAAGTCAAGAACAATGCTACATTGGCAGAGCAATTGTTAACATTTATATTTGATCCGCTGCCTTTTGTGAAGAATTAAGCAATGGTTTTTTTGCCCGTTCAAGCCCCCAGCTGGTGTAATTCCAGCGAAATTCCTTTTTATAAGTATTAGCTCTGTAGATGTAAATATCTATCTAAATGTAGATATATTAAAGAGTCTTGCTCATACGTTTGCTTTCATGCTTATAATAAATGAATAAACAATTATTGTTATGTTTTAAAATAACATGTAACAAATTTAATAATCAATTAGTTTAACAGGTTAAAATAACGATGAAAAGGTGACTTTTAGAGTTAAATAAAATTTCTCGTCATTGAGTCTTGTGTTGAGGATTTAAATTTAAAATTAAAATTTAATGTCCCTTTGCTGGTGCCATTTACAAGCACTTAACTGGTATAAGTGAGTCCTGTAGCCTTGGTTTCATCAATTCTTTTGTGATGATGACACTTCACGGTCTGATAGCTTCGTTCCCCGAACGGCCTGATAGCTTCGTTCCACGAACTTTAGACAAAAAAAAGAACAAATGCCTCTGCTAAGTACATTTGTGGGCTGCAAATTAACAGGCGCATTGTCTCGCTGTCCATCCACCAATGTTAGTCTCTCTGAATAATTAAATTCTTTTTTGAGTATACAGCGTAACTCGGGGAAGATGATTTGAAATCACCAATATTCTTCTGGGTATTAAACTAGGAAAATATGGACAGCTCGAAATCAATGATTTGCCTGAATTAAAATTAGCAAGGTACATATATCTCACAAAATGATATGATACACTTGAGGCACATGTGATGTAATCATCACTCATCACTGCTCCAGTCGGAGTCTGGGGTCACCTTTGCTGTCGGTTGTCTGCACGACTAGCAAGAAGAAATCACCAGTGGTTTATGAATATACTATTTTCATATCTTGAGGTTGCCAGCCTCATATATAACCACTTAGCAAGAAAAACATGTCAAATTCACCTTTGTACAATAAATGTTTACACTTACCCCAAAGTAACTTTTGGGAACACAATCTCCTGGCACAGTTTAGAATGGACACTAACAGCTTAGGTTAGATGCTATCAAATCCCTTGGTCTGGGAAATTCCTCTTATGACGGGTGATCTGAGTCCTTAGGACTCCAGTCTTTGTATTTAAAATGCGGGTTTACTTTTTAAGTTTTCAAAGTTGCCCAAATACTGTACTTCGATCTGTCCTGGTCTTTTTTGTTTCCAGTCTTCGTATTTAAAAAATGCGGGTTTACTTTTTTAAGTTTCAAAGTTGCCCAAATACTTCGATCTGTCACTTATAATTTTGGAATCCTATGTCCGATCCTTCTCTTTCTGTCTTTGGTGAATTTCTGGCTTGACGTGCGATGCTGTCTGATCTGTGACTCCGATTTCGCTAGATTATATTTCCAATTCTCAGTTCAAAATCCCAGATTGTATTTCCGACGAATTTTCCAATGAGAGTCAATGTCCATTCCGTCTCTCGAGTCAAACCAATCGAATGCTCTTAAGCACATTCTGGGTTGGGGTGTTAAATCATACTTTTCCCGCGTGTTTTAAAATATTACATTAAAAAATTTCATCGCGTGACCTCTTTCTAATAATGCTGTTTTTTTTTTTTTTTTTTTTTTTTTCGTACGCCCGCTAATACTCGAGGCGAAATCTCAGGTTATTACTAATGTCTAACCTGACATTGATTTTACGTGAGTATCCCTTTTTTCTTGTACAGAGACAGGTGTCCCTCGCCATTCAGGCAAATACTCTCCGATTTCGGAGGTACCCATTGCAGCTAGGTCGGCTCAGGAGCCGCCAATCCCTGGTCGACGACACTCCTTCAAATGTCCTCGCCAGGTCTCGAGTTAATCCAGTCCAATTCCCGGTCGACGAAAAATCCTCAAATGCCGTCGCCCGGGTTTGATCCTGAATCACCCGGTCGCCAGAGCGGTGTTGTAACCACTACGCTAGCGCGGCTCCTGAATAATAATGCTGTAATTCTTCCGCCCAGATTGTCTCCTATGCCAGGTCATCTGTAATAATTACGCAGGGATGGCTCGGCGGAAGCTATTTTCTCATTATCACCTGTGTTTTTGTGCCTCCAGGTCACATGTTCACCAGACCATTTTCTAGGGCAATTGATATTTGAAACACCGGCTAGATTGTGTGCTAAAAGTTCAGCCAATGGGAATAAAGTAGTTCAAGGCATGATCTTAAACTGCTAAAGAGTAAACAATATGGAACGAGAGAATCGTAGAAACTTGGATGTGATTCCATTGGCAGTAGAGACCAACTAGAGGATTTCTTCTGATAAAGCTGGTCTGGTTATACAGTACAGAATTGGAGCTTTATTCTGACACCTGTATCATCGTTGTTTGCGCAGTATAAGCGGAGAAAAATAATTTTGAAGGCAGTAAAACACTGTTTCGGCTGCCTTGGGAAGTGATACAAGGGTCAGAAGTCCGAGAAAGTTAGCTATAATGATTGATCCAAATCGTCTGAGTTAAACTAGCTTTGGATGAAGCAAATCGGTTGGATATTAATGGAGTAAGACCTATTGAAAGTTTTATAACAAGCACTTTTGGTCTAGGAACGACAGATTCTTGAAGTGTTGAAAGGAACGAGGGATGAAACGTAACAGCCAATCAGATCGTTGATCACTATTTGCGGGGTGGGTATTTTGAAAGAATAAAAGTGGAGAAAAATCTTAGGAAAATCACTCGCCGCAATAATTGAATCAAACACATGGGACCGAAGACGCATCAAAAGTGAGGAATGCAGTAAGCGACCCATAGCGTGACTGCTTGCGTCAGCGAACCAGAGCTGACCAAGACCCTACTCCACCTCCAAGTGGTGGTCCTGGAAACAGGCTTCATCACTGCAGTCTGGCTGAGAGAGTAGGGATCGAAGAGGGAAGGCTAACCCGGTCCCAAAAATGCCATGCAGAAAACGGATGTGTCGGGCCGAAAGCCGCAGATATCGCAGCTTTGCTGTAAACGGCGACACAACGTAACAAACGTCCTTTTTAGGACGAACGCAGAAGAAGAAGAAGAATCAAACACAGAAGTCAGCGTTCACTCCCCTATCGTCTTTGGCATCCACCGTTGTGTGCACAACCTGTCAAAGGTTTTAGAAACCCTGTGTGTATTCTGGATTGAGGGTAAGAGTGATCTAACTATAAATATGTATATACTCGTACTATTATTTGTTTGCATATGGGAAGGGTTGTGTGTGTAGTTTCATCTGGAACAAGTATTGGAGGGAAACCACCATTTTGTGCGGTGTAATTCTTTTTGAATTAAATCAGAAGAGGAAGGTTTGGAAAAAGTAGAACAGTTTTCAGAAGGCTAAATAAGACTTTTCTGATTACTGGATAGGACAAGACTAGCAAGAACATTGAAAGAATAGGAGGGAATCATCCACTGTGCAATTTGAGTATATAATTAAACATTATACCAAGGCCTACGCTATATCAGTGAAGTCAATCATGGGCCGAGATGGGGAATTGAGTTTAAGGAATGATAATGTATACAGTTTAAATAATAATAAAGGGCTATACTATGTCACTAAAGAGTAATATGTAAATGACAGGATTAATGGTATAGATGTTTATGTTAAAATATGCTTGTAGTAAGTCACTGAATTGATCTGTCTGATTTGAATTAACAAATGTTTTCTAATGTTTTACTTACCTCTCACCTGTACTAAGGAAAGGTTTTGCTAGAAAGATACTAGCCTAGAACTATTATGTGTTACAGGTCAGATCATATCATACTAGACTGTCAACCAAGCAGAAGTTTGTGTATACCAGTGATAGCCATAGAAGCAACACATCACCCAGAGTATACATCAGATCACGACTATTAACCCTAATGCATGGGCATTGCCAGCCACTGTCCACATCAGATTGACAGCTCGGTAGAGTCAACAAGATAAGTGCCTATCAGAAGAACTGAGATCTAAATATATGGTTCACCACACTTATAGTAATATCAGATGATGAATCCAAACTTTTTTAAGATCATTACATCTGTAAAGACAGAATCATAAATACCAAGTGACTAATTGAAAAGTTAAGCACAGTGATTCACAACAGTTAGTTCCAGTCAAGGCTACAGTGAATGTCAGTACAAGTGACAATATATATATATATATATATATATATATATATATATATATATATATATATATATATATATATATATATATATATATATATATATATATATATATATATATAGTAGAACCTCTATAAGTTGACCACCCAAGGGACTGCAGCAAACCGGTCAACATACGGAGGTGGTCAACATACGGAACGAGGCCTATTGTTCTGATACTTTACTTCCTTGAACAGTTTATACTGGAGAATACAGTATCATACGAAATCATACATAATCACAACATCAAATCAAATCATCAACATTTGTCTTTTTTTTTTTTTTTCTATAACCAGCGGCACTCGAGCTTTCCAGCTCTTTCGGCCGAATGACATGTCATTGCGAGGCTGGGGGGTCAGTGGACTTTCCTTCCAACCCGGTCAGGAGCTTCGCTCCTTCCCATCCACACGGGATTTATGTGCAGTGGGTGGGTTTGAAAAAAAATCGAAAAAAGGTGATTCGTCTTACGAGGACAAAAGACAAAGAAAGTAGTCTACGTTACGGCCACAAGGCCTTCGTCAGGAAAAGAAAGAAAGTGAAGGCTAGACAGGAGACATAAGAACTTAAAGAAATATAAAAATAAATAAAAATAATAATAATAATAAAAATAAAATCTAGGTACTTCCCTGAAGGCGAAGCATGGCTGAAAAGGAAGTGACTTCTGACCCCGGAAGTACACAATACATACTAAGAAGCTAAAAACTAAAAAACGAAACTGAACAAAAAACTACCCAAATATAATAAAAGTGGGGACTGGAAATAGAAGAGGACAGAATAAGTAGGAGATAAATGAATATGAAATAAAAAATCAAGACAAATTAGAAAACATGTACATCCATACATATTATGGAGGATGGCATAAAAATAGAAGAATAGGATAAGAGTGGAAAGAGTCCAAATAGAGCAAGAGAGGTAAGGGTGACCTCAGACAAAGGTGTGGAAAGTGTTGAGACCGGCTGGTTTTAGACACCCCATTGTAACTGTCTTTTTTTTCTTGTTGAGGTGATCACTGGCCCAAGACAGTTTACATGTTGTTAGATGTGTAGTGCGAGCGTATGATGAGTTGAGTGTGGGTGCGAATGAAGACGCGAATGTGTTTAGGCTCGTATAGATGTAGATCCTGCAACCCATACTCTCACATGCAGTAATCAAGGATGCTTTGACACTGCAGGCATGTTTCAAGACATTTATTGACGGGAACACACATAATATCAACAGGAACAGTCAGTGTAACAAGGTCATGCTGACCTGACATCGATAGGTATACATTTGGCATTCAAAAAGGTAAACATCAGAATAGACGTGCATGGTCAATAGCAAAGTTCTTCAATAATGACAGTTCGTAGCGTCGCCCTTGGCGTCTCTGACTAAACGCGTCAGATGCCTTAGTTACCTTGACACACAGGTGCAACTTGGCACTCCCGCCAATTGCACATATCAGGCTGTAGTATAATAGCCGGAAGCACAGGCCTCGTCCTAACGTCGGCCGTGTACTTCTGTTAAATAGGTTATCATCAACCCTGCAGTAATACTTATTGTAGATAGAAGTTCCGCCAATCTGCGGCTCCCACAATATATCTTCGTCACTGGATTTCTGGACAATATAAGACTAACAGTCTTGGATGGCTACCTCGAGCACAAATATATAAGTTCTGAAATGGCGGATCCGTGAACTGCTGTTCACCCTAGGTAATCCTTTACATGTTCTGCCACCGAAAAGCGTAATAATGCATAAAGGTCGGTATTACCTGGTAAATGAATCCTCAGAACTACACAAGGAATTCTGTCGTCATCCCGACGCACAGAGATTCACTGGGGAAAACTGCCATAGCAGTTACTTCGAAGATTCTCCCCGAAAAACAATGGACTCTTGGTCCCTTCAGAAAAACAGGACCTCCCGGCTTCCCGGAAGTATATCTCACTCCCGCTTAAAAAACCTTCCCATAGGCCCACGCCGAACTGTCAACCTCTGACCCTAAAGGTCAAACACAATGAATGAATAAACAAGGGAAGACAACCCCTAATCAACCTGACATCGCAGGTAAAGACACAATTATACTTATGATACAAACATAAGCAAATAACTTGACAGATGACTCCGTCGAAAATGACAGCAACATTACTACCACCCCCCTGTAAAAAAAAAATGCAATTTTTTTTTTTTAATATGTTCATGAGCAAGATAGCACCAGTATCACTTCTGTGCTCATGCAAACAATGAACCTAATATCAGGTACAATAGAAGAGGGTACAAATCATCTCCCAACATAGGAGAAAATATTTCCTTTAAGCCAAACAAACTAAGGGATACCATTCAAGAAACCTAAGTTGCTGGCAATACCAATCATATATCAAACATTACTAAATAATATAATCATAGCAATATACAAATGTCAATGCTATTTTAGCAACATATCACTGATGGATGGACAAAATGAAATTTGTTAAATTATCTAAACATCATCCAAATACATTTGTATTACAACATATTATGATATTAAGGACAGACCTAAGTCTGAAAATATATCAGGAAAAACTAGGACACAAGATTTAACTGGAATCATGTGGGCATCTAGACAATATGTCCGCCATCACATTATCCGAACCACGGATAGCTCGCACCGTGAAATGGAAAGGCTGAAGAGCAATAGCATAACGAGTAGATCTCGAGCTCTTCAAATCCTTACTTTGCATAGCCGTAAGAGCTTTTTGGTCGGTTTCCATAAAGAAATGCGCGCCCAGAAGGAACCTTTGTAGCTTAAGAATGGACCAAACCATAGCCAACAATTCACGGTCCAAAACCGAGTAATTCCTTTCTGCCGCATTCAGCTTCCTAGAAATATACATTACAGGATGCAGAGTTCCTGAATATTCCTGCATTAGTGCCGCTCCAATGCCAGTGGAAGAGGCATCACTACGAAGGACAAAAGTCTTATCAATCGTCGGTAGTCTTAAGATAGGATGAGATGAGAACAAATTCTTAACCTGATCCAATGAAGATTGGCATTCTTGGGACCAACGCACCATATTAGGAGAACCTTTTTTCAATAACGTTGAAAGTGGTGCCATAATGGAGGACAGATTCTCAATGAATCTTCCATAGAATTGTATCAATCCCAAGAGACTACGCACTTGCTTTTTTGTCTTCGGAACCGAGATATTTAATATCTTTGAAATGTTTTGGTCCTCTGTCTTCAACAGACCATGACCAACTCGATGACCTAGGAAGGAAATTTCACTAAACCCAACAAAAGCTTTAGAGGGTTTAGCAGTCAAACTATGCTCACGTAGAGTAGATAGCAATTCCTTCAGACCCACATAGTGTTCTTCCCAAGTATCGCTGAAAAGACAGATGTCGTCTAAATATGCAATGACATCTGCACGATCTGATAGAATTCGTCGCATCATGCGCACGAAAGTCGCTGGGGCGTTCATAAGCCCGAAAGGCATAAAATTCCATTGAAACAGACCCCTAGGTGTCGAAAAAGCAGTGAGAGGTTTGGCGTGTTCCGTCAATGGGACTTGCCAATAACCTTTCGACAAGTCTAGTTTAGTAAAGAATTTAGCTTTAGAAAGTCTAATAAGTAGATCATCTAATAACGGCATAGGTTCAGCATCGAACTTCGTAACTTGATTTAATTTGCGATAATCAACGCAAAGACGTATGTTATTGTCTTTCTTTCGAACAATAACTATCGACGAAGAATAAGCTGAAGTGGATGGTTCAATTATTTGTAGTTGAATCATTTCATCCAATTCTTTCTCGACTTGTGCTTGAAAATGAATAGGTATTGGGTATGGTCTTACTCTGATCGGATTACGATCAGTAAGTATGATGTCATGTTCTATGACATCTGTGTGTCCAGGAATGTCGGTAAGGACATCCTGATATGATTGTAACGTAGAGGATACTTGACGTTGTTCCTCAAAAGACAAGTTAGAAGAGACTGTAACGTCTCTCCACGATTCCGTTGAAATAAGTGGAATCGTAGGAAGAGGTAAGTTCACGTCAGAAAAAATAGTTTCCTCATCCTGTATAACGGACAGGGATGAGATGTGACCATGTTGAACTGGAGAGTCGTCCGTCGCCTGGAAAATAGGCTGTAAATAGTCTGGACGTTCAATAAACTCTGTTAACATATTTATATGGAAGGTTTTATGCCTTCCATCCACATCGACAATATAGTCGACATCAGAAATTTTCGAGACTATAGTGTATGGACCCTTCCAAGAAATGAGAAGTCTATTCTCTCTTGAGGGCAGTAAGACATATGCTTTGTCTCCAGGACAAAGTTGACGTAGGCGTCTTTTCTTATTAGCAAATCGCCTAGCTTTTTCTTTCGCAAATTCGGAAGATGAAGTTGCTAACCTGCACGATTCGATAATCTTTTCTCTAAGAGCTATAACATATTCATATGACGATTGTGTATCATCGTCAATATTATCGGAAGTTATCAAATCGTGTAACAAGGACATTGGCCCGCGCGGTTGCGCGCCAAAGACAAGTTCGAAAGGAGAAAACCCTGTATGCTCGTTGGGAACCTCTCTATAGGCAAAGAGGACTGCAGGTAAAACCCTGTCCCAATCTTCAGGATGATCCTCCGTTATCTTGCCAAGTAAGTTCTTTAGTGTCCTGTTAAGACGTTCTACCAATCCATTGGACATTGGATGATAAATACTACTGAGAGACCTTTTAATGTCTAGCGTAGCCATTACCTGAGACATAACGTCCGAAATTAACTGAGTGCCGTGATCCGACAGTATTTCTCCGGGGAATCCCAGACGAGAAAATACGAGCCAAAGAGCATCAGCGATATCGACAGTTGATATGCTCTTCAGAGGAATAGCCTCTGGCCAACGCGTGCACATGTCCACGCAAGTGAGGATAAATTGGTGTCCTCTGGCTGACTTAATTTTGAACGGACCAATGATGTCTATAGCCATTTTCTGAAACGGCCGAATCGGAATATCTGCAGCCTGAATAGGAGCAGCATGTCTCGGACCCCTAGACTTGACCTCTTGACAAATTTTGCAAGATCGGCAATAAATTCGGATGTCTTTATTCACGAATGGCCAAAAGAATGACGCAAGGACTCTAGTTTTAGTTCTGGAAAAACCCATGTGTCCCGCACACTGAGAATCGTGTGCATGCCGAAGAATTAAGGCTCTCATACACTTAGGCACAAGAATTTGCGAGTGCATAGACTTGTCCGAGTGTTGTACCATTCGTACCAATATACCATTCTTCATAGTGATATACGATTTGTGATTCGTATTTTGATTGGGATCCCCTTTCTTTGCAAGAAGGAAGTATTTCTTCAAAGAAGGATCCTCTTCTTGACGTTTAACAAACGAGTCATGGGAAATCACCAAGTGCTCGTCTTGGCTATCAACTTCATTACTATTATCAGATGAAGTTGGGGGATTAAGAGCTTGAGCTCTTGTCACCACTGCATTGACCGTTTGAATGTTTTTTTCTTCCCAACTAGAAATTTGTTGCGGGGTGCATTCCTTAACCCCATGAATACGACCGATTATAAGATCCGCAATAGGATTAGGAAGAAGACATGCATGGACATCTCCTGTGAAGAAAGGAGTGTCAATCCTAATAATAGCAGTAGGATAGCTTTCCATAGTACCACCAAATGTAACACATTTGATTGTTTTTCCCGTGGCACAGCAAGGATCTATCAGAGACTCCTTAACCCCGACGGTAGTACATCCCGAATCGAAAAGTACTGAGACTAGCCTATCATTTATTAGACCTTTATGTAAGATGAGAGATCCTCTCCCATCATGCGCAACTGTAGCAGGTAGAGCAGGAAGAGGGTGACCACAACTTAGCGTAGATACAGTTGATGAGTCAAACAATGTTAAGCATTGGGGGCATTCAGTTGCTCTCCCAAAATCGAAAGCACAACCAGTGATAGCCCTAGAGTTACCACTATCATTTACTGTATTACAGGCTCCATCAAACTCTTGTTGCGCAGAGTTTGCCTGTTGGTAAGGTCTTTTTTTGTTAAACCTAGGTCTACCTCGATTATCATTTCCCCTGTAATTATTTCGACTATCATTTCCCCTGTAATTGTTATCATATTGCCTATTGTAATCATCATTCCGGTTTGAATCCCGGTTTCTAAATTCACCATCGTCATAATCTTGACGTCGAGAATGATTACCTCGAAAATTTGAATAGTTATTATTTGGATAGCCTTTACGAAAGTGTCTCAAATTATTACCACTAAAATTACGAGAACTACCATCTTGTCTCCACTGCATAGACGAAGAACCATCATGTGTTGGATTACTCCGCTTCTGAGTGTAATTTTGATTACTTCCCCTATTCCAATTTTGTTGAGCACCCTGAAATTTTTTTCTGAAATTAGGGCCATATGGTGTTGCCGAAGCAGCTGGCAACCCTTCTTTCACTTTAGAATTGCTAACTGTAGCATGGGGATGTGCTGTGGCATACTGACAACAGTATTCCTCCATTTCTTTTAAGTTTTTAGGCTTACGCTCATGAAGGAATGCAAGAAAAGAATCATTAACAGATGACAAAACCTTATCTCGCAATAATAAGTCCATTAGACCTTCATATGTTTTCTCAATCTGAGACAACTCAACCCATCGTGTAAATGTACGACGTATCTTTGTAACAAAATCAGAGAAATCTACTCCATTTTCTGGCAACATTGTCCTAAAACGAAGACGATAGTCTTCTTGTTTTAATTGGTATTTCTTTAGTAATGCTGCCCTGACAACATCATAATTAGTCCTCTCATGTTCGTCTATTGTCATAAGAGTAGTCACTGTGTCACCTGTAAAAAATGGCATCAGTTGTTCAACATATTTTTCCTTTTTTATGTTATGCGTATCGCACAAAAATTGGAATCTATCTAGATAATCTGCTACGTCATCCTTTAAAGGATTGAAATGAGGCAATTTAATCCTACTAACAAACTCCTTTGTCGTACTCGAAGTTGTTTGCTGAGCACCCGTACTCGCCAATTTCAATTTCTCTAACTCCAAAATTGCGAGTTTTTCATCAAGTTCCATCTTCTGTTTTCTTTCCTCATGTTCCATTTTTCTAATTTCAGCCTCAGCAGCAGCTTGAAGTTTTTTTTCCTCTGCAGCAGCTTGAAGTTTTCTTTCCTCTGCAGCAGCTTGAAGTTTTTTTTCCTCTGCAGCAGCTTGAAGTTTTTTGTCTTCCATTTCCATCTGGAATTTTCTTTCATCAGCTGCAGCTTGAGCTTTCCTCTCCTCAGCAGCAGCTTGAGCTTTTCTCTCCTCAGCCTCTCTTTGATACCTTCTTTCTTCAAGTTCTAATCTTCTATTCTCAGCTTCTAGCTTCTTTAGTTCAGCTTCTGCTTTCAATTTAATTTCCTCTTTTTGTTTCTTTTCTTCTGACTTTAATGCAATGGCGAATTGAGCAGATGAATATTCTTCCAATTCTTTACCAGACTTACCAAGGGTCAACCCTTGCTGGATGAAGAAATCCAATGTAGACATTCTGTCTAATGAGATCAGAAACCTGAAAAAAAATTAAATAAATTACCTTATCCCACTTCAATGGGAGACAAGTCTGAAATGCTAGACTTGTATACTCACTTCACTTTATTTTACTGTCTTAATCTTAGACAAAGACTTTGTATGTTCCTCTTGTTTATAATGTACCCCAAAAAATCACTTGAGTACCTGTGGGAAAAAAAAATCCCTTATATCCCACTCACTATGGGCACAAGTCTTTTTTATAAAGAACTTGTATAAATATCTTATATAATATTATTTAACAAACTCTATATGAAGAGTCTACCTTATCAATAATATCAAAACATGACCAAGTATGTGTATGTAGACTGTGCATGACAGTAATGTAGTACAACCAAAAAAAAAATACAAAGACAAAAATACAAAACAATACAAATGGCAACACTGTTTTAACCAAAAATGTGTAGAGAAATACACAAGAAAGGAGAGACCTACAGAATACAAACAAAACAAATCGACAATCAAAACTGAAAAACAGACAAAATATTACAAAAACAACGTTAAGTACAATTACATCACAGCTAACATCAATAGCGACCAATTGTCACTAGCAAATTTCCAAATTAAGAAAATTTGCACCTACAGACCGCTTACAGTAAGCCTCGATCAAGTGGCATATTTACCGTAAGACCCACCAACCGAAAAACCCGCAGAAAAAAACACAAAACAGTAGAAGTGACATAAACATATAGCAATCAATTTCAATGTGTTGCAGAACAAGTTCAGTCACAGCTGAAACTAAAATAAATTTCTTGCTCCTTGCGAACACAGAAACGAAATGTCAAACGCGCACTGAACGTCAAATCCACTGTAACATAAAGTGGTATTCACGAACCAAAGTTACTATGACCTTCTCAAATTAGGGCTTGCACATTGAATGTTTACAATTTCACGTACTGTTTACAGACACTTGACCTCCAACAATGTAGCTTGAATACTCTGACCTAGAAAAGTCTGTTGTTGAATGAAACGTGTAACAACCCGCAGTACTGTTTACAATAGGAACCCGCCTTCTATGCAGTTATGGTCCACGTAGCAAATGCCTAGTAGTTCACTTCAGTACTTGTCTTGTTATGCTTTATGTAGCATTATAATATAAATGCTCGTACTGTTTATTTGTGTCAACCGTTGATGACCTATATCTGTCCTGTTGTAGCCAAAACTTGCAAGTGTAGAATTAGCGCTGTTACGGCTGTCCCGTGTGTAGCTTAGACCCACAGATCAGAAGTGTAATGTGTACTTGTCCTTCTTGTAACTTTCTCGACAAAACTGGAGACATCATACATGTAACAGCCAACCAGGAATGTAAATTTCTGGATCCATAAATGTCAACAATAATGTCAAATGCTCGCTCTGTTCTTTTTAAACCCACAGATCTGGTCCATCAGAAATGTAAGTTTCTAGGCCACATTGGCGACAAGAAATGTATCATAAGAGCCCACCAGAAATGTAACTGTCTTTTTTTTCTTGTTGAGGTGATCACTGGCCCAAGACAGTTTACATGTTGTTAGATGTGTAGTGCGAGCGTATGATGAGTTGAGTGTGGGTGCGAATGAAGACGCGAATGTGTTTAGGCTCGTATAGATGTAGATCCTGCAACCCATACTCTCACATGCAGTAATCAAGGATGCTTTGACACTGCAGGCATGTTTCAAGACATTTATTGACGGGAACACACATAATATCAACAGGAACAGTCAGTGTAACAAGGTCATGCTGACCTGACATCGATAGGTATACATTTGGCATTCAAAAAGGTAAACATCAGAATAGACGTGCATGGTCAATAGCAAAGTTCTTCAATAATGACAGTTCGTAGCGTCGCCCTTGGCGTCTCTGACTAAACGCGTCAGATGCCTTAGTTACCTTGACACACAGGTGCAACTTGGCACTCCCGCCAATTGCACATATCAGGCTGTAGTATAATAGCCGGAAGCACAGGCCTCGTCCTAACGTCGGCCGTGTACTTCTGTTAAATAGGTTATCATCAACCCTGCAGTAATACTTATTGTAGATAGAAGTTCCGCCAATCTGCGGCTCCCACAATATATCTTCGTCACTGGATTTCTGGACAATATAAGACTAACAGTCTTGGATGGCTACCTCGAGCACAAATATATAAGTTCTGAAATGGCGGATCCGTGAACTGCTGTTCACCCTAGGTAATCCTTTACATGTTCTGCCACCGAAAAGCGTAATAATGCATAAAGGTCGGTATTACCTGGTAAATGAATCCTCAGAACTACACAAGGAATTCTGTCGTCATCCCGACGCACAGAGATTCACTGGGGAAAACTGCCATAGCAGTTACTTCGAAGATTCTCCCCGAAAAACAATGGACTCTTGGTCCCTTCAGAAAAACAGGACCTCCCGGCTTCCCGGAAGTATATCTCACCCCCGCTTAAAAAACCTTCCCATAGGCCCACGCCGAACTGTCAACCTCTGACCCTAAAGGTCAAACACAATGAATGAATAAACAAGGGAAGACAACCCCTAATCAACCTGACATCGCAGGTAAAGACACAATTATACTTATGATACAAACATAAGCAAATAACTTGACAGATGACTCCGTCGAAAATGACAGCAACACCCATGCGGTGGATAAGACGGTTCTCAAGCTGTTCTCGGCTGGCAGTGTCAGAGGAGCAGGATCGGATCGCAGTGACCTGGATGTCGATGGGACCCTGGTGGTCAGGACTATTGAAGTGTGTGGCAACTGGTGTGGACTTTTGCTGAGAGATGTCATTTAAGTGCTGGCTGAATCTGTCCCCAAGTCGTTTGCCTGTTTGGCCAATATAGGTTTTGCAGCAACGTTTACATATGATCGTATAAATGACATTACGCGATTCACACGTGAAGCTACTAGTGATGGTGTACGTAGCCTTAGGAAAGGACACCTTCTGGGTTGAGATGACATACTTGCACGTGTTGCATCGTGTCCGACCACAGGGTAGTGTGCCAAAGTGAGTGGCATTCTCCTTTGGGAGACGGCTGTGAACAAGAAGATCCTTCAAGTTCTTGTCGCGTCTATATGCCACCAAAGGTGCTTCACCGAATACTGCTTGGGTCGCAGGCTCTGCTTGGAGGATAGGGAGGTGGCGGAAAAGGATCCGTTGGACAGCAGTGCTGTGAGGGTGATGGGTCAAGATTAATTTGACTCTATCTGAAGTGGATTTATAGTGAGGTATGAGGGCCTCCTGACGAGAGATGGGGAGCACACGTTGGAGAGCAGAGGTGAGAACATGTTCCGGATAAAGTCTGCTACGGAAGAAATCCAACATCTCATTTGCTCGGAAGTGGAAGTCATCGTCGTCTTGGCACAAACGGCGGAGGCGGAGAAGTTGTGAAAAAGGAAGTGAGTCACGACAGGCCCGAGGATGAGAAGAGGTATACAGGAGGTAGCTGTGGGCATCTGTCGGCTTGTAGTATACTGAGGTATTAAGGCCGGAGGGCGTGATAGAAATAGTAATGTCAAGGAAGTTGACAGATACTGTGGAGACAAGGGAGGTGAACTTGATGGTGGGGTGAAAGTGGTTGACAAAGTCGATGAAGCGATATAAATCAGTCTCAGACATATCTGTGAGACCTATGCCATCATCGATATATCTGCGGTAAAACCCGGGGAAAGGACCGGAGTATTGTTGCCATATCTGATGCTCCATATGGCCCATGAACAGGCAGGCATAGCTAGGACCCATCTTCGTTCCCATGGCAACACCACTAATTTGGTCAAAAAACTGACCATTGAATTCAAAGGAATTCAGTTGAAGGACCAGTTCAGCAAGACGGAGAAGAGTGACAGTGGATATAGAAGGGCAAGTGCGTTGGTCAAGAAAAAACCGAAGAGCTCGAAGACCATCAGAGTGGGGAATAGAGGTGTACAGAGAACAGACGTCTAACAAGAAAAGACGGTAGGAGCGGTCTGCTGAGAGTCGGATAGAGGAGAAAGTTGTAAGAGCATGATTGGTGTCTTTGACAAAGGAGGGAAGATTCTCAACGATAGGCTGGAAAATGCTATCGAGGAAGTCAGAAATGTGTTCAGTAGGACAGGAACAGGCTGAGACAATAGGTCTGCCAGGGTTTTCAATCTTATGAATTTTGGGGAGCATGTAGAATACAGGCTTGCCCAAAGAGCTGTCATGAATCCTAAGACGAGAAGCTTCGGGAGGAAGAGCATTACTAGTGATGAGCTGTTTAATAGTGTTGTGTACAATGCGATTGTTAGAGACAGTCGCATCGCTGGTCCTGGGCCTGTAAAAAGAGCCATTGGTCAACTGGTTATTACCTTCACTTAGGTATAAGTCCTTCTGCCAGACGACAATGGCTCCTCCCTTGTCAGCCGGTTTGATGACAATGTCGTCTCTGCGGCGAAGAAGGGAGAGAGCGCAGGACTCTGCCGAAGTGAGATTGGAATAATGCAATCTACGAGGGCGGAGCTGCTGAATGTCATGGATGGTGTTCTTGATATACAGGTCCAGGGCATGAGAGGCCCCAGGTTTAGGTGTAAAGGGGGGTTTCCCCTCAACTTCCTCGATTTATGTGCAGGAGCCGTTCAGGTTATTCAGTCAAATTTCCGGCCGTAAACATTTCTTCAAACGCCGACGGCCGGGTTTGAACCATGAACACCTGGTCGCCAGTACAACGTTGTAGCCATTACACCAGCGCGGCTCCCTCAACATCTGTTTTATCATGGTTTAATCATTCTTTCTGAAAAAAAAAGGAGTCAATCTTGGTCTGTGTCTTATTCTTATTATAAACATAAGTGGAGAAAGCACTCTCAACGCTGGCTACACCACTCAACATACCTGGGAATTTTTCCACAGCAAATGACTTCAACTGCATTATCAGATGCCTGACAGCCTCTTCTTTTGGAGTCTCTGCAATTTCTGTGTCATCGTCACTTGCTTTTTCAACTTCACCAGCTGCTTCATGCACTGTTATGCTTGTCTGTACTTCGGTCAATATCGCTTGGAAAATTCCTTCTGGGTCAGGTTCAGTACAGGTTGCCACCTCATCATCCATTGCAACAAAACCTTCAAAATCTACTCCTTCGAATTCTGCCATTGGCGATGGACAGTCCGATGGGGCTAAAACGTCATGCTCTTAGGTTGTGACAAATCCACATTTCTTGAAACACTTCTGTATCGTTTACGGCTGAACTTTATTCCAAGCAGAACTGATCCAGAGGACAGCATCCAGAGCGTTAACTGTTGCAGCGGATGAAGTTGCTTCCACATGCGGACCACAGATCTGTGTTTTAGTAATGACCCACTGCAGGAGCTGGGCCCGGTAGTGCATTTTAAATGTTTTGATGATGCCTTGGTCAAGAGGTTGGGTTTTTTAGGTCCTGTTTGGAGGCAGAAATTTCAGTTTCACGTTTGTGAAATGTTCCACTTGTGGGTGGCCAGGACAGTTGTCTACTGTCAGCAGAATAGAAAAAAAATTATAAAAAAAAAAAAATAAAAAAAAAAACACACACACCCACACAAATAGTAATACGTCTTACAAGGAGAAGGACAAGAAAAACCTACGTTGCGGCCACAAGGCCTTCGTCAGGGACAGACAAACAAGAGACAGGAGGGAAAGAAAATGAGAATTAAGTAGAGAACATGAAACTATAAAAATAAGAGAAAAAAACTCCCTTAATATTAAGTCCAGTCACATGTGAAGCAAAGCAGGATGGCTGCCACTAAACCGGAAAGAGGAAGTTGACAGTACATAAAGATAAGAAATAATAAAAACAAGGACTGGAAAAGAGTGAGAAAAAAGTAATCAATAAATAATAAATAAAATAAATAAATAAAATATAAATAAATAAATAATAATAATAAATAAATTTGAAACAAATAAATAAAAAAATAAAAACTAAATAAAGAAATAAATAAAATAAAAAATAATAAAGGAAAAATAATTTTAAAAAAATAAATAAATAAATAAAAAAAAAAAAAAAAATAAATAAACAAATTAAAAAAATAAATAAATAAATAAATAAAATTATTAAATTTAAAAAAAAAAAATAGTAATTTAAAAAAAAAAAAAAAAAAAAAAAAAATGGGTGATCGCATCAAAGTAGAAAGTCATAATACAACAGGGACTCGATAGAGAAAGGCGTCTCAGACAAAAGAATGTTGGGTATTCAAACCGTGTGGTTTGAGGCAACCCATAAGATGGATGAGGCGTTGTTCCTGGCGAAACCGACTGTTGGCGTCCGAGGAACAGTATCTGATGGCTGTCACCTGGATGTCAGTGGCACCGTGGTGGTCAGGGCCATTGAAGTGGATGGCCACAGGTGTGGAATTAAACTGAGAGATGTCATAGAGGTGTCTGCAGAATCGGTCGCCCAGTCGTGTGCCCGTTTGGCCGATGTACGTAATGGTGCAACGTTTGCATATAATAGCATAAATGACGTTGCGTGACTCACATGTAAAGCCATGGGTGATGGTGAACTTGGCGTTAGGGAATGAGACTGAACGTGTTTCGATTACATACTGACATGTCTTACATCGTGTACGGTTACATGGCTTGGTTCCAAAGTGGCCATCGTTGACGGTTTTCAGACGGCTGTGGACTAGGAGGTCCCTCAAATTTTTGTCCCGTCTAAATGCCAGCAAGGGTGGCTCACTAAATGCTTCCCGCGCCACTGGGTCAGCTTGGAGGAGAGGTAGGTGGCGAAACAGGATCCTTTTGACAGCAGTGCTGTGAGGGTGATAGGTCATTATTAACTTGACTCTATCAGAGGAGGTTTTTTGGCGGGGTTTGAGGGCCTCTACACGTGAGATAGGGAGAACACGTTCTAAGGCAGAGGTAAGAACATCTTCTGGATACTGTCTGTTACGGAAGAAGTCCAACATTTCTTGTGCTCGGCATAGAAAGTTGTCATCATCTTGGCATAACCGACGGAGGCGGAGAAGTTGTGAAAATGGCAAAGAGTCCCGACAAGCCGGAGGATGAGAGGAAGTATAAAGGAGGTAACTGTGTGCATCGGTGGGTTTGTAGTACACCGAAGTGGTGAGGTTGGGCAGAGTGATAGTGACAACAATGTCAAGGAAATTAACAGAGACAGTGGAGATGTGAGAGGTGAATTGGATCGCAGGGTGGAAGTTGTTAATGAAATTAATGAACCTAGATAGGTCAACCTCTGGCATATCGGTGAGACCTATGCCATCATCGATGTATCTATGATACATCAATGGAAAAGGTCCAGGATACTGCTGCCACACCTGATACTCCAGGTAGCCCATGAAGAGGCAGGCATAACTGGGACCCATCTTGGTGCCCATGGCAACTCCACTTATTTGGTCAAAGAACTGTCTATTGAACTCAAAGGAATTGAGTCGAAGGACCAGTTCTGCAAGGCGCAGGAGAGTCTCTGTAGCGATAGAGGGGTGCGTGCGCTGGTCCAGGAAAAACCGTAGAGCTCGGAGACCATCAGAGTGAGGAATGAAAGTGTAAAGTGAGCAAACATCTAACAGAAATAAACGGTAGGTACGGTCTGGAGAAAGCTGAATAGAGGAAAAAGTAGTAAGAGCATGGTTTGTGTCCTTTAAGAAGGAAGGAAGCTGCTCTACAATAGGCTGGAAGATGTCGTCGAGGAAGTCTGATATACGTTCGGTAGGGCAGGCACACGCAGAGACAATGGGTCTCCCAGGGTTGGAGGGTTTATGAATTTTAGGAAGCATATAAAACACAGGCTTACCCAGACCACTATTGTCAATACGGAGATGAGAAGCGCTAGAAGGTAAGGACTTGTTGGCGATAAGACTTTTGATGGTGTCATGGACCAGACGATTGTTGAGGACTGTCGCATCATTGTCACGGCGCTGGTAGAAGGAGCTGTTGGTGAGCTGCTTATTACCTTCTTGGAGGTACAGGTCCTTGCGCCATACCACAATGGCACCTCTTTGTCAGCCGGTTTGATAACAATGTCATCTCTGCGGCGGAGCTTAGTAAGGGAATGAGACTCATCAGAAGAAAGGTTTGAATAACGCAGGCGTTGAGGTTGGAGCTGCTGAATGTCGTGGAGGGTAGTCTGAATATATAAATCCAGAGCGTGGGAAGCCCCAGGAGAGGGTGTAAAATGTTTATTCTTGGGAGGAGCAAAGCGTGCAAAGGCATCATCTGATTCAGCCTGCGATCTCTGAGGACCATCACTGTTGATGTCGACCTGTGTTCCTGTATCAGTAGAATAGACCGTTTCTTCTTCTTCATTTCTCTGTCGATACCCCTTACCCACTCCTCAAATAGGGCGCCAGTCATCCATGCGGATTTGTTTGATCTCCAAGTGACGGGGAGGTCTTCGGGCTTCAGGTTCTTGAATGCGCGTGGCTTTGTCGATTTACCAATCACCAAGGGCTTTAGTTTCTCTCCGGTTGAGCTAGCGCAAAGCATAACTGTGAAACGTTCTTTGGAAAGTTTTCCGCTCTTACATTTGTCACCCTTCATGGCGAAACTCCTGTCAGGCATCGCCTTGAAAAAGAGTCCGCACTCGTCAGCATTAAAGATTTCGTCGTCTTTGAAGCCTCTGGCGAAGTAAGGAAAATTTTTAATGAACTCTTCCACAGCTTCTACTGGAACTTCATTGGATTCACCACACAACACTTTCTGGGAGAGCGTGTCGCAGTTTAAATTTCTCGAGCCAACCACTTGATGCTTGGAAATCTTCTGCCACCCCGAAAACCCTTGCGAATTTTTTAGCAACTTCTTGAATCATCGGCCCGGAGATTCGGGCGTTAACTGCCCTCATTTGTTTGAACCAGTTTAATGTGGCTTCATTGACTTCATCTAGGAGAGTTGTCCTCCTTTTCCGCTGTAGATCTCCGCTTTCCTTACCACATCTCTCCAAGTACTCATTGTTGCGCACATATTCTTTTGTATGGAATTATGCGACGCAGGATTACTGTAGGTAGGTAGGCATACAAATGTATTGTATGACTATTTGATATGAACAGTATTTATTTTGAAATGCTCTCATGGTCAAAGTTATATCACCCATGATTTAATTCATACTTTTGTTGTATGGGTGATCTCTCTTGAATATCGATTTGGCGGATGGATCTAGACTCCGTTGATCTATTCTCTGTTTGGTCAGAAACAGATTATTCTTGCTTAGGTTTATGCAGGGATGTTTATGGTCCGAGTCTATGTTTACTCAGTGTCTGTTGGAGACGATTCGGTCTTATATCGGGTTATCTTTGTATGTCTATGTCGGACTATTTTTCTTGTACTGTATTTTGGGGTCAGGTGCTCTTCGGCGCATAAAGATACGTTAGGGAGTTCTTCGGTGATGGCGATGCCTGGCGGGAAGTCATGTCTGAGACCTGCCAAAAGTTTGTGATCTCTTTTGATTATGGGAACGAAGATAGTTTCTTCTGGGATGGTTAAATCCATGAGTTCCCTAGTGTTCATTCCATAACGCGAGGAGAAGAGCGTTTCTGTGTTTGCTAGTGGTTTTTTCTATGACAAGGTAAAAAAACTGTTTACCGAACTTTTTCCATTCCTAGGCCTAATATGGACGGACAGCTACATGAATTGAACCATGTCAGTATGTCGGAACGACATGTTATCTAGCAGCACTGATTATGTATATATGCAGCAACTATGAGGAAAGAATATGAGTGTTTGAATCTTCAGTCAACTCCACAGAACAGTCTACACATTCGCGTATTGACATTTATTGTAACACTCATTGTCAACAATGTATTCTTGTCGGGGCCTCATTGTGTTCCAGGACAAGGTGACCTGTATACCTGACACTGTGCGCGGTTATTAGAGTTGACCAGTTACACCAATACACCTTTACAACGTGCTCTGATATAAACACAGTAACGGTGTGAAAGAAACAAGCCTTTATCAATGTGGTAGGCCAGATTTCTGGGCTTAACCTGCACAGTAGACATTGCCGGAAGTTAACAGCTACTGATACCAGTTCGTTTCCCTGACGCCTGATACGACACACCAGCAGAGTTAGTCTACACTTGATTGACAGTTCCTCACGTGACCTATGAAGCGAATACTGAATCTAGGTCACCGCTTGTTGACATTTTTCTTTGTACAGGCATAATTAAACATGACACTTGGATCAAGTGAATAGTTGACCGGGTTAGCAGGAAATGCAGTACTATTGAGAAGTGGATATATTTCATCAGTGGATCTTCTAGTGTGCTCAAAAAAAATTGAAAAAATTGAACAGTGTAATAGTTTAGTAAATAAATCTATTATTTAATGAAGTGGCAAGTTATTTTGATTAAAAATTGAGCCTTCTCTACAACACTCTATCCACAACACATTCTATTCATGATATATATATATATATATTGTATGCTATATGTATATTTATGTTTACATGTTTATATGTGACTAGTATAAGGTATACCGAGTAATATTGGTCTTATAGTAGCGTTCTGTAGGGGCAATTTTCTTAATTGAAAATTTGCAGGCAACATCTGTTGCTATTTTTGTTAGTTGTGATGAGGTGTTCTTTTCTTCGTTGTTTTTGTTAATAATTTTGTGTTCCTTAGTGTTGTTTGATCTGTTTGTATTTTTAGATCTCCCCTTTTCTGTCATTTATTTCTATACACCAGTATGTCTATACACTGTGGCGTTATTTGTCTTGTTGATTCCATTGCAGTTGTCGTCACAGATTCTGTGATTATTTTCATTGATTTCTCTATTTGACTTAGTTGATTTCTGCAATTGTTTTCATATTGTCTTTTATGCTTGTCCTTTGTTAATGTCTTTGGTTGACATATGATTTGAGGTATAGTTGAGTACACGTATGTTATATTATAGACCAGTACTGTATTATTATTATTGTTGTACAAGGAAATATACAAGACCTCTGTAAGGCTTGTTTCCCACAGAGATTGGGATAGTGAGCTAATTAATCAAGTTCATTGAGAACTTGTTCCTGTTTACTTGGAAATAGATTACATTTTTGTGTCAACTGATTACTATCATTATTAGACATCATGTCTACATTGGAATACTTTATTACACAAGGGAAATCCCTTGATAAGTCTGGTAAGGAATTAGAGGAGTTTGCAACTGCTCAATTTGCCATGGTATTAAAATCAGAAGAGAAGAGGCAAAAAGAAGAAAATAAATGGAAAGCAGAAGTTGAACAAAAGAAGATAGATGCTGAGAATTTAAGATTTCAGATGCAAGCTGAGGAGAGAAAAGCTGCTGCTGAGGAGAAAAAAGCTGCTGCTGAGGAGAGAAAGCTTCAAATAGAAGAAAAAAGATTAGAAAGAGAAGCTGAGGCTGAACAAAAAAGATTGGACAGAGAATTTGAAGAAAGAAAAGAAAAAGCGAAAAGAGAACATGAAGAAAAACTGTTAGCATTTGAGTTAGAAAAGATGAAATTGACAAATATGAGTAATGCTAATCAGTCAAATGGTAATAGTGGTAAACCCTTTACTTATAAGGTCAAGGTACCGGCGTTCAATCCTTCCAGTGACGATATTACATTCTGGCTGGATAGATTTGAACGCTCTTGTCGAGCTCATAATGTGGATAAATCACAGTATGCTAATCAGTTGTCAGAAAATTTGAAAGGTGATTCTCTGACTAGTTTAAGTTTGGTTGAAGAGGCTGACAAGGATAATTATGATGTTATTAGGGCAGCCTTATTAAAAAAATATCAATTAACTGAGGAAGGTTACCGTATGTTGTTTAAGAGAATGGTACCTGAATCAGGGGTAGAATTCTCAGAATTCATTGCAAGGACACGTCTTACATTTAATCGTTGGATTGAGCTGTCCAAAACAGAAAAGACATATGAATCACTTATGGACTTATTGCTCAGAGACAAGATTATGTCAAGCATAAGTAAACCATTCCTTGAATTCTTACATGAACGTAAACCCAAGACACTAAAAGAAATGGAAGAATATTGTACCCAATACGTCACGGCACATCCGGACGTAACTTTTAGCAATGCTAAGGTTAAGGAAAGTATGCCAGTCTTCAGCAACACCATACAACCCTAATTATTCACACAAATTTCAGGGACAACAAAACAGGTTTGATAAAAAAGGTAACCATAATAGTTATCAAAACCAAGGTAACCAGTCATTTCATGGTTCTTCTTCGAAGAACTGGAGACGAGCCGACAGCCCTCGATTTAGAGGTGGTCATAATTATAGGAATTTCCACAGAGGAAGTCATTATAGGAACTATCCAAGTCATCCATCATGGAGACAACAAGACCATAATTATAGAGATACTCATTATAATCAAAATGATGATGGTAACCATGAGAACTATGACTCAAACCCAAATAGGGGTTACAAGAGAGGAAACAATAATGATTACAGAGGCAATAATAATCGAGGTAGATCACCATATAAAAAAACATAAATCATATTATCATGGAAACTCTGCACAGCAAGAGTCACATGAAGCCTATAAGCAGACTAAAGATAATAATGATGCTAATAATATGGCTTGTTCCGCTTTTGATTTTGGGAAAGCATCTCAGTGCCCCCAATGCAAAACATTATTTGAACCAACTACGGTGTCCACTTTAAGTTGTGGCCATCCTCTTCCCGCTCTTCCTGCGTCAGTCGCGCATGATGGAAGAGGTTCTCTTGTCTTACATAAAGGTTTAGTAAATGACAATCCAGTCTCAGTTCTTTTTTATTCTGGATGCACCACAATTGGTGTTAGGCAGTCGCTTGTAGATCCTTCTTGCGCCACTGGAAAAATAGTCAAATGTGTGACATTTGGCGGCACTTTAGAGAAATACTCTACTGCTATCATTAGGATTGCTACTCCTTTCTTTACAGGAGATGTACACGCATGTCTTCTGCCGAATCCGATCGCTGATCTTATCATCGGTCGTATTCACGGAGTCAAAGAATGCACTCCGCAACAAATTAACGTTTGGGAAAAACAAAATATGCAAACTGCTAATGCGGTAGTCACTAGAGCTCAAGCTCTTAATGTGCCTCAATCTTCACCTACTGAAGATAATGAAGTGCATAACCAAGATGATCCCTTGGTAATTTCTCGTGAATCGTTTATAAAACAGCAAGAAGATGATCCGACTCTAAAGAAATTCTTCACTCTTGCAACAAAAGTTGATCCGAATAAAGATACAAAGCGTAAATCGTGGATTACAATGAAGAATGGCGTACTTGTACGTATGGTGCAAGACTCCGCTAAGTTAAGTCATTCTCAGATTCTTGTTCCCAAGAATTTGAGAGTTAAAATTTTGCAACACGCACACGACTCTCGGTGTGCTGGACATACGGGTTTTTCCCGTACAAAGTCAAGAGTTCTTGCGGCTTTCTTTTGGCCTTTTGTGAACAAAGACATATGGATTTATTGTCGATCGTGTATAGTATGTCAAGAAGTTAAATCCGAAGGTCCACGCCATGCTGCACCTATTCAGGCTGCAGACATTCCTATTCGACCATTTCAGAAAATGGCGATAGACATAATTGGTCCATTTAAGATCAAATCTGCTAGAGGACATCAGTTTATCTTAACGTGTGTGGACATGTGCACACGTTGGCCAGAGGCTATTCCTCTGAAGAGCATTACTACTGCTGATATTGCAGATGCTCTTTGGCTTATATTTTCTCGTCTGGGATTCCCCGGAGAAATATTATCAGATCATGGCACCCAACTAATATCGGATACCATGGCTCAAGTAATGTCTACTCTACAGATAGAAAGATCTTTAAGTAGTATCTATCATCCTATGTCCAATGGGATGGTCGAACAGCTAAATAGAACACTTAAGAACTTACTAGGGAAGATAACTGAGGATCATCCTCAAGATTGGGACAGGGTTTTACCCGCGGCCCTCTTTGCTTACAGAGAGGTCCCCAATGAACATACAGGATTTTCTCCCTTTGAACTTGTCTTTGGCGCGCGACCGCGCGGCCCTATGTCTTTGCTTCATGATCTCATAACCGCTGATAATATTACCGATGACACAAAATCTTCTTACGAATATGTCATCGCGCTGAGACAAAAGATTATCGAAGCATGCAAATTGGCAACTTCTTCTTCTGAATTTGCTAAACAGAAGGCAATGCAATTTGCCAATAAGAAAAGAACCTTACGACAACTTTGTCCTGGTGACAAAGCATTTGTTTTGCTACCTTGTAGGGAATACAGACTTTTTATTTCTTGGAAAGGTCCGTACGATATAATCTCGAAAATTTCCGATGTTGACTACATTGTCGATATTGATGGGAAGCATAAAACCTTCTACATCAATATGCTTACGGAATTCCATGAACGTCCGGATTATTTACAGCCGATTTTCCAGGCAACGGACGATTCACCAGTCCAACGTGGTCATTACTCATCACTGTCTGTAATACAGGATGAGGAAACAAGTTTTTCGGATGTTAATCTTCCGCTTCCGATGATCCCACTACATTCTAGTGAATCCTGGAAAAATGTTACTGTTTCTCCCGATTTATCTCTAGGAGAACAGCGACAAGTTTCGGTTATGTTACAAACATTTCAGGATGTCCTTACTGACATTCCGGGACAAACTCATGTCATTGAACATGACATTATTCTAACTGACCATAATCCTATTAGAGTCGGACCTTATCCTATTCCTATACATTTTCAAGCACAGGTTGAGAAGGAATTGGATGAAATGATAGATTTAAAAATAATTGAACCATCCACTTCCGCATATTCTTCGCCGATGGTTTTTGTTCGGAAAAAAGACAATAACATACGTCTTTGCGTTGACTATCGCAAATTGAATCGAGTTACGAAGTTTGATGCTGAGCCTATGCTTTTACTACAAGAGCTACTTACTAGGCTTTCTAAATCTCATTTTTTCACTAAACTTGATTTGTCTAAAGGATATTGGCAAGTTCCTCTATCTGAACGCGCCAAACCTTTTACTGCTTTTTCTACGCCTAGAGGCCTTTTTCAATGGAATTTCATGCCTTTCGGCCTTATGAACGCACCAGCTACATTCGTACGCATGATGCGTCGAATCCTATCTTATCGGTCAGATGTCATTGCGTACCTAGACGACATCTGTCTTTTCAGCGATACTTGGGAAGATCACTATTCGGGGTTAGTTGAATTACTATCTACTCTACGAGAGTATAACCTGACAGCGAAACCCTCTAAAGCCTGTATTGGTTTTAGCGAAATTGCTTTCTTAGGTCACCGTGTCGGTCATGGTTTCCTAAAGACAGAGGACCATAATACAAGTAAAATACTTAACATTTCTATTCCTAAGACTAAAACGCAAGTGCAAAGTCTCTTAGGTCTCATACAATTTTATGGACGATTCATTCCGAATCTGTCCTCGATCATGGCACCTCTTTCTTCCTTGCTAAAGAAAGGGTCTCCTAATATAGTCCATTGGACTCAAGAATGTCAATCCTCTTTGGATAAGATCAAAACTATGTTTTCTACTGCACCTATTTTAGTGTTACCTACTAAAGATAAGACATTTGTTCTTCGTAGTGACGCTTCATCCACAGGGATTGGAGCGGCACTAATGCAAGAGTACTCTGGAACACTGCATCCTGTGATGTATATTTCTCGGAAACTAAATGCCGCAGAGAAGAATTACTCGGTCCTAGACCGTGAATTATTGGCTATGGTTTGGTCAATTCTTAAACTTCAAAGATTTCTTCTTGGCGCGCATTTTATTGTAGAAACTGACCAGAAAGCTCTTACAGCTATTCAAAGTAAAAATCTGAAGAGCGCGAGATCAACGCGATACGCGATTGCTCTTCAGCTTTTTCATTTTTTTTGTGCGAGCTATCCGTGGCTCAGAAAATGTGATGGCAGACATTTTGTCTAGATGCCCACATGATTCCACCTAACTGTTAGATCCTCAGGTTTAAATCTACTACAGTTTTTTTTCCTCTCTGTATTAAAATATGTACACATATGTAATGTATGATATATTGATTGTATCACTACTTAGCGGTTCATTGATGTATATTCACCGCCAGGTCTTTTTAATGTTTTCTTCTTTGGTAATCATGAACTTAAGATATCTAATATGAAATTATTGGATAAACTATTGTATAAATTGTGGCAGTGCCAGTAGTGTAGTAGGCGTTGGTGACACCTCTCTGGAAATATTTATACTTAGAGAAATACTTTCTCTGAGATCTTGAGATATATTCTCACTTGTCGTTTCATATGACGACTTAGCCTCACATTAGGCGTTATATTTGTTTGGAATGCTTATCATCTGTGCATTGTTATTCGTGCGTTGTGAGCTTATTGTATGTTGCTCTTAGGTGTATTTTTTTTTAAATGTTCCATTTTTTCCCCGGGGGGTGTGGTAATCTGTTGCGCACATAGTCTTTTGTATGGAATTATGCGACGCACGGATTACTGTAGGTAGGTAGGCATACAAATGTATTGTATGACTATTTGATATGAACAGTATTTATTTTGAAATGCTCTCATGGTCAAAGTTATATCACCCATGATTTAATTCATACTTTTGTTGTATGGGTGATCTCTCTTGAATATCGATTTGGCGGATGGATCTAGACTCCGTTGATCTATTCTCTGTTTGGTCAGAAACAGATTATTCTTGCTTAGGTTTATGCAGGGATGTTTATGGTCCGAGTCTATGTTTACTCAGTGTCTGTTGGAGACGATTCGGTCTTATATCGGGTTATCTTTGTATGTCTATGTCGGACTATTTTTCTTGTACTGTATTTTGGGGTCAGGTGCTCTTCGGCGCATAAAGATACGTTAGGGAGTTCTTCGGTGATGGCGATGCCTGGCGGGAAGTCATGTCTGAGACCTGCCAAAAGTTTGTGATCTCTTTTGATTATGGGAACGAAGATAGTTTCTTCTGGGATGGTTAAATCCATGAGTTCCCTAGTGTTCATTCCATAACGCGAGGAGAAGAGCGTTTCTGTGTTTGCTAGTGGTTTTTTCTATGACAAGGTAAAAAAACTGTTTACCGAACTTTTTCCATTCCTAGGCCTAATATGGACGGACAGCTACATGAATTGAACCATGTCAGTATGTCGGAACGACATGTTATCTAGCAGCACTGATTATGTATATATGCAGCAACTATGAGGAAAGAATATGCTGAATGTTATAGAAACAGTTATGTTCATGAACTGAATATTTATTGAAGCTTCATTGTGCATCGTTATCGTGAGCGAGACTCACAAGACTAGAAGCCATTTTGGAATGCTATTTGTTGCTGATCATTTACCAGAGAACAGGGACGCCCTTATTATCAGGTGATGATAAAGAGATCATACTTATGCAAGGAAAACCTACTATTGGTAGTTTAACGTTTTCTCAGGAAATAATGGCTGAACTGTATTTAACGGAATCTTCGCTAGAGTGCAAGTTACGTTTATGCTAAAGAGGTTCGGTCTAGGAATCAGGTTGGAACCTTGTATATTAACTGACATGATTAGTCAGTAAGGCCTGATGAATATTTATATAAGATATGGAACTCTGAATGCTTGTATACTGACGTTCCATTGTGATTTTCTACATGAATGCCAATTTATTATTGTACACCGTGGGTCAACAATATGCTATTGATGTCGACCTGTGTTCCTGTAACTGTACCCGTTCTGTCCAAGTGTGTGCGTCAAATTAAACTATTGAAACGTCTACAGTAGTCTGCATCAGTAACTTCTAGATACGCATGAATGAGTGTTTGAATCTTCAGTCAACTCCACAGAACAGTCTACACATTCGCGTATTGACATTTATTGTAACACTCATTGTCAACAATGTATTCTTGTCGGGGCCTCATTGTGTTCCAGGACAAGGTGACCTGTATACCTGACACTGTGCGCGGTTATTAGAGTTGACCAGTTACACCAATACACCTTTACAACGTGCTCTGATATAAACACAGTAACGGTGTGAAAGAAACAAGCCTTTATCACTCATGTTTACGTTTTTGGATGTTGCTAACTGTGGTCTTGCTAACCCCAAAATGTTCTGCCGTCTTTCTTTGGCTGCTGCTTTCCAGAAAATGTAGAAGATCAATCTTTTCCTTCATTGTCAGCTCCTTGAGTTCTTTCCTTTGGGCCATCAAAAGGATTAGGTTAATTTTGTCAACGATAAAGTGTATAAAACACAGTCTGAAAGAGAACTTACAGTTTAGTAGTTGAATTACTATTAACCGGCAGGGCAGTCATAGCAAGAATGAAGATTTTGCTTAGAAGTTGGTCTTTTTATACTGCATGTTTGCGAAAAAAATCAAAGAGGTTAGGTTAATTTTCTTTGTCCGCAAGCATCATTCGAAAAGCGGTCAGAAAGCCTGTGCCGACAAAATTCAGACACTGATTTTTTTTAAACTGGTCAAGTAATAGAGGGTAAATTACTATTGTGTGTCATAGTCCAAGTGGTCAAGATACAACTTAAAGAGGTGGTCAACTTATAGAGGTCGTCTTCCATTGAGTACATGTGGTGCGTGTCCGGTCTATGACACAGTGGTCAACTTCGGGAGGTGGTCAATGTAGGGAGGTGGTCAACTATGGAGGTTCTACTGTATATATATATATATATGTATATATATATATTCTAAAGTGACTTTGATTTTAAAGTATTAATTCCATTGAGGAAGGAGTCAGTGACAATCTGTGTGTAATCTTTCAATTGTGTATTACATCTTTCTTATATTGTAAAATTTCATCATCATCAGTTTGATTTTCATGCCATTTTTCTATTTACAAAAAAGATAAAAGAATCAATAACTGTAGATAAAATAAATTGTTCATTTGTACCCAGATCTTTGAGTAACTCATTTATGTTTGGTTTGATGTTACGTTTTCTTTATTATTTTCCCTAGACACATACAACATACACTCACATAGGAAAGTCTTAGAGAGGGACAAGTTAGAATAAGGCATTTCATTATTACCATCTGGGCCTGAATTCTTCACAGTCTGACTATTTCATATGACAATAATTCATCATTGCTCATTTCTGAGAATGGGGTATTGCTTTTAAGACCAGCACTCTTATCTGGCAGCTATACTTTGTATCATCTGATACATCTTCTTGTCTGCTAACATCTACACTAAAGTAACCTCTCGCTACACTCAGCCAGACGGATCTCAGACAGACAATATTGCATTCTATTCATCTCTCGTACGAGACCATATTGTGTCAATAAAGAGTGTCTCTAACAAAGGTGGCTAGGCGACTCAAGTGATAAACCTATTACCGCTGACCTGTGTAATTAACTGGGTATTGTTACAGTTCACCTGGTGAAACGTAAACAAGTCTGAGTGCGGTTTAGAGAAAAAATGGAGGTGCATGAAATATGTCAAATAATAAGCGGATTAAAGAGAGAGAGAGAGTGATAGGGGCACAAAAGTACATGAACAAACCCGTTTTGTCACACTGGGAAAAGTTACTGCCTTGGTTTGTTTTCCTATATGGAAGTAATGAAATCACAATTATAATTTTTCTATGCGCCCCTTACGGAGCCACCACTGCAGCTGGTCCTCTTGCATGACTCCTGCAACAATCAGTCACATTCTCCTGAAGCAGTGGTTAATGTAGTCATTTGTTTTACACGGTGAGGTTGCCAGCCCCAAACACAACCTAATATAAGTCGCCATGTACGACATGCCTGAGTGTGCAGTAGTCATATTCCTTCCATGTCTCTCCAGGGACACCCAGGATCCACACAGGGCAAAGTAATGAAATATATTCATGTAATTTATATTGATAGTTTATCTCCGTTCCACCTATTCGATTTTCTCTTTTCAATCCGTGTTCTTTTAGTTTCCTGCTTTTGACCTAAACTCAGTCCGAGTTAATTATCATCAGCCATTTACCGTTCAACTCTCTATGAAGCACGGAGCCACCACTGTACGCCATCCTCTTGAGGGAAACATGCACCTAAAACATTCATATTCTCTGACATCTTTGGTTTCTGTAGCAATTTGTTTTACGCGATGAGCTTGCCAACCTTCAGTACAACTTATATTAGTCGATCTTACGACATGCATGACGTAGTAGTAATCCTATTCTTTCTATTTCTTTTCAAAAACCCCCGGGGACTACATGGGGCTATTCGAATTGATACGGCCAGTGATGACAATGTGCAGGTCTATTGATGTAGATGTGCAGGTCTATAGATGTAGATGCAGATGTGCAGGTCTATAAATGTAGATTACTGGTGACAATGTGCAGGTCTATAGATGTAGATTATTGGTGACAATGTGCAGGTCTATAGATGTAGATTATTGGTGACAATGTGCAGGTCTATAGATGTACAAAGGGATTGACATAAGTCTTAGGCCTGACCATGAAGGAGTCACAGGAGGAAGATGAAACTTGGCACATTTAAAGTTCATCATATTTGCACTGAATGTGTAAAGTACGCGTTTGTTTCTTCAATGAGTTTTCCCGCTACGGTGCACAGCGCAATGTACCCTATTGACCAGATCTGCTGCTCCAAAGATTTGACAAAACAATGGAAAAGAAGGAGGCCAGAGCTGTGATAAAATTTCTGATGTTTCAGGGAAAAACACCTACATTTTTTGGAGACCATGGTGACAGTAGATGAGACTTGGGTACACCATTATGACCCCGAATCCAAAATTGCCAGCATGCAATGGAAAACCCCGGGCTCCCCAACACCTGTCAAGCCTAGGGCGCAGAAATCTGCAGGAAAAGTGATGCTGACTGTTTTTTGGGACGGCAAAGGTGTCCTTTTGAAAGATTATCTGCCTCGTGGCAACACAGTTAATGGACAGTACTATGCAGATCTTCTCACAAAATTAAGAAAGGTTGTGACCAGGAAACGAGGGATAACGCGCACTCAAAATCTTCCTATGCTTCAAGACAACGCGCCCTCTCACAAAGCACGGCTTGTGCAGCTAGCAGCCAACGATTTGAATATTGAAATTCTTCCACACCCACCATATTCTCCAGATTTGGCTCCATCAGACTTCCCCCCCCCCCCCCTCCCCTTCCCCCAAATCTTAAAAAACAGCTAAAAGGAAATCATTTTGACAGCGATGAAGAGGTTATACTGGCATGTGATGACTGGTTTATTTTAAAAAATAGGGTGTTCTACTCCCAAGGTCTTTTCAAGGTCAAGCAGAAATTGCAGAAGTGTGTCAATTCAGAAGGTGGCTATACTGAAAAGGAATAAACACTATACAAAATTTCAGCTCTCTGTGATATGTCCTTTATGGTCAGGCCCAAGACTTACAAGGGGATTGACATAAGTCTTGGGCCTGACCATGAAGGAGTCACAGGAGGAAGATGAAACTTGGCACATTTAAAGTTCATCATATTTGCACTCACAACGGGCTGATCATCCGTTTGCCAGTCACTTCGATTACGGAAACAACAGCAAATGGGTTGATTTGCCGTTGCCCTAAAGACGCCATTAGGCGTGATGGGAAATAATGGCAAAGAAAACCTATCTGCTGTTGCCCTAAGACGCCACTAGGCGTAATGGCCACTGACTGCTTTGACGGTCGGTGGCTAAGGACGGAAGAAGAAGAAGAGAATATTTGCACTGAATGTATGAAGTACGGGTTTGTTTCTTCAATGGGTTTTCCCTCTACGGTGCACGGCGCAATGTACCCTATTGACCGGATCTGCTGCTCCAAAGATTTGACAAAACAATGAAAAAGAAGGAGGCCAGAGCTGTGATAAAATTTCTGATGTTTCAGGGAAAAACACCTACAGAAATACACAGGGAGATGGAACCAGTGTTTCGTGATTCTTGTCCTTCATATACTTCGGTAAAAAACTGGTGTCAACAGTTTAAGTGCGGCCGCTCAAATGTTGCTGATCTGCCAAGATCTGGTAGACCAGCCTCAGAGTGCAACGATGAAAATGCAACAAGAGTGAAGAAAATCATTGACCAGGATCGAAAAATGACAATTGTGGAGATAGCTAGTAGAGTAAAACTAAATGAAAGAACAGTTTATAGAATTTTACACAACAGACTGAACATGAGAAAAGTGTGTGCACGCTGGGTTCCACGACTGTTGACACGTGAAGAGAAGCAAACAGGGGTAAATTGCTGTCAACAGTTGCTCAAAAAGTGTCAGTCAAAAAAAAATTTTGGAGACCATGGTGACAGTAGATGAGACTTGGGTACACCATTATGACCCCGAATCCAAAATTGCCAGCATGCAATGGAAAACCCCGGGCTCCCCAACACTTGTCAAGCCGAGAGCGCATAAATCTGCAGGAAAAGTGATGCTGACTGTTTTTTGGGACGGCAAAGGTGTCCCTTTGAAAGATTATCTGCCTCGTGGCAACACAGTTAATGGACAGTACTATGCAGATCTTCTCACCAAACTAAGAAAGGTTGTGACCAGGAAACGAGGGATAACGCGCACTCAAAATCTTCCTTTGCTTCAAGACAACGCGCCCTCTCACAAAGCACGGCTTGTGCAGCTAGCAGCCAACGATTTGAATATTGAAATTCTTCCACACCCACCATATTCTACAGATTTGGCTCCATCAGACTTTTTTCTATTCCCAAATCTTAAAAAAAAGCTAAAAGGAAATCATTTTGACAGCGATGAAGAGGTTATACTGGCATGTGATGACTGGTTTAGTTTGAAAAATAGGGTGTTCTACTCCCAAGGTCTTTTCAAGGTCAAGCAGAGATGGCAGAAGTGTGCCAATTCAGACAGTGGCTATATTGAAAAGGAATAAACACTATACAAAATTTCAGCTCTCTGTGACATGTCCTTCATGGTCAGGCCCAAGACTTATATCAATCCCCTGTCAATCCCCTTGTAGATTATTGGTGACAATGTGCAGGTCTATAGATGTAGATTATTGGTGACAATTTTTAATTCAACAGCAGGTGACACAAATTTAAAAGTAAATGAATCTGAACCCCCCCGCCCCCCCCCCCCCCCCCCTTCAAAAAAAAGAAAGTGTTTTGCCCTGGAAACTCGAGACCTTCAATTCAATGAAACCTAAATAAGTCACAATTTGCGTCCGGATTTCACATAAAGTAGAACATGCTCTTTTTTAAATATTTGCCTCGTTTTGCTGAGGCGCGCGCCGTTCAACTTAGACAAGGTGTCGCGCGGGTTGTCTCCCTTGCTTTGCAGTAGTGATCCACGAATGGCAAAAAATTCGAGTAAAAGCACGAGTTTTCCGAAGACAACCCTTCGCTCAAGATTACCCTTGGCAGATATGTAAATATGAGGTTTTATGCCCTTTTTTAGGAAGTCTCACAGGGATTTCAGAATGGCAACTGCACCAAATATGTCGTCTAAGTTGATTGTAAACTTTATATTATCCGCCCATTTCTGTGACAGATATATTTTTGACTCGGTTTATTACGCCCCCAGTTGAAGGTAATTCAACAAAGCATTAATTTAATAGCTCTGTGTATAGCTTTTTTTTTTAAATAATGAGTCATACGGGTACAGACATCAAATTCACTCAACCAAGTGATTAACTTCAACTAAGGTTTTATATTTGCATAGATAACAAAAGATGTATTTATTAAATATTGGATCAACGAGGTAAATGAATGAAATTGATTTGTCAAACAAAATAGTACATTAATGCATAGGAAGATATTATTTTATGGAGGAGTTCTAAAAAAAAAATAGTCCATATGCTATGCCAATACTTTGTACTTAACTGACAATGTGGTGACAGTGATTTGTCGTTGAATTCTGAATCAGTCACTGCCGGTTCCCAGTGAAGTTTTGACTGTTCCTTCTCAAGTCAGGCGTCGAGTAGTGTGGTAGCACCTTCGCTGCTGTGCTCTTGTAGAGGATCTAAACTTCCAAAATGATCGTCTCTTCGAGTATCCTCTAGACCCGTCTGTTATAGATGGTGTCCTGCGTTAAATGTCGGTAGTCAGTACCAGAAACTGAGAGATAGATAAAATAATACCTATCGTAAGAATCATATCTCCTGATGTAAGCATCGGGTTTAGTGTGCCTGGTAAAATGTATTCTCGTATAATACTGGAGCAGAGACTCAGACGCCTGGCTGAGCCATAAATGAATGAGGTCCAGTGTGGCCTCCGAGCAAACCGAAGTACTCAGGACCTTATCTACACACCCAGGCAGCTGAGTGATATAGCCCTTGAGTATAAAGATGGGACACATCTATGTTTCTTGGATCTAGAGATGGCGTCGTTTGACAAGGTCCCTTGGAGCAAACGTTGGTACTGCTTGGCAACGAAGAACACTCCAGTACCTCTGATGCATGCTTTACCGAGCTTTTACAGACTTGCAAAAATTATGTGAGGATGGCAAACTATAAGGCGGAAGAGTTCAGGACCACTACTGGTGTAAGATAGGGTGATGTTATCTTATTTTTTTTTCATACTCCTCATGGACGATGTCATTAATGCATGTAAGAAAAGGACCAAAAAGTATTTAGTGCCAACAAGGTTGCCCTGGTTGCTAAATATGAGGCACATCTTCAATTCAAATTGCAAGTCTGGAAGGAAGATCTGAAGAAGAGAGGGATGGTTATCAGCCGCTCCAAATAAAAAATCATGGTATTCTCAAGAGAAGGAAAAAGGCATCATATTCTGCTGGGAGAACAGACTCTGGAGCAGGAAACCCACTTTAAACACCTTGGAGCTATCAGAGACTGGAAGGGAGGCATCAAACGAGAGTTTGCTGCCCGAAGAGCGGCAGCTGGGAGACTTTTCCAGGTCGAGGGTGGATTCTTAAGCAAAGGAGAGATTAAAAAGTGGACGAAGATGTCTGTATACCGCTCAACCTATGTTCCAGTCTTGACATATGAATGCGTGTCATGGGCAATGACTACAGCACACAAACGCAAGCTCTAAACCTCAGAAATGAGGTATCTGCGGAAGGTGGTTGAAGCAACAAGAAGACATTGTCCTCAACCAGACGATACGACAAAGCCTCAAAACCCAGTCCCCGCTGACCCAAGTAGAACAGTTCCAACTACGATGGTTTGACCATGTATGTAGAATGGAAGAAGATCGGCTACCACGACAAATATGGGAAACAAAGAGCCAGGGATCCAGACCTCCAGGACGACCCAGAGTTCATTGCGAGGACACATTAGACAATCCCGGAAGGACCAAGGACTACATGTGATATGTCTAGTGTCCAAATTGTTAAAACCAAGATATGGCTAAGGGTGAGCGACTGGTGCAGTCATGCTTACGTATTAAGACCCACGTTATCTGTAATCACCGGCTGTGGTTAATCACCGGCCTTGGTTAATCACCAACATTTGTTAGATGTTTCAACCGGGCTGTGCTGAACAAAGCACTCGCTTATTTTTCAGTAGCTCGTCTGTCTAAACAATAAAGCTGGCGACAACCAGTAAACCAAATGCTGGTTTAAACGTTAAACGCTAGCCACTTGGCTAGTGTCACGGGGCAAATGAGAGTGTATTTTGACTTTCTAAACCGACTGTCTAATAGTCGCCGAAACACCACAGGGCTTGAGAAAATATTCGATTGCGCGTACTTATTGAGTCTTGACCTGCCATGTAATTCTTCACCTCTGGGAAAATTACTCGCTTTACCATAGAGACTGTTCAGACCAAAGCGATCACCGAAGGGGAACACAATAGCACTACAAAGTAACAATGAAATTTCGTCGGCGAGATAGACTACATGGCGCGGTTTGTGTACTCGAGTAGAGTAACGAAGAAGGAACTGGCCATAATAATGAAGTGATATTTTGTTTAGAAACATCAACGCAATGAAAGATCTGAGGCGGGATTAGCATAATATGTTGGAGGAACGAAAATTTGGATAAACAGTTCTCACGGAATCGACGATTAAATATTAGAGTAATGTAGACAGATTGTCTGAACTAAGACAAATATGAAGGGGGACATTTCAAAGGATTGGAAAACTTCACATGACATCAGAAGAGAACACAGGAATCGCTAGAAGGCAATTTACCAGCATATAACGCAGAGTAAAACCTTCCTTGGGTATTGCTACAGAAAGCATTCCGCCAGCCCGACTTGGTTCGATATTTCACGAGGAAGATTCAGGACCTGTGGTCAGTGAATTCGTTATACGGAGCCAAGGTTAGTGAACATATAATTTGTAAATTACTAATGTACCTCCATTTTACTTTCAGTTAAATATATATATTTCATACATATAACACGGTAAAAATCAACCACTTTTCCCCACCTCTTACACTAGCATATAAATGTTGCAATAAACACAGTGACGAGATTGAGTATATTTATAAGATTGCACAGTTTCCATAACCATAACGATGTAAATACTAGACACTTTTCCATTACTTCTTACATTTCCTGGTAAACAGTGCAGTAAACACCGCGCAGAGATTCATTATATTGGTAAGATTTAACATACAAGAAAACACCCACACACCACATGCGTATCATAGATTTACGGGTACTTATGAGACTTTATTATTTTATCCATCCCAGTGGTAGAGACCAGACTGGGAAACGTTGAGATAACTCAGCCTTAATCTCACTACCCTGGCTGGCGTTTTTTGGGACGAGCTAATACGTAGGGCCAATCAGATATACTATGACGACACGTACCTCACAGATATCAATAATCAACGGCATCAAACCTACAGAAGCAACCGGGGGTTTAGGAAAGAATTTGTCAGGGCAAAGGAGCCTTTCTAAAAACAACCACCCACACAAAATAGTAATCAGAAATTACACAGTAATGGATGAGTTACAATTAGCCGCCCACGAAAAATATTGATCAGACGTGGCCAGGAGCACACGGACGATCTTTTACAACCAGTGCCTACGAAAATTATTGAGATCCTAAATTACCTGCGGTAATGGACAGATTATCCAAGTAAAACTGCCGCACTAACACATAAAAATATACAACATATTTACATCAAGTGCCACATATGCAAAAACGCCATCACACCAAACTGACATCTGACTACCAGACGAAGGCTCTGTCGCCTAGGATTTCTTACAAGACAACATAAGAACCCGGCAACCCAGCCGCGCGTGGTACTAGCAAATCTCACATGGTGAAGAATAAAAGATCTGGCCATCGATACCTGAAGGACATTAAGTGGGCCGGACAGTGTTATTGAATACAGGCAAATCAGGCCATTGTGTACGAACGCCCAGAACTGTTTTGATTCAGGCACTATTAAGCTAGTAGCCTTAGAATTCATTCATCATCATCATCATAGTTTATCGTAGTATAGCAGTAAGATTAGAATGAGTATTTTATGCAAGGGCGCTCCCATTCTTTTTCAGGTATAGTTATATTTAGTGTCATTGCATTTGTAGTATTTTATTTGGATGTTGTCATATAGAAAAAGTAACTCAATAAATGTGGTAATCGTGGTTTCGTTACCAACCCACGTTAGTTACATATATAGAAAGGAAAGAAAGTGTGCGAGAGACATCCATTTCTTTCTTTCTTACTCTTCTATTCACTCAGAGTGAGAGAGGGGTTGGGGGCTCGTGAGCTATAGGAGAGGACAGATACGATTAGTAGAGACTATAGTGTTACGGGATACCGAATCACTGGGTATATTTTGTGGGACTGTATCCCAAATTCCTAAATTCACTTTCCTCCGTCTCTGCAGTCTATCTTTACCAGGTTGCAAGGCAATTCTGAGCCAGTAATAAATCCTCTGCAACCCAGACAAACTCTCCTTGGTCAATCCTCGGATTGACTACGTGACAGCTAGCGATGATCATCTACAATAGAAAGATAAACGTGGCAGGCGCATTAATTCCTAAAAGGTGGGGTGTTGTCGGAAAGTGTCCCCTCCAGAGGATAAGATAGTATCGGTAGATGGAGGCGTAACAAGATATAATGACCGGATGAATAATTGCATAAAGGAGTCTGTCAAAGGATGAGTATAAGAAACTACTGACAAAGTGGAGTGAAGCAAAGATGGTCAGAAGATTAACAAATGAATTAAGACTGTCTTCACACGAGGGTTCGTTGGTTATAATAGGGTGTATGTCCAAATATAAAAGATCTTTTGGTCTGGGTTTTTAGGAACATGCTCAACTAATGATCAGATCTTTATATAAACAATAGACAATAACATGTTTCATTTGTATTGATCTTAACTGGACTTTAACACGCATCTCTTGGAAAGATACCATAAGACATGTAAAGGACGTCTTACAGAGGATAAATTTTACCAGGAACAAACCAGTAGCTTGGAACTACTACAAAATAGAACTAGAAGCACTATTACAGTATAGAACTAGAAATTATTACTACAATATAGAGCTAGAAACTACTACTACAATAGATAGCAAGAAGCTACTTCTGCAATATAGAGTCAGAAACTACTAAGAACAAAGGAAAAGTTATGTAGGTAGTTTTTTTTATTCCCAGGGTATTGTCTACCATGAATTCATTCCTGAAGGCCGAACGGTTAACAAGGAAATGTGCGTTGATATCCTCCGTCGTCTAAGAGATGCAATCAGAAGGAAATGCACAGAAAAATGGAGAGCAAACAGTTGGGTTCTGCTGCATGACAATGCACCAGCACATCGATCCCTACTGGTGAAGTAGTACCTCGCAACGCACAATGTGACTGCCCTGGAACATCCCATATTCTCCCGACCTGGCACCGCCTGATTTTTTTATTGTTCCTTCGCCTAAAATCGGCACTGAAAGGGCAGAGATACAAGGATGCTGAGGGCGTTATCACCAATGCGACAAAGCAGTTGAGAGAGGTGTCAAAGAATGGGTTCCAGGAATGTTTCCAACCGCTGTATGGACGTTGGCAAAAGTGTGTAGTTGCCGAAGAGAACTATTTTGAAGGAAATGTAGTGTAAATAATTGTATTGTTACTTATTTCTATACTAGCAATAACCCGTCAGACTTGACGGGATTTTTAAATTATAGTGTGCTGTTTCCGTTCTCGGATGAGCAGATAGAAGTACATTCTTAGAGTGTTTTTGGTTTCTTTCCATTACACAGTGTAATCAAATTGTTCATGAACACCGGCATTTGAACGCTTTTCTTTGTTGATTGTAACTATTGTCGGGAGAGTATATATAATGGAAACAATACAATTTTACAACACGGTTGCATTCCTCAGCTGTGACCAACGTACACACGGCGAGAATTATGTTATTTTAGATTCTTCTTCCTTCCTTCCTTCTTCCTTCCTCGTTCGCCCTGAAAAGGACGGTGGTTGCGTTGTGTCTGTTTACGCCGTAGCTGTGTTATCTGCACCTTTCGGTCGACACATCCGACTTCAGCGCGGCATTTTTTGGGACCTGGTTTGCCTTTCCTCTTCGATCCGTACTCGCTCAGCCAGACTGCACTGCTGCAGACTGTTTCCAGGACCACCACGTGGAGGTGGAGTACGGTCTTGATCAGCTCTGGTTCGCTGACCCTGATGCAAGCAGTCAAGCTATGGGTCGCTGACTGCATTCTCTATTTAGATTCAATTTAAAAGTTCTTTGATGACAACGTTTCGTGTGAAATTGCGTGAATTGTTTTCAAAGAGTGTTCCCTGATAATAAGTGGTTTTAACAAAAACTTTCAAGCTTTCATGATTTGTACACCAATTTTACGCACTTTTTCTTTGTCGAGCGCTACTAATTTCGTGAAAGAATAAAAAGAAGAAAAAAAACCAAAGTATTTGTTTTATAAACCTCCCACGCCGCGCAAGTTGCACACCGTGCGTTGCGCACTTTTTTTCCTGGCGCGAGTTACTATTGTGAGTGAGACCGACCAAAGTTGTGTGTGTGTGTGTGTGGGACAACACACAAATTGCGGGAACTTTTTGAAGCTGCCTCGTATAATGTAGGGGTAGAAAAAGCTACTATAGTCCGTTCGGAAATTCGTGCCCACAGACAGCGTCAATCTTCTCCAAAACTGTTTGTTGTATATGGCAATTATGAAAAAACTTGCTGGAACAACTTGGGGTGCAGATGAGAAAGTGCATAAGACGTTGTACACAGGGCGAGTGAGGCCAGTTCTTGAATATGGCATGGCAGCATGGGCAACAGCAGCTAAGACAAACTTCGATAAAACTAGCAGACTCCAAAATCAAGCAATGAGAATTATAACGGGAGGCATGAAGTCAACACCTATAAAAGAACTCGAAAAGATTACATGCCTCCAGCCAATGACAGATAGAAGAGACTGCATGGCTCAGCAACAGGCCGAAAAATTCAAAAGACTAACAGACCACCCAGTGTGCCATAGAATAAATGCTCTTAGAAGGCAAAGACTCAAACGAAGTAATTTTGTAGAATCAAACAAACCACAAATGAGAGCAGTATC
Organism: Oreohelix idahoensis; assembly: GCA_024509875.1. NCBI lineage: Eukaryota > Metazoa > Mollusca > Gastropoda > Stylommatophora > Oreohelicidae > Oreohelix > Oreohelix idahoensis. The sequence continues at coordinate 400,577 of JAMPIV010001256.1, read as the reverse complement.
CATAGATGAAATATCCACTGTTAAACCCATCTACACTGCACACAAGCTTCCAGTTTGGAAACAAAATCGTTTCCCTAAAATGATAGAAAACATTCCCGGAATTGAAAGTAAAAAGAGCCAAACTGCAACAGATAGAAAATCCATAGCGACAAAATACATAGAGAAACATTATCCACGCAACACCTGGACCCATGCATACACAGATGGATCAGCAACAAATGCAACAGAAAATGGAGGTGGGGGTGTCTTTCTGACCTTAAGCACTGGCGCAGAAAAAAGGCTGTCAGTGGCGACAGGACGATTTTCCAGCAACTTCAGAGCAGAGGCAGAGGCCTTGAAAACTGCAGCAGAGGTTATATTGACAGAAGAAAGCACAGAGAGACAAGTTGCTTTCTTTACTGATGCACAGTCAGTAATTGCAACGTTGAAAAGCCAACATAATACAGACCTGGATGATCTCAGAGTAGCGCTCCACAAACTTTGTCAACGATTCAAAAGTGTTGTGATCCAATGGATCCCATCTCATTGTAATATCGCCGGAAATGAAGAGGCTGACAGAATGGCAAAAGAAGGTTCACATCTACCTCAGCCTGATGCAAGCATAACTTTTGAGGAGGCAAAGAGTTTTATCAGAATCAGTTACAGAAACAAATGGAATGTAGAACATCCAGGGCACACACAGAATGATGCTTACTACCAGCTCCACAGAAGAGAACAAGTGGTAATCTTCAGACTCCGCACTGGCCACAACAGATTGAGATACCATCTATTCAACAAGCTAAAGATAGGAACTACCGATCATTGTAACTGTGGCACTGATAAAATGACTGCTGAACATCTGCTTCAAAGTTGCCCCTTATATGTGGTACAGAGAAAGTGCATATGGCCGACGCCAGCTCCTTTCGTGGAAAAGCTTTACGGGGATTCAAATAGCCTCAAACTGACTACTGCTTTCTTTGAGAACATTCAAGTGGACGTCTGAGAGTGTACGAAGAAGAAGAAGTTTGTTGTATGGACATGAATTTTTGCATGCAGTCTTAGATTTTCCATGCCGTTAAGATTTTGCGATCATTACATCCACAGCTTTCGTGAAATTTGCAAAACGGCGATTTTCTTTGATCTTTTTGGAACATTTGCCTAAATCTGCCCGCAACATTAATTCTTACAGTAAATCACAACATTTGTGCGACAATACGGTTCAGAGGCGTGTCCTAAATGTGTGATTGGTTGTTCACGTGATTTTGATACGAGGAATGATGATCTGATAATGAACAATGATAGCAGTAAATCATCAGGAAGCTATGACGAATCGTAACTGTTTATGTGTTATTATAGATTGGCATATGAAATTAGTTTATCACAAACGAAGGAATGCGAACGACGTGCCTCATTCCGAATCGGGCGACTCCAATAAGTTCACAACAGTTATTGGTTGGATAAACTGCAAGCCATCTCGCTGCCAGTAATCTTCTTCTTCCTGGAGCACGTGTTCTTCACATTTAGCCCAGTACTCTGTGCCTATTCGTGAAAGGGCCTCACGAGTCATGTCTTTAACATCGCACATTTTAAAAGTGGTGTTCTGGGCGGCCACTTGCCCTTTAACTCTAGCCCAAACCAGTTCTATTGGGTTAAGGTGAGAATGATAAGGTGGGAGTCGAAGAGAAACATGACCCGGCTCTTGGATAATTTTATCAATCAGATACACTTTTGTCTTATTCCTCTGTCTCACAAGCTGCAACAACTCTGGTTTTAAATAGCTGTTGTCAGCTGTCACGTAGACAGTGTCTTAATTTATTTTTCCATCTCGTCTCAATGTTATTACTCTTTAATGTTCTGTTTTCCTACACATTTTGTTTCTCTTTGCTTTGCTACCTGTGTGGCCCAATTGTTTTCTCCTTCTCAAACCCCACCCGAGGTTGTTTACGTTCGAGCCTACAGCGGTCAGCGAACGATAATGTTACGTCAGCACACCTGGCCTGATCAGAAGAACGTCTGTTACGCTTAAAGTGTTAGAACGAGCCAAAGACGGTTTCTGTGAAAGAAACGGTTCGTTAGCGGCGGGTACCCTCTGTGGTCCGAACAGGGGAATTTCTCTGGTCGCTTTAAAACGTTTGATCACGAGCGGCTAGTACCCTTTGAGTCCTGGGTAGAATGGTTTGTAAGCTATAAGACTTGAAATTTTACTACGTCAAACACACTCGTAGAAGATTCCTGGCCCGTAGATGACCATCATGAGATAAGGCAAACTTTAACACAATACTAGAATGTGTTTGCCTATGTTCTAGTCATTTTCGGGGTGAGTTGACATATCTTATAATTATAATATGATATATTCATGTTAGCTTTATATATATCTGTTAGGAAAGTGAATTCATTTCTGAGGACTTCTCCTAGTAATTTTATTCAGTGATAAGGTAGCGCTGTCTACGGCCTATTAAGTGGTGCTTAAACTGTTACGGTTTATCATGGGTTAAATGTTAAACTTACAATAACATATATTAGGCGTAGAATCAGTCCACAGACGCCTATCATGGGTTAAGAATAGGCTAAATTAACTGTCATTTCTGTAAGATAATGTCAGGTGTGGATTGTTCACTTAAAAACTGAATAGTGAGATGCAGGTAATAACTCTGGATTATAGGAGATAGTCACTTTTTCCTTTTTGATAGATATTTTTAGTGGCAAGGGAGAATCATTTTATGCTTACTTGTCTGGCTAGGCACTAGTCCATAACTTTCCCGGAAAGCAGTAACCAGGCATAGAGATAATTATATCTTATGATTCAGCCACAATTGTATTATTATAGCAAGAACATTGCATTCTCTTTGTACTCATTTTGTGGAATATTAATATATTTCCCCAAAGGGACATATGACTTATTTTGTAATGTCACATGCTGTAATCTGTTTATGTAAATTCACTTAATGTTGTAAGATGAATAACATAACCATTCAGCTGTATGTTTATTTTGGAGAAGAGGAGTAGATTTTGCTGTTAGAACATGTTACTGACAGGTACATGGGTGTACAAAATATATTAAGCCTATGCGGGCGCGTGTTGATAATTGATATTTTTAAGGAACAGGAGACATGGTTAAAGACAGCCCTAAACTATCATAGCAATAACTACAATAAATTTAATCCCATAGTGGAGCGAAACTTTCTGTATAAAGTTAGTGTGATTTATTATTTGCTTGATGTAAAAGGGTGTCTCTTTTCGGTCTCAGTTTCAGGGGATACCGAATTGCTAGTCTAGTTTCCAGTCAGACGAAGAATGTCACCGTCTCTTCGGTCTAGAGGGATTCTGAGGATATCTAGCCCGACGAGTGTCACAGCCATACCTGAAACAACAACCCTTTGTCAACGCCATTTCCCTCTCACGGGAGTTAAGCTCACGCAATGCCACGAGCCAACGCTAAATCTGAAATCATCTAATGCAGTAGTAGTTTCCTACTCGCCTATTGGATTACCAGTCAGAGCAGTACGGCTTCCAGCACATAAATCAGCCCAGCATATATAGCAGAATTCAATTCACCAGTCTCTGTATGCCAAAACGGGGCACTCAGCCAAGCCACAGTCAACCAGCCAAAACCGGATTTAAAGCCTATTCTAGCGCCGGATAAGCACGCCTTGGGATCAGTTGTCCTCAAGTGACTTCGTCCCATGGCTTATTTCTGGATTATGTAGAACTTCGCACGTATGAGCAGCCATCTATGGACAGAGTTCCAGCCCCACTCACGCTATAAGGGGAGTCACCAACGTTTAGCACCAACAAAGAAGGTTTTGTAGGCTAGTCCCTCACGAAGGATCTACAAGTAATACACTTTCTGGAGCTAGCACATTTGGTCCCACGAAAAGCAGACAGGCTGTCGCTCAGTTCGGTTATTTGGCCAGCAAGAAAGATAGACAGAGTTCCAGCCCCACTCACGCTATAAGGGGAGTCACCAACGTTTAGCACCAACAAAGAAAGTTTTGTAGGCTAGTCCCTCACGAAGGATCTACAAGTAATACACTTTCTGGAGCTAACACATTTGGTCCCACGAAATAGCGGACAGGCTGTCGTTCAGTTTGTTTATTCGATCAGCAGGAGATAAATAGAGTCTTCCAGACCACCTCGCGCAATTAGGGAGGAATCACCAATGATAGCGCCTATACAGTGATTTTATTCAGGTTAATTCCATCACCCATGGAGGATATGTATGTCGTGAAATATTCTAATCCACATATATAAATTATCAGGTAAATATAAAGCCTAACAAATAAATTTAATAAAGAAAAGAGCAATGGTAAAATAACAGTGCTGTCACAATGACTGTACTCGAAATCCCCCTTTTGTTTTATGCTCCGTCTGCAAATTGTAACGCTTTCACGTTGATAGTAAAAGCCTACTATATTATTACCCGCTTTCTTCAATGAAACGTGTGCTGTATTTCTTGGAAAAACATTTGAGATACGCAAGCTGAACAATGACCTAATTTTAATATTTCATTCATTCCATTTTATACACAGCGTAACTAAAAGACAGATAAAGCAGGATAGAGAGAAGGGAGATGCAGAAAGCCGAACGCATGCAAAATTAAACACGCGTCTCGCTATTAATGCCACCCCAACAAGCGTAACGCGATACACAATTACTACTATCACGCGTGTAAGGCCACATGCACTAACTTTTTCGGACGGACAGTGATAAAAACACTAACCTTCCCAGAGTTAGGTTTTTTAAAACCTAGAAAACGCTTATTAGAAAAGATAACATTAGATGGGTTTACGTTTGAAAACATTACAGTACCCAGACAGCACATCTTCGAAACAGGAGGTAGAAGAAATTGCATATTTTGAACGCAGCCACGTAGCTCTTTTAAATTTGTATATTTGGGTTCCTTAGGGCTTGCTGACAAAGAATATGTAAAACGTTACGCAAATAGTCTAGGAATTACCAAATTATAACCAAAATAAAATAGTGGGGATGCCTGACAGCATGAAATCATTTCTGCTCATAAAATTTTTTTTATAACGTGTTTGAAAAAACCTTACGTACGGAAATAGCCTACCATGTAAACTCCAAATTGATTGGAGCGCAACAAATATAAGACTAAACACGATTGGTCGGACTATAAATACTATCTTTGGTTGTTAGGGGAGACGTAGGAAGGTAAAATTTTTTCAAACACTTGTCGAAACGTGGCTCCATTGGCCAGACTCGCTGATATAATCACTTAGGAGCGTTAGTTCGAGACCACTAGTTCAAATAAGCTTGATAAAGCAACAGTGCGTTGAAGCCAGCTCATATTTTTGCTAAATAAAAGCCTGGAACATAAGCAGATGGGAATTTGTGCCAGTATTTGTGCCAGAATTCATTGCTAGTCAACGTATCTGTGTTTATTCTATGAATTGTGGTAAGCTTGAAACATTCAGTATCTTTTAATGAAAATTGAATGTGAATTGTTAATTTATGCCTGTATATATGTGTAGTTCAGTAGCAAACATGATGTAAAGCCTATAATGCTCCAGCCTGAACAGAAGGTGTCGGAGGAAAGTAAAACGGCATGGAATGGCCAAACAGTACACTGACACCTAGATGATTGACTAGAAAGAAATAATGCTGGAATTGCAGAGGCGTAGTAACCATTAAGGAGGTTAATACTGGTATAAAGTATTTCAGATGAAGCTGACAGTTGGCCTAACGCTCTGAACTCAATGTTTGTGATGTATTGTGCTCAGTGTAGAACTAGAGTATCAATTAGTTATGAAGTAGAAGGTACACCCTTCTTGTTTTCAGGGACCGTGGTCTTGATGGTATTGAGCAGCACCTGGTCAGAGCTTTGCTGAATCCAGAGTCGGACAGCATACTCCTTGGTCCATTTAGCTATCAGTGAGGTGTCTCCAGAGCCCAGGGGAGAAATCGAGCAGAGGAGTCTTTTCCTGCCGCCATCACGCAAGATAAGCTGATGTGGCCAGCTGAGCTCAAAATTATGTACCCCCATCTTAAAATAACATTGTAACATAAACTTAAGAGGGGAATTAAATTGTTTTAATATCAGGAACTGAGAACATCTCCAATACTAGTTCCAATAAAGACAAACTATTGAAGTCATGATGACAAATACCAACAGAGCTTGAACAAAACAAAACCAGTATTACCTCATATTACTACTACACAACTGACACACATAGGATACTTTTAATAATATATGTCACTACAATATTCATATTGATAAATTCTGTACATATAACTTGTAATTAAAATTGATTGTGATTCCTGGTTCCCTTTGTATTTGAATCAGGACACATATTCATTCATGACAGCAATGAATACATATTGTTATTTGAAAAGTTATCAGTGACTCCTTTAAGATATCCTTGTAGAGTGTTTTATGTATGTGAGTGTCACAGTGTTGTCAAGTGTGGTGGAATAAATTAAATTGTTTATCTGTCTGTTGTTGTTATGACTTACACTTCATCATACACATACCCTAGACATACAACGTAGTCATCACACTATTCCAGAATAATTCTGACTGAGATATATATATATGTGGCAGCAAGTAAGGTTATCTATAATACACTACTCTTATTAGATATAGATACCTTCACAGCTGATCTCAGTCAGTACACTAAGTCCCCTATAAATATTTATAACATCCCACTTCACCACATATATTGGGGTCTCGCTCTTGGGATTTTGAATCTTTACCTATTAAAAATATTGGGGGTAATTCACTTCAGGGAATATAAGAATTAAAAGGTATCCTTGGGTGGAATTAAATAAGGTTGAGCTCACGGTGCCTGTGTTGTCCATTAGATATATATTTAGAGATTGAATTGTTGGTTAGACATTGTATAAATTTACCTGATAGACAATGGCGGACCTGGCCAAATTTCGATCTGCTGCTGTTCAGACTGCAAAAGAGTTAGGATTAGATGGGCAAGTTATGGTTGCCTATGTCGCTACGGAATGTGACAAATTTATTGAACGCGAAGAAAGAAGATTAGAAAAAGAGGCCGAAAGAAAGTTAGAGGCTGAAAGGGAAATTAAGAAGTTACAATTTGAGGCTGAGGCTGAGACTAAGAGGTTGCAGATTGAGGCTGAAGCTAAGAAATTGGAAGCAGAAGAAAGAAGATTGACTGCAGAAAGGGAAGCAGAAGAAAGAAGATTGACTGCAGAAAGGGAAGAGAAGAAATTAGCTGCAGAAAGGGAAGCAGAAGATAAAAGATTACAAAGGGAACATGAGTTACGACTAAGGGAGTTTGAGTTTCAAGGCCATGCTCCTGAAAATGGTGCCAGTCCCTTTGCCTCTGATGCCACTGCTAGCCAAGGAGCCTCAACCTCAGCTATGAATTTTCATTTAGATCATTTTGTTGAGAAAGACGATGATATAGAGAGCTACCTAAATAGGTATGAACTATTAGCTACCACGTATGGGTTAGAGAGAGAAAGGTGGAGCTTAAAGTTATCTCAAGGACTTCGTGGGGCAGCTTATGAAGTTTTTGCAAAAATGAGCAGAGGTGATCAGGAAAATTATGACATGCTAAAGCAGGCTCTTTTGTTAAGGTATGAAAAGAATGCAGAATTTTATAGGAAAAAATTTAGGAATGCTAAACTACTGTCAGGTGAAACCTATCACCAGTTCTCTGCACGAATAGAGACATACTTGGAGAAATGGACTTCTCTGGGGAAAACCCAAGATCTTAAGGAAATGGTCCTTATAGAGCAATTAAGAGAGTCCATGGCTCCAGACCTGAGAAAGTTTCTCATGGAACAAGGTGCAGAGAGGCTGGGTGAGTTGCTAAATGTTGCTGAAAGGTATCAAGCAGCTCAAGCAGAGGTAACAGGTAATAAAAAGAAACAAGTGGATAACTTTAGGGCACCACAGAACTTTAATAAATTTGATCCTAGGATCAAAACAAAGGTAAGCACCAATTTGATAGGCCACGGTATGAAAATAAAAATAAATTCCCACAATTCGATGAAAGGAAATATGATGAAAGAAAATCTTTCAACCAAGGAAAAAGGTGGTGTAAGAATTGTCAGATGGACAATCATGACACTGACCGTTGCAGAAGGAAACCTGTGTATATGGCAACCCTTCAGGTCAGGTCGACCTCAAGACAGGAGGAGGATATTATGTTAGATACCACTCCAGAAGAGATGAGGAAGGCACAGGCTGGGGATAAAACACTCAAGCCTTGTTTCAGAAAATTGTCAACTTGTCATACAACTCCAGGCAAGGGAGATTTTTACATGAAAAACAAGTTGATGTATAGGAAGACTGGAGCTAGATCCAAAGGTCAGGGACAGCTGGTACTTCCTAAAAGATATAGGGCAGACTTAATAAGGAGCCTACATGTGAAACCAGATGGGGACCATGAGAAGATAGGTACCATCATTCAAAAGGTGGCTCACAATTATTATTGGCCCAAAGCAAGATGGGACATTGAGAATTTTGTAGAAAGGTGTAGCATAGCACATGAGGGAACACCCACAAGTGGGAACATGGATCAGGACCTGGACACGCCACGGGGCAAAATTAGGCCTGATAATAAAAAGAAAAATAGATTTGATAAAGTGGACCAAATGGAATGGGAAGCCCCTTTTCACGGACAAGCTTCACTTAACTGTTTTACAATGGCCACTATGCGGAGAGTGCAAAAAGATGTCTTACCCCAGGATAAGCCGAAAATCCCTCAATCGGACTTAAACAAACTGGAGGAAGAGGATGTAGAGAGGAAATCTCTCATCAAGAATTTTAAGTGGGGAGAAAGCCCCAAGAGAAAAATTGGTAGCGGTCGTTTTGTGAATGATAATTCTGGGAGGAAAAATCATCACTATAAAGCTTCGAGTGGAAGAGACCATACCGGTGCATGGACAAATAGGTCCACACAATTAAAGGTCCATATGTAGCTTTGTTAAGAACGTGGACTGATGAAAAGGCAGAGGAAAACATTACATCTTCATACCAATATGTGAATGAGCTGACCACTCGTTTAAAAACTGGCTGGAAACTTGCCAATGAAAATTTGAAACAAGCCAGGAAGAAACATGCTGCCTATTATAACAGGAAGGCGAAAGACAGAAATTTGGCTGTGGGAGAGAAAGTACTGCTTCTTTTGCCCGGGAGTCAGAATAAGTTACAAATTGGATGGCAGGGTCCATATACAGTTTTAGAGAAGGTGTCTAGAACAAATTATAAGATAGATAAGAAGGGGAAAGAAAAAATCTATCATGTGAATCTCCTGAAGAAATATTTGGAAAGAGAACATCAGGAAGAGACACACTTGTTGACCTTGTCCATCGCCATGGAGATGAAAAAGGAACCACTTTCATCATTTGAATATCCATTACACCCCTGTGAGACAGCAGCACAGGTGAAAATCAGTACACATTTAACGAAAACTCAGAAAGAGAGAGTGCAACAGGTTCTAAATAATCATGCAGAGGTGTTAACAGACCGACCAGGGCATACAAACCTATTGGAATATGATATGAAACTGATAGACCCCACACCTGTCTGTATGAAACCATATTCGATTCCGTTTGCTAAGGAAAAAGCTTTGAAGGAAGAGATAGACTATCTATTGAAGGAAGGAATTATTTCGCACAGTGAATCTTCGTATAGTTCCGGTGTTGTACTCTTAAGGAAGCCCTCTGGAGAACATAGACTCTGTATAGATTACAGGAGACTGAATGCTATTACAGAAGGACAGGTGGATCCATTGCCGGATACAAATCAGCTGTTTGCCAGACTAAATAAAGCTAAATATTTCTCAAAAGTGGATCTGAGTAAAGGATACTATCAGATTCCAGTAAAGCCTGAGGTTAGACCATACCTAGCTTTTAGTACCTCAGAAGGACACTATGAGTTTAATAGATTGCCATTTGGATTGAAGAATGCGCCTAGTGTCTTCTCTAGAATGATGAGAAAATTGTTGGATGTAAACATTTCGGAGGAACGTAATGAATCCCTGAGTTGCCTCTTTGATTGAGGATATTCCGAATGTTTCATACAGGATAATAAGAAGATTATGGGATCCACTACGAAAACTCTGCTATCACCAGGTATATGTTATCTCCTCATAACGTACATTTTGAGGGAAATATAATGTTCTCTGGACATGTCATTGCGCAGACTCAGAGAAGAGAAATGGTGAATACGGGTTGCGAAGCAGCATTAAGACAAGCACTCACACTTGCGGCTGTTCAGTAACATAACCGAAATATATTATTGGTTGTAGAAGTCTGAGGCAGATTTCATGAGTAGTGCCTACTCTGAATGGACCCAACTACATAAAACCATGATAGCACCACAGCAGAGTAAAGTCAAGTTGACTTACATTTATCTATGTGTATATAGAATAAAGGACTGACATGGGATGTCTGTTTTAAGAGGGGAGGTGTCGTGAAATATTCTAATCCACATATATAAATTATCAGGTAAATATAAAGCCTAACAAATAAATTTAATAAAGAAAAGAGCAATGGTAAAATAACAGTGCTGTCACAATGACTGTACTCGAAATCCCCCTTTGTTTTATGCTTCGTCTGCAAATTGTAACGCTTTCACGTTGATAGTAAAAGCCTACTATATTATTACCCGCTTTCTTCAATGAAACGTGTGCTGTATTTCTTGGAAAAACATTGAGATACGCAAGCTGAACAATGACCTAATTTTAAGATTTCATTCATTCCATTTTATACACAGCGTAACTAAAAGACAGATAAAGCAGGATAGAGAGAAGGGAGATGCAGAAAGCCGAACGCATGCAAAATTAAACACGCGTCTCGCTATTAATGCCACCCCAACAAGCGTAACGCGATACACAATTACTACTATCACGCGTGTAAGGCCACATGCACTAACTTTTTCGGACGGACAGTGATAAAAACACTAACCTTCCCAGAGTTAGGTTTTAAAAAACCTAGAAAACGCTTATTAGAAAAGATAACATTAGATGGGTTTACGTTTGAAAACATTACAGTACCCAGACAGCACATCTTCGAAACAGGAGGTAGAAGAAATTGCATATTTTGAACGCAGCCACTTAGCTCTTTTAAATTTGTATATTTGGGTTCCTTAGGGCTTGCTGACAAAGAATATGTAAAACGTTACGCAAATAGTCTAGGAATTAACAAATTATAACCAAAATAAAATAGTGGGGATGCCTGACAGCATGAAATCATTTCTGCTCATAAAATTTTTTTTATAACGTGTTTGAAAAAACCTTACGTACGGAAATAGCCTACCATGTAAACTCCAAATTGATTGGAGCGCAACAAATATAAGACTAAACACGATTGGTCGGACTATAAATACTATCTTTGGTTGTTAGGGGAGACGTAGGAAGGTAAAATTTTTTCAAACACTTGTCGAAACGTGGCTCCATTGGCCAGACTCGCTGATATAATCACTTAGGAGCGTTAGTTCGAGACCACTAGTTCAAATAAGCTTGATAAAGCAACAGTGCGTTGAAGCCAGCTCATATTTTTGCTAAATAAAAGCCTGGAACATAAGCAGATGGGAATTTGTGCCAGTATTTGTGCCAGAATTCATTGCTAGTCAACGTATCTGTGTTTATTCTATGAATTGTGGTAAGCTTGAAACATTCAGTATCTTTTAATGAAAATTGAATGTGAATTGTTAATTTATGCCTGTATATATGTGTAGTTCAGTAGCAAACATGATGTAAAGCCTATAATGCTCCAGCCTGAACAGAAGGTGTCGGAGGAAAGTAAAACGGCATGGAATGGCCAAACAGTACACTGACACCTAGATGATTGACTAGAAAGAAATAATGCTGGAATTGCAGAGGCGTAGTAACCATTAAGGAGGTTAATACTGGTATAAAGTATTTCAGATGAAGCTGACAGTTGGCCTAACGCTCTGAACTCAATGTTTGTGATGTATTGTGCTCAGTGTAGAACTAGAGTATCAATTAGTTATGAAGTAGAAGGTACATCCTTCTTGTTTTCAGGGACCGTGGTCTTGATGGTATTGAGCAGCACCTGGTCAGAGCTTTGCTGAATCCAGAGTCGGACAGCATACTCCTTGGTCCATTTAGCTATCAGTGAGGTGTCTCCAGAGCACAGGGGAGAAATCGAGCAGAGGAGTCTTTTCCTGCCGCCATCACGCAAGATAAGCTGATGTGGCCAGCTGAGCTCAAAATTATGTACCCCCATCTTAAAATAACATTGTAAACATAAACTTAAGAGGGGAAGTAAATTGTTTTAATATCAGGAACTGAGAACATCTCCAATACTAGTTCCAATAAAGACAAACTATTGAAGTCATGATGACAAATACCAACAGAGCTTGAACAAAACAAAACCAGTATTACCTCATATTACTACTACACAACTGACACACATAGGATACTTTTAATAATATATGTCACTACAATATTCATATTGAGAAATTCTGTACATATAACTTGTAATTAAAATTGATTGTGATTCCTGGTTCCCTTTGTATTTGAATCAGGACACATATTCATTCATGACAGCAATGAATACATATTGTTATTTGAAAAGTTATCAGTGACTCCTTTAAGATATCCTTGTAGAGTGTTTTATGTATGTGAGTGTCACAGTGTTGTCAAGTGTGGTGGAATAAATTAAATTGTTTATCTGTCTGTTGTTGTTATGACTTACACTTCATCATACACATACCCTAGACATACAACGTAGTCATCACACTATTCCAGAATAATTCTGACTGAGATATATATATATGTGGCAGCAAGTAAGGTTATCTATAATACACTACTCTTATTAGATATAGATACCTTCACAGCTGATCTCAGTCAGTACACTAAGTCCCCTATAAATATTTATAACATCCCACTTCACCACAATGTACGAAAAAACCACTTACTGGAGCTATTTCATATGGTCCCGAAAGCGGACGGACTGACACTCAGTTATTTTATCTCTCTGTGTTCTACAGGTTTTATGAATGGTGGTGTGTGTGTGGTTGTTGGTGTATTTTGCATATTTTGGTTATTGATGATTATTGATGTAATTTTATGTTGTTGTGATGATATGCATTAATTCCATGCTTTTTCTTCTTTAATAAAGTTTACACCTTTATTAATACGCTGTTCACGACCTTTTCATCCATAATTAAACTTGTTTAGCTCTTTACTATAATCTCTATGTATGATAAGAGAAAAGAGTGAGAGCAGGAGATGCTTAGACAGTAAAAGTGAGTTGAGGCCTGGAGAGAGAGATCATTTGAATAGATCTTCTTCCAGGTTGTCTCAAGTCCATCTCCTATTTACACCTTTCTGTGTGTGTAATCTATAACTCTGTCAGTCCACTATCCCTTGTCGATTTCACTACTGTTGTCCAACTCGACAAATACTCTACACTCCAACTCAACCACGACATCAGCGAAGATGTTTTCATTCACAAGCCAACTCCTGATTTCGTCTTTCGTGCTAGCCGAAGTGGGAGCTTTATCCTCCTGCGATAGAACATTATGATAGGACGCAGTATCCATTACCAGGCAAGACGGCCTATCTAGAGTCGGGAGGAGTGTATTCACTATCCAATCTCTAAAAATGTGCCCATTCATTTCACTGTGGTAGTCCCTACCATCTACAGACTTTGATTTAAAAATAAGCTCTGCATCACGGACAAGCCCATTCTGTCTGCTGCCTGCATGTGCTAATATAATGCGTTGACCTTTGCTGCTGGGAATTTTCCTTCTATGGTCTCCGTCAACAGATTGCCATTCTTTCTCGTTCGTATGATGAGCATTAACCCAAGATTCGTCCAAATACACTATATCATAGCCGTCTTGTCTTTTCTCACGAATCTGCCTAAGGTATTTGCTTCGAGCTGCAACCAGATGTGGGTTTTCACATAAAAAATTCCTTCCGCCAGACGTTTTTCTAAAAGTGAAGCCGACACTTCTGACAAGTTGCCAAAGAGTTGTTTTTGAGACGTTAATATCGCATTCTACTTGCAGTCGACTTTTCAGCATGCGGAGAGTAACAAGTTGATTGGCATTAAACATCTTCAAAATCAAACGTCTAATGACATCCTTGTAAAAATCATCAATTTTTTTCTTCCTTCCTTGCTTAACCGCAGCCTCTGTACAATCACCGTCCTGTTGTATCCAACGTCGAAAAGATCTTCTATCCACACCCAGGGCCTTTTGTGTTCTCCTACCTGGTTCTTGGATGTCGTGGTATAAACAACCCATCTTAGCCTCTCTGCGAAAATGCATGTACAATATAACAGTTACCTTCTGCAAAGTGATAAATTTACATTTCAGATTCATTGCGCTTTTTATAGTTATGCAGTTTAGTTTATTAATATATTATACGCTGGTGTCAGTTTTGTTTCGTTGCAGCCAACTAATTGCAATTAGCATACGCCGCTGAAATAATTACTCGCGACTGTGTACAATAGGTGCGCACTCGTGCGGACATGTAGTCACTACACTAATTCAAAAAAAAAAAAAATTGAATAGCACATTTCATCGCTTGTGCTGTGCTGCAACAAAAATTAAGTGCGCAATTTTTGAACGGATCTTGTAACATTCCTGTAGAACTAATAAAAATTAACCCAGACAACTGTAAGAGTTTTTTTAAATATAACTTAAAGAAGAAAATTCGAACATGACATGAGTTTTGTAAGGGCAAAAAATATATTAATAACTGCATTGATATCAGTAGGGCACGTAGCAAATTTCAATAACATCCGTCAAGGGGTTGCAAAGTTACAACGTTCGATGCGTGGGCACGAATTTCCGAACGGACTATACAATGCAGAGCTAGAAATTAATCTTATTTGTAATATAGAGCCAGAAATTAATACAGCGTGATACATATTAGAAACTACTGCTACTATATAGAACAAGAAGCTACTACTACAGTAGAGAAAAAGAATCTACTACTATAATACAGAGCTAGAAACTACTATCTATATAACCTAATGCTAGACATTACTACTGCTATACTGAGCTAGATACTTCTACAACAGTATAGAGCGATGAGCTACTACTACAATGCAGAACTTCGCAGAAAAATTGCGATATCACTACAATATTTGTCTTGTGCAGACTTAAAGAGGAAAAAAAGGAACGGATGTGACATTGCAACCGAGCTGATTGAAATGCGGTATGTGTGATACAGTTAACAATGTGGATCTAGTGGCTCATAAGACGACACCGTTGCTGGTGTAATTAGCTTGATATTTATTCTCTGTTCCTTACACAACCCAGGACTCTTGTAGAGGATCGAAAGTTCTTGGCTAAATTTGAGGAGGATCGAAGGATCTTTGCAACATTTGCAGAGGATCTAAAGTTCTTGGCAAAATAACTATGTTAAGCCTTCTTTAAGTAAAATATACAGGGAACCAAACGTTTGTTTTATTTTTCATTGCATGAAGCAAGGAGTGATGAACCATAAAATTGTTGCGCAAATTATGTGTGACACGTGGCACTAGGAATGATCACACTGACTAACAAAAAAAAAATTTTTTTTTCTTTCTCTAACATTTCTATGTTTTTCTGGTCAATTTTAATGCGCTGTTTTTAAATCTGCAAACCGTTTTTCTCTATCAGGTCGGGATCTCTAGAAATACGCAATTGAAGTTTTTTTAACAACGCATACAGTATTACAACATCATTTGTACAAGAAGTATAACAGTTATGTAGGCTTGAATTTCTTTGCAGTCGACTTTCGTCGGTGAATGGCATGTGGTACATCGCGATGAAGCATCCAACAATAATCGGCAAGCATGGTCACACTCCACCGGCCTTGATAACGTGACTCCATTACGGCGATATCTTGATGGAATCGTTCTCCATGTTCATCGCTGACTTCGCCAAGGTTGTCAGGGAAAAAGTCAAGATGCGAATCGAGCAAATGGATTTTGAGGGACATGTTACAGCCCATAATTCTGTATGCATCTATGCACTGCTTAACAATATGCACATAGTCGACAGATTTGTGATTTCCCAGAAAGTTATCGACGATCGATTTGAATGCCATCCATGCGCGAAGTTCACTACCATGTAACAAGTTCTCGAATTGTTTGTCTGCAATAACTTTCCTAATCTGAGGTCCTACAAAGATACCTTCCTTTATCTTTGCATCGCTAATTTGCGGAAACTTTTCTCGAAGATAAGTGAAAGCTTTGCTCGTTTTATCTAACGCTTTTACGAAATTCTTCATGAGCCCCAACTTTATATGTAACGGTGGTAAAATGATGCTGTCTTTGTTAACTAATGGCTCGTGTATTACATTTTTATGCCCGAGCTGCATACGATCCCTGATAGGCCACACCTTTCTTGCATAATGTTCCTGTCTGTTGCGGCTGTCCCATTCACATAGGAAGCAACAAAATTTAGTATACCCAGTCTGCATGCCCGTGAGAATTGCAATGACCTTTAGGTCTCCACAAATCCGCCATTGGTAGTCATTGTACTTTATTTTTGCCAAAAGTATAGCCATATTGTCATAAGTTTCTTTCATATGAACAGAGTAGGCGACTGGAATTGATGAAAATAAATTTCCATTATGCAATAACACGGCTTTTAGACTAGTCTTGGAAGAGTCGATGAAAAGTCGCCATTCGTTGACTATGTGCTCATGACCGAGGTGCACCATTAGACCTTTTACATCTTTGCAATAGCAAATGTCATCATCCATCTCAAAGTATTGAACAAGTTCTCTGTGTCTATGACGAAATTTAGATATCGGAGTATTGGGCGCTAAAAGATTCCATTCTTTGAGTCGCGAACCGAGTAATTCCGCTTGTCCTTTGGTGAGAGCGAGATCACGTATTAGATCTGAAAGTTCTGAATGGTTAATTAAGTGAACACCATCATTCACCGGTATATAATCCGAGTCAGAATTAGTTTCTAAAGCAGGTAAACTATCACTTTCTGATGGTTCATTCACGTCCAACGGATATTGTTCTGGTGAAACTGGGATCGGACACGTGATTGGATCATGAGGCACTGGTTTCGAAACCGATTCAATATTTGGATAAACCACAGACTTTCTAGTTTTAAAAGTGAAACCATAGATATTTGTCAAGCAGAAGTAACAATCAGTAGCGTGATTTGTCGGTTCACGCCATATTACTGGCACTCCAAAAGGCATCGACTTATGCTTCGGCGATTTTCGTAACCAACCTGCCAATGTATTTGCACAAGTCGAACAAACTGCATTTGGCTTCCAAGATTTATTTGCATCATCAACTTTCGAATCGAAATAAAGTTCATATGCTTTCTTTAGCAATGGTGTAAAGTTTTTCTGGTGAACACGATCGGTAAAATATCCGCACACGTAACAGAACAGATCAGCCGAATTTCTACAACTTCTAGAAGCCATATTTCACTCAGAATTATTTCAAAATACAGTAACTATTTGAAATATAACGTAACATATGTCATGCATCTTTTAGCAGTATTAAAAGTAGAATTATTTTGCATTTTATTAATTTTTCAAAAGTTATATAGTAAAAATGAAACGGAGCAAATAACAGTTTCCCAAAAATATATTTATTCACAAATATCTTAAGAACCCGACGTGATAGAGATAAACGGATTTCAAATTTGAAATCAGCGCAAGAAACTGACCTAAGAACACTTATTCTTATATAAGAAAGAAAAATGTTGTTTGTCAGTGTCATTAATAACAATAACAACGCAATAATTCCCCTCTCCTTTTATACTGAATATCTTGCCTTGTTGTTTTTATGATAATACTCAGATTTAATGAAACAGCACATATAAGTAAATAGATGCAATTTCAGCACTCTAAACAATAATCAACGTCTAAGGAGTTAATTAAGTCAACCGTGAAACCACATCATGCCGTGACTTAGTATGTCCGTCAGTCAGGACTGTGAACATAGGTCTAGGATCATTTAGCTATCTTGAAATCTGCCAAGCCCGCTCTTTAGCAATCTGACGTGCAAACTCTACTGTCTACAACCTCAAGTCAATCGACGTCTAAGGAGTTAATTAAGTGAAATGAGAAACCACGCCAGACCGTGACCTGCTGTGTCTGTTGTCAGTCAGTAAAGAAATGAATAAAAAATATTTTAAAATATTTTAAACACAGGCTTTTAATGCACTAAAAAGCAACAAATAATTTTTCATGGAGTTAATAGCTTGCAGTCAAAAAATGTAACATCAAATTGACAAAAAGCGTGGGGCGCTTAAGCGCTTATCATATATTTTATCCATAAGTGTGTAATGAAGTTTAAAGCAGAAGTTAATTTCATGTAGAAACAGCGCCCCAGACTTTTTTGTCAATTTGACGTTACGTTTTTTACTGCAACACAGATTACAGCACAAATCACCACTGCAAGAGCACTTCTGAAATTCAGAATTAAAAAAAAATTGACATTAAGTAGTAATACACGCGTCCTGCTCACACACAAAAACAATCTTTTCATTTTACTTATTTATTTTTAAGCCGCGAAATGAATAAGAATGTGTGACAATGGAGCAGATAATTTATGTATCGGGCGGCCAATCCAAATTGCCTCGAAACCGAACACCCAGCACGGAGTGAAGAGTTGGTTGTGAGAGTCCACCGCCGTTTAGCGATTGATGTGCACTGAGATGACACGCGAGCATGCCGATATCACAGTGCAAGATGAACGCCTAGTTACTGGAATAGACGGCGTAGCCCTGGGACACAGTCCACGACTTCTCACATATTGGCAATCCGAAATATAACGACCAGTTTGCCAGAAGTCGATGCGGATTTTCCAACTCACGCGGAGGACATAGTTTCCCAGAGCATATCTTGTTCACAGCCTGTTTTATAATTTCATTCCTGCGTTGATATATAATTCATACCTGTGGAATTTAATAGTATATAGTGTTCTTAAGGAATTTGCGAAGTTAAAAGGACCTTGGTAAATTTTAGAAAAATTATTATTAATTTTTCTTTTCCTTATTTAAGATTGCTTTTGGCACTCAGTCTCCTTTGTGTCTTCAGTCCTGCAGAAGTCTGAGCCTACACATTATGTGTTTGGCGTCTAACCGGAAAGAAGCTAGCAAAGTGTAATCCAGATAGCAGAATTCACAAAATATGACATCAAACACTTCCTAAGATACAAGGAAGATCTCCACGCCGCGATTGTAAACGTTGGTCGCGAAGCGTTTATTCGCCTCTTTCACAATTGCTCACAAGCTGATTCGCATATACGTATTTTTATAAAGTTCAACTCATTCAGCAGCTTACCGCCTGAGTCAAGTTAAAGCGCGCACAAGTTGAGTCTCATATATATATATATATATATATATATATATATATATATATATATATATATATATATATATATATATATATATATATATATATATATATATATATATATATATATATATATATATATATATATATATATATATATATATATATATATATATATATATGAAGTTCAACTTACTTAAAAGCGTATTTCCTGAATCAAGATTGCATACTCGCAAGTTGATGAGTCAATGTATCAAGATCACTTAGTCACAAGGTGATTCTCCAAGAAATCAAGTTCAAATCACCAAGTTCAGCTACTCACTATGAAGTGAATTACTCTACTCTAATCGTGTATTGCACGACGTAAACTCACTCAGACAAGCTTCATTGCATGAAACCCACTAGTTACCAGAAGATCATTTCGTGAAGAGCTCCAGTCTATTCAGTGTCTTTTCAAGATCAGACAGCTGTCAACGGTTTGTCGACGCTATAGAGATTTCCAAACGTTGAGAGACATTACATCTAACACTTTCTTGCTATGCACGCAAAGGTTTTCATCAAAAAGTCCTCGTCTTGGAGATAATCCCCACGTCGTAACATACATCTATATTGAAAGTCAGTGCTTACCATCGCATACTCATACACTGGAGGAAATTTGAAATACTCATAGACCGTGTAGATTTGACATCAGTGTGGTAACACTTAATATATCACATTATAATTTCACTATTTCCTTATGTTCACTCTCATGTTTAATTAACTAAATTTTTACATTTCATCTGTGTGTGTGTGAATTGTCTTTCACCATCATCCTTTTTTACTTTCTACTAACCTATTAGTGTATATATTTAACTAATAAACCGTAAAGCCGCTTTGACCACTACCTAATTGGCTAACGTATCGCTTGTGCTGTCTGAGTTAAATATTTACATATAGGTAAAAATCCTTCATTTAAAGGATGTTGGGGACTTTTTCTTTATCGAGATCTGAAGGCAGAAGCTAGGGTTGTAGGGAAATAGAAAACTTTCCACACTTTATTAGAAAACACTATCTAGTGGAAAGTATTCGCCTTATACTCTTCTTGTCCGTTTCTCGAGTAGGTCTCTTTCTTTCTCAGGAGCCAATTTCTGAAGACCCCTTGACAACATTCCATGGGCCATCCCCACAATACTGTAGCGCGGCGATCATTAAGGCCCCGCCCAGTATATCATATCCGACAACAGTACACAATAGAGAATAAACAAATAGGGATGATATTATCAATAAGAAAATGCCAAGAACTGAATATATTATCTGCAATTAGTTTGTGACAAAACAGGGCAGCCCCTATCGATCTTTGTTTCTCTCCGGCATTATGGGTACATTTGTGGTACTGATTTTTATTATGTACTGTCAATTATCGCACTTTTCTTTCTTTCTCCGTTTTTTTCTGCTAAGTAGCAGGTATTTGATTTTATCAAATCATTCGACACTCCTCTCTGTGATGTCACATGTTTGTTACCCGGTCATCCTGGCTTGCGGTGAGCAACTGAGATAAGATAGTTGCCGGCGTGTTTAGATTGAACCGCTGATAAGACGACTCGTTTGGTAACCCAGAAGGGCAGACACTGAGTTTTTGCGTACTCACACGACAGATAATACGCAATAATACAACTAATACAGCTCTCTATCGGTAAAATCTCTATCTGAATCTCTAAAATCTCTAGCTAGCTGCCTGAATCTCAATCTGAAGTTGACCGTGCCAACAATAGTATTTGTACCCCCTCATTTTGCACCTGGGACCTGTTTTTCTCTGCTGTTCTATGGGAAAGTGTCAGGATTTCGTGATTTCTGTAAACCTGACAACAATGTAAAATGCCGATTTTAGCACATAGCGTGTCTTTCTCATGTCCTAATTAAACGACTCGATTGTACCAGTGCAGGTGTTGTCGTGAATAAATGTCCACTGTTTATAGTTATATCTGCCTTCCTTTTCCTATGAATGTAACTAATGTCAATCAACATTACATTCCTTTCTCTATAAATATAATAAGATGTCAGTCAAAAAGTACATAACTTTGTCTTTTTTTTTTTTTTTTTTGGTATATTTTAGAATGCTATCTAAAAGTGTGAGATCCATCGTATAAAACTGCCTCTACTTTCACTCGATGGTACCGAGTGAACTTTCCCATGCACAGATGTGCAACACTGCATTATGCATATTGTTTTGTTTATTTGTCCTTTTGATTGGCAGCTCACGACCCCAGCGTCAACTGGTTTCAGTTTCGTAACAATTAAATTGTGAGAAATAACTACTGCTTGTGTTTGTTTGTGCGTTATGTTAGCATATTGTTTTATTTTATTAAACTATATTATCTGAAACCATGCTGCAGATAGAGCATGCAGTCATGTTGTCTTGTCCACTATTTCCCTATTATATATTAATGTTTTACATTATAACTCAGATGTAATTATGAATCTGAGCATTGCGCGGTCACAGCTAACGCTGTAGACTAGGGTAGTGCTCCGCAACAGGTGCGCCTTAGCACATAAGTGTGCCGTAGATGTCTGCATGGTGTGCCGTGACAACAGGCAGAATATACCATTTAGTGGTATTCACAGTCACATTTTATGGCACAATATTAAGAAAGAATCTTACACGTACAATTTTACAAGTAATAAGTTCGGTTATGATTATCCACCAATCGATAAAAAAAAATAATAATTAGATAGCGTTGTTTTATGATTTCAGCGAATTTTAAAATATTTACCATATCCACAAACTTAAATATTATAGTGTGCCGCAGAATTTTGAAGGGGACATTAAGTGTGCCGTTAACTAAAAAAAGGTTGCGGAGCACTGGGCTAGGGAACAATTAAAACAGTAGCTTCATGTTCCACAAGGAACGCAGAGGAAAATGATGGTAATCTTCTTACTGAGCATGAAACCACCACTATAGTTGGGCCCTTGCAGGAAGCCTGCACCAAGCCTTCACGTGCTCCTGCAGCAGTGGTGTCTCTGGCAATTTGTTTTAAATTATGAGTTTGCCACAACCTCATATTAGTCGACTTGTACGACATGCCTGAGTGAGCAGTAGTCTTTCCTTTCTTTATCTCTTCAGATACCCCCAGCAATTTTGTAAAACACATTTTAATTTAAACACATATGTTTATTTAAACATATATGTCATAGATCTGGCATTGATTTTTAGTGCTGCCGCCACCTTTGCACGTTGGGATGTATTGCAAGCTCAAGAAAGCGATCATCTACCGGGCCTGTGTAGTCCTCATTGCGAAAGTAAAGACCACCAGACATAGGAAACGAAACAGACTTTCCAGTATCATACAGGCCCATATGACAGTAATAAACCTGTGCACATATTGCGTCAAATTGCGAAACAAAGGACAACTCGTACACTTTTTACACACCCGCCCTGGTGGAACGAGACAGTAGAGACAGCATGGCTGGAAAAGGAAAAAGTGACAAAGTTTTGGCAAATAGCACGGAAGAGAAAGGCAATGAATTATAAAGAGATGGAAGATTTTAAGGAGAAAAAGCAAAGAGCCATCAAGAGAAGCCAAAGACGCAGCGTGGGAGGGCTTTGTGACACAGGTGGGCACTTACAAAACACTACAGAAATTCTGGTCCTTACATCACAATGAGTAGGAAAAGTACAGGCCAGCCAATTTCTAATATTCTCAGCTCGACAGGAATAAGCCTGAAGACCGGTGCCGAAAAGGAACATGCATTACTCGAGCGTTATATGTCTCAGACAGATAAAGGTGACAAAGCTACCCGCCAAGAAATTAAAGACCGTATCCTGGGAAGCGACAGAAGAGGCGACATATAATTCGACCTCATATCCTAAGAAGACGTTATGTGCACTTTAAAATACAGTAGGAACACTGCCCCGGGTCCTGATGGTGTACAGTATCACCACATTAAACAGTTGGATGACACAGGCATTAAGAATGTGGTGAGTGATTTCAACAATAGCATACAGAATGCTGAGGTGCCATAAGACTGGCTGCATAGTTACCTATGGCCACTTCCTAAACCCGATAAAGACCCCACGCTTCTCAGCGGCTACAGAATTATTACAATCCAGAATGTCTACAGTAAACTACTAGAAAAGATAGTAGCACGAAAAATAATGAATCACCTCGAAAATGCACAGATCCTACCTGATACTCTCGGCAGCTATAGGCCCATGAAAGTAACACGGGGTAACGCTGGACTTTTGCTTATGATGTATTAGAGGGGGTCCAGGATAAGCGAGAAACGGTTGCTGTATCAATTGACCTAGATCAGCGGTTCCCAACCTGTGGTACGCGTACCCATGGGGGTACGCGACAGGACGTTCAGGGGTACGCGAAATAAATTGAGTAATGGCGGAAAAAGATACATATGTCAACAGTGTAAAAGACAAGTCAAAAATTGGGAAATTAATTCAACGCTATATTATACAAATGAACTGTGTGAGACAATCTCCGCCGTTTTTCTTGCGCACCACTGGCGTGTTATCTGCTTGGACTGTAGTGTGTGAAAATCTATGGTGTTTCGTATGACCAAAATTCAATATTTTTACACAATAGTCTTCATTATGATGACTATGGGATTAAAGTTGTGCCGTTGAATATTTCATCAAAAATATGACTTGTTTGATCTTCCACACTATCTATGAACGTCTAATGTCCCGGAAGTAATAGTGTCGATTCTTGATCCAAATTTTACAAACGTGAGACAGTGATTCTATATACAGTAGTTTTTGTCATTGTTTTAACGTAACTTAAAGTGATTAATTGTTCAATTCGTGTATTATCAGATATGGATCAGTGGTTGAAAACCGGCACAGTAAAACAGCTGAAACATAATGTGGAATGTGATCAATCGCCAAGTACTTCTCAGGACACGCCTAAGACTTTGGTGCTGGATAGTGAAAAGACACGATCTTCAGTTTTACATAAAGCTAAAAGGAGAAAATACAGTGACGAATACATGAAGTATGGGTTTTCGTTTATAGGAGATGAGGACTGTGCTAAGCCCCACTGTGTAGTGTATCGGGAAGTATTATCCAATGGTAGCATGAAACCTTCGTTACTCTTGCGGCATTTACAAACAAAACACCCCAGTTATGAAAACAAGGAACGCAATTTTTTTTCAGCGCCTATCGAAACAACAGAATGTGACATCGTACTTGTCGTCAGCTAACAAAGATAACGAAAATGCGGTTGAAGCCTCCTACCGTATTAGTTATCGTATTGCTAAATGTGGTAAAAATCATACTATATCTGAGAATTTAATTTCTCCTTTTATAAAAGATGCCGTTCTGTGCATGCTCGGAGAGGAACATGTTCGCAAAATGAACGCTATCCCTCTTTCGAACAATACAATTTCTCGAAGAATGCAGGATATATCTGACGACGTTGAAGCGACAATAATAAGTAGAATTAAAAATAGTAAATTCTTTGCTATTCAAGTTGACGAAAGCACAGATATTACTAATTTCGCTGTTTTGCTTGTTATTGTGAGGTATTCGAAAAGCAATGAAGTTGAAGAAAACCTTTTGCTTTGTCATCCTCTGTCAGGGCTTACAAGAGGTGAGGATATATTTCATGCTATTGATTCTTATTTCAAAGAAAAGGACATTAATTGGTCTAATTGTTGTGGACTATGCACTGACGGAGCCAAGTCTATGTCAGGTTGCTACTCCGGTCTTCGCGCTCGTGTCACGAAGGTAGCCCCCAATATAACCTGGAGCCACTGCTGCATCCACAGACAAAGCCTTGCATCTAACCGCCTCCCTGGTGAATTAAAAGTCGTTCTTGATGAAGCTGTGAAAGTGGTTAATTTTATAAAGTCAAAGTCCACAAACTCGAGGCTTTTCAAAGCACTGTGTGTGTAGTGGATTTGATGGTATTGTATGATTGTGATATTACCTAGTGTGATGCATGAGGTCAGCTGTGAAGGCTCCTGAGATAAATGTAGCTGTGAATTTACAGAAGGCCCTTCTTGCTACCACTACGACCTCACACCTATCTTTTTTTACTAATGAATGTGGCTACGTTAAAATTCTAGGGTACTGATATGTAATGTGTTGTGGTAGTTTACATACACACACACAGATGTTTAATAAGTCTAATAATATTAATAAAATGTTATAACACACTGAACTAACTTAAGCTGTGTAAAATTTTTGATAATAAATTTTCTTTAAGTTTATTTGTTCTGAACCAAGGTTTTATTTTGGTCAGAACATATGAAAGGTTTTGCAATTATGAATGAAATGCATGAATATATGGCATAATAAATGAAAGGTGTGTACATGTGTATTTTACAAGACTAGTTAATATTACTACTGTTTATAGTTGTAATTTATCTGGGAGAACGATTACTGGATGTGCTGTTGGGGTGGCCTCATCACTCCCTGTCTATGGCGACTACACATTGTCCATTTTATTGATGGGACTATAGTTGGTGTGTTAGAAAATAAGTTGAGTTGGTGAATTTCCAGCAGGCCAGACGCTCACGTATCTTGAATGAGTAGTTCTGGTGCTGCAATCTGGTGGCCCCACCTCTCCGTGCTTGGGGGCAATATCAGGCTGCTCTGCCAAAATATAAACTGCACGGGTCCACTCTTGTAATATTCAACACCTCATTTGACACCACATTGGTGCCAAATAAAAACTCACAGTTCTGCAATAAAAGTATTGGTCATGTGTCAGAATTCCATCCTCTAAACCATTTCTGGACACAACACTACACACAACAACACCACATAGACGGGTCAGATCTCTTTGACCATACAACACATCTTACCAAGTTGGTTTCACATAGGATAAGTTCCCCCAGACTACATATTCTGAAATATGTTCATTAGCTTCCTGCCATAGAATAGGATAGGTGATATGTTCCACTGATCTCAATACTTGATCCGCCCTTCATAATCCTTGCTGGAGTTTATGTATTTTGTTTGTCTCTAGACCCTGAACTGGGGCGGGGGGTCTAGAGCTAATCCTTACTTGTTGTAAGGGATAGATTTTGATATGGCAGTATCAAATCACTCGAAACATTAAATACATATTAAAATATACAAAGAAATAATTTCAGTCTTACCAGAATTATGAATATAGAACACAGTTATCTGCTAGCAAAACTCAGCTGAGCTGCTGGCTTTAGTATGGCGTCCCTCTAAATATTTCAATTAGCTTCTGGGAAATACACCACTGAATTATTTACTGTGTCTACTAGGACAACTTATGACGAATGGCAAAAATGCGCGTCTGAGCGCCGATAATATATTCATCTATGGCCAATCACCGCCTTTTTTCCTTTTCAAATTCAAACCTCCTACCAAAAGTCATTTCAGTCATACCTCAGTCAAGTATGTATTATTGTCTGTTGGTCCGTTTGTCTCTACTTGCGTTTCACAAAAAAACACACTTGTTTTTTGAACCAACTCTGCCCTCCCCTACACAATTTTGCCTTTAAAGTTATTTTTAGCCACAATTCTCCACCCCATCCCCTCTTTTTCATTCCAACTAGATTTTAGCACTTGAGTCTCAAGGCCGCAGTTTTTGAAAATTAGGGACATTTTTTGTTTCAATGCAGTCGCTCGCTGATATGAACAACACAGTCTTTTGTCAATATCTTT
Organism: Oreohelix idahoensis; assembly: GCA_024509875.1. Lineage (NCBI taxonomy): Eukaryota > Metazoa > Mollusca > Gastropoda > Stylommatophora > Oreohelicidae > Oreohelix > Oreohelix idahoensis. The sequence goes on along the minus strand of JAMPIV010001256.1, from coordinate 373,717 downwards.
CTTATTATCTATCCGTCTGTATAAATGAAAGCATATTATTTCACTGCTCAAGATGGGCCATCCGGCCAGCTAGGTTTTATATTCCTAACATTATTATTAAGAAAAAGTTACTTTTCAAGGTTAGTTGGTTTTTTGAAATATTTTCGAGCATCTTCTGTAATGCGTTCGTCACTGCATTCAAATAAACGGACTAAGTTATCGCAAAAGCGTCCAAGAAATGACTGTTGCGTATAATAGCTAAGGTCCCTTTTGTCGATTTCTTTACCTTGTGTCAACTTGGGGACGTGAATTTTTTCCTTCGCCCCCCCCCCAATTGCGTCTTTTAGCCTTGCTAGTTTTAAGCACGTGTTCAGTCATATTTTTTCCTTTTGATCTCCGTTCTCATCCCGTTCCAAGGGTAAACGTTTTGCCTTCACGTCTAACAATTTAATTTCCATGGCGGGTGGTGACCCGCGGCGTGGGCGATCATGTATTCTAGTAGCTTACGCATTAGTTTTTATCCCTACATTTTATCTTTGGAGATATTTTAACGTTGTATCACGGTTAATTTTATCACACATCTCCCCACTTGAAAACATGCCTACGGCAAGTTCCAAAACCAGTGATACACATAGATAAAATCTCTCCTCACGCCTGCCATTACTCTAATTTTGATCACAGGGGTGCCGACTGAGGAAATCTGCACCGACATTCAATTTGCCTGGGATATATTGGATACTAAACTGATAAGGTTGAAGCAATAAAGACCACCTCAGCAATCTTGCGTTTTCATGCTTAGCCTGAGATAAGAATACGAGAGGCTGATGATCCGTCTCGACCACAAAAGTCCTACCATACAGATAGATTTGAAACTTCTTTATTGCCCAGATTAACGCTAAACATTCTTTTTCGCTTGTGGAGTATCCTTGTTCCGCCTTATTCAATTTGCGGCTTGCATAAGCGACTGGTTTCAGTTCCCCATCAGGTGAAGATGATCTTTGCAACAAAGCCGCCCCGAGTCCTACATTACTTGCATCGGTTCTTAAGACAAAGTCCTGTGTCAAATCAGGCAGTTTGAGAATAGGCTTGCTAGTGAGTTTTTCCTTTAAGTCTTGGAACGCTAATTCACTTTGCGCAGTCCAAATAATTTTATCTGGAAGTCCCTTGCGAGTCAGATCAGTCAGAGGAGCACAAATAGAGTTAAAATCTTTGATATATTTTTGATAAAATCCGCATAACGACACGAATGATCGCACGTCCTTTTTTGTTTGTGGTCTAGGTGCTCTCTGCAGTTTTTCCAAGTTCTTGGGGTCAGGGGTCATGTTACCCTGATATACAGTGTGTCCCAAGAATTCCAACTCTTTGCATCCAATACAACATTTTGTTGGCCTAGCAGTTAAGTTCGCCTCCCTAAGCCTATTAAATAACATTTTTAGAGCTTCAATGTGTTCTTCAAATGTCTCTGTGGCGACGAGAATATCATCCATGAAATTCGTGATACATGGGTTATTCAGGGGATCCAACAATTTGCGCATCATCCTTGAAAATACACTCGGAGCATTTTTCAGTCCGAATGGTAGCATGTTGAATTCATAATGTCCATCCGAAGTGCTAAAAGCCAAATAAGGTCTCACTTCAGGCTTCACTGGAATCTGGTAATAGCCTTTACTAAGATCCACCTTTGAAAAGTATTTTGCCTTGTTCAATCTGGCAAATAACTGTTTTGTGTCTGGTAATGGATCCACTTGTCCTTCTGTGACAGCATTCAGTTTCCTGTAATCTATGCACAGTCTGTGTTCCCCAGACGGTTTTCTCAACAAAACGACACTAGAGCTAAAAGATGATTCACTGTGTGAAATAATCCCCTCCTTCAACAAATAATCTATTTCTTCCTTCAATGCCTTCTCCTTCGCGAACGGAATAGAATAGGCTCTCATACAGATTGGGTTTGAGTCTACCAGTTTCATGTCATACTGTAGCAAATTTGTATGGCCTGGTTTATCTGTTAATACATCTGTATGTTCCTCCAGAACCTGTTGAACTCTCTCCCTCTGGTTTTTAGTCAGGTGCTTACTGACTTTTACCTGTGCTGCTGTTTCACAAGGATGTAATGGGTATTCATGTGAGGTGAGTGGTTCCTTTTGCATTTGAGTTGCGATAGCTAAGGTCAGTAAGGGGGTGCTTTCCTGGAGTGGTCTGTCCAGATACTTCTTTAACAGGTTTACATGATAAACTTTCTCCTTCCCCTTTTTGTCAATTTTATAGTTTGTTCTAGACACCTTCTCTAGAACCGTATATGGACCTTGCCATCCAATTTGTAATTTATTCTGGCTACCGGGTAGTAGAAGCAGCACCTTCTCTCCCACAGCTAGTTCTCTGTCCTTTGCCTTCCTATTAAAATATGCTGCATGTTTCTTCCTGGCTTGTTTCAAATTATCATTTGCCAGTTTCCATCCAGCTTTCAAACGAGTGGTCAATTCGTTCACGTATTGATAAGATGAGGTAACAGTCTCTTCCGCCTTCTCATCTGTCCAGGTCCTTAATAGTGCTACATCTGGACCTTTAATTTATCATACTTATTTTTCATGGAACCCGTCGGGTCCCTTCCACTAGAAGCACTATAGTGAGGACTTTTCTTCCTAGAATCATCACTCACAAATCGACCACTACCAATTTTTTTCTTGGGTTTGTCTCCCCACTTTAGATTGATTATGAGAGATCTTCGCTCTCTTTTCTGTTCTTCCAGTTTATATAAGTCTGACCGAGGGATTGTCATCTTATCCTGGGTAAAATTTCTTCTTTGTACTCGTCGCATAGTGGCCATGTTAATCCATTCAAGTGAAGACTGGGTGTGAAAAGGGGGCTCCCATTGCACTTTGTCTACCTGAGTATAATAATTTTTCTTTCCAGGCCTAATTTTGCCCCGTGGCGTTTCTAGGTCCTGCACATATTTTCCCTTTGTGGGTGTTCCCTCATGAAATATGCCACATGCTTCTACAAAGTTTTCAATATCGACATTTACGTCGGGCCAATAGTATTTGCGAGCAACTTTTTGGCAGATGGTACCGACTTTTTCATGGTCCCCATCTTTTCCAACATGTAAGCTCCTTATTAAATTTGCCCTATATCTTGGGAAGAACCAACTGTCCGTGACCAGTGGATCTAGTTCCTGTCTTCCTATATAGCAATCTGTTCTTCATAAAATATTCCCCCTTGCTCGGAGGTGTGTGGCATTTGGGCAATTTTTTAAAACATGGCTTGAGTGTCCTATCCTCAGCCTGCGCCTTCCTCATCTCCTCTGGATGAGCATTTATAGGTTCACCTTCTTCCTCCTTCTTCTGTGACCTGGTCTGCACTGTCGCCATGATCACAGGTCTCTCGGGATTCCCCAAGAAGACGTATCTACACCCCAATATCAGAGGGTAGATTGGTTCATCTATCACTGCTGCTCTGATTTCTCCTTCCACATAGCGAGTTTTCACCGTTATCCTTGCGATGGGAAGTGTCATGAGTGGTATGTCCTTAGTTGCCCCTTGTATTTCCACTGTTTCTGTGGTATACTGACTTGGGTCCACTAGGCTAGACTTCACAACTGAATCATAATCCAAACCTGTATCATAAAGGCACCTTATGGTGACCCCATTACAAATAACATCCTCACAAACTGGGGGGTGATAAGGTTCCTGCTGTCCATTAGGATTAACCTTTAATCTTTGAGTCCCCGACTTCATTGCAGCAATGTTTGAAGGTTTCCTTCTACAAAATTCGGTGTTATGGTTATCTTTCTTGCACCATTTACACCATCTTTTTCCTTGGTTAAACGGTTTTCTTTCATTGGATTTTTGGTCATTGAACTGTGAGTTTCTGTCTCGGTAGTCATTTCTTGGCCGTTCAAAGTTTGTCCTACCTTTATTTCCCTGTTCTCTATTATCAAATTTATTAAATTGCTGTGGAGCTTTAAAATTGTCTATGTGCTTCTTTTTAGCACCACTTACCTCTGCCTGGGCTGCCTGATACCTCTCAGCGACATTTAAAACCTCCCCCAACTTCTCTGCACCTTGTTCCATGAGAAATTTTCTCATGTCTGGAGCCATGGACTCTCTCAATTGCTCAATCATGATCATCTCTTTAAGATCTTGGGTCTTCCCCAGAGCAGTCCATTTCTCCAAATAGGTTTCCAGTCTGGCAGAGAATTGGTGGTATGTCTCCCCAGACAACAGTTTGGCATTTCTAAATTTCTTACGATAAAATTCACCATTTTTTTCGTACCTTAATAACAAAGCCTGCTTTAACATGTCATAATTGTCTTGGTCTTCTCTGTTCATTTTTGCGAAGACTTCATAAGAAGTACCTCTCAGTCCCTGTGATAACTTTAAACTCCACCTCTCTCTCTCTAACCCATATGTAGTAGCTAATAACTCAAAACGTCCTAGGTACCCCTCTATGTCATCGTCTTTTTCAACAAAATGGTCTAAATGAAACCCCATAGCTGATGTTGAGGCTCCCAGACTGGGCGTAGCATCTGAGGCAAAAGGGCTGGCACCATTTTCAGGAGCCTGGCCTTGTAGCTCCAGCTCCCTTAGTCGTAATTCGTGCTCCCTTTGCAACCTTCTATCTTCTGCCTCCCTTTCGGCCTTTTTATCTGCTGCCTCCCTTTCGGCAGTCAATCTTTTTTCTTCTGCTTCCCTTTGCTGTCGTTTTTCTTTTGCCTCAATCTGCAGCCTCTTAATTTCTCTATCAGCCTCTAACCTCTTCTCTTCAGCCAACCTTCTTTCTTCCCGTTCAATATACTTATCACATTCAGCCGTTACATATTGAATTAAAACCTGACCATCCATTCCCATATCCTTTGCCGTTAGCACAGCAGCTGATCTGAATTTGGCTAGCTCCGCCATACTTTTTAGACAATTTAGCAATGAGCAAGATAAAATTTCCAACCACTAAAGTAATTCTAATTACTCTAGTCTAAAATAATTCTAATTAATTAATTAATCAATTAACTACCACTGGCTGTGAAGATTCACCAACTTTTATTTTCACTTTTAATTTTAAGGGACACTTTTAATTTTTATAATGTGTTCCCCTAATTTAATTCTCCCCCCAGGAGATCCTAATATTATTGATAGGCTAATTATCCCGGGACCAGAGACCCCAATATATGTAGTGGATTTGATGGTATTGTATGATTGTGATATTACCTAGTGTGATGCATGAGGTCAGCTGTGAAGGCTCCTGAGATAAATGTAGCTGTGAATTTACAGAAGGCCCTTCTTGCTACCACTACGACCTCACACCTATCTTTTTTTACTAATGAATGTGGCTACGTTAAAATTCTAGGGTACTGATATGTAATGTGTTGTGGTAGTTTACATACACACACACAGATATTTAATAAGTCTAATAATATTAATAAAATGTAATAACACACTGAACTAACTCAAGCTGTGTAAAATTTTTGATAATAAATTTTCTTTAAGTTTATTTGTTCTGAACCAAGGTTTTATTTTGGTCAGAACATATGAAAGGTTTTGCAATTATGAATGAAATGCATGAATATATGGCATAATAAATGAAAGGTGTGTACATGTGTATTTTACAAGACTAGTTAATATTACTACTGTTTATAGTTGTAATTTATCTGGGAGAACGATTACTGGATGTGCTGTTGGGGTGGCCTCATCACTCCCTGTCTATGGCGACTACACATTGTCCATTTTATTGATGGGACTATAGTTGGTGTGTTAGAAAATAAGTTGAGTTGGTGAATTTCCAGCAGGCCAGACGCTCACGTATCTTGAATGAGTAGTTCTGGTGCTGCAATCTGGTGGCCCCACCTCTCCGTGCTTGGGGGCAATATCAGGCTGCTCTGCCAAAATATAAACTGCACGGGTCCACTCTTGTAATATTCAACACCTCATTTGACACCACATTGGTGCCAAATAAAAACTCACAGTTCTGCAATAAAAGTATTGGTCATGTGTCAGAATTCCATCCTCTAAACCATTTCTGGACACAACACTACACACAACAACACCACTGATGCGTGATGCCATATGATGATGGATGGTATCCGCATGTCTGGTTTTGTGTGGTGTGCAGATGTGTTCAGTCAAAACAATGTTCATACAAAAATAACAGGGCAATCCACATAGGACGTCAGTAAACTCACGACGTATAAAGTCAATGATTCTTGTAACAGCCGTTGACGTTTTTCTTCATTATTTATTGTGGACGCCACAGTGACAAAATGGTTACGCGAATATGTAGGCACATCAAACAGTCATTATCACAGCAACATTCAATACAGCAATAGACGGTAGACAGCATTACAATGATGAGTCAGATGCATGTTATATTTCAAAGTGCTGTAAATGTAGTCAGGTGAAAAACTCCATCCTTTTCTATAACAGCCAGGAGATAACCAGATGTATGAGATCAGTTCACTCTCCTTAGTTTGACTTCAGCAAGACAGACACGTCTGCCGAAGTATAAATAATGTCCTCAAAAATATCCTCTAGATAATAAAGGTTTTTCAAACCTAGTTCATTTAACAAAGTAGCAAGTAATGGTCCTTGGAACCTGCATCAACCGATGCAGTACAATGCAGCGACATGTGAGCTGGGAAAAAACATCTCGTGACGACGACTTTCGAAGACAGGCTATGAATCGAAATCGCTCACGACCAAAAATCGATAGAGTTAATGAAAAAGTCAATTTACCTTGCTTTCAAGAAATACACAGAAATATCACGCCTCCCGGCATGTGCAAATACACTAGAGGTATTATCTCGAATAAACGAAATATCCATAAGAGGACTACACATCCCTGACAGAACAAAAAAATAGCGGAGATCCCCTCTTCAACGAGGCATCTCTTTCGCCATTCCAAATCGCTCACTCCACTAGTGGTGGGCGGAAACCGATCGACCAAGAAGCAAGACAAGTCATGCGCAGTCCAGCGCAAAAAAACCACAGCTCAAACTTAACTGCATTCGATACCAACGCGAGAAGACAAATGCTTACCGAGAAAAGTGACTATAAATTTCAAGCAGTTGTTGCCCTTGCGTTATAAAATAGATATGCAAAGAAAACGATGTTCCGAGAATTTAACACGAAAAATAACACCGCCACCTCCCGATAAAAAAAAAATGTGAAACATATTTTTTTTTTCAATATCAAAGAGCATGCGATAAGCGGCTCAAAACGCACGAATTATGCGCTGATAATCAACTAAATCGCCAAACAATAGGCTAATTATAGAGCGTCTGGTGAGGATATACCTCAACAGAAAAATAAATATGTCTCAAAAAATATTCACATCGGGGAGGTGTCACCAACACACATCACGTTAGCATGTAAACACAATATACGTATGCAAGTTACTATAATCATCATTAAACAGCATACTCTAATATTGTCTTTAAAAATGGATGTACAAATCTGATAGGAAAATTTAAATAGTACATTCTTTGACATGTAATGACATAAGTACATAGTAAAGTTAAACTACATGACGATCCAGGACATATGCTCTGGTATTCCGAGGGTAAGTACACAATCTAGAACTCGTCATGCTTGATACTAGTAAGGTAAGTCCTCAGCTCAACAATGACATTCTGAGAAAGTACAAGCAATATAATGCTAATTAATAACTAATATGCTTCATAAGGTACAATACATTATTAATAATTGTGGCTGTTTAGTAAACTAACGGCCCTTATATTAACTACTCAGTCCTCCTCTATCATCTTAAAAAACGAACAGAAGAAGATGACAACAAAGCACGATAGTGTGTACATATAAAGTAAGTACAGATGTGCTAATCTATTGTAGAAATATAGGTGTGTTATGACTCTGTAATATATGGAAATATAGGACAGAAGTATTAGTTGGAGTCATGTGGGCATCTAGACAAAATGTCAGCCATCACATTATCCGCACCACGGATAGCTCGTACCGTGAAGTGAAAAGGTTGAAGAGCTATAGCATATCGAGTGGATCTCGAACTCTTCAAATTCTTAGTCTGAATAGCTGTAAGAGCTTTCTGATCAGTCTCTAGAATGAAATGTGCGCCCAGGAGGAATCTTTGTAGCTTTAGAATTGACCAAACCATCGCTAACAACTCACGGTCTAAAACCGAGTAGTTCCTCTCTGCCGCATTTAGTTTTCTAGAAATGTACATAACAGGATGCAGAGTATTTGCATATTCTTGCATCAGTGCTGCTCCAATCCCAGTGGATGAAGCATCACTCCGAAGAACAAAAGTCCTATCAAGAGTAGGTAATCTTAAGATGGGAGGAGAAGAAAATATATTCTTGATTTGGTCTAGTGAAGATTGGCATTCTTCAGACCAACGGACCAGATTAGGCGAACCTTTCTTCAACAATGTTGATAGAGGTGCCATGATCGAAGATAAATTTGGAATAAATCTCCCATAAAATTGAATTAAACCTAAGAGACTCCTAACTTGTTTCTTCGTTTTAGGAACAGAGATGTTCAGTATTTTGGAAGTATTGTGGTCTTCTGTCTTCAAGAGACCATGACCAACACGATGACCCAGGAAAGAGATTTCACCAAAACCAACAAAAGCTTTAGAAGGTTTTGCTGTCAAATTATTCTCACGTAGAGTGGACAGTAAGTCATATAACCCTAAATAGTGATCTTCCCAGGTATCACTGAAGAGACAGATGTCATCTAAGTATGCGATGACATCCGAACGATGTGACAGAATTCGACGCATCATGCGAACGAAAGTGGCAGGGGCGTTCATGAGACCAAAAGGCATAACATTCCATTGAAATAGACCCCTAGGTGTAGAAAAAGCAGTAAGAGGTTTGGCATGCTCTGCTAAAGGCACTTGCCAATAACCTTTAGACAAGTCAAGTTTAGTGAAGAATCTAGAATTAGAAAGTCTAATCAGTAGATCTTCTAACAAAGGCATCGGTTCAGCGTCGAACTTTGTGACCTGATTCAATTTGCGATAATCAACGCAAATTCGTATGTTCTTATCCTTCTTCCGGACAATAACCATGGAAGAAGAATATGGTGAAGTCGATGGTTCAATTATATTTAATTGAATCATTTCATCCAATTCCTTTTCCACTTGCGACTGAAAGTGTATAGGAATAGGATACGGCCTAACCCTAATTGGATTATTGTCGGTAAGAATTATGTCATGTTCTATGACATCTGTGTGTCCAGGAATGTCAGTGAGAACATCCTGAAATGTTTGTAACATCGACGAGACTTGTCGATGTTCGTCACCAGAAAGATTAGGAGAAACAGAAACGTTTTTCCAAGATTCCGTGGAATGTAATGGAACCACTGGAAGGGGAAGGTTGACATCAGAGAAGGTAGCTTCCTCATCCTGAATGACAGACAGGGATGAATAATGACCGTGAGGTGCAGGAGCATCATCCGTTGCCTGGAAAATAGGCAGCAAATAGTCCGGACGTTCGTGAAATTCCGAAAGCATGTTTATGTGGAAAGTTTTATGCTTTCCATCAATATCGACCACATAGTCAACATCGGAAATCCGAGAGACTATTGCATACGGACCTTTCCATGCAATAAGAAGTCTATTTTCCCTACTGGGGAGTAGGACGAATGCTTTGTCACCTGGACAAAGTTGTCGTAGACATCTATTCTTGTTAGCAAACTGCCTTGCCTTCTCTTTAGCAATTTCTGATGAAGCAGTTGCTAGCTTACATGCCTCAATGATCTTTTGTCTAAGAGCAATGACATACTCATATGAGGATTGAGTTTCATCGCTAATATCATCGGCAGTGATGAGATCGTGTAATAAAGACATAGGGCCGCGTGGACGCGCGCCAAAGACAAGTTCGAAGGGAGAAAATCCTGTGTGTTCATTAGGGACTTCTCTATAGGCAAAGAGAGCCGCGGGTAAAACCCTGTCCCAATCTTGAGGATGATCTTCAGTTATCTTACCAAGCAAAGTCTTGAGCGTTCTATTCAGACGCTCAACTAACCCATTAGACATAGGATGGTAGATACTACTGAGAGATCGTTCAATATGTAAGGTAGACATTACCTGTGACATAGTGTCAGATATGAGTTGAGTGCCATGGTCTGACAATATTTCTCTGGGGAACCCCAAGCGAGAAAATATCAACCAAAGAGCATCTGCGATATCTGTAGTAGATATGCTCTTAAGAGGAATAGCCTCTGGCCAACGTGTGCACATATCGACACATGTAAGGATAAACTGATGTCCTCTGGCCGACTTGACCTTAAAAGGGCCAATAATATCTATGGCCATTTTCTGAAACGGCCGAATAGGAATGTCAGCAGCCTGGATAGGCGCAGCATGTCGTGGTCCTCTAGATTTGACCTCCTGACATACCTTGCATGATCGGCAGTAAATACGAATGTCCTTATTGACAAAAGGCCAAAAGAAAGCCGCAAGGACTCTCGACTTCGTACGGGCAAAACCCATATGTCCAGCACATTGCGAGTCATGAGCATGTTGTAATATTTGGACTCTCATGCTCTTGGGAACAAGAATTTGCGAATGTGCCGACGTAGTCGAATCTTGTACCATACGTACAAGTACGCCGTTTCTCATTGCAATCCAAGATTTTCTATTTGTATCCTGATTCGGATCACCTTTCTTCGCAAGAACGAAGAATTTTTTTAAAGAAGGATCTTCTTCTTGCAATTTTATGAAAGAGTCACGAGTGATTACTAAGTGACTATCTTGGCTATCAACTTCATTATCACTATTCAGTGAAGTTTCGGGTGTTTGTAGAGCTTGTGCTCTTGTAACTACTGCATTTGTAGCTTGCATGTTATTATCTTCCCAAGCAGCAATCTGCTGTGGGGTACACTCCCTAACTCCGTGAATACGACCAATAATAAGGTCCGCAATAGGATTAGGTAAGAGACAAGCATGCACATCTCCAGTAAAGAAAGGAGTGGCAATGCGAATTACAGCAGTAGGATATTTTTCTAGAGTGCCGCCAAATGTGACACATTTAATAACCCTTCCTGTAGCACAAGATGGATCTACAAGCGATTGTCTAACACCAATAGTGGTGCATCCGGAATCGAAAAGTAGTGAGACCGGAGTATCATTAACAAGACCCTTATGTAGAATTAAAGAACCCCTCCCGTCATGCGCAACAGCAGCAGGAAGAGCGGGAAGTGGGTGACCACAACTCAAAGTAGTTATGGTACCCGGTTCGAATAAAGTACTGCATTGGGGGCATTTGTTTGCTCTCTCAAAGTCAAAAGCAGAACCAGTGACAGCGTCAAAGTTTTTACTATCAACAACATGATTACAGGCTCCCTCAGTTTCCTGTTGTACAGCATTAGCCTGCTGATATCTCTTTTTTTTGTGTTGAGATCTACCCCGACTATTATTACCTCTGAAGTTATCAGAGTTATTATTATCTCTGCAGTTATTATTGTCTCTATTGTAATTGTTATCCTGGTTCGAATTCCAGTTTCCACGATTACTATCATGTTCACATTGATGCGAACATCTATTTGTTTGGTTCTGAGGTCTTCGGCAGGAATAACCTCTATTACCATATCCTCTTTTGAAATGCTTATAATTATTAGGGTGATAGTAACGAGTACTATCAGGTTGTCTCCAATTCTTCGAAGAAGAATCACCATGAAATTGATTTCCATGATTTTGACAGAAATTACCGCTACTCTTTCTATCAAAATTTTGTTGGAATCTACGAGCAAAGTTTTGACCATACGGAGCTGCCGAAGCAACTGGTAAACCTTCTTTCACCTTAGAGTTACCCATGGTTATGTGTGGGTGCGCAGTTACGTATTGGCAACAGAAATCTTCCATTTCTTTTATTGTTTTAGGTTTACGTTCATGAAGGAAAGCAAGGAAAGACTCATTGACAGACGACATGACTTTGTCTCTAAGTATTAAGTCCATAAGTCCTTCATAAGTTTTTTCCGTCTTAGATAGTTCAACCCATCGTGAGAAAGTAATGCGTATTCTTGCAATAAACTCGGAGAATTCAACTCCATTTTCAGGTAACATGTTTTTAAATTGTAGACGATAGCCGTCTTCGTTAAGCTGATATTTCTTTAACAAAGCGGCCCTGACAACCTCATAATTGTTCTTGTCAGGTTCATCCACCATATTTAATATACTTAGAGCTTTACCTGTCAGTATCCCTGATAACTGATAAACATATTTTGCTTTGTCTATGTTATGAGCTGTACATGCTTGTTCAAATCTGTCCAGATAGAACATTATGTCATCACTGGAAGGACTAAATGTTGGTAACTTAATCTTAAAAGTATCATTATTAGCCTTACCAGAAGATGAACCCTTGTTTGAATCATTACCATTACTCATGCTCGTCAATTTCAATTTTTCCAACTCTAAAGCTAAGACCTTTTCTTCATGTTCCATTTTTGCTTTCTCTTTCCTCTCATCAGACTCTCTCTGTAATCTTCTTTCCTCAGCCTGAGCCTCTTTTTGAAGTCTTTCATTTTCAGCTTCTTTTTCAAGTCTTTTATTTTCAGCCTCTTTTTCAAGTCTTTTATTTTCAGCTTCTTTTTCAAGTCTTTTAGCTTCTAGCTGTAGCTGGAGTTTTCTTTCCTCAGCTTCTGATTCCCTTTTTTGTTTTTCCATTTCCATTTGGAATCTTTTTTCATCCACCTGCATCTGCAGTTTCTTTTGTTCAGCTTCCATATGCAGTTTCTTTTGTTCAGCTTCCATTGCTTTATCATATCGAGCAGTTGCAAATTCTTCTAACTTATCACCAGTCTTCCCAAGCAATTTACCCTGCTCAATAAAGTGCTCAAATGTAGACATGTTGTCTAACATATGAGTCCAAAACCTGAAATAATTAACTAATTTATTTCAAACCTAAGTGTAACAAGTCTTAATTAAGCACTTGTATATTCACATCACCTTATATTATCCCAGTCTCTGTGGGAAACAAGTCTCCAATCAAAGAACTTGTATATGAAATATCAACAATCAATTCTTGATCATAAGTGCACTTCTCATTCAATAGTGCACGACACTATTCATCATTCATTTATCATCAGTGTAGTAGTAACAGTGCATTAGCATAGCCCATTAACTAATTACTATAACTGTAAACAATGACTATGTAAACACATGCAGAATGTAAACATTGAAAATGTAAACAATACAAACAATGTAAACAATAACAATGTAAACAATAACAAAGATCAGCAACAATACAAAAACGTTCGCAGAAATCAACTAAAAATAAAGCAGAAATTAATGAAATATCACAAAAAATGTGACGATATCTGCGATAGAATTAAACAAAATACATGACACCACAGTGTATAAACAAAAATGTTGTATGAAACTAAATTATAGACAAGAGTAGGCTAACAAATACAAACAAATCAAAACAAAACTAAAGAATGCGAAATAATAACGAAAACAATATTAAAACATGTCATCACAGCTAACATAAATAGCAACAGAAGTCGCTTAGCAAATTCCAGTATCGGAAATTTGCAAACCCTACAGAAAACGCTCACAATAGACGACCTCTATGACGTGGCATAATCTAACGGAGACACCACCCAACCGAGAACCCGCTGAAATATAAACATATAAATATACAAATAACATATAAACATATAACATATAGAATGAGATGATACACAGAAGACTCAGCAGAAGTATAAGGGCACAGTTTACATACAAACAGGCCACTTAACTTATAGGCTTCCAATCGTAGAACAGCAGAAAAAACGGATGTCAATCAACGTCCTAAAGAGCGAAGCTCCAACGATGATGGCACATCTGAACTGCTTCCACTGCTAACACGATGGTACAAGAGCTTCTGAAATACTGTGTGTTGAGTTGTTTCGGCACTTGACCTTCTAATCCAAAAGTAAGTTGATGGAAATCGGTACTTGGCCTTCTTCAGAAAACAACCCGTTTCAACCGGCACTTGACCTTCACAAAAACGACAGCACTGGAACCTTGACAGCAGCAACTTGCTTGACTTGCGTAAAAGATAACAGCAGTCCGAGTTATCCGGCAACATGTAACAACGCCGGGTACTGTCAAATTCTTGTTTCCGTCAAAAAGTTGAAATTTTGACTTTTACCGGGCAACGCCGAGTACTTTGAAAATTTTGAAGATGTTGACTGTATTGAAGAATGTTAATTTCTTGAAGGATGCTGATGAATTCTTGTTGAAAATGAAGTGGGTAAGGGACCCCGTGTTTGCTGGTACCAGAATCAAACCAGCTTATGGCCACCAAATGATGCGTGATGCCATATGATGATGGATGGTATCCGCATGTCTGGTTTTGTGTGGTGTGCAGATGTGTTCAGTCAAAACAATGTTCATACAAAAATAACAGGGCAATTGTAACTGTCTTTTTTTCCTTGTTGAGGTGATCACTGGCCCAAGACAGTTTACATGTTGTTAGATGTGTAGTGCGAGCGTATGATGAGTTGAGTGTGGGTGCGAATGAAGACGCGAATGTGTTTAGGCTCGTATAGATGTAGATCCTGCAACCCATACTCTCACATGCAGTAATCAAGGATGCTTTGACACTGCAGGCATGTTTCAAGACATTTATTGACGGGAACACACATAATATCAACAGGAACAGTCAGTGTAACAAGGTCATGCTGACCTGACATCGATAGGTATACATTTGGCATTCAAAAAGGTAAACATCAGAATAGACGTGCATGGTCAATAGCAAAGTTCTTCAATAATGACAGTTCGTAGCGTCGCCCTTGGCGTCTCTGACTAAACGCGTCAGATGCCTTAGTTACCTTGACACACAGGTGCAACTTGGCACTCCCTGCCAATTGCACATATCAGGCTGTAGTATAATAGCCGGAAGCACAGGCCTCGTCCTAACGTCGGCCGTGTACTTCTGTTAAATAGGTTATCATCAACCCTGCAGTAATACTTATTGTAGATAGAAGTTCCGCCAATCTGCGGCTCCCACAATATATCTTCGTCACTGGATTTCTGGACAATATAAGACTAACAGTCTTGGATGGCTACCTCGAGCACAAATATATAAGTTCTGAAATGGCGGATCCGTGAACTGCTGTTCACCCTAGGTAATCCTTTACATGTTCTGCCACCGAAAAGCGTAATAATGCATAAAGGTCGGTATTACCTGGTAAATGAATCCTCAGAACTACACAAGGAATTCTGTCGTCATCCCGACGCACAGAGATTCACTGGGGAAAACTGCCATAGCAGTTACTTCGAAGATTCTCCCCGAAAAACAATGGACTCTTGGTCCCTTCAGAAAAACAGGACCTCCCGGCTTCCCGGAAGTATATCTCACTCCCGCTTAAAAAACCTTCCCATAGGCCTACGCCGAACTGTCAACCTCTGACCCTAAAGGTCAAACACAATGAATGAATAAACAAGGGAAGACAACCCCTAATCACCCTGACATCGCAGGTAAAGACACAATTATACTTATGATACAAACATAAGCAAATAACTTGACAGATGACTCCGTCGAAAATGACAGCAACATTACTACCACCCCCCTGTAAAAAAAAAATGCAATTTTTTTTTTTTAATATGTTCATGAGCAAGATAGCACCAGTATCACTTCTGTGCTCATGCAAACAATGAACCTAATATCAGGTACAATAGAAGAGGGTACAAATCATCTCCCAACATAGGAGAAAATATTTCCTTTAAGCCAAACAAACTAAGGGATACCATTCAAGAAACCTAAGTTGCTGGCAATACCAATCATATATCAAACATTACTAAATAATATAATCATAGCAATATACAAATGTCAATGCTATTTTAGCAACATATCACTGATGGATGGACAAAATGAAATTTGTTAAATTATCTAAACATCATCCAAATACATTTGTATTACAACATATTATGATATTAAGGACAGACCTAAGTCTGAAAATATATCAGGAAAAACTAGGACACAAGATTTAACTGGAATCATGTGGGCATCTAGACAATATGTCCGCCATCACATTATCCGAACCACGGATAGCTCGCACCGTGAAATGGAAAGGCTGAAGAGCAATAGCATAACGAGTAGATCTCGAGCTCTTCAAATCCTTACTTTGCATAGCCGTAAGAGCTTTTTGGTCGGTTTCCATAAAGAAATGCGCGCCCAGAAGGAACCTTTGTAGCTTAAGAATGGACCAAACCATAGCCAACAATTCACGGTCCAAAACCGAGTAATTCCTTTCTGCCGCATTCAGCTTCCTAGAAATATACATTACAGGATGCAGAGTTCCTGAATATTCCTGCATTAGTGCCGCTCCAATGCCAGTGGAAGAGGCATCACTACGAAGGACAAAAGTCTTATCAATCGTCGGTAGTCTTAAGATAGGATGAGA
This sequence comes from Oreohelix idahoensis, assembly GCA_024509875.1. Taxonomy (NCBI): domain Eukaryota; kingdom Metazoa; phylum Mollusca; class Gastropoda; order Stylommatophora; family Oreohelicidae; genus Oreohelix; species Oreohelix idahoensis. The sequence goes on along the minus strand of JAMPIV010001256.1, from coordinate 357,383 downwards.
TGAGAACAAATTCTTAACCTGATCCAATGAAGATTGGCATTCTTGGGACCAACGCACCATATTAGGAGAACCTTTTTTCAATAACGTTGAAAGTGGTGCCATAATGGAGGACAGATTCTCAATGAATCTTCCATAGAATTGTATCAATCCCAAGAGACTACGCACTTGCTTTTTTGTCTTCGGAACCGAGATATTTAATATCTTTGAAATGTTTTGGTCCTCTGTCTTCAACAGACCATGACCAACTCGATGACCTAGGAAGGAAATTTCACTAAACCCAACAAAAGCTTTAGAGGGTTTAGCAGTCAAACTATGCTCACGTAGAGTAGATAGCAATTCCTTCAGACCCACATAGTGTTCTTCCCAAGTATCGCTGAAAAGACAGATGTCGTCTAAATATGCAATGACATCTGCACGATCTGATAGAATTCGTCGCATCATGCGCACGAAAGTCGCTGGGGCGTTCATAAGCCCGAAAGGCATAAAATTCCATTGAAACAGACCCCTAGGTGTCGAAAAAGCAGTGAGAGGTTTGGCGTGTTCCGTCAATGGGACTTGCCAATAACCTTTCGACAAGTCTAGTTTAGTAAAGAATTTAGCTTTAGAAAGTCTAATAAGTAGATCATCTAATAACGGCATAGGTTCAGCATCGAACTTCGTAACTTGATTTAATTTGCGATAATCAACGCAAAGACGTATGTTATTGTCTTTCTTTCGAACAATAACTATCGACGAAGAATAAGCTGAAGTGGATGGTTCAATTATTTGTAGTTGAATCATTTCATCCAATTCTTTCTCGACTTGTGCTTGAAAATGAATAGGTATTGGGTATGGTCTTACTCTGATCGGATTACGATCAGTAAGTATGATGTCATGTTCTATGACATCTGTGTGTCCAGGAATGTCGGTAAGGACATCCTGATATGATTGTAACGTAGAGGATACTTGACGTTGTTCCTCAAAAGACAAGTTAGAAGAGACTGTAACGTCTCTCCACGATTCCGTTGAAGTAAGTGGAATCGTAGGAAGAGGTAAGTTCACGTCAGAAAAAATAGTTTCCTCATCCTGTATAACGGACAGGGATGAGATGTGACCATGTTGAACTGGAGAGTCGTCCGTCGCCTGGAAAATAGGCTGTAAATAGTCTGGACGTTCAATAAACTCTGTTAGCATATTTATATGGAAGGTTTTATGCCTTCCATCCACATCGACAATATAGTCGACATCAGAAATTTTCGAGACTATAGTGTATGGACCCTTCCAAGAAATGAGAAGTCTATTCTCTCTTGAGGGCAGTAAGACATATGCTTTGTCTCCAGGACAAAGTTGACGTAGGCGTCTTTTCTTATTAGCAAATCGCCTAGCTTTTTCTTTCGCAAATTCGGAAGATGAAGTTGCTAACCTGCACGATTCGATAATCTTTTCTCTAAGAGCTATAACATATTCATATGACGATTGTGTATCATCGTCAATATTATCGGAAGTTATCAAATCGTGTAACAAGGACATTGGCCCGCGCGGTTGCGCGCCAAAGACAAGTTCGAAAGGAGAAAACCCTGTATGCTCGTTGGGAACCTCTCTATAGGCAAAGAGGACTGCAGGTAAAACCCTGTCCCAATCTTCAGGATGATCCTCCGTTATCTTGCCAAGTAAGTTCTTTAGTGTCCTGTTAAGACGTTCTACCAATCCATTGGATGATAAATACTACTGAGAGACCTTTTAATGTCTAGCGTAGCCATTACCTGAGACATAACGTCCGAAATTAACTGAGTGCCGTGATCCGACAGTATTTCTCCGGGGAATCCCAGACGAGAAAATACGAGCCAAAGAGCATCAGCGATATCGACAGTTGATATGCTCTTCAGAGGAATAGCCTCTGGCCAACGCGTGCACATGTCCACGCAAGTGAGGATAAATTGGTGTCCTCTGGCTGACTTAATTTTGAACGGACCAATGATGTCTATAGCCATTTTCTGAAACGGCCGAATCGGAATATCTGCAGCCTGAATAGGAGCAGCATGTCTCGGACCCCTAGACTTGACCTCTTGACAAATTTTGCAAGATCGGCAATAAATTCGGATGTCTTTATTCACGAATGGCCAAAAGAATGACGCAAGGACTCTAGTTTTAGTTCTGGAAAAACCCATGTGTCCCGCACACTGAGAATCGTGTGCATGCCGAAGAATTAAGGCTCTCATACACTTAGGCACAAGAATTTGCGAGTGCATAGACTTGTCCGAGTGTTGTACCATTCGTACCAATATACCATTCTTCATAGTGATATACGATTTGTGATTCGTATTTTGATTGGGATCCCCTTTCTTTGCAAGAAGGAAGTATTTCTTCAAAGAAGGATCCTCTTCTTGACGTTTAACAAACGAGTCATGGGAAATCACCAAGTGCTCGTCTTGGCTATCAACTTCATTACTATTATCAGATGAAGTTGGGGGATTAAGAGCTTGAGCTCTTGTCACCACTGCATTGACCGTTTGAATGTTTTTTTCTTCCCAACTAGAAATTTGTTGCGGGGTGCATTCCTTAACCCCATGAATACGACCGATTATAAGATCCGCAATAGGATTAGGAAGAAGACATGCATGGACATCTCCTGTGAAGAAAGGAGTGTCAATCCTAATAATAGCAGTAGGATAGCTTTCCATAGTACCACCAAATGTAACACATTTGATTGTTTTTCCAGTGGCACAGCAAGGATCTATCAGAGACTCCTTAACCCCGACGGTAGTACATCCCGAATCGAAAAGTACTGAGACTAGCCTATCATTTATTAGACCTTTATGTAAGATGAGAGATCCTCTCCCATCATGCGCAACTGTAGCAGGTAGAGCAGGAAGAGGGTGACCACAACTTAGCGTAGATACAGTTGATGAGTCAAACAATGTTAAGCATTGGGGGCATTCAGTTGCTCTCCCAAAATCGAAAGCACAACCAGTGATAGCCCTAGAGTTACCACTATCATTTACTGTATTACAGGCTCCATCAAACTCTTGTTGCGCAGAGTTTGCCTGTTGGTAAGGTCTTTTTTTGTTAAACCTAGGTCTACCTCGATTATCATTTCCCCTGTAATTATTTCGACTATCATTTCCCCTGTAATTGTTATCATATTGCCTATTGTAATCATCATTCCGGTTTGAATCCCGGTTTCTAAATTCACCATCGTCATAATCTTGACGTCGAGAATGATTACCTCGAAAATTTGAATAGTTATTATTTGGATAGCCTTTACGAAAGTGTCTCAAATTATTACCACTAAAATTACGAGAACTACCATCTTGTCTCCACTGCATAGACGAAGAACCATCATGTGTTGGATTACTCCGCTTCTGAGTGTAATTTTGATTACTTCCCCTATTCCAATTTTGTTGAGCACCCTGAAATTTTTTTCTGAAATTAGGGCCATATGGTGTTGCCGAAGCAGCTGGCAACCCTTCTTTCACTTTAGAATTGCTAACTGTAGCATGGGGATGTGCTGTGGCATACTGACAACAGTATTCCTCCATTTCTTTTAAGTTTTTAGGCTTACGCTCATGAAGGAATGCAAGAAAAGAATCATTAACAGATGACAAAACCTTATCTCGCAATAATAAGTCCATTAGACCTTCATATGTTTTCTCAATCTGAGACAACTCAACCCATCGTGTAAATGTACGACGTGTCTTTGTAACAAAATCAGAGAAATCTACTCCATTTTCTGGCAACATTGTCCTAAAACGAAGACGATAGTCTTCTTGTTTTAATTGGTATTTTTTTAGTAATGCTGCCCTGACAACATCATAATTAGTCCTCTCATGTTCGTCTATTGTCATAAGAGTAGTCACTGTGTCACCTGTAAAAAATGGCATCAGTTGTTCAACATATTTTTCCTTTTTTATGTTATGCGTATCGCACAAAAATTGGAATCTATCTAGATAATCTGCTACGTCATCCTTTAAAGGATTGAAATGAGGCAATTTAATCCTACTAACAAACTCCTTTGTCGTACTCGAAGTTGTTTGCTGAGCACCCGTACTCGCCAATTTCAATTTCTCTAACTCCAAAATTGCGAGTTTTTCATCAAGTTCCATCTTCTGTTTTCTTTCCTCATGTTCCATTTTTCTAATTTCAGCCTCAGCAGCAGCTTGAAGTTTTTTTTCCTCTGCAGCAGCTTGAAGTTTTTTTTCCTCTGCAGCAGCTTGAAGTTTTTTGTCTTCCATTTCCATCTGGAATTTTCTTTCATCAGCTGCAGCTTGAGCTTTCCTCTCCTCAGCAGCAGCTTGAGCTTTTCTCTCCTCAGCCTCTCTTTGATACCTTCTTTCTTCAAGTTCTAATCTTCTATTCTCAGCTTCTAGCTTCTTTAGTTCAGCTTCTGCTTTCAATTTAATTTCCTCTTTTTGTTTCTTTTCTTCTGACTTTAATGCAATGGCGAATTGAGCAGATGAATATTCTTCCAATTCTTTACCAGACTTACCAAGGGTCAACCCTTGCTGGATGAAGAAATCCAATGTAGACATTCTGTCTAATGAGATCAGAAACCTGAAAAAAATTAAATAAATTACCTTATCCCACTTCAATGGGAGACAAGTCTGAAATGCTAGACTTGTATACTCACTTCACTTTATTTTACTGTCTTAATCTTTGTAGATAACAAGTCTTTTATCAAAGAACTTGTATAAATATCTTATATAATATTATTTAACAAACTCTATATGAAGAGTCTACCTTATCAATAATATCAAAACATGACCAAGTATGTGTATGTAGACTGTGCATGACAGTAATGTAGTACAACCAAAAAAAAAATACAAAGACAAAAATACAAAACAATACAAATGGCAACACTGTTTTAACCAAAAATGTGTAGAGAAATACACAAGAAAGGAGAGACCTACAGAATACAAACAAAACAAATCGACAATCAAAACTGAAAAACAGACAAAATATTACAAAAACAACGTTAAGTACAATTACATCACAGCTAACATCAATAGCGACCAATTGTCACTAGCAAATTTCCAAATTAAGAAAATTTGCACCTACAGACCGCTTACAGTAAGCCTCGATCAAGTGGCATATTTACCGTAAGACCCACCAACCGAAAAACCCGCAGAAAAATACACAAAACAGTAGAAGTGACATAAACATATAGCAATCAATTTCAATGTGTTGCAGAACAAGTTCAGTCACAGCTGAAACTAAAATAAATTTCTTGCTCCTTGCGAACACAGAAACGAAATGTCAAACGCGCACTGAACGTCAAATCCACTGTAACATAAAGTGGTATTCACGAACCAAAGTTACTATGACCTTCTCAAATTAGGGCTTGCACATTGAATGTTTACAATTTCACGTACTGTTTACAGACACTTGACCTCCAACAATGTAGCTTGAATGCTCTGACCTAGAAAAGTCTGTTGTTGAATGAAACGTGTAACAACCCGCAGTACTGTTTACAATAGGAACCCGCCTTCTATGCAGTTATGGTCCACGTAGCAAATGCCTAGTAGTTCACTTCAGTACTTGTCTTGTTATGCTTTATGTAGCATTATAATATAAATGCTCGTACTGTTTATTTGTGTCAACCGTTGATGACCTATATCTGTCCTGTTGTAGCCAAAACTTGCAAGTGTAGAATTAGCGCTGTGTGTTACGGCTGTCCCGTGTGTAGCTTAGACCTACAGATCAGAAGTGTAATGTGTACTTGTCCTTCTTGTAACTTTCTCGACAAAACTGGAGACATCATACATGTAACAGCCAACCAGGAATGTAAATTTCTGGATCCATAAATGTCAACAATAATGTCAAATGCTCGCTCTGTTCTTTTTAAACCCACAGATCTGGTCCATCAGAAATGTAAGTTTCTAGGCCACATTGGCGACAAGAAATGTATCATAAGAGCCCACGTAACTGGTCCACCAGAAATGTAACTGTCTTTTTTTTCTTGTTGAGGTGATCACTGGCCCAAGACAGTTTACATGTTGTTAGATGTGTAGTGCGAGCGTATGATGAATTGAGTGTGGGTGCGAATGAAGACGCGAATGTGTTTAGGCTCGTATAGATGTAGATCCTGCAACCCATACTCTCACATGCAGTAATCAAGGATGCTTTGACACTGCAGGCATGTTTCAAGACATTTATTGACGGGAACACACATAATATCAACAGGAACAGTCAGTGTAACAAGGTCATGCTGACCTGACATCGATAGGTATACATTTGGCATTCAAAAAGGTAAACATCAGAATAGACGTGCATGGTCAATAGCAAAGTTCTTCAATAATGACAGTTCGTAGCGTCGCCCTTGGCGTCTCTGACTAAACGCGTCAGATGCCTTAGTTACCTTGACACACAGGTGCAACTTGGCACTCCCTGCCAATTGCACATATCAGGCTGTAGTATAATAGCCGGAAGCACAGGCCTCGTCCTAACGTCGGCCGTGTACTTCTGTTAAATAGGTTATCATCAACCCTGCAGTAATACTTATTGTAGATAGAAGTTCCGCCAATCTGCGGCTCCCACAATATATCTTCGTCACTGGATTTCTGGACAATATAAGACTAACAGTCTTGGATGGCTACCTCGAGCACAAATATATAAGTTCTGAAATGGCGGATCCGTGAACTGCTGTTCACCCTAGGTAATCCTTTACATGTTCTGCCACCGAAAAGCGTAATAATGCATAAAGGTCGGTATTACCTGGTAAATGAATCCTCAGAACTACACAAGGAATTCTGTCGTCATCCCGACGCACAGAGATTCACTGGGGAAAACTGCCATAGCAGTTACTTCGAAGATTCTCCCCGAAAAACAATGGACTCTTGGTCCCTTCAGAAAAACAGGACCTCCCGGCTTCCCGGAAGTATATCTCACTCCCGCTTAAAAAACCTTCCCATAGGCCCACGCCGAACTGTCAACCTCTGACCCTAAAGGTCAAACACAATGAATGAATAAACAAGGGAAGACAACCCCTAATCAACCTGACATCGCAGGTAAAGACACAATTATACTTATGATACAAACATAAGCAAATAACTTGACAGATGACTCCGTCGAAAATGACAGCAACAGCAATCCACATAGGACGTCAGTAAACTCACGACGTATAAAGTCAATGATTCTTGTAACAGCCGTTGACGTTTTTCTTCATTATTTATTGTGGACGCCACAGTGACAAAATGGTTACGCGAATATGTAGGCACATCAAACAGTCATTATCACAGCAACATTCAATACAGCAATAGACGGTAGACAGCATTACAATGATGAGTCAGATGCATGTTATATTTCATAGTGCTGTAAATGTAGTCAGGTGAAAAACTCCATCCTTTTCTATAACAGCCAGGAGATAACCAGATATATGAGATCAGTTCACTCTCCTTAGTCTGACTTCAGCAAGACAGACACGTCTGCCGAAGTATAAATAATGTCCTCAAAAATATCCTCTAGATAATAAAGGTTTTTCAAACCTAGTTCATTTAACAAAGTAGCAAGTAATGGTCCTTGGAACCTGCATCAACCGATGCAGCACAATACAGCGACATGTGAGCTAGGAAAACATCTCGTGACGACGACTTTCGAAGACAGGCTATGAACCAGAAATCGTTCACGACCAAAAATCGATAGAGTTAATGAAAATGTCAATTTACCTTGCTTTCAAGAAATACAGAAATATCACGCCTCCCGGCATGTGCAAATACACTAGAGGTATTATCCCGAATAAACGAAATATCCATAAGAGGACTACACATCCCTGACAGAACAAAAAAAATAGCGGAGATCCCCTCTTCAACGAGGCATCTCTTTCGCCATTCCAAATCGCTCACTCCACTAGTGGTGGGCGGAAACCGATCGACCAAGAAGCAAGACAAGTCATGCGCAGTCCAGCGCAAAAAAACCACAGCTCAAACTTAACTGCATTCGATACCAACGCGAGAAGACAAATGCTTACCGAGAAAAGTGACAATAAATTTCAAGCAGTTGTTGCCCTTGCGTTATAAAATAGATATTGAAATAAAACGATGTTGCGAGAATTTATCACGCAACACCACATAGACGGGTCAGATCTCTTTGACCATACAACACATCTTACCAAGTTGGTTTCACATAGGATAAGTTCCCCCAGACTACATATTCTGAAATATGTTCATTAGCTTCCTGTCATAGAATAGGATAGGTGATATGTTCCACTGATCTCAATACTTGATCCGCCCTTCATAATCCTTGCTGGAGTTTATGTATTTTGTTTGTCTCAAGACCCTGAACTGGGGCGGGGGGTCTAGAGCGAATCCTTACTTGTTGTAAGGGATAGATTTTGATATGGCAGTATCAAATCACTCGAAACATTAAATACATATTAAAATATACAAAGAAATAATTTCAGTCTTACCAGAATTATGAATATAGAACACAGTTATCTGCTAGCAAAACTCAGCTGAGCTGCTGGCTTTAGTATGGCGTCCCTCTAAATATTTCAATTAGCTTCTGGGAAATACACCACTGAATTATTTACTGTGTCTACTAGGACAACTTATGACGAATGGCAAAAATGCGCGTCTGAGCGCCGATAATATATTCATCTATGGCCAATCACCGCCTTTTTTCCTTTTCAAATTCAAACCTCCTACCAAAAGTCATTTCAGTCATACCTCAGTCAAGTATGTATTATTGTCTGTTGGTCCGTCTGTCTCTACTTGCGTTTCACAAAAAAACACACTTGTTTTTTGAACCAACTCTGCCCTCCCCTACACAATTTTGCCTTTAAAGTTATTTTTAGCCACAGTTCTCCACCCCATCCCCTCTCTTTCATTCCAACTAGATTTTAGCAGTTTTTGAAAATTAGGGACATTTTTTGTTTCAATGCAGTCGCTCGCTGATATGAACAACACAGTCTTTTGTCAATATCTTTCTTATTATCTATCCGTCTGTATAATTGAAAGCATATTATTTCACTGCTCAAGATGGGCCATCCGGCCAGCCAGGTTTTATATTCTTAACATTATTATTAAGAAAAAGTTACTTTTCAAGGTTAGTTGGTTTTTTGAAATATTTTCGAGTATCTTCTGTAATGCGTTCGTCACTGCATTCAAATAAACGGACTAAGTTATCGCAAAAGCGTCCAAGAAATGACTGTTGCGTATAATAGCTAAGGTCCCTTTTGTCGATTTCTTTACCTTGTGTCAACTTGGGGACGTGAATTTTTTTTTTCTTCCCCCCCCCCCCCCCAATTGCGTCTTTTAGCCTTGCTAGTTTTAAGCACGTGTTCAGTCATATTTTTTCCTTTTGATCTCCGTTCTCATCCCGTTCCAAGGGTAAACGTTTTGCCTTCACGTCTAACAATTTAATTTCCATGGCGGGTGGTGACCCGCGGCGTTGGCGATCATGTATTCTAGTAGCTTACGCATTATTTTTTATCCCTACATTTTATCTTTGGAGATATTTTAACGTTGTATCACGGTTAATTTTATCACAGTGTGAAGAGATGAATAGTCTTCATTCTACCCTGCTCCTTCATACACAAGAAAGGTGGCTCTCTCGTGGTAAAGTCCTTACCCGGCTGTTCGAACTTAGACATGAAGTCCAACTTTTGTTTGAAGACCATCCTTTCCAACTTACTTCAAAGTTACACGACTGTGATTGGCTTCAGAGTCTTGCATACTTATCGGATATTTTCCTACAAATAAACAAACTAAATTTGGCACTTCAGAATAGCTCGGTAACGATCTTCAATGTTTCAGACAAAATTGAATCTACGATTAAAAAATTACATTTTTGGAGGTCGTGTATTGAAAAAGGCCAACCTGAGGTATTTGAAACTCTGCACAATTTCCTATCTGAGAACGAGCTGCACCTCTCCCAGGAAATGAGCGAGGAAATAATTGAACACTTGAAAGGGCTAAAATCATCTTTCGAGAAGTATTTTCCGAAACCTGGAAAAGAGAACTACTGGCTTGTAAATCCCTTTGAAGAAGAATATTTCCAAGCAGCCACATTATCAATCAACGAAAAAGAGAAGTTGATTGAATTTTCGACTGATACTACTTTAATAGCTGAATTCAAAGGAAAATTCCTTATTAACTTTTGGGGAGACATCAGCAGAGAATATGAACAGCTGACCGACAAGGCGCTTAAGTTTCTGTTGCCATTTACAAATACTGAGCTGGTGGAGAGGGCTTTCTCTTCTTATACCTTTATAAAAAATAAATACCGTAGTAAACTGAATGCAGGTCCAGAATTGAGACTGTATCTTACATCACTTGAACCTGATTTCAAAAAACTATGTGCCTCAAAACAAGCTCAAGGATCGCACTGAACATTTGTCATGGTCACGTGACATGTGTGTTATAAAAAGTGATTTCAACTTTTAACAATAACAACGTTATTATTATTATTATTAAATTAAATGTGTTAATTTTTATTGTAACTTCTGATTTTTTTAATGTAAAAATAGTTGCACTGTTTGTTCACCTTTTTATTACATTGTTTTTAATCCCGTGGTTGGCCCCTTTATTTCTGGTTATAATTTATAAATTTTGAATAACAGCAACTATATTAATTTCAAATATTTTGCTAATATTAGGGGTACAATTTATAGAAATGGGCTGCCAAGGGGTACGCATGTGAAAAAAGGTTGGGAACCGCTGACCTAGAGGATGCTTTTAACAGTGTGAACTTTGCAATATTAATAAACTGTGTAATGGCTTGCAGTGTTAACCCTTGGCTTACAAGCTGGATAGCAGCTGCCTTAACTGAGAGATCAGTGGCATTACGCTTGGGAACATGGACATCAGACCCAATGCCCATTTGCCCGGGACTACCCCAGGGTTCTCCACTATCACCGGTGCTGTTTAATATCTATACAGCGGAAGTAGTACCATTCAGCCAAATGGGTTGGGACGAACACTGGCTTTTGCTGATGACATACTCATTTATAGAACTGGATCTGACCGACTGTTGAGGATTGTTGCATGGGTTGCGAGCATTTTGGTTTGAACTTGATTCAGATGGTCGCACCATGCAACACCTCACTAGACCGAAATGAAATAGTTCGCGTGTGGCGATGCATGACGCGTTAGACTTAGTTACGGAGAGTCGACATGTGGCCTTAGGGCATAAAGCAGTGTTTTATGATTATGTGTGGTTAGCCCACTAAATGATATAAGTGTAGGCTTGAATAGCCAATGGTAAATGTAAGGTATAAGGACGTTCGAGTCCAGAATATATGGTACGCGTTTTATCGGTGGATAACGCATAGACTAAATGAATATAATACGGTGTGTGTAGATTAAGGTTAACAGGTTAAAGTATGGCAGACTATGATGGCGGGAGCAGCCAAATTAAATATGAGAAACTAGCCAGAGATTTAATAAATAATAAGGCTCCTAAGAGAGAAGCTAAAGATATGGTAACCTACTGAAATACGTTCACTGCGTAATTATTATAAAGAAGCTAACAGTGCTAGATATTACAACTCTGAAGAGTTAATGAGCTAAAGTAACGGTTCACTTGACCGTGTGGAGGTCAAACAGTTGAGGCTAATGTACAGTGTGTTCGCTACTGCCTATATGATATATGAACCTTATGTTTTCGTCGTCAATTATCATACGATGTTGTATGCATGGATAATAAATGCAAAAGTCGTCATTCAGGCATTCCTGTCGATTGCTTGTGAGTTACAGAAGTTTGTGCTGCATACTTAAGCACTTCTGTTCTTCGTTCAAGAGTTCTGATCGACCATGTTGGGTTGATTACACACACACACACACCGAAGAGATATCAAGAAACTTAGACGACAGACTAATGGGTATAATACGAGTATAATAAGAACCAATATGCTTGAATATCCGGAATCCAATATTATTGCAGAAACCCACAGTTACGGCAATATACTAACTTTACTGCAGTAAAACGACAGTCCAGTCAGAGGAGATAGCCAAAGCAAGAGTAATATGCCCACATAGAAAATAAAGTGAGGAGATGATGTTAATATATATCGAAACCCATTATGTGATGGGATCGATAAAGGACCAACAATATCTACTGCAATTTTCTTAAACGGTCGTTCAGGCACGTCAGTAATTTGTAAGGGTGCTGTATGGAATCTGCCCTTACGCGATATACTCTGGCATGTTGTACAAGATCTACAATACAATTTTGTGTCTCTATTAACACCAGGCCAATAAAATTGTGACGTAACTCTAAATAAAGTTCTTCTAATGCCCATATGACCTGCCATAGGAGAGTCATGACCTGTTTGTAATACTAATGGTCTGTACTCTTTTGGAACCACAACCTGATGTATAACAGAAATACCATCATCAAAATATCTGGTCGATACCGATTTCTTAATTTGAAACCAATGTTTAGATGATCTTGTGTGTTGAATTACCTTCTGCTCTGCTAAGGCAAATAAACGTTGTAGAGACGTATCATTTTTCTGCTTCTCTGCAAAAGCAGCCGGTGTTTCGGCACCAACGTCCTGAGACATAATCTGATCTATAATAGGAGTAAGTGGTGTAGCCGGGTCTGCAGCTAACTGTTGTGCTCTAGTTACAACAGCATTTGCCACCAGTGGGTGCGAATCAACCCACATTGCAATCTCATCAGAAGTGCAATCTTTAACTCCTGGTAGATTCCCTACAATTATTTCAGCTATAGGATCTCTCAATCCACAGGCATCCACTATGCCTGTAAAGAATGGTGTATCAATGTGAACCCGTACCACCGGGAACCATTCCACAGTGCCACCAAAAGTAACACATTTAACAGATTTCCCTGTAAATGCGGAGGCATCAATTAGCTATTTCCGAATTCCGACAGTGGTACATTCGGTGTCCCTCAAAACTGTTACTTTCTGTCCATACAAAAATCCTTGATATAGTGTGAGACGTCCCAAGTTCTCACACAAGGACATTGCAGGAATGGTGTGACCACAACGAAGTGTAGTTTTAGTCTCCGATATCTGTTGTGACTGACAAACATAACATGTGTCATCTCTTATAGAACATGCATTGGCATGATTTGTTCTATCTTTATCATCATCCTTATTAACATTACAAGCATTAGCATGCCTATGTTTACTTTTATCTCTCGAGTGAGCTCGGAAATGACCTGTCATTTTCTTGAAAGACTTATTCTTACTATAAAAATCTGAAGAATCATCATTCTTAGAGTCCCTACCATAAGAGGATCTATGTTTATGACAACCCTGGTGATCTGAATCATCATACTCTCTGCCTTTGTGATACCCACGATCATGAGGTGAATAACCTCGATAACCTCGTCGATAAAAATTTGAGGGCGAGCGTTGACGAGGGAAGTTGTAAGACCCCCTACATGATTGACGAAAATCGGGACGATAACGTCCGTCAGCGCTCTTCGATCGAGGTCGGTGATCATAAGTTCTATGATCGTGGTGAGCCGCGCACGCAGGCATACTCTGGGAATACTCACGCTGTCAGTAACACAATGTGAACGACTAGAACGCATTCAAAATGAAGGGATGCGTATAGTCTTGGACTGTACGCGAGATACCCCCATTGTTTTTCTTCTTCTTCTTCTTTCGTTCGCTTGAAATATATTGTCTATATCTGCAATGTTGTTTCTTGTATAAACTTCACTGTCTTTTGTAGTTCATACAGGGGTCCATATAGTTTTGCTTCCAGTGTTGTTTCTCTGGGCCAGTGGGTTTGCCTCAATATATCATATTCGGGGCAATCTTGCAGTACGTGCTCCGCTGTCTGGGGTGCCTGTCCACATGTACACATGGCTGAATTGCCAATCTTGAATTTTGTATACATGTGGCTGCGGAGGCGGTTGTGTCCTGTTCTGAGGCGCAGAATGACTATTTGTTCTGATCTGTTCATAGCTTGGTAGTCATCCTGCGTTGATGTTGGTGGCTTTCTGATAGATTTGATCATCTTTTTCTTCTGATGGTACGTTACTGGTACATCCGGTTGTTCGTCTGCAGCACCTTCTTTAGCCAGTCCGTCTGCTCTCTCGTTTCCTGGTATTCCACAATGAGACGGTATCCACTGCATGGCGACCCTGCGCTGGTTGCACAGTTCAGAAAGTAGGGCCTGTATAACTGGCAATTTTCTGGACTGAAGTGCTTGGAGTGCTGATCTTGCATCTGTCAGGAATACTACAGGCTGTGGACCGAGATTGGTGTTCAGTAGTTTCTCAGTTGCCACCTTGATTGCCTGGACTTCTGCATCATAGTTGTTACAGAATTTCCCCGTTGGTACTCTGACCGTATCCCTAGTGTTGTTTGGGTATTCTATGTACACTCCTGCTCCTCCATTCTTTACTGCATTCTGTGCTGACCCATCCGTGTATACTCGGACCCAGAGGTCCTGTGGGTATTTATCATCCAGGAAACTGAGAGTGACTGTCCTACGTTGCACGCTGTTCTGTTCATCCCTGTCGAATATTCCTTTCACTTTTGTGTGGATGTGTACTGGTAGTCCATGCTCCTCTCTCCAAGGGGTTTGTTCTGGCACAGACTTTAGAGGGCTGTTAACTTCAGGCAGGTCTGAGGTTTGTCTACGAAATCGTTTGGCCTGGTGGATAAAGCTGCTTCTTTTCAGTCGCCCCATTGCTAGGTTTTGGAATCTGTCCTTCATTGGATGGCTCGGCATACAGAGGAACTTTTCTGCCTGTGTTAGCACTTTCGTGTCTCTGCGTTCTCTCAGTGCTTGTATCCTCCCCATTTTCTCCATCTCCACTATAGGCGTTGATTTCATTGCCCCCGTGATGACCCTAAGCGCCTGGTTTTGCACCTTATCTAGCTCTTGTAATGTGGTGTTTGATGCTGGACACCACGCAGCTGACCCATATTCCAGGTGTGGTCGTATGCCCTGCTGGTAAACTTTACTAAGTATTTTCCCGCTGGCTCCCCATGTGGTTCCACTTAGTTTTCTCAGGATGGCTAGCTTCCTCCTGGCCTTTGTTGCTGCCTTGTTGATGTGCTGCTTCCATGTCAGCCTATCATCGAATGTAACTCCGAGATAGGTGGGTTGTTTATCTTCTCTCAGGAGCTCTTTGTTTATCTTGATGACACCAGCTTTTTGTTTGGGAGAGAGGGTGAAGAGCGTAGTGCTGCACTTGTCTGTGTTGATGCTGACACACCATCTATTTGCCCATGAGGTTAAGGCATCTATAGCTCTTTGTAGCAGTTTGGTGGCCACTGTTGCATGCTCATCTGTGCACCATATTACCAGGTCATCAGCGTACATTGCCACTTTCATTCCATGTGGTAGTTCAGCAACCAGGTCATTGATGTAGACTAGGAAAAGTGTGGGGGACAGAACCCCTCCCTGAGGGACGCCATGACGCAGTAGAATTTTCTTACTCTTGAGGCCATCTAGTTGTACTCGGGCTCTTCTGTTATGCAAGTATGCTTTCACCCATTTGTACATCTTACCATTCACTCTACAATTTCTCAGTTTCTTCAGAAGCCCTTCTTTCCAAACCTTGTCAAATGCTTTTCTTAGATCTATCCATGCTGCTAGTACCAGTTTCTTATCTTGGAACGCATCCTCAATCTCTTGGGAAAGGTAAGTTGCCTGATCTTCGGTGGAATAACACTGCCTAAAGCCCGCCTGCTGTGGTACAAGAAGGTTTTCACTTTCAAGGTACCACTGTAGCCTGAGGTTGATGATACGTTCCATTGTTTTGCAGAGGCAGCTTGTAAGGCTGATTGGTCTGTAGCTGGAGGCAGTGGAACTGTCTTTTCCTGGTTTTAGGAGTGGTATCATGATTGCTTCCCTCCAGGTCTGTGGAACTCTGCCTGAGTTCCAACAGATATTGAAGATCTGCAGCAGCTTTGTTTTTGCTGCGGTTCCCAAGTTCTTAATCATTTCATTGGACACTCCATCAACTCCTGGCGACTTTCTCATTTTCAATTTGGATATTGCAAGCTCCAGTTCTCTGAATGTGATTGGTGCCTCCATAACTTCAGGTATGGTTCCATCTCGTCCTGCGTGTTGTTTCTCACGAGTCTCCTGTTGCTTCTCTGGGCTAACTTCGATGTTGTTGTCTTTAGCAAAGGGGTCTGCAAAGTGATCAGCTGCCTGTTTTCCCATGAGGATGTTTCCATCTTTGTACAGAGCAATCCTTGAGTTTCTCTCTGTACCTTCATCGTTAAGTTGCTTTACCAGCTTCCACAGTTTCCTCGTATCTCTTTCAAAGTTCAAGGACTCTGTTTTCTCCTTCCAGCTTCTTCGCCTGGCCTGCAACTTGGCCCTTTGAAATTTGGCCTTAGCTTGCTGGTAGTTATTGTGGTGTTCTTGGCATGGACTGGTCTCTGCCTGCTTTCGAGATGTTTCCACGTCGTTGTGCAGCTGCTCTAGTTCACTATTCCAATATGGTTTGTAGTGCTTACGAGCCCCTCTAGGTATTGTTTCACGAGCAGCCTGTAATATGCATCTGCTGAATTCATCAACTAGCTTATTGATGTCTTTGTCTACAGTCAGATCTCTAGCCAGTATACTAGTACGGTGCTGGTACATTGTCCAGTCTGCCTTCTTGTAGTTCCACCTAGAGAGAGTGCTGCTCTCCTTGACAAGTTCATTTTCCACAATTAGGAAGACTGGCCGGTGGTCGCTGCCTCCAAGTTGTTTCCCTACAACGCGTGTGGTGTTCCACTCCAAGCTGGGTGAGTGGAATGCCAGGTCTGGTGTAGAGGTGGTGTGCCATGATCTCGAGTAGAAGGTTGGTGGGTCGATTGGCTGGTTAATCAGGATAAGCCCATTGTCATCCTGCCAGTTTTCAAGCTCCTCACCTCTCCTGTCCATGTGATCATAGCCCCAGCTCTGTGAGTGGCTGTTGAAGTCTCCGCATACAATCAGTCTTTCTTTTGCTGGGATTGTATCTAGTGCCAGTGGGCGGTCGCTCGGACAGTAGTAGTTGAGCAGGTGGAATTCTGAACTTTCTGTCCTGAGATGAAGCATCTGGTATTCCGCCCCCTCCATATATGTTTCAAGCTGACATGCACTGATGTTATTCCTCACGAGTGTCAGTATTCCACCTTTTCGCCTGTCTATTCGGTCAGATCGGTAGCACTGGTAGCCTCTGATTTTGAAGGCTATGTCTTTGTTGAGGTGGGTTTCTTGCAAGCAACATACATTTACTTGCTCTTCATTCAAGATATTTTCGAGCTCTAATTTTTTGCTGTAGCCGTCTTTTTTACTATTGACGCCTTCAGCATTCCAGTGCATTATTTTAAATGGTCTTTTCTTTGCTTGGCCAGTAGCTCTATTCTCATGCCTCCTGGCTCCCCGGGGCAATTGAGAAGGACCCCCAGTAGTAGGGGTTGGGCCCTTCCGAGGCAGAGGGCCCGGCACTGCGCCTGCCTGGGTGTCCGTCACAGGGCGAGTGCCATAACGTTTTGCAGATATAGGCATACTTCCCATAGCGCTAATGCGTGGCATCCTGATTGCTGTGGTGCGCCTCTTGGCTGGTTGCCTCCGTCTTCAGCACCTTGACTTGCTAGGGCAGACTGTGGTCTTGCTCGAGTCTAGGAGGGCCTGGCCAGTCTTGGTTTTTCAGCCGCTGATGGCTGTACTTGAGCCCCATCTCCACGTCAAGGAGCTGGCCTTGATGGGGACCCCCATTGTGACAATGAGGTACATGTTGGAGGGCTGTCGATACATGTTAGAGGGCTGTCGATTAGATCCAGATATGCGATGGCCCAAGCAAAAGCCTTTATGCGAGTAACCAAAGACAAACGGCACCCCCTGCATGGAAACATAGCTGACATTAAGAGAGCAAGAATAAAGAGAGGGATGTCATGGGTGGCACAGGCAGAGACAAAGATTAAGCAGGTTGCCACAGTTGAAAACATATTCAAAGGGGAAGAGTGGAGTATGTCAGATGAGAACTGGATTAATTACCAGCAAGTCATCATCAGCTTTGGCAGAGAGCGTAGAACTTGGGGCAATGGAAAAGCATAACTGGAAATTAATCAACTGATACATGATCATGCCGGGGATAATGATGCCATTGTGTATACAGATGGGTCTGTGATCCGTGGTGAGAAATCAGGCTGGGGCTTCTCTGCTAGGGTAAAGGGCAGAATCTTCGAGGAACATAGCAGGGCTTACAAGATAACAACTTCCAGTATGAGAATGGAGGTAGAGGCAGTCACTGCAGCCTTAAGGTGGATATCTAAAACTTCATTCTCAAAGGCAGTCATTGTGTTGGACTCTCAGTCCATGCTTCGAAAGGTTCAAAGTGGTTGGTTGCGGCATGAATGGAAAACATTCATGGAAGCTTCGAGTCTACAAGAGCTGGTGTGGATCTACTGAAGAGATCATTTCCTGGTCATGCAGGAGTATGTGGTAATGAGAGAACTGACAAACTCGCAGCAAGAGCACCCACAGTGGGGAAACTGGATATGGATAAGGGAGAGATAGTGAGAACAATTAATGATCGCCTGTTAGAGAATGACACTGCAATAGATGAATCATCAAGGTTAAGACTGTTGGAATATGGCATCAAACGTAAGGCTAGCAGAGATGAACGTATGAGAGGATGCATCCGTGGTGTATACAACCAGTGAGCTACAGGAACAGTTAGCGTTCACACTCTTCGACATATACTGAGGGAGACTGAACACCTATGGGTTTGCCCGGACTGCAGTGATGTCGATTCTGTTCAACAATAACAATTTAAAAAAAAAAGTATCCTGTTCAACCCTTGATGGGTTATAATAAGGATATATAGTGTACTAAATCTAATCTTCACACTCAGACAGTTGAGTGAAAAGGCCCTTGAGTATAAGAGTGAGATCCATCTTTGTTTCATAGATCTGGAAAAGGCGTTTGACAGGGTCCCCTGGAGCAAACTTTGGGACTGTTTGGCAAGGAAGAATATTCCAGCACCTCTGATTCATGCTATACAGAGCTTCTACAAGTCTTGCAGAAATTATGTGAGGACAGCAAACCATAAGTCAGAAGAGTTCAGGACCACCACTGGTGTAAGACAAGGTGATATCCTATCACCTTACCTTTTCATACTCCTCATGGGCGATGTCATCAAGGCATGTAAGGAGAAAACAAGAAAGTATTCAGTGGGGTACTGGAAGATGAGACAGGTCTATATTTCGGAGCTGGCATTTGCTGATGATGTTGTCCTGATTGCTAAATCAGAGGCACATCTCCAATCCAACCTGCAAGTCTGGAAGGAAGAGCTGGAGAAGAGAGGGATGGTCATAAGCAGCTCTAAAAAAAAAGCCATGGTGATATCACGAGAAGAAAGAAGACATCAGATTAAGCTGGGAGAACAGGTCCTGGAGCAGGTCGACCACTTTAAATACCTCGGAGCTATTATAGACCGAAAGGGAGGCATCAAAGAAGAGTTGGCCACTCGAAAAGCAGCAGCTGGGAGACTTTTTCAGGCCATTAATCGAGGATTCCTCAGCAAGAGAGAGGTTGGTAAGAAAACGAAGATGGCTGTATACCGCTCCACCTATGTCCCAGTCTTGACATATGGATGCGAGTCATGGGCAATGACTACAACCCACAAAAGCCAGATCCAAACCTCAGAAATGAGGTATCTGAGGAAGGTGGTTGAAGTAACAAGAAGAGACATGGTACGCAACCAGACGATACGTCAAGACCTTAAATCCTACCCCCTGCAGGCCCAAGTAGAACAGTCCCAATTAAGATGGTTTGGCCATGTCTGCAGAATGGGAGAAGATCGGCTACCACGGCAGGCATGGGAAACAAAGAGCCAAGGATCCAGACCCCCCAGAGTCCACTGGGAGGACAACATTAGACAATCTTTGAAGGACCGAGGACTAGAATGGAACCAGGCCAGGAGGAAGACAGCCGATAGGATAGTCTGGCGCTCTCTCTTCCAAACCTCTACACCTCACGGTAGAAGGGGAACGACTAAGTAAGTAAGTAAGTAAGTGTACTAAATTCAAGACAATAAAATCTAATTCCGAAATCTAAATATAGTATCTTCTCCCCCCTCCACTCAGTCCAAATATAGTAGATCAAAACTTTAAAAATGTGTGAATGTATGTGTGTGTGTCCTCCCCCTTCCAAAAACAAACAAACAATTTAAAAAAAAACAAATAATAATATAAAGAAAAGTAAAGTCTCTCATAACTGCCCTGTTGCTAACAAGGTGGAAAGTGGTGAGAAAGCCCGGGGGTGTCCGGGATGACACTAAATCCACCAATTATCTGCCATCATCCACATGAGCAACCCATCAGACTACCCTTTATACTCACACCGTCATTGATCCTTATATATTAATTTTAGTTTTTGTTATATACTGTTTTACTAAACGGTGCAGTTCTCTAGTCTATCTATTCTCAACACCTGCTCCACAGTTATGGATGAATTGCATGCCTGTAAATAATATAATATTGGTTTTCTTTGTTGTTCATACTTCCTACATTTTAGAAGGAAATGCTCTATTATTATAATAATTTTTTTTAAAGACTACCCCACGGAAGTATTTGGGACAAAACAATGAATCGGTATAGCAATAAATAAAAACACTTTGCTAAAAATAAGCAAATTACTGACAAGACCGAGAGTGACAAGGTTTTATGCAGTATCATTTAATTTACACTGCTGTTATTAATATAGAATTCTTAACTATACATATAGCTGGCAGCATTTTTGATATATTTATTTCGTTACTGTAGTGCTATAACATATTTTACGTTCTCTCTTTCAAGATGGTGGCGGCGCCGATTACAACAACGCAAATGTTACCTAACCATTAAGTAGCCTATATTTCATTAGTGTTTAATAACCCATTGTCAACGATAATTATAGTTTCAGAAGTGAAGCTAGGATAGTATTTTATATACTTCATGTCACAAGTCTAGTGCCATTTTATCAAATGCGGAAATGGCAGAAACAGGCCGTATTTTACTGAAGGAGATAAAAAACGGTTTGCAGACGGCTGAATCGAAAAACGATATTCTAAAGTGGCTTGCGGTCACACGGGCAGTTCTTTGTCCCCAGTATCTTCAGGATGATCCAAATAGACTTCTGGTATTTGGTTATGATCGTTCAATCATTCAGTCAGTGATGAAGAATGATTTGCACATGCAGTTAAAACGAATCCTTGAAATTTTAATCTCAAAGTTTACAGTTGAATGGATGTCAACCATCACCACAGAGACCTTCAATGTATGTGTGGAACCGTTGTTTTTCGAGGGACCAAGAAGGGACACGTTTTTTGTACTTTTTAAAGCTGTGATAGAACCAAAAAGGTATACTTTCATTTATTTTTTTTCAATTTGAATGGTTGAAAAAACTAATTATGAATGCAGATAACCACTCTTATAAAGCTTACTTATCTTACGGTCAGACAGTTAACTGAGTTACAGTTCACTGTGCATATGCCATCATTGTCACAAATAGGGTCCCATTTAGGATTAACATTAGTGGGTGGGCACAGTGGGCTGATCACCCGCTTGCCAGCCACTCTGATTACGGAAACAACAATTAATTTTTGTTGTACCAATAAATGCCGCTCGGCGTAATGGAACAACAAATAATTTCTTGTTGCCCTAAGACGCCACTAGGCGTGTTGGCCACATACTGCTTTGTCGGTCAGCGGCTAAGGATGGAAGAAGAAGATTAGTGGGTGGGTTGAAATCAAACACAGTGGGACATCTTCGACATCATTCAATTAACCCCTTTGCAACGACGGGTTTTTCATTCCAAATGACAACACCATTTTTGTCTTAGTTCGTTCCCCTGAACGACAGGATAATTGTAATTTTAGGGGTCATATATTTAATTTGACTGTAAACAGTTTATCGTAAAAGGAAACCCATTAAAAGTATATTCTGAACCAGAGCACACAAACTCTGACCCTGAATCTGGGTAATCTTTACATTTAGTGCCGTCGAGTATGTATAATATGTGTATTGAGTCAGCATTAGAATTAGGGTAACCCTAAACCTAACCTCAACCTTAACTCTAAATGGTACGAAAATACACATATTAACTCATTAACTACCGCAAGCCGCTGTCAGCGGCTCACAACATAATCACATTTGGACCGCAAGCCGCTCAGGGCGCCAATCTAATTTTAGTAATAAAACGAATGAAAAATGTACTGAAACACTCTCTGATCTGGTTCGAGATTTTAAGTTGCCACCGGAAAACAAATTCCCAAAGCATGGTTGTTGTAGAACACTGAAAAATTGATATTATGTTCATATTTTTCAGCGTTTTGGGTTAGTTACCAAATCGTGTAAAACTGTTTACAGTGGCAACTAGTGCTAGGACTACAAAAAATGTGTGTACATCTCGTCTAACGGCTGAATAGGATAGAAACATGTTTCAACAATTGACTGAAAGATCTAGCGACGAGGACAAGAGTGAAAATGGTGTGCACATTGATTGAAATTGGGATTTTGATAGAGATGGGGCGCAAGCAGTTATAATTGTGAAAATATTGCAAGTCCTCGGCCATCGGAGGGCCGTTAAATAGCAACAACCTCTATTAGAGTTGCAACCAATGTTTATTGTAATAGTACATTCATTTATCTTTAAAATGACGTGTAATTCATACAAATCTGTAAACAATTACGAAAACTACAGCTTACTTTGTGCAAACACCTACAGGATGAAAATGGGAACAAAATTTAATTCGGCCACAGTGTGTTTTTTAATTCGGTAGTTAATTTGTTAAACATACTCAACGGCACAAAAGGTAAAGATTACCAGAATCTCAGTAAAAAGAGTTGTCAGAATCATTCAAGTTGAATAAATTCAACTCAAACAAGAATTTTCGTGCTCTTTTTTCCACAAAATGTTTATGGTTCGGCAGTGCGGCAGCGTCCATATTTGTACTTTCGCTTTTGTAAAATCACTATTATCAGTTCTACCGTATTCGCTAGCAGTAAAATATTTTGTTCGTTTCAAGCTTAGTGGCCAGATTTTTCAATGCTGAATCCGATTATGCCCAGCAATTGCCGATACGGTTGTAAACAGAAGAGTTCTGGTGCTTTTAAAATATGACGTACGCCGTACGTCTTATAGGTGAATTGGAACGAGAAATCGTGCTACTTCCATGACGTACGGCATAGTGACAAATATTGTAAAGATTTATGCCGTACGGCGTACGTCATACTGGTGCTGAAAGGGTTAAGCCACTCACGTCTTTAAGGTTAGGGTTTAGGATTCCTAACCCTTACCCCTTTTACTGGGTCACTGAATTCTTTTTTAAGGCCGTGTCGAACAGACGGCCTACTTTTCTTCATTTCAACCACGTTAATGATAGCGGATATGTTTTTTACCCTAATGATGAAGTTCTTTAAATAAACACTTAATAGCACTCTTTATTTTACAATGGTAGGCTACCACAAATTGCAGACAAAATTAAACAATCATAAAGTAAACCCAAACCTGACCCTATTTGTGACAAGATAGTATGTGCACAGTGAACTGTGATTCAACCATTTAACTTTTAATTCCAAATACTTCTTGGGCCCTTAGCTGCTGACTGACAAAGCAATGTCACACCTAGTGGCATCGTGTAGGGTAGCTACAAACTGTTTCTGCTTTGCTCAGTCGGTGTCCATCCTTTGTGGTATGCTCCAGCTCTGTTCATACTTTGCATCTCAGCCTTCACAGGTCTTTGCCAAGTTGTTGCTAGCCTTTCGCCCTCCTTTTGGGGTCCATGGCATAGCTGTCCTTGTAATGATGTCGCAGTCTCTTCTGAGGACATGGCCAACCCAACTTCTGCATCTGTCCACTATGATGGTGTGCATACCTTCTTGATTGCTCCAAGTATTAGTAAGCAGTTCTTGGTTGGTGATGGTATTCTACCCAAAAAATAGGAGAATTTTCCTTAAACTGTAATATAGATTAACTTGTATAACTTTATTGTTTCATACATAAAACTAAGGTGTAAAAAATGTATCAAATGCATCAGTGAACTTCTGAAAGTGTAAGCTTCATAGTTGGTCTGATTTGTAGTCTGATAATCCACAAAGCTGTCCGAGTTAGCTGAAAGTATAAAACCATTCTAGTTGCAGTGACACATCGGGTTTGAAAGATGGTATTTAGTATCTCTACCAGGGTTGGAAAAGACATTATTATTTAGAGTTATTTAATTAGTATCAAATTGCTACAGAAGCCACTGCTGCAGAGCGTATGCTTTGACACAGGCTTCCTGCAGAGCCGTCTACAGTGGTGGATGCATGCTTCGTAAGGAGCACAAAAAGGAAATAAAATAAAACAAAATATGTTTGTAGTCTAAGTGTGTTTAAATACAGTACATTAAATTGAACTTGAGGTGGATTATTAAATTTGCTCAAGTATAAAAATTAAATTTTAAGTTATATATCACCAAACATTGATAATTAAAGGCACCATTTATTATATTAATTTTTTAATCAGGTTATTTAATGCAATTATTTTCATCACAGATTTCAGTTGTATTTTTGTAGTTACAATTTTAAAAAATATTAATAAACTGCTGTTGGCCTATTGGCATTGTCAGTTCACGGATTATTTTTATGTGAGGTTAATACATTTAGGAAAGTAAAATAAACAAGTGTTTTAGAACTGAAACTTTTGTTTTGATAATTGTTGCAGAAAAGATTTTGGCTTTCACAAATGTGTGCTACTGCTTGAAGAGTTTTTGACTCAAGAGAGGTTATCTGAGCTGCTGCGCGATCAATGTAGTGAGTGTGGACAGTCTGATACTCCCCAGTTACTTGATGTGCAAGGAGAGATGTTGATTTCTTGTCTTGCATCACTGCCTGATAAAATTGCAAATATATTGCAGCATGAAAACAGGTCAGGGTTTTCTATTGTTTATGTGGCCCTTTATTATATTCTGTAACCATGAACAAGTGATAGATTTCATGCTTAATTTTTCAACCTGCACAAAGATAAATTTGCTATTGTCACTTTCTCTTAAATTTCATTGTTGCTGCTCAGACACTTCCTTGGTTATTGTTTTGCTTTCCTCCACATTTCACTTTCTTGCTGTAGGACTAGTTTGAGCTAACTTGAGTTTTGTTTTTTGTTTTTTTTAATGCTAATACGAGCTTTTTTTTTTTTTTTTGGATGAAAAAAAAAGACCACAATAACTACCAGCAAGCTAAGGCCAAATTTCAAATGGCCAAGTTGCAGGCCAGGCGGAGAAGCTGGAAGGAGAAAACAGAGTCCTTGAATTTTGAAAGAGATACAAGGAAACTGTGGAAGCTGTTAAAACAACTTAACGATGAGGGTACAGAGAGAAACTCAAAGATTGCACTGTACAAAGATGGAAACTTCCTCATGGGAAAACAGGCAGCTGATCATTTTGTAGACTCCTTTGCTAAAGTCAACAACATCGAAGTTAGCCCAGAGAAGCAACAGGAGACTCGTGAGAAACAACAATACGCAGGACGAGATGGAACCATACCTGAAGTTATGGAGGCACCAATCACATTAAGAGAACTGGAGCTTGCAATATCCAAATTGAACATGAGAAAGTCGCCAGGAGTTGATGGAGTGTCCAATGAAATGATTAAGAACTTGGGAACCGCAGCAAAAACAAAGCTGCTGCAGATCTTCAATATCTGTTGGAACTCAGGCAGAGTTCCACAGACCTGGAGGGAAGCAATCATGATATCACTCCTAAAACCAGGAAAAGACAGTTCCACAGCCTCCAGCTACAGACCAATCAGCCTTACAAGCTGTCTTTGCAAAACAATGGAACGTATCATCAACCTCAGGCTACAGTGGTACCTTGAAAGTGAAAACCTTCTTGTACCACAGCAGGCGGGCTTTAGGCAGTGTTATTCCACCGAAGATCAGGCAACTTACCTTTCCCAAGAGATTGAGGATGCGTTCCAAGATAAGAAACTGGTACTAGCAGCATGGATAGATCTAAGGAAAGCATTTGACAAGGTTTGGAAAGAAGGGCTTCTGAAGAAACTGTAGAATGGTAGGATGTACAAATGGGTGAAAGCATACTCGCATAACAGAAGAGCCGAGTACAACTAGATGGCCTCAAGAGTAAGAAAATTCTACTGTGTCATGGCGTCCCTCAGGCAGGGGGTTGTGTCCCCCACACTTTTCCTAGTCTACATCAACGACCTGGTTGCTGAACTACCACATGGAATTAAAGTGGCAATCTACGCTGATGACCTGGTAATATGGTGCAGAGATGAGCATGCAACAGTGGCCACCAAACTGCTACAAAGAGCTATAGATGCCTTAACCTCATGGGCAAATAGATGGTGTGTCAGCATCAACACAGACAGGCAGCACTACACTCTTCACCTCTCTCATCAATCATACCACCATGCTATGGGTTTCAGCGTCGCACAGCGGACACTTACAACACAAAACTACAGAACTATTGTAAACAAAACGGCCTTGGCTTCATCAACAATACTCCATTCTTTACATCTAACTCAGGAGCACCTAAGAAACGACTCTACAGAGATCAAATTCACACATCCACACTGGGAAGCAGTATCCTGGCCAAAAACATAAAATATCCAGAAAGGACACAACAAGACAGCTCAACCCATATAGAGAATGCAACGAAATCTACTGAGACATCAACATATAATTACAACACATCACAAACCCCACCTACCCCTCAAAGAAGCACACCTATTGCAAGCAGGCAGCCTTCCAGCTATCACAACGCCACTTTCAATCAGGAAGCCGAATCTTATGATACCATGTTTCCCCCATTAGTCACAAAGCAGCCCCACTCAGGTACCTCTACCAACAGTATTCCAATGTCCCAGGCGCAGAATACTCCTACCAACACTACAACAAGGACGGAAGAAATCAGAGATCACCATGCTTCCTCCCCTAGTTCTTATTATCGTCCTCAGTGGAACCCTGAACTTGTCTATCTGATGCAATTCAGCCCAGCGTCACTTAGACAAGCATTAATGATGTCTGCCCAAAGTCATCCCTATTATATGCCCGGCAGAGACGTCAGTTATTGACGAACAAACACTTTGCTTCACTAAATCTCTCTTACTACAGCCTTCACTCCATTTGAACATTTGTTGATTTTTTAATACAACGGTAATAATCAGAACTTTTAATAGTTTATCGGTTAATATCCTCTAAAAAAATTTTCTTTGATTACTTATTTCGTTACAATTTAAATTTCTTATTATCACGCGTAGCTTCAATTTGTTAGAATTTTCGGTGTTAAGGTGTGAAGTGTTGTATACTTGTCTGACTTGTGACTATTATTAATTTCTTCCATCTCTCGTTTAACTTCACTTTGTTGTGTTGAGCAGTTCTGGTGTGATATGTTGTATGCCTGGTTGTTTTGTGACAATTTTCATATACTCAGTTGAAATTGTTTTTTATTAGTTGTATTAATTATTTTAATATTGTATTTTCTGCAGTTTCTCATTTCTTGAATTCCACTTCCTTGGTGAAGTATTAATTCGTAAAAATATTTTGCGCTTTTTGTGTGCATAGCCTAACTGTTTTTTAACTTGTATTTTTTTATTATATTTTTTTAAAATATATCTTTCTTTTTACTATACAAGCATGGCTGGTAATTATGTACCGTGGCTTCACAAGGATGGTCTACGACTTGGTCATCTGAATATTTACCATCTTCTAGGTAAACTCCCCGAACTTACATACATTCTAAGTAATAATTTTCACATTTTTGGACTTTCAGAAAGTCGCCTAAATGACAGAATAACAGACGATGACATTGCGTTAAATGGTTTTAAAACTATTCGGCGAGACGCAAGCAAAAAACAAGAGACAGGTATAACAGTTTATATTTCCACTTCCCTTAATTTTCGCCGCAGAAACGACTTAGAGACAGCAGAGATAGAATGTGTATGGTTGGAAATAAAGCTACCGAATCAGGGCCCATTTCTGGTGGGATATCTTTATCGAAATCCTAGTGCAGGACCTATATGGTACGAAGATTTCACCATAATGATGGACAATGTATTTGCCACAGTCAAGGAGGTTGTTCTTCTTGGTGATTTCAACATCGATATACACAATTCAAATCTAACATGGAAAAATATAATATTATCGTACAACTTAAAACAAATAGTTAACCAGCCTACAAGAGTAACACAAGCATCAACCACACTAATCGACCACATCTACGTAACTTGCCCAGAAAACATCATAGAATGCTCTGTCCCTAATATTGCAATGAGTGACCACTATCCAGTATGCTGTACATGGTCAAAGAATAAATGTAAAGTTCCAAAAAATAAACATGTAAGTATCAAATTTAGAAGTTTCAAACATTTCAGTAAGGAATTATTTTTAAATGACTTGCTAACTGCACCTCTCGCCCGTGTTTACCAACTTCCTGATCCGGATGACGCTATTGAATACTGGACAAAAATTTTTTATAATGTTTTTGACACGCACGTACCAGCTAAGGAAATTCGCGTCAAACGACAATTAAAATCTCCGTGGATCACGCAGGAAGTGTTGGAGGCTATGAGGCAGAGAGATCAAGCGCACAAAAATAAGGACCTCAACACATACAGGGTATACAGGAACAAAGTTCAATATTTAATTCGGAAAGAAAAGAAAAATCGTTTTAGAAATATAGTTCAGAACAAATCAAATAGTAAGGAAATATGGAAGGCAATTAACACCTTAGCGAAAAAACGTAATGCACCAGACTCATTCTCTTCCAACACTTCATTTACTTGCACCGACTTCAGCAATCACTTTCAAGCAGAAATAAACGGTCTGAAATCCACAATACCACCTTCCTGTAGTGACTTAGACAAACTTTCAGCATTCTGTAAAAACAAATGTACAAACTCAGTTCCACCCGACATTCCTTTTATGACAGTTAATGAAGTGTATAACTATCTTATTGGCCTTAAGGATAATAGCTCATCAGGGCTTGACGGAATTAGTAATCGAATACTGCGTTACGCCGCACCAGCTATTAGTGATTCACTAACTTTTATATATAATCAATGTATTGCTAAAAGTTATTTTCCTTCAGCCTTTAAGATTGCCAAAGTATATCCTCTCTTCAAACCTGGCTCGTCAGATAACAGTAATCTTGGTAACTATAGACCTATTTCTCTTTTATCATCGCTTTCTAAACCACTAGAAAAACACATACATAAAGCAACACTACATTACCTAGTTAGCAATGACTTGCTAATTGACAGTCAGTCAGGGTTTCGACAAAAGCATTCATGCCACACAGCTCTAACTAAGATGATAGACAACTTGCACCTAAACATAAATAACGATAACTTCTTCTTCTTCTTGCGATCGCATCTTTGATGATTACACCGTCAGACGAGTTCTCACGACGAACTCGACTGCCGTCTGAAGTTCCTCTCTAACTCCATATAGCCCTGAGCCTAGTGCTGAGTCACTGGGCCAGCACATCTTTCTCAACTGGTCATACAGAGGACAGTCCTGCAGAACACGCTCAGCAGTCCGTTCGTCCAATCCACATGTGCACAGTGGCGAAGCAGACAATCGCAGCCCGTGCATGTGTCCACTCAGCTTGTCATGCCCTGTCCCGAGTCGAAAAACAGCTGTCCGTCCCCGCCGGCCGAGAGTGCGACAGTCGTCCCTGGGCCGGCCCTGTCCTCCCCCGACAGTCCGGATAGCTCTCCCTCTCCCAAAGCACGTGACTTCACTATCTTCCTGTTCACACTCTCCTCCCTTCCCTGCAAGTCCATCTGCCTTTCCACCTCCGGGCACACCACAATGAGATGGCACCCACTGAAGTATGGCTCTCCCTTTGGCAGCTACCCTGTCCAGTTCACCTCTCAGATGCGGGAGCCTACCACCCCCGAGAGCCCGCAGGACAGACAGTGCATCCGCGAGGACGACCACCCGGTGGCAGTCAGAGCTGGTGTTATAAATCACACTTGCAGCTTGCTCCAGAGCCCGAACCTCAGCTGTATAGTTGGAACAGAATTTACCAGTGGGAATGTGCCTAGTCTCACAGTGGTTGTCAGGATATGAGACAAAGACACCGGCACCTCCATTCCTAACAGCATTAGTTGCCGATCCATCTGTATAGGCATGTATCCATGATTGATCGGGACAGCTCTCCTGGATCACACCCAATGTAGCAGTTCGTTTTTGCAGATCATTATACTCACATCCACCTGTGAGACCACTGACTGTTGTATTAACCTGGAGGGCACCGCCGGCCCGCCCCCACGGCACAGGGCATAGGGTGGGCTTCAGTGGTGTTGTCCCCATGGATAGGTCCTCCTGATGCTGTCCCACAAGTCCTTTCCCCCGATGCACAAAGCTGCCACGCCCCAGACGTCCCAATGCCAGATCATCCAGTCTTGCCCCCACTGGGTGCACTGGCATACCGTTGTACCCTTCCATCTGGATCATGGTCTCTGTGTCTCCTCTATGGGACAATGTCTGTAATCCAGCAACCTTCTGCATCTCTGTTACTGGTGCAGCTTTCATGGCTCCCGCAATGAGCCTGAGAGCTTGATTTCGCACCCCGTCCAAAGACTGCAGATGTGAGCTAGCAGCCGATGACCATGCTGCCGAGCCAAACTCCAAGCGTGGTCCCATTACTCCATTATAAATCTTCCTTAGATTTCGCTCATCTGCTCCCCAGTTGGTACCTGCTAACTTTCTGAGTATGCCTAGCCGTCTTCGGGCCTTTCCTTCTGCATTTTCAATATGCTTATTCCATGTAAGCCTTTGGTCAAATGTCACCCCAAGACAGGTGGGGTAGCCCTCTTCCTTGACCACGGTTGTCCCCAGGTGTATGTTAGCTGACCTGTCCCTGGGGGCGAGGGAGAACAGCGCTGCGGAGGCTTTGTCTGCGTCCATTGTGACAAGCCATTTCTCTGCCCATGACACTAGCATGTCTGCTGCCCGCTGCATTCTATAATTTGCTGTGGTGACATTTTCATCAGCGCACCAGAGTACTAGGTCATCTGCATATAAGGCAGCCTTAACTCCTGCAGGGAGATCCCTCACCAGGTCATTGATGTAAACAAGGAAGAGTGTTGGGGAAATTGCTCCTCCTTGAGGTACCCCCTGATGGAGCAACACTTTTCTGCTCTGCAGACCGTCAAGAGTGACTCTAGTTCTCCTGTTATGCAAGTATGACTGGATCCATTTCATCATGTTGCCTTGGATTCCACTTCTCCTAAGTTTTGCAATGAGGCCATCTTTCCACACCTTGTCAAAGGCCTGCTTGAAGTCGACCCAGATCGCTAGGACCCTTTTCTTCTCCTGGAAGGCATCTTCCATTGCTTGAGACAAGTAAGCAACTTGGTCCTCCACACTGCAGCACTCTCCAAATCCAGCCCGCTCCGGCACCAGGATCCGCCCAGACTCTAAACACCACCTCAATCCGTGGTTGACCACTCGCTCCATAGCCTTCCCAACACAGCCTGCGAGACCGACTGGCCGGCAACCTGCAGCCTCGGTCCCACATCTCCCTTTCTTCAGCATGGGCACCGTGACGGCCTCTCTCCACACCCGGGGCACCGCTCCTTTCAACCAGCTGTGGTTGAATATCTCAAGCAGTTTTGTCCCCGCCGCCGAGCTCAGATTTACCAGCATCTCGTTGCTGACCCCGTCCGGGCCGGGTGACCTTTGAAACTCAAGCTTGGAAATAGCCCTCTGTAGTTCTCCTAGTGTGATGGGTTCCCTCATTGGGGCAGGAGTATCTGTCTGTCCCATGGTTGCCAGTATTTCCTTTCCCATCTCTCTCCGATGGTCCACGCCAATGGGTAAGTTGCTTTCCGAACTGTATCTTCTAGCAAACAAGTCCGCAGCCTGCCTTCCCCCGAAAAGCCTGCCACCTTCATCCAATGTGACAGTCTGCCCTGGTGAGGAACGCTCTTCATCTAGAGACTTGACCAATCTCCAAAGTTTCCCGCCGCCTCTCCCAAGGCCCAGCGATGCCGCCCTAGTTCTCCAGCCCCTCCGCCCCTCTTCTAGCTTTGCTCTCCCAAACCCTGCCACAGCCTTTTTCCATTTGTTGTGAGCCTCAAGTGAAGGCCGAGACCCTGCGTCCTCTCCAGCCCTGCCCACAGCCTCCCGACGCTCTTGGAGTGCGCTGGACCAGCATGGCATGTAGCCACGCCGGCATCCTTTGGGAATGGTTTCTTTTGCAGCTTGTAGTATGCATCTGTTGAAGTCTTTTACCACTTCATTAATGTCTCTGTTCTGTACCTTGAGGGTAGACAGCAGCGTGTTCACCTGATGCCTGAATAAACCCCAGTTGGCTTTTTTGTAGTTCCATCTTGTAATGGCTGGGCCCGTACTGAGAGCCGCACTCTGGACAGTAAGAAAGATTGGGCGATGGTCGCTTCCCCCTAGTTGGTCTCCTACCTCTCTACTAATAGATCCAGCTATATCTGGTGTGGAGAAGGCAAGATCTGGTGTTGAGGTTGTGTGCCATCCTCTGGAGTAGAAGGCAGGAGTATCTGTGGCATTATTGACTAGGATTAGGGAGCGATCATCTTGCCAAGTTTCAACCCCCTCACCTCTGTGATCCAGATGGCCATAGCCCCAGCTCTGGGAGTGGCTATTAAAGTCTCCAACTGCTATAAAGTTGGTGGCTGGTACCTGCATAGAGCTGAGACTCAGGGGTTTGTTGTTCGGACAGTAATAGTCCAGGAGTTCTATTTCCATCTTGTCTACCTTTATCTGCAGCAGCTGATATTCTGCTCCATCCACGAAGGCCTTCCTCTCGTGCGCAGGAATGCCATTCCCTACAAGAGCAAGTACTCCTCCCTTTCGTCCACCTTGTCTGTCGGATCTGAAGCACCGATATCCCCTTATTTTAAAGGTCTGATCTGCCCCCAAGTGAGTCTCTTGGATACAGCAAACACTGACTTGCTTCTCATACAAGATGTTTTCCAGCTCTGTCTTTTTGCTGTATCCAGCCTGCTTGCTGTTCACTCCCTCTGCACTCCAGTGCATCATGACAAGTGGCACTCTGGGTTTCTCTTTTTCTGTTTTGCCTTGGTCAGTAGTTCTCCTCCGCCGTCTGTTGACTCCACAAGACGGTCTAGAGGGTCCTCCAGCAGCTGAGGGCGGGCTCTGTCGAGGCTCAGAGCCCGGCACTGCACCTGCCCGGTGGAGCCCCACAGGGCGAGCACCAGAACGAGATTTATCCGACGGTGTACTCTCCATAGAAAAAAAAAAAGCGAGTTGCATGATACTGTGGTTTCCGGTGCGCCTTCTGGCCCAGTATCTACGACTTTAGCACCTGTTCAACGGGAGAGTGGGCTCATCCCTAATCTGTTTATGTTCCCAGTAGTAGACTATTCGCAAGCAGCCTGGGGGTGTCACTGCTCTGCGCGGACCTTGTTTACCGAGGCGGCGTCCGAGCTCGTATGGTGAAAATATGGTTGCGTTATCTTCAAAATAGCCCTGTCTTTCCCGTGGCTTTTCTGCCATCCTGCAACTTTGAGTTAGGGAGTTCTGAGCTCCAGTCTCTTTCCCAGGCATTTTATCCTGGCCTGGCACGCATACAGAGGACCCCACTTCTGGTTCTAAGTTAGCAGTTGGGGATAGGTGGGGTAGCACACTGTGCATTCCCCGTCATCCAGGGGGCTCTCCAACTATGCAGAGCTTGCACAATGCTGTGCTCTGGTTCTGGGCTCTCCCAAGGAATCCTCACGTCCTGCACAGAGCCACTTCCCGATACCCACCACCTGCCAACCCTCCATTGTAGAAATCTCCTGCATGCGGCCATCCAGTCAAGAGCCAGTATTAAGTCTGGTGCCCAAGTGATCCCCCCAAGCTCAGTGTGCAATGCCGGGTTCTCTTCATGCTGCAACACAGGAGGGACTGTGATGCTCAGCCATCTCTCTCAATTCTGCACCGATAAGTGACATCGGGGACTTAACTTTGCCTCAGTACTGGGAGGCCCCGTTTCCGGGTACACCACACACAGCCAATTGAGGCAACGGTCGCCATGGGCGTGATAGACGACAAACAGTGAAGAATGAGGCAAGAAAGCATTTAACCCATGAAGTGGGGGTGGATTGGTGCAGACCAGAGCATGTACCACTCGCCGGTGGGTTCTGCATCTACACCTATAGGGTTCCACCCACTCCTCAGCCCATTTAGTCTGGCCCCTCACCCAGGACCTGTCCGGCTTGGGTGACCCTGCCAGGAGTAAAACTCCCGCCGGCATAGCTCCCGGGATCATTGAGGCGCTCAAGCTCTCCAACCACGGCAAGGTAGGCTTACATGTGGAGAGTAACGATAACATATGTGGAGCAATCTTTGTAGACTTTAGGAAAGCATTTGATATGTTAGATCACGCTGTTTTAATAAGAAAATTAGAAACAATGAAAGTTAACTTTAAACTAGTGACATTACTTAAATCATTCCTGTCCGACAGACAGCAAGTAGTGTGGTACAATAACTCCTTGTCAAGCCCAACTATTATTGACACTGGTGTTCCTCAGGGTTCTATTCTCGGCCCTCTACTTTTTTCCATTTACATAAATGACCTTCCACTACACATCGAGCACTCATCCTGCGACCTATTTGCCGATGACTGTACCATTTATACTAGTGATAAAAGTTGCAACACGCTAGAAATATTATTACAAAGCGACACAGACAATCTTATTAAGTGGAGCAATGAAAACTGCATGCAAATAAATATCACTAAAACAAAATGTATGATAATATCAACTAGACAAAAATTACAAAACTCGCCGAAAACAACACTTCAGCTCTACATTGGAACCTCTTTAATTGAAAATGTAAATGAATATAAAACACTAGGACTCATAATTGACCAACATTTAAGTTGGAATTCGCATGTACAAGCACTGACCAAACAAACGGCACAAAAAGTTTACCAGTTAGCTAAAATCAAACATTTCCTAGATGAGGAGACACGAAAAATGTTCTATACATCCCAGATACAAACACATCTAGACTATTGTTCCACAATTTGGGATGGCTGCACCATGTCCAACACTAAAAGACTCTTTTCATTACAAAAACGTGCAGTGCGCCTAATTTCAGACAAAAACCTCACACAGTGTGTAGACGCATATACATATCTTAACATATTACCACTAAGAAAGCGCCTTCTCTTCAACAAAGCCAAATTTATTCACAAAATCTTGTCACAGAATGCTCCAACGTATCTGTGGCCTATTTTCAAATACAGCGGAAGACGCAGTCAACGCTTAAATAAATTACACATGCCCAAGCCTAGGCTCGACTTATTCAAGAAAAGTTTAGCTTTTTCTGCTGCTCATCTGTGGAATACTCTTCCACACGACTTAAAAAATACTCTTAGTCCATATTCATTCAATCACAGACTTTTCAAATACATCATGAGTGCAGATTATATGCCACCCTAATTTCGTTATGTTCTTAAATAATTACGCTGTCACCTCAGGGGCGCATTCCCATAGTCAGTTATGACTGAAGGGGCTATTATTATTATTATTATGATTATTACATAACATCATATGTAGGTTTTAAAGTTAATTTTGTCTTGTTTAGTATAAATTATGATACGCATCTGTAAATTTGTGTAACTGTTATTGTACTGTTACAATGTTGGGATTTTATTTTATTGTATTTTCTTGTTATTTTATTATTTAAGTAACATTTAGGATACGTGTGAGAATAAATAGATTAACTATGGAAGAAGAGAGAAAGGAAGGGCAGAATGTTAGACGGGCCTGCGTGACCAATTCTAAACCCTTTGAAAATAAAGTTCGTTCGTTCTATCTATCTATCTATCTATCTATCTATCTATCTATCTATCTATCTATCTATCTATCTATCTATCTATCTATCTATCTATCTATCTATCTATCTATCTATCTATCTATCTATCTATCTGTCTGTCTATCTATCTATCTATCTATCTATCTATCTATCTATCTATCTATCTATCTATCTCTGATAATGTTTGTACTTTTCAACATATGTTATGTCATGCTTATAAGTAATTAATGTTAATATGAGTGTGCTATATTATTATTTTACTTTACAACGTTGAATTCCTTGAATTTGATATGTAAAATGCATATGAGAATAAATGAATTCAGTATGAAAGGTGAGAGAAAGGAAGGGCAGAATGTCAGACGGGCCTGCGTGCCCAATTCTCAACCCTTTGAAAATAAAGTTCGTTCGTTCGTTCGTTCGTTCTCCCAAACAAAAAGCTGGTGTCATCAAGATAAATGAAGAGCTCCTGAGAGAAGATAAACAACCCACCTATCTCGGAGTTACATTCGATGATAGGCTGACATGGAAGCAGCACATCAACAAGGCAGCAACAAAGGCCAGGAGGAAGTTAGCCATCCTGAGAAAACTAAGTGGAACCACATGGGGAGCCAGCAGGAAAATACTTGGTAAAGTTTACAAGCAGGGCATACGACCACACCTGGAATATGGGTCAGCTCTGTGGTGTCCAGCATCAAACAGAATAACTTCTTTGCTTTACATATATTTAAAGCTTTCTGTAGTTTGGTATTCTTACCTGTTCATTTACCTTTATCTGCTTTGTTGCCAAGATACCTGTTTGGGTTGACAGTTTTTAAGAGGTTTTCTCCAAGAGCAATCTTACTATACTGTTCAAAAAAAGAAACGCATAGCTACTGAAGGCACACACATAGCCATAATTTTGACATTCAATAACTTTTTTAATTTAATGAGAATTGTTCAAATTGCACACAAGAACACCTTAGGGTTCAACCAATCAATTGACAGTGTTTTGCATCTGGGTCATGAGAGTTTTTGGGCGTACGGGCTTTCCCGTTAGTATGGTGTGTGGCCTCCTCTTGCATCGATCAGCGACTGGCATCTACTGGGCATGGATGCGATCAGACGTCTGATGTGGGCCTGTGGGATGGCTGCTCACTCTTCCTGGAGTGCCTGGAACAGATCACGACGATTGGCTGGAGCAACGTCTCGGCGACAAACACGTCTATGCAGCTCATCCCAAAGGTGCTCAATCGGACTCATGTCTGGAGACAGGGATGGCCAGGGAAGGGTCAAAATGTTGTTGGCAGTCAGGAACTGCGTGGTCAACCATGCACAATGGGGTCTGGCGTTGTCCTGTTGAAACACAGACCTTTGGGCAGCCAAAAGTGGAAGGACATGGGGTCGAAGAATTTCATTGACGTATCGTTGCGCATTCAAGCCTCCTTCAATGTGCACCAATTGACTCCTTCCGTTGTAACTGATCATTCCCCACACCATTGCACCTCCACCACCGTGCGGCGGAGCTTCATCAACGCAATTTTGGGCAAAACGTTCATTTCACCTACGGTAGACCCTACGCCGTCTATCATGACGCTGCAACAAAAAGAAAGATTCGTCACTAAACCAGACACGTCTCCATTGATTGTCAGCTGCCCAGGGACGATGCTGATTGGCCCAAAGAAGTCGATTTTGGCGATGGCGGCGCGTAAGGACAGGTCCTCGGTGAGGTCGTTGTGCCCAAAGTCCAGCGTCTGCAGTCTATTCCGGACAGTTTGATCAGACACAGGACGTCCTGCAGGCAATGACTGGGCAGTTGAGGAAGCTGTTGTAAACCTGTCTCTGAGGTGACGAAGCCGAATAAATCGATCCTCCGCTGCTGTTGTCACTCTGGGTCGTCCACTGCGATGCCGGTCTTCAACTGAGCCAGTAGCTTGGAACCGGTGCCAAAGTCGACTGATGGTTCTCTGATGCACGTTTAAATGACTGGCAACCTGACTTTGACGTTCGCCTGCATGCAGTCGGCCAATAGCAATGTTCCTTAAATTTATCGATAGAGACGCCATAAATGTTTGCTTGAAAATGAACTGAATTTTTTTGTGTGTAGCGTTATCCTTTTATAGGGTTTCAGTTGCGTAGTCAGTGAATAGTGTTCACCCCAAATTGTTGTTGCTTTCACGTGCGCGCAACATGAGCTGTGGTCAAAAATTGCGTCATAAACACTATTGACCACTGCGTTGTAACGATTACAAAAACGAACGCAATTCAGGTCAACACGTGCATTTGACACTGTAAAGAACATTTGAGGCTGGTTTTTATATACCCTAGCACCAAATTTTACTTACAAACTCATAAAAACGCGCCCTCGGATAGCTATGCGTTTCTTTTTTTGAACAGTATATTATTTGTAAATAAAAAAACATTTAAAGGGTTATGCTGCAGGCACTTCTAAGAAATAGACAAGTTCAAAACTAGACAACAGAAAAAAAAAAGTGATAGGCTTACTGACTGGCACCACTACCTTGAACAGAGAAGCAAATCGTGACTGACCACACTGCCAACTAGGCACCACAGAAATAATGCTTCGTGGACAGTAAGCATTAGCACGACCACCCAATGTAATTATGGAATTTTGGGCCGAGGAACTGCCCAGACTAATTATAGACCTAATCACCTCTATAGCTTTCCTATTCACCAGTATAGGCTAGATAACACAAGACAGGTGTTGGTGTCATTCAGATTGTCCTGGGTTCGAGTCCCTGGTAAGCCAATCACTTCAGTTGTTTTTCTGTCATCTAGTTTTCTTTTTTTTTTATTTACTTTTCACAGGCCTTGGGTTTCCCTCTTTATTTATTATTTGTAACATATTCTTATGATGCTTGTCTTTTCTTTTTTTACTTACTGTGTTAATGTAACCCCCTTTTTAGCATTATATTATTTCCTGTCTGACTTTGACTTAGAAGAGCAAAGCCATAGTTCGAAACCTGGCTTATCATATTACATTGATTTTTAGTGGATGATGATTTTTCATACAGGTTTTTTTGTCATGTCCTGTTTCTTTCCCAAAGGATTCTGTAAGCTGCCTTTAGTGAATAA
The DNA here is from genome assembly GCA_024509875.1 of Oreohelix idahoensis. Classification (NCBI taxonomy): domain Eukaryota; kingdom Metazoa; phylum Mollusca; class Gastropoda; order Stylommatophora; family Oreohelicidae; genus Oreohelix; species Oreohelix idahoensis. The sequence continues at coordinate 318,630 of JAMPIV010001256.1, read as the reverse complement.
CTCTGCCTTTAACGTCTTTGAGCTTAAAATACATTTTGAGAACTCCCTAGTTAAGCTGACAAAAGTAATGTAAACTGAATAATGTAGTGCTTGCATTGTTTTTGTGTAACAGTGACAGGTTCCTGCCACAGAATTACATTCCAACATTGGCCTCGTCAATCTTGGACACCTGTCAGTGGGCTCATGGTTTTGTAAGCCAGGGCCAGAGTGTCTCTCTAGTCGCTGTCAGTGCATTGGTGGGAAAGCTGTGCTTGACTGGGCGAGCTGGTATGTGTTTAGATTCATGATTCTACATGCTACTTTGTGTTTTGATAGTGCCATAAAGTGTATTGGTGTCATAGATACCACTGTTTCTTACCTTTCAGGATGTGCGGAGCCCTTGATAAGCATCATTGACTTTGCAGACTAGCTGCTTAAAACCATTTCAGAAGCAGAACATAGATTGACCAAATACAGGTATAGATAGGCAAAACACATGTTCACACAGTTTATATCAGTATTAATGGAAATGAACTTTTCAGGCAAAGCTTGTAGTTACCATGGGTGGTCTGCTGACTGCCAGTAGGAACAACTATGTTATATTTATACATAGCTTGTAAGGCTCTTTGTTATATTTATACGTAGTCTGTAAGGCTCTTTGCCACACAGATACAGACCATTTTTATTCCTCTTTACTATTGCTTGTCTCCCTGCAAACCTCCAAAATTGTTAGTTCCTTGTTCCATCTTGTCCATTTTTGTGCTGTCCATCTTCTTGGACTACCCTTACTCATGATTAAAGGTCCAAATTCATCCATGTCCATTTTTGTGCTAACCATCTTCTTGACTACCCTTAGACATGTTTACCTGTCCGTATTCATTCTTGCAGGATTACCCATTATCAGTAAAGACTGGGTTTTTTCTTGAAATAGAAGTATGACACATGAATGTTAATAGTAATGGTTACACTACAGCAGTCAAGTATGTAAAACAAGTTGCTACAGAAACCACAGCTGCAAGAGCTCATGGATGCTGTGATGCAGACTTCCTGCAGGTGGCTCCAGGCTCCATAAATAGCAAAAAAGAGACAAGAACAAGGTGTATATAAAATTGAGGTATGTAGACTAGCATCCCATAAGCATTGTTTTTGTATATTGATATAGTATGCTAATGTGAGGATACGTTGTTTCAGATCTATTGTTGGACACACTGCTACCCCACTTGTGTATCAAGGTCAGATCAGACTTCATCTGGTGTAGAATATGTGAACGAGTGTTTACTGGAGTGCCCGTCAGAAGCTTGGAGGCTGTTGTGATACCCCTGCTCAAGAAGATTTCATGGTATATGTCAGAGATAGCTCAAAATTCTTTGGTGCATTTTGTAACAGATCTTTTCATGAAGTCACATGGTACACTCTTTAGGTTGTTACAGAAACATAGTTGTTTGAAAAAAGTAATACGGGATGATCGAGAAGTCCCTCCGCAGTGGGTTCAGTGCTTTATTAATATGAATGTAACACGTTATGATACAGTACAACAGTATTAGTTTAATTGACTTTAATTAGATTTACTTTACAACAAGTGTTGGAAGTGTCTTCCGTCATTCTCCAGATACAAAGCAACTCTTCTTTACTTGCTTTAAAAAACGTCAATGAGGGTATCTTGCGTGATGGACTGAGTGTAGACAGTTATGGCAGCCTTCAGTTCTGGTATTGTTTTTGGGCGACCTTTGTACGCACATCCTTTAGCAGTGCCTCAGAAGAAGTAATCGGGTGGAGTGAGATCTGGTGACCATGCTGGCCAAAGTCCCTTTGAAATTATGCAATCCGCAAAGAAGTCCTTCTGTAATTCTAGGGTACGGTGTGCAGTTGCACCATCTTGTTGGAAGTAGCCTTTCAGTATGTCGTTTCCCCATCGAGGCCAGCTCCTTGACGTGGAGATGGGGCTCAAGTTCAGCCATCAGCGGCAAAAAACCAAGAGCCAAGCCCTCCTACACTCGACCAAGACCACAGTCTGCCCTAGCAAGTCAAGATGCTGAAGACGGAGGCAACCAGCCAAGAGGCGCACCACAGCAATCAGGATGCCACGCACACGCGCAATGGAAATATGCCTATATCTACAAAACATTATATACTCGCCCTGTGATGGACACCCAGGCAGGCGCAGTGCCGGGCCCTCTGCCTCAAAAGGGCCCAACCCCTACTACTGGGGGTCCTTCTCAATTGCCCCTTGGAGCCAGGAGGTATGAGAATAGAGCTACTGGCCAAGCAAAGCAAAGACCATTTAAAATAATGCACTGGAATGCTGAAGGCGTCAACAGTAAAAACGACGGCTACAGCAAAAAATTAGAGCTCGAAAATATCTTGAATGAAGAGCAAGTAAATGTATGCTGCTTGCATGAAACCCACCTCAACAAGGACATAGTCTTCAAAATCAGAGGCTACCAGTGCTACCGATCCGACCGAATAGACAGGAGAAAGGGTGGAATACTGACGCTCGTGAGGAATAACATCAGTGCATGTCAGCTTAAAACATATATGGAGAGGGGCAGAATACCAGATGCTTCATCTCAGGACAGAAAGTACAGAATTCCACCTGCTCAACTACTACTGTCCGAGCGACCGCCCACTTGCACTAGACACAATCCCAGCAAAAGAAAGACTGATTGTGTGCGGAGACTTCAACAGCCACTCACAGAGCTGGGGCTATGATCACTTGGACAGGAGAGGTGAGGAGCTTGAAAACTGGCAGGATGACAATGGGCTTATCCTGATTAACCAGCCAATCGACCCACCAACCTTCTACTCGAGATCATGGCACACCACCTCTACACCAAACCTGGCATTCCACTCACCAGGCCTGGAGTGGAACACCACACGCGTTGTAGGGAAACAACTTGGAGGCAGCGACCACCGGCCAGTCTTCCTAATTGTGGAAAATGAACTTGTCAAGGAGAGCAGCACTCTCTCTAGGTGGAACTACAAGAAGGCAGACTGGACTGGCTAGAGATCTGACTGTAGAAAAAGATATCAATAAGTTAGTCGATGAATTCAGCAGATGCATATTACAGGCTGCTCGTGAAACAATACCTAGAGGGGCTCGTAAGCACTACAAACCATATTGGAATAGTGAACTAGAGCAACTGCACAACGACGTGGAAACATCTTGAAAGCAGGCAGAGACCAGTCCATACCAAGAACACCACAATAACTACCACTATAACAATGGTCTAGAAAATCGAAGCTAGTAGGTTCTGGAAAAATCTGTGGGTACTGAATAATGGATTTTAAAAGCTGGAGAATATATATTAAATTTGCAGAACTTCGCTCAGACTTGTTACTGTTAACGCCTTCGCTCAGATTTCGGGCTTTTCTTCGGTCGATCTGCGAATCAGAGGAAAAATTCACGCTTTTACCGCTTGCAGACTCTGGTAATCGAGCGAAACCCGTCCTTTGATCTGGCGATTCTCACCGTGTTTAATTACCTTCCAAACGAACGGATTCAGGGGGAGTAACAGTGATTATCTGCCCTTGGTTTCAGATTAAGTCCCCCTGACCAATGTCTACTGAAAAATACGTTTCAACTTATTGCCCCTTGGTTTTTCTTCATTTAGCTTATCTCCCCCTTCTCAACAAATCCACCATCCTGTCCCCTCTCTATGCGTTCCGTTTACCTGTCTGCTTGCAAACATTCCTCGTAGTTTATACGACATAGAGAAAAGAAATTGTGCGTGGCCAAATTAAGAGTTTGACACATAGAGAAGTGAAGGGGTCTGCGTTTAACAAATAGGTCTGTTGGTAAACATTCCTAAGGCAAATAGAGAAAATAAAATAAAATAGGCGTGCTAAATTAAGAAAGAGACAGATATCTGAGTGTAGGAGGGTTTTATGTTAACAAACCGTGCATGGCTCATAAGGAAGCCGGTGAAAGACAGGTGGAAGAAAAATGTAGATGTATGAAATCTATTTTCATAATATCCTCTGCCACAACATAGAATACCCAAACAACACTAGGGATACGGTCAGAGTACCAACGGGGAAACTCTGTAACAACTATGATGCAGAAATCCAGGCAATCAAGGTGGCAACTGAGAAACTGTTGAACACCAATCTCGGTCCACAGCCTGTAGTATTCCTGACAGATGCAAGATCAGCACTCCAAGCACTTCAGTCCAGAAAATTGCCAGGTATACAAGCCCTACTTTCGGAACTGTGCAACCAGCGCAGGGTCGCCATGCAGTGGATACCGTCTCATTGTGGAATACCAGGAAACGAGAGAGCGGACCAACTGGCTAAAGAAGGTGCTGCAGATGAGCAACCGGATGTACCAGTTACGTACCATCAGAAGAAAAAGATGATCAAATCAATCAGAAAGCCACCAACACCAGCGCAGGATGACTACCAAGCTATGAACAGATCAGAACAAATTGTCATTCTGTGCCTCAGAACAGGACACAACCCACTCCGCAGCCACATGTATACAAAATTCAAGATTGGCAATTCAGCCATGTGTACAGGCACCCCAGACTGCGGAGCACGTACTTCAAGATTGCCCCGAATATGATATATTGAGGCAAACCCACTGGCCCAGAGAAACAACACTGGAAGCAAAACTATGCGGACTGTATGAACTACAAAAGACAGTGAAGTTTATACAAGAAACAACATTGCAGATAAAGACAGTATATTTCAAGTGAACGAAAGAAGAAGAAGTATGTTGTTTTCATCAAGCTGGGCAAGAATGGGTACACAGTTTGCGAACAGTACTGTTCAGAGTTAAGTGTGTCCTCAAAAAATAAGGGACCCACAATTCTTCTTCTCGAAATTGCTATCCAAACACCGATTTTCTGATCATGCAATGGTGCCTCGTGAAAGGAATGTGAGTTCTCTGTGAACCACAAGCGAGTGTTTTGGGAGTTTATGTAGCCAGATAAGTGAAACCATGCTTCATCTGTATAAAATGTGTAGTTCAGAACCTCAATACTATTATCCAGTATGAACTTCTGATACCACTGACAATAACGAATCCTGTTATCGTGATCCGAAGGTTTCAGTGCCTGAACAGCACACACTTTGTAAGGACAGAAATTCAGTTTCCGCCGAACTGCTTTTTATGTAGATCCGTAGCTTACATCTGTCTCCTGCGCCAATTTTCGCAATGATTTTGATAGACTTGCCATCAATTTATCAGAAATATCCAACAATTTCTCCTCAGACAAAACGGTTGGCCGTCCACTTCGAGGAGCATCTGCTACCACCGAACCAGTCGATCAAAATTTGGCGAGATCTCGGACAGTGTCGCGGTGAGGAACTGTGGAATTTGGAAACTTCTCAGCGAATTTGTGTTTCACATCTTCTGTGTACCTATCACCGGCATGAAAAACATACTCCACGAGAAAAATGCGCTCCTCGATGGTTAGCATACTGACGCAGTCAGTGACACACGAGGCACTACAGTGCTAATGTCCTCCACTCGTGAGAAATACTGCACATGCATTATGATGCACGTGCGCGGATGTGCAGAACTACGACCGTACAACCACTGTAGAGGGACTTGCTGTAAAGTAAATCTAATTAAAGTCAATTAAAATAATACTGTTTACTGTATCATAACATATTACATTCATATTATTAGAGCACTGCACCCACTGCTGAGAGACTTCTCGATCACCCTGTACATTCTTGAAGTTGCAGTCGTTCATCATCAATAGTACTTATCAGCTGGCTGTAGGGCAACAGGTCTTCAACAAAAACATGTGCCTATCGTATGCTACTTGTTCAAGGTCTTTTATGTGTCTTCTGTATCCCTGTCATGTCTGTATCCAGTTCTCTTCTCCATGTGTCATTTGATCTCCCTATATTTCTCTTATCCTGGGTATTCCAGAACAGGGATTGCTGTGTAATGCTGTCAACTGCTCTTCTTCACGTATCTTATCCAGCTCCACACCTCTTGTTGGATGCAGTTGTTACTAACCCTTTATTGAGTCGGCATATTCATTCAACATCTGTCCCAATGGAAGCAGGAATTTAAAAATGTGCTGCAGTGCTGGACTTTAAATGAACCTTAATGTGCTGTACATCTTTATGAGCATCTGAGTGCTTCTTGAGGCAAAGGACCTGGTTCAGAACCACATTTGATAACACTCCACTTCAGTCAGCTGTAAAAATAGGTGCCTGACTCTGTTGTGAGTTAGGGAAGGCAAAGGCTGTGAGGAAGGGAACTGGTAGCCCCATCTCATAAAGCTGAGACCTGATCTCCTCCTCACAGTATCTACTGTGGGTCTGTTTTCATCTTGTTTATAGTATTATATTTTGTTGGAAAATGAATGAAATTCTTGGACAGTGTATATAATATTTAATACCAAATTTTAATTTTGTTAATTTTTGTCATTTGTAAGAAACACTTCCAATATCAGCAAGAAGGTAGAAACGTGTGATATATTTAACCAATCAGAGTCTTATTTTAATGAAGTAAAATCATTTCTACAATAAATTTCAAAATTTTGCAGCAATGTATTATAAACCAACACAGATATGTTGCTATATTCCTTATTATTTTTTATTGCCAGCTGTAAGTAAATATTCTTGGGAATATAATTATGCTTTAAATTCTTCTTCCTTCCTTGTTCGTCCTGAAAAGGACGGTGGTTGCGTTGTGTCTGTTTACGCCTAAGCTGTGATATCTGCACCTTTCGGTCGACACATCCGACTTCTGCACGGCATTTTTTGGGACCGGGTTTGCCTTCCCACTGCGATCCCTGCTCGCTCAGCCAGACTGCAGTGATGCAATCTGTTTCCAGGACCACCATGTGGAGGTGGAGTAGGGTCTTGACCAGTGTGGCCGTGTACATAGTTGTTCCTTTGTAAACAGGCTATACTCCAACAAGACGGAGGAAGCACAGACTACCCCATAATTTTATATTTTATGAGAAACAGAATATAAAAAAATTATAGTGTCACATATTTAGGACAGAGTCGCTTCCACACGCCACTTCTAATAATTGGGTGATTTCCCCTGACCAATCGGATAGCTCAGATTTACCCCGGGGAATATAGAACAGGACGCCATCTGGCAGTCAGAATGAAAGAGCGCAACTCAAGAGGTCGCATCTGGTCCAGCTCTACATATTTCTTAGTTTGAGGAAATCAAACTTCAACATTTATTATAAAATGTGCATTTCAGGACATTGAGTGGTTTTATATTTCTTACTTGCGTAAGTAGTGACTATCATTCAATGTATATTTTGAATAGAGCTCCCAACCCTAGTCGCAGCAGAACTAGTGTAAAGTTTCTTTTCTTCTTTCCACTCTGTAAAGTGTCAGTCTGTATGCTCTGTAAGGAAGAGTGGTGTGTTGTTGAGATCAGGCATGCCCCCAGTCTACCCAGCTGTAAATGGGTAACTCACCCTAGTCCTGAGTTAGGGAAGGCAAAGGCTCCAGGGGAAGCAGGCCCTAAACTTGGTCACTCCAACCGACGCAGGATGGTGTATGTATGAAGTAGAAGTGTAGAGTGTGATTACCGCGAATGGTGTACTGTTCGTGTGCTGACCAATATAACCACTCATACACTTGTGTCTACAAGGCACCAATGCAGACTGCTGGAATCTTTGTTTACTCAATTTATTCAGACGTACACACTGGGACATACGAGTACATCATGGTATGTTGACATATCAATTTGTAGGTATACATAGCAGATCTGAAGTCATGACACATTCAGAAATAATGGGCAGTACATCAAAAGTTCAATGTCATGATATATTATGGCCGCATCCCCCTATCTGACTAAACGCGTCAGTGAAGGCAGATCGGTAAATAACTAAAGTTACTTGACGTCCATAGTTTGTAGCATATATTATGAAACCACGAAAGAGGGGGTTTCTAGCAAGATTGAGATCTCCCTGTCACTGTCCGATAATAGGATAAATAATCTGTTCTCTTGGCAGTGATCAAAACATATGATGACCGAAATCTAACATGGCCGCCTCCCTGAGTTGTCGTTCACTCATTCATAGGAAGGAGAATATAAGCCAGAGTTAATTTATAATGGGTATATAAATGATTTCATAAATGTTCCCATACAGCTCTACGGTGATCAGGTTAATTCACGTAGCCATAACCGCTGTAGGAAAGTCTGTCATCTTTGTCGATACAAAACACGACCCTAGCGATACGAAGCACAATGTTCCATCTAGGTCGAATCGACATGAGATCATCAAAATAGGGTCTGGCAATACATGGAGTCCGAATTATACATTGTACCGTACCTTAGGAGAGTCTCTAACATAAACTATAGTAGAGATACCATCTCCTTTAGAAGAAAACCACTTCATGAATCATATTTCCTTAAGAATCTACCAGCCCTTTGAAAAGTGCGTACCCGCCATTATCACGGTACATCGGAACTCATCACGACTTGTCAAGACAACTCATACTTCCGCTAGACCGGAATAACAAGAATCTAGTCCCTCCTACCCATCCAAAATATACAATATAGGACTGATTCTACTTGTACTAATAATATGTAATACATATGAATTCAGGCCATAAACATAATAAGCAAATTAATATATTTTCTGGCCCTAAAAAATAAGTACAAACGTAAGAGCAATCCATGCGCCGGATCAATATCAAGAACGATTACTCCTATAATCAAAAGTGTGAATCAAACATGGATTCTCTCGCTTTTACCATAGACAGCATTTTCATACACAAATGAATGAATGTCTATATTTTTCCCATATTAAATAGCCATATCGATTTTTGTAATATGTGCGTCAAAATATGCACGCAACAGATTACCACACCCCTCGGGAAAAAAAAAATGGTACTTTTTTTTTTTTGAAATACATCTAGGAGCAACATACAATAGGCTCACAACGCACCAATAACAATGCGCAGATGATAAGCATAAGTTTTATGACCTTAGAGAAAGTACTTCTCTAAGTATAAATATTTCCAGAGAGGTGTCACCAACGCATACTACAATATTAGCAATGACACAATTTCCACATTAGTTTATACATAAATTTCATCTAAGATATCTTAACATCATGATCATCAAAGACGAAAAACATTGAAAGATCAGCGGTGAATAAATATCAATGAACCGCTAAGTAGTGTTACAATCAATATATGATATATTACATATGTGTACACATTTCAACATAGAAACAACTGTATCAAAGTTGTATAACAGTTATGAATCATGTGGGCATCTAGACAAAATATCTGCCATCACATTTTCTGACCCACGGATAGCTCGCACCGAAAAATGAAATGGCTGTAGAGCAATCGCGTATCGCGTTGATCTCGCGCTCTTCAGATTTTTACTCTGAATAGCCGTAAGAGCTTTCTGGTCAGTTTCCACAATGAAATGCGCGCCCAGAAGAAATCTTTGCAGTTTAAGGATTGACCAAACCATAGCCAATAATTCACGGTCTAGGACCGAGTAATTCTTCTCTGCGGCATTTAATTTCCGAGAAATATACATCACAGGATGCAGAGTTCCAGAGTACTCTTGCATTAGTGCAGCTCCAATCCCGGTGGATGAAGCGTCACTACGAAGAATAAATGTCTTATCCTTAGAAGGCAATACTAGGATAGGTGAAGTAGAAAACATAGTTTTAACCTTATCCAAAGAGGATTGACATTCTTGAGTCCAATGGACTACATTAGGAGACCCTTTCTTTAGCAAGGAAGAAAGAGGTGACATAATGGAGGACAGATTCGGGATGAATCGTCCATAAAATTGTATTAGACCTAAGAGACTTCGTACTTGCTTTTTAGTCTTAGGAATAGAAATGTTAAGTATCTTACTTGTATTATGGTCTTCTGTTTTTAGGAACCCATGACCAACACGGTGTCCTAAGAAAGATATTTCGCTAAAACCAATACATGCTTTCGATGGTTTCGCTGTCAGGTTATGCTCGCGTAAGATAGACAATAGTTCATTTATACCATTATAGTGATCGTTCCAAGTATCACTGAAAAGACAGATGTCATCAAGATACGCAATGACATCTGAGCGATGAGATAGGATTCGACGCATCATGCGTACAAATGTTGCAGGGGCGTTCATAAGACCGAAAGGCATGAAATTCCATTGGAATAGACCCCTAGGCGTCGAAAAAGCAGTAAACGGTTTGGCGTGTTCGGATAGTGGAACTTGCCAATATCCCTTAGACAAATCGAGTTTAGTAAAGAAGTGAGAATTCGATAGTCTCGTAAGTAGCTCTTCTAGTAAAGGCATAGGTTCAGCATCGAATTTAGTCACTTGATTCAATTTGCGATAATCCACGCAAAGACGTATGTTATTGTCTTTTTTCCGTACTATAACCATCGGCGAAGAATATGCTGATGTGGATGGTTCAATAATTTTTAACTCTATCATCTCATCTAACTCTTTCTCTACCTGTGCTTGAAAATGTATCGGGATAGGATACGGTCTGACTCTTATAGGACTATGGTCAGTAAGAATAATGTCATGTTGAATGACATCAGTTTGACCAGGAATGTCAGTAAGGACATCCTGAAATTGTTCTAACATAGTAGAAACTTGTTTCTGCTCTCCTGGAGATAATTCTGGAGAAATTGCAACATCTTTCCATGATTCATTAGAGTGAAGAGGAATCATTGGAAAAGGTAAATTTACATCCGAGAAACTCGTTTCCTCATCCTGTATTACTGACAGAGATGAGTACTGTCCATGTTGGACTGGAAAATCGTCCGTTGCCTGGAAAACAGGTTGTAAATAATCAGGACGTTCATGGAATTCCGTGAGCATGTTGATGTGGAAGGTTTTACGCTTCCCGTCAATATCGACGATATAGTCAACATCGGAAACTTTTGATATTATATCGTACGGACCTTTCCAAGAAATGAGAAGTCTATTTTCCCTACAAGGTAGCAAGACAAATGCTTTGTCACCTGGACAAAGTTGTCGCAAACATCTCTTTTTATTGGCAAATTCCCTTGCCTTCTGTTTCGCAAATTCAGAAGAAGCAGTTGCCAATTTGCATGCTTCAATAATCTTGTGTCTAAGTGCGATGACATATTCATAAGAGGATTTTGTGTCATCGACAATATTATCAGCAGTTATAAGATCATGAAGTAAGGACATAGGACCTCGCGGTTTCGCGCCAAAGACAAGTTCAAAGGGAGAAAATCCTGTATGTTCGTTGGCGACCTCTCTATATGCAAAGAGAGCCGCGGGTAAAACCCTATCCCAATCCTGAGGATGATCTTCTGTTATCTTACCTAGTAGGTTTTTCAGAGTTCTATTCAAACGTTCCACCATCCCATTGGACATAGGATGATAAATACTACTCAGCGATCTCTCTATCTTCAGAGTCGACATTACTTGAGACATGGTATCCGATATGAGTTGGGTACCATGGTCGGATAATATTTCTGCTGGAAACCCCAGACGAGAAAATATTAACCAAAGAGCATCTGCGACATCAGCAGTAGTTATGCTCTTTAGAGGAACAGCCTCCGGCCAACGTGTGCACATATCAACACACGTCAAAATAAATTGGTGTCCTCTAGCAGACTTTATCTTAAATGGACCAATGATGTCTATCGCCATTTTTTGAAATGGCCGAATGGGAATGTCTGCAGCCTGAATAGGTGCATCATGGCGTGGACCTCTGGATTTAATCTCTTGACATACTTTACAAGATCGACAATAGATTCGTATGTCCTTATTCACAGCAGGCCAAAAGAAAGATTGAAGAACTCTAGCTTTAGTACGGGAAAAACCCATATGTCCAGCACACTGCGAATCATGAGCGTGCTGTAAGATTTTAACTCTCATATTTTTAGGCACAAGGATTTGAGAATGAATGGACTTAGCGGAGTCTTGTACCATACGTACAAGTACGCCATTCTTCATCGTAATCCAAGATTTACGATTTGTATCCTTATTCGGATCACCTTTTGTTGCCAGAGTAAAGAATTTCTTTAGAGTAGGATCATCTTCCTGCTGTTTGATAAAGGAATCGTGGGAAATCTCCAAGGGATCATCTTGGATCTGCGCATCATTATCTTCAGAATGTGAAGATTGTGGCATATTAAGAGCTTGAGCCCTAGTGATTACTGCATTAGCAGATTGCATATTAACATTTTCCCAATTAGAAATTTGCTGTGGAGTGCATTCTTTCACTCCATGAATGCGACCGATGATAAGATCAGCGATCGGATTCGGCAAGAGACATGCTTGCACCTCTCCTGTAAAGAAAGGCGTAGCAATATTGATAATGGCAGTGGAGTACTTCTCCAATGTGCCACCAAATGTTACACATTTGACTATATTGCCTGTAGCTCGAGAAGGATTTACGAGTGATTGCCTCACTCCAATGGTAGTGCACCCCGAATCGAAAAGAATTGATACCGGAGTACCATCTATTAGGCCCCTATTAAAGACAAGAGCACCCCTTCCATTATGCGCAATTGACGCATGGAGAGCGGGAAGCGGGTGACCGCAGCTTAAAGTAGACACTGTGGTTGGATCGAATAATGTTTTGCATTGCGAACACTCAGATGCTCTAGCAAAATCGAAAGCGGAATTTGCTACACTGTTGGAGTCTTTTTTATCATTATTCTGATTATCGGTGTCGTGGAACTCCTGTTGTGCAGAGTTAGCCTGGTAATAAGATTTACCATGTCTTTTGTGTTGTGATCTACCTCGGTTATAATTGTCTCTATAATTATTATTGCCTCTGTTATAACCCCTATTTGGGTTTGAATCATAATATTCATGATCATAATCATCATGCTCATTATATTGAGTATCCCTGTAATATTGTTTCTTTTGTCTCCATGAAGCACTTGGGTAGTTCCTATAGCTACTCCCTTTCCGAGAATTTCTAACATTATGGGTACCCCTCGCGTGTCGAGGACTATCAGCCCGATTCCAGTTCTTCGAAGAAGAACCCTGATTTGAGTGGTTATCTTGGTTTTGATACTTATTCCAATTAACCTTTTTATCAAATTTATTTTTAGCTCCTTGGAATTTGTGTGAGTAATTCTGATTATATTCTGTTGCCGAAGCAACTGGCATACTCTCTTTAATGTTAGAGTTACTAAGAATCATGTCAGGGTGTGCCGTGGCATACTGGTCACAATATTCTTCCATTTGCTTTATTGTACCAGGTTTACGCTCATGTAAGAACTCTAGGAATGATTTATTTACAGAAGACATGACCTTGTCTCTTAGCAATAAATCCGTAAGACCATCAAATGTTTTCTCTGTTTTGGATAATTCAATCCATCGTGAAAGTGTAATTCGTGCTTTTGAGATGAAATCTGAGAATTCTACACCTACCTCAGGTCTCATTGTTTTAAACAAAAGACGGTAACCTTCCTCAGACAGCTGATATCTCTTTATCAAAGCTGCCCTAACAGCATCATAATTATCTTTGTCGGCCTCTTCAACAAAATATAACTTACTCAGAGACTCCCCTTTTAGATTTTCAGACAACTGATTCACATACTGTGATTTGTCAACATTATGAGATCGACAAGCCCGTTCAAATCTAGAAAGCCAAAATGTTATGTCATCACTGGTAGGGTTAAACGCTGGTACCTTGACCTTGTACACAAAGGGTTTACCATTACCACCAGATGCCTGATTAACATTACTCATACATGTCAATTTTAATTTCTCTAATTCAAACTCATGTTCTCTTATTGCTTTTCTCTCTTCAGCTTCTCTATCTAATCTTCTCTGTTCTGCAGCAGCTTCTAATTTTTTCTGTTCTGCAGCAGCTTCTAATTTTTTCTGTTCTGCAGCAGCTTCTAATTTTTTCTGTTCTGCAGCAGCAGCAACTTCTAATTTTTTCTGTTCTGCAGCAGCAGCAACTTCTAATTTTTTCTGTTCTGCAGCAACTTCTAATTTTTTCTGTTCTGCAGCAACTTCTAATTTTTTCTGCTCTGCATCAGCTTCTAATTTCTTCTGTTCTGCCTCAAATCTCCTTTCCTCCACTTGCATCTGCAATTTCTTAAGTTCAGCAGCAGTATCAGCTTCTTTTTCTAATCTTTTTTCTTCAGCTAGAGCTTTCCTTTCTTCTGCAGCAGCTTTTTTTTCTTCTATTTGAAGTTTTCTCTCCTCAGCCGCAGCTTTTTTTTCCTCAGCAGCAGCTTTTCTTTCTTCAACAGCAGCAGCAGTTTTTTTCTCTTCTGCAGCTAATGCTTTGTCATATTGAGCAACAGCCCATTGTTCTAAGTCTTTTCCAGTCTTATCAAGAGATTTTCCTTGTGCAATGAAATAATCTAATGTAGACATATTGTCTTCTTAAATCAGAAACCTGAAAAAGTAAATAAATTACCCTACTTCACTTTAATGGGAGACAAGTCTATACCATAGACTTAGTCTTAGTCCAAACTTGTATGGTTTATAATAACCAATGATAACTTGAGTACCTGTGGACAACAATAACTGTATCTCAAATACTGTGGGGGACAAGCCTTACAAAGGTCTTGTATACCTCAATGTAATCAAAGATCACTTGAGTACCTGTGGAAAAAATATTTCCCTTTACCAATCACTTTGGGAGACAAGCCTTACAAAGGTCTTGTACATTTTGTTTTATAACAATAACAATCATAAAGTACTGATCTGTACTATACTATCAGTGTATACCACTATACGTCATATGTCAACTAAAGACATTACAAAGGACAAACAAGAAAAGACAATATGAACACATTTGCAGAGATCAAATTAAATTAAATAGGAGAAATGAAAAAAATGATCACAGAAACCGTGATGATAACTGCAATAATATAACAAGACAAATAACGCCACAGTGTATAAACATAAGGGTGTAAAAAACTGAAATGAAAGAAAAGATGAGACCTACAATTATACAAACAAATCAAACAAAACTAAGGAACACAAAATTATTAACAAAAACAACGAAGAAAAGAACACCTCATCACAACTAACAGAAATAGCAGCAAATTGTTGCTAACAAATTTCCAATTAAGAAAATGTGTACCTATAGAATACTAGTACCAGACCAATGTCACTCGGCATACCTTGTACTAGTCACACAGAACATAAACTAATTTAATACATAACAAATAACATGTAAGCATAAATAGCATATAGCATACAATATAATTTATGTCATGAATGGAATGTGTTGCAGGTATAGTGTTGTAAAGCAGGCACAGTTTATTTTAATACTAATAACTTGCCACTTTATTCAGTAATAGATTTAATTTTAAACTATTACACTGTCAATTTTTCTCTGTTGAGCATATGAAGATCCAACGATGAACTATGCACTTTATGTTCAACAACACTGTGATTCTTCTGTACGTTGAGAAATGTCAACAATACTGCTCCAGATATTTTCTACACTTGATACCACTGTCCTGTGTAATACTGTCTGTACAGCGAAAAACTGTCAACAAGCGCTGACCTAGATACAGCATCCTATCGGTAATACAGGTCAAGCTGACATCGACTGTATAGCTGTCCTACTGGTGTTGATGTGTTCAAACAAATGTTCTTTCAGCTGTAAACTGTGATTCTCAACACAAAACTGCGTAAGCTGGACCCAGGAATCTGGCTCGCCACTGTAAAGTTTCTTTTCTTCTTTCCACTCTGTAAAGTGTCAGTCTGTATGCTCTGTAAGGAAGAGTGGTGTGTTGTTGAGATCAGGCATGCTCCAGTCTACCCAGCTGTAAATGGGTAACTCACCCTAGTCCTGAGTTAGGGAAGGCAAAGGCTCCAGGGGAAGCAGGCCCTAAACTTGGTCACTCCAACCGACGCAGGATGGTGTATGTATGAAGTAGAAGTGTAGAGTGTGATTACCGCGAATGGTGTACTGTTCGTGTGCTGACCAATATAACCACTCATACACTTGTGTCTACAAGGCACCAATGCAGACTGCTGGAATCTTTGTTTACTCAATTTATTCAGACGTACACACTGGGACATACGAGTACATCATGGTATGTTGACATATCAATTTGTAGGTATACATAGCAGATCTGAAGTCATGACACATTCAGAAATAATGGGCAGTACATCAAAAGTTCAATGTCATGATACATTATGGCCGCATCCCCCTATCTGACTAAACGCGTCAGTGAAGGCAGATCGGTAAATAACTAAAGTTACTTGACGTCCATAGTTTGTAGTATATATTATGAAACCACGAAAGGGGGGTTTCTAGCAAGATTGAGATCTCCCTGTCACTGTCCGATAATAGGATAAATAATCTGTTCTCTTGGCAGTGATCAAAACATATGATGACCGAAATCTAACATGGTAGTTGTCGTTCACTCATTCATAGGAAGGAGAATATAAGCCAGAGTTAATTTATAATGGGTATATAAATGATTTCATAAATGTTTCCATACAGCTCTACGGTGATCAGGTTAATTCACGTAGCCATAACCGCTGTAGGAAAGTCTGTCATCTTTGTCGATACAAAACACGACCCTAGCGATACGAAGCACAATGTTCCATCTAGGTCGAATCGACATGAGATCATCAAAATAGGGTCTGGCAATACATGGAGTCCGAATTATACATTGTACCGTACCTTAGGAGAGTCTCTAACATAAACTATAGTAGAGATACCATCTCCTTTAGAAGAAAACCACTTCATGAATCATATTTCCTTAAGAATCTACCAGCCCTTTGAAAAGTGCGTACCCGCCATTATCACGGTACATCGGAACTCATCACGACTTGTCAAGACAACTCATACTTCCGCTAGACCGGAATAACAAGAATCTAGTCCCTCCTACCCATCCAAAATATACAATATAGGACTGATTCTACTTGTACTAATAATATGTAATACATATGAATTCAGGCCATAAACATAATAAGCAAATTAATATATTTTCTGGCCCTAAAAAATAAGTACAAACGTAAGAGCAATCCATGCGCCGGATCAATATCAAGAACGATTACTCCTATAATCAAAAGTGTGAATCAAACATGGATTCTCTCGCTTTTACCATAGACAGCATTTTCATACACAAATGAATGAATGTCTATATCTTTCCCATATTAAATAGCCATATCGATTTTTGTAATATGTGCGTCAAAATATGCACGCAACAACTAGGTTCGAGGATTTGAGTCAATTTGCAAAAACTAGCCTTACACCTCAAACCGTGTAGAGCAGAAAATATCCTTGTGTTGGAAAGTATTTAGCTCAAGGAATACTTATGATGATAAGGAAAACAAGGACAAATCTGAAGAGATGGGTAAATGTCGTCGAACCTAAGATAAGACAGTAACTTAAAGGAAGGAACACGGTGAAATGAGAAAGTTCGCCATATTTGACAATTGAGTAGGCCTAGGAGACAAAGATGCAAAAAGGGATTTTTGCATCGATGAAAGCATCTGATGAGATGTTAAAACTTTATTATACTTATTATTGTAAAAATGTTCTGAATTCCAGACTTTGTTGAAATTCAAGTTTCATGCTGAAAGATATTAAAAGTTTTGCATGAAATCGAACGCTGTTGAAAAGGTGAATTACTACAGTTTTGAGATTAAGCTAAGAAATCTATCCATTTCAATTAAATTCGCTACATCAACACCTAAGAGAAGAAAATCGAACCTGGTAACACAAATTTAGGAGAGAAATCTAGATCTCTGGTGATTAGGCCAGTTAAACATCTGCTCTCTGTAAAGTAAACTGAAAATACTGCATATACCGGCACTGCCACATGATGATAATATGGTGCCGTTCCAGTCCTAAGGAACACCTGCCCCGGCCACATGATGGTAATATGGTGCCCGTGACCACTTCTCTTTGATAAAGCGAATAACTAGCGATCATAGACCATGGACGATTTACTACATAATTTTCAACAGCTTGGTGTGGAACAACAACAACAACAACCACAGAACCAACCCATAAATACACAACCACTGCAGCCCCAGGACAGACAAAATATGGAAGGACCAACAATAATAGCGCTACGGCAAATTACTGAAACCCTACAGAAAAATGACAACTACGCGAAATTCACACAGGTTAGATCCATTGTTCAGCCATTCGATGGAAACAAGAAAAAATTCAGAAGATGGTTGTCCGACATGGAAAAATTTGCGGCACTAGCAGAGGCAACAACAGATGAAGAGAAAAAGAAAATCGCTCTGTTAGGTTCTGATTCGTACGTGACTGATTTTTTAAGAAGGAGGTCCCAGCAGTACCCCACAGAAACCTACGAGTCCCTAAAAAAAAGAGCTCACCCAGAGATATGGGGAAATCATAGACAAAATGCATGCTTGGTCAGTCCTTAGAAGCATGAAACAGGAAAGAGATGAATCGGTACAACTTTTTGGAGATCGATTCCTCAATATGGCAGAAGAGGCGTTTTGCGGAGAAATCCCTACCACACCTGATGTAGAAATACAGTTAGTGGGGATATTTGCCGATGGCCTTAGAGCGGAAAATATCAGAAGGCATCTTATTAGAAAAGACACCAAGACTATTGCTGAAACAATCCAAGCAGCAATACAGGAGGAAAATCTTCACCGAAGGTTCCAACAAAGAGCAGGTAGGGAACCCCGACCAG
This sequence comes from Oreohelix idahoensis, assembly GCA_024509875.1. NCBI lineage: Eukaryota > Metazoa > Mollusca > Gastropoda > Stylommatophora > Oreohelicidae > Oreohelix > Oreohelix idahoensis. The sequence continues at coordinate 300,093 of JAMPIV010001256.1, read as the reverse complement.
AATATAGGGACTATGATGAGCATGGGCCTATGGAGGTTGACCATACCAGGAGGCAATGGACTCGCCCACGACAACGAGATGATAGGCCCCGCAATTATAGACCCCCCACACAGAGGCAAAACGACGTCAATAATGTCAGTACAAACGGATGCTTTACATGCGGTAGGCTCGGACATGGTTACAAGTCCTGTAGAGCAAATTACAATCATGCACCATTCAGAAGAGGAGGTTACCAACCACAACAACCCGCACCACCCCCACGTGATTACACCAGAAATCAGTATACCAGAGGCGCACCTCAACCCCTCATGCGTCAGGGAAACGGCCGCGCCACTCACTAAACAGGACCGTTAGTGAGGGCAACAATCACAGAAACTGGTCCAAAACAAAAGAAACAACACAGAACAGAAATTGTCAAGTGGGCCCATCCAGAAAAATACAATATGAAGAAATGCTGCATGATGGAACTAAAATACATACGGACCCCAGTTCCTGCATCATGTCTATACAGGGCCAACAATATAGGGCACTGGTAGATACAGGAGCATCCATCAGCCTTATTAGGTTCCAGCTGTTCAAGAGGATCCAACACTTAGTACGATTTCAACCGTCCAAAACACACCTAGCTTCAGTCACGGGACAAAGACTAAATTCAGTTGGGACAGCATGGCTAAAATTTTCCTTAGGCGAAACAAATTTTGAACACCCATTTGTCATTACTAAAGGAATGTCTAGAAATCTTATCCTAGGGAGAGATTTTTTTAACAAACACAAAGTTCGAATATACTATGACCTCCAGAAATTCAAAGTCAACAATACACATAGATCTCCAGGACGATATCCACATAGCGTCTTTGGTAAGGATTACAGCTCCCATAACGGTGGCTCCAAACTCCCTGGTCATAGCAAAAGGCAGAGTAAAAAATTCTGAGTACATAACACCAGGGCAATCAATTCAAATACAGCCCCTAGCAGAAGAAAGCATTATTGATGACCCATTGTTGCAAATTACAGAGGGAATCGCTGAAGTCTCGAAGGCTAGAGATTTCCCCATCATGATATTGAATATGTCAGGAAAAACTACCACTATAAATAGAGGCACAATTGTAGCACAAGTGGATACGTCAACGATAAGACAGACTAAAACCAATAGAGACCATCCACAAATTGTCTCAACCACCCCCACTGGACATAATGCACGAAATCGCAGCACAAATAACCATAGTACATGGAAAGTAAACAGTTATAAGGCTTATGCAGAAAAAGGCAGCAACATCAGTCACAGCTATGTTACACCACAGCATACCCTACCCAGATGGCAGAAACGAACCAGTCCATACATAAGAAGAGAAAGGCCACAGTATGAAAATGACTATAATTACTCATTCTTGCGCCCCAGCACACCAAGAGAAAAGATGAAGTGCTGTATATCACAGAGTAACAGAGAAACAGAAATTGTCTTGCCAGGAGGATATCCAAAGCGACAAGACAGTGATACATGCCCCATGGAGTATCAATATAACTCAAAAACAGGTGGATATGATAAAGTCCCAAAACCAATTGAAATTTCCGAAGAAAAGGAAGAATTCTTATATGACTATACCACAGGAGGATACTATAGCAGCAAAGTTGGAAACAGAAAGAATGAAAAATTTTCGCCCAGGGAAAGAAGACAGCCCTATAGCACAAACAGAAGAAATACAGTAACGTACGCGGATAAGCGCAGTTACGGCAGAAATAATCAGAAAAAATGGCACAACAACGACTACCCCAGAAATATAATAAGAAATGAATATACAGTAAATGCAGTGACAAATGGAAATGCACACAGCACATGGCAGAGGAGACAGTACCAAGCACAGCCCAATGAATGGCAAAGAAATACGCAAAAGAAAACCACATACCAAGAGCAGATATTTTCACAAGATGCAAGAAAATGTCCCAAAATTATGGGAATGAAAAGGAGGCATCAAGACAGACCAGAGATATCATAGCAGATCATAAATACAGAGAGAGAATAGCTCAGTTACTTGCAACCCTGAATGCCACAGAAGATAATAAGCAACGTTTGAAAACGTTTGTAGAAAAGCACCAAGATGTATTCGCACTCAATGACATGGAATTAGGCAGAACTAACACTGTCACAATGGACATTCAAACAACCACAGAGGAGCCAATACATATGAAACCCTATCATATGCCCTTGAAAAATAGAGAACTCGTGGAAAGGTCTATAAATGAAATGCTACAGGCAGGAATCATCGAAAGATCCTGTTCCCAATGGTCCTCACCCATAGTGATCGTAACAAAGAAAGACGGCTCCAGTCGCTTTTGCTGCGACTACCGTGCCCTTAACAAAATCACAAAAGTCATTTCTTACCCCCTCCCCAGGATAGACGATCTACTTGCGACGTTAGGAAAGTCTACATACTTTACCACACTTGATGCAAGGTCAGGCTTTTGGTGCATCCCCATGACACCTGAGGCAAAACAGAAATCCACATTCTGTTCACATATGGGAAGCTTTTTTTGGAATGTTATGCCATTTGGTCTAAAAGGATCTCCAGCAACATATATGTCACTCATGGATGAAGTGTTAAAGGGTCTACATCCATTTGCCCTGGCATACATAGACGATATCCTGATACATACCGCAGGCACGATGGAAGACCACCTCCGCAAGGTTGAAACAGTGTTTGATAGACTCAGGCATCACCAAATAAAGTTAAAACTGTCGAAGTGTGAGTTTCTAAAGACAGAAACAAAATATTTAGGCTTTGTCATCAATAGACATGGCGTCAGACCTGATGAAGATAAAGTCAAAGCCATAAGAGAAATGCCTAGCCCCAAGACGGTGAGACAAACACGCTCATTTATTGGTACAATAGGGTACTATAGGCGCCACATCATCAATTTCTCCAGAGCAGCAGAGCCTTTGATAGCCCTTACCCGCAAGTATGCACGCTTCAAATGGACAGAAGACTGCCAGAGATCCTTTGAGTATCTAAAAAATGCCCTAACCACCATCCCACTGCTTGGACATCCAGATATTTCTCAGCCCATGATACTATACGCCGATGCCTCAGATAACGCAATTGGTGCATGTTTGGTACAACCAGTACTAGAAGATGAAACACCCATCCTACCAAACATTCCCAATGAGAAACCCATTGCATTCCTATCCCACGCATTGTCAAAGTCACAAAAACGGTGGACCACCACTGAGAAAGAAGCATATGCTATTCACTATGCAGTACAAAAGTTTGACTTTTATGTCAGAGGAACTAAACTCATTATAAGAACTGATCATCAACCTTTGGTTAACTGGCTCACCAAAACACAAGAACAGCCAAAGAAGTTACAGACATGGGCAATGAATTTGCAGTCCTACGACACCACTATCGAACATATCCCAGGCGAAATGAACACCTGTGCAGACCTCTTATCCAGGATTAAATATGATGATGAAACTGAAGTGAAAACAAATAGAGTCAAAAATGATGGCACATCCTCAGAGATTGACGATAATGCTAAAGAAATTAATGAAATTACTTCATCAAGTCGAAGAAGTACCTCAGATTCTGCCACTCAAGTAGAAGAAGAAAGCCAAGATATGTTTGACATGAGAGTAGAACAAGCGAAAGATGCAGAAATTGTCAAGCTGCTCACATACGTGAAAGAAAACCCAACAAAAAGTAAAGATTTTACAGTACACCCAACGGATGGAGCTCTATACTATATTGATCAGAAACAAGAAGGGACACTAAGAAAAGTCATTCCAGCACATCTAGTCCCAGAAGTATTGCTACAGTTTCATGATAACAACGGGCACATGGGAAGAGACAAAACAATTGATGTCATAAAGAAAAGGTATTATTGGCAAACTTTCTACAAAGACATTACAGAATATGTAGCCACCTGTAGAACATGTAAATTGAGGAACATGAAGCCACATTTAATTCCCCTTCAAGAAATGCAACCTTCCCATTACCCCATGCAAACAGTAAGCATTGACTTATCAGGTCCTTACCCACTCACCCAATCATGCAACAAATACCTCCTGCACATAGTTGACCAATACTCTGTTTGGCCAGAAAGTTACCCACTCAGTGATGCCACATCGCAGTCCATCACGCAAATTTTTTTACAAGAATTCATTCCCAGGCATGGCTGTCCAAAACGAATCATTTCAGACAACGGTAAACAGTTTATCGGTAACCCATTTAAAGCCACCTTACACCAGCTGAATATTGAGCATACTACAACCACTTATTATTGCCCAAATGCAAATGGCAGAAATGAACGCATGCATGCCACCCTACATGATATTATTAGCAAATATATCAAGGGGAACCACCAATACTGGGACCTATACATTAACCAAGCTCTTGAAGCCATCCGAGTAAACGTGAACGATACCACAGGAATGTCACCCTTTCTCATGCTATACGGAAGAGAACCAAACTTTCCGTTAGACAACCTACTTCGCCCACAAAGAAAATACATGGGAGAAGACCCCATCGAAATAATCCTTCAAGAAAAGTATAAAGCTCACCAGATTGCACAACGAAATACGCAGAAGGCATTTCACAAGAAACAGAAACAACATGATAAATCAGCCAAGCTACCAACGTACAAAATAGGAGACAGAGTATACTACAAGAAACATGTACGCAGTTCAAAATTCGATGACCGATGGTTAGATGGCTACAAAATCATGAAACAAACTACGCCTGTAAACTTCATTATTTGGAATGAAGAGAAACAACATCAAACAAAAGCTCACGTAAAACAAATCAAAATTGATAATCACCGGCCCATTCCGCCTCTGACAACAAATACAAGACCAGTCAGAAAGGCCACCCTAAATTATAATCCATCCAGCACAGATTCGTCTGACATATCAGAGTCAGAGACGACAGACTCTGAATTTTACCAAGACGACCACATACCCAGACCACCCACAGATGAAATACATCGAGCAAGACAACAACGAGACTCGTCCGAAAGCGAAGAAGATATCCCACCACTTGAATTACGTAATAGACTACAAGACAGAGACCTGCGCATTAGAAATGAAGAAATCATGCCTCAGACGTCACACGATGACAACAACCAAGCACCTTATATCCACACTCAAACTTACTCCCGCAGTGATAAATCGTCAGCTGATACCTATCACACCCCCAGTTCAGGCAGTTCTAGTTTTAACACTAGTGAAAACCAAACACTGCTATACCACAAGAACAAGATTGCTCGTTCAGAACAATCAGATCCTGAAGAAACTATACCCAAGCAGATTGTTGAACCATATACCAGCAATCTTTATGGAGACGAAACAGAACAAGACATGAGAGAAGACAGTGTCAACCCCAGCACAGCTTTGTCAGACCCCAACGAACATAATGACAGAAAAATGGTAGAATTATATGAACAAGAAACAGACATTGATACAGCTAGTTCTATTGAAACCAGTGATGCGGATAGTACATTATTTGTACCAGTCAGCTTCAGCGTCAAACGCGCCTATAAAACAGAATCAGATGACTCAATCCCTAGCAACAAAATTCCGCGTATACAGCACAACTATATCAGACGAAAGATTCTGAAGAAACGCTATAATGTTCCAAAACCAAGCCGAGAAGTGTTAGCCTCATCTCAACTAGTCAAAAACAACAGTGTGCAAATTACTGTGCCCATTGTAACCGGTGCTAACGTTCAGCACAACCAGGTCAGAAGAAAAATCAAGGCGAAACATATACCTGCCTCAAAACCAACAGATGTTCCAGCCATACAAACCCCAACCACAGTGAAACCATCACCGAAATCAAATGATGTTAAGCCAGCACCGCATTCGTCAATGTCCTCAGTGTCCCAACAATCAGCAAATGCAGTGTCGTCGCCTACCACACCCGTCACCACTGCTACTCAGTATGATTCTCGCCTAAGCAGTCGGGAAATTGCAATGTTGGAGTTGGCGAAAGAATTCACAAGGCTTTTCTAAAAACACGCCCAGGTGTTTTATGTGTTCGCAAATCCGAACACGGTCAACGCATATGTGAAAAAAACCTTTTAACAATGTACTAACCTTCCTATGTACTTTATTTTCAGTTTCTGACAGTTCAAATGACTTGCTTCCAGACTAAGATGTCAAAAGCCCCACTGAGAAACTTTTTTCCAGCCTTAGAATACTGATGCATCAAGACCAGCCCACGGAGGATTTTCATTAGATAGCATAGTGTTGTGAAATAAAAATAACAAAACAATTGATAACACACGGTGTTACGAGTTTACAGACACCCTCATTTAGTTACAGACATTTTCTTAATATTTAGAATGTTACACAACCGTACCTATAACACATGTGTCATACTATTCTGTTGTAACATTCATCTCCACTTTTGTAACTGATCATATTCCACGCTCCATTCACCATCATTTTTATGCAGACACTTTACACTAGTATTTTTTCTTACCCCATACTAATATTTCTTTGATCTATAATATGCTAAACTCCTTTATATCTATCACCTTGATCAATCATACTGTTCCTACTATGACTTCTCTTAACAGCACATAACTCATACCCAAAACTAGTATTGCATGTTATGCTATTTTTCTCCACAGGATTATTTATTTTCAAATGTACATTATTATTTTAGACCCAGATGTATATTAGTACTGTCAAGAATTTTAAACATTCTCCTAAAGAGATTCCATATCCCAACCTTGACTCTCTATAATAAGATTTCCTTCACCCCACTGTTACAACATCTTTAACTTACTATTTTTCCTTTCCACTATATTGAGACGACATTCTAGACTCATGATCTTTTAAATCCCAATCATATTCATTCCTTGGAATTACAATCATGTTGTAATCAGGAGATCCTTGATGTACCTTTTCCTCGCCACTTATTGACAACAGATACTGCTACAACATTCACTCTATTCTAACCTAAACTATTACTTGCAGCCCTATTGGTTAAGATTTACTATTAGGAATGTTGATAGTATATCTAGTGTTTGTTTAGTGAATTGATTTTTATCATTCCTTAGTACTTGTGATACAAACATAAAAGAAAAAAAATGGAAAAGAGACAAAACATAACAGACAAATGAGAAGAGAAAAAACAATTGAAATTTTTTTTATATATAAAATGTATTATGTGTATATGCCACCCTCACACATTTTGATGATGATAAGCCAATATTGTAAAACATTGACTGCCCTGAGGTTAGCAGCTGAAGAAGAAAAAGAATAAATAAATCACCCTATGCCACTCATACCCCCACCAGCTTGATCCCTGATACTCCAACAATATTTTGTTGATATCACAAGTACCCCAATGACATTTGCGCATGCTGAATTTCTGCAAATGAAGAATCCCTTGAGAGCATTAGTATATGCTAACCCCAGATTGAACACATTACACCTATTTGTTGATGATGCCTTTGCCCATGTTAAAGAAATAGCATTTGCACATGCTGACCTAGCAAATGAAATACCCCTCTACAGCATTTGTATATGCTGAACCCACATTGAATACCCCATTACCACATGATAACCACTAATGACACATGAGATAAAGAAGCAACTGGTTATGTATGATGAAAATGCCATTTTATATTAAGGTGAAACTTTATGTTGTCACAGCTGAGATTTTGTTGTAATGTTTATGCACAAAATCCCCCACATTAACATTGAAGGAGGAATAATCTTAGTCTTTCGTGGTTATGAGATAAGACAAGGATATAATAGAATATTTGATGAATACCATGGACATGGAACAAATCAGAGCAGATGATTGTTGCACATATGAGGACCATATTTGAAGTCATTATTGAAGGATTATCAGTAGACAAGAGACACAAATGAATTATGATAATCCCATGGAACCACAGGTACTAAGGACACAAAATGGAGATTAAATAATGGAGGAAAAAAAATAATGACTGAATAATTGCTATGCCCAGAGGTAAAGGAAATAGAGATACATCCGCATTTTTGGAGAAGATATCTCTTTGATTTTTGCACATTGCCTTTGTAATATGAACATTGTTGTATAACAAATGACTATTCCTTATCACGAATTACAGAATGTTGTAAGATAGTTGGAATAAATTGACAATTTAAAATACTCATAACATACCCAGAATTACAAGAGAGAAAAAAAATACATGGTTGATGAAATTGGACGTACTGAGATTCTGCTCACCCCGAGGATATTGGATAAAAAATAATGTTATCCCAAGGACAGACATGTCACAGATATATCATGGAGATATTATGACATAAAAAAAAAGAATACCTAGATTGGAAATGCAGCAAACTTGGTCAAGGACACCATGAAATAGACCCCGCTCCACACTTAAGATAACTGACGGATGAGATTTTTGAATTATAAGTACCATAAGTCACCCATCTGGCTGTAGTCAGCGGATGTTACAGGCACCACATAACTCTGACTAACCCTCGACCAGCGAAGGCAGAGTTGGTGTCGAAATTTTGCACATATGTAAAAAGACATGTTTTTGTTCATGTTTTGGTAAAGTCTAGACATTTATGTTAATGGTTCTATAAATGATTAGTTGATATATTGATGATAAATATTCGCAGATATAGTACATGGACAATTAATAAGGATGTATTTCCAGTACAGAATAAGAGGAATAGGAAGGATCCACATTTTAAATATTGGAGCACCATGAGCGATGAATTGGACTTATAAAGAAAATGGAAATGGTACACGGTATGCAAGGATAACCAGAATAAAATATGGATAAATAAGAGTCAGAGTACCAGGAACTTTGTTTTATAAGGATATTGTAGACTCCTCACGATCAATTGAATATTTTTTCTTCCCTTCTATGTCACATTTTTTGAGTGATGACCCCAAAATTTTTTTTCATCTCATATTGTCAAACAGTTCTTACATCTCAGTTGATAGTTCCATAAATAATTGTTTGATGTGTTTTGCATAAAGGTATTGCTAGATAAGGTACATAGGGAGTTACTAAGGATGAATTCTCAAGATAACAGGAGGACTAGAATGGATACAATGATATTGGAACACCATAAATGATACATTGGTGTTAGGAAAAAAAAAAAAAAAGGAGACAAATATAAATTGTATACAAGGATGCCTCGAGAGTGACAACATGGATACATATTGTCAAGAGTATAAGCAGTTGTCTTAACAGAGAAAATAAAGTAATACGGAACCCAATGTAGAAAATTCATGATGATTTGGAAACTATATTTTCCTTTTCCCTTATATTTCATAATATGATAGTAACACATTCGTCTGTTGGTTGCTGAATAATTTGATGTTTGAAAATTGATGTATGGTAAGTCAAAGAAGATCTTTGAAAAATATATATATATATATAAAATAATATTTCTAGGACAGAGTTCACAGAAAAAAAATACTGTATTGACAGAAAAGAAGGAATGATTAGAAATAACTGACTAATGGACAGGATCACCACCAGACGCACGGATATTGGAGACAAACATCACATATTTTGAAAAAAAAAAAAAAAAAAAAAAAAAAATGTAATATAGAACATTTTCTACAGTGACGGACTTAGAACGAATTTATACACTTACCATTTGGAAAATGTCAATAACCAGAAACATTCAGATAAATAAATAAGGATAAGCCATGAGGTTTTAATGCTTTTATTGTGAAAAATGATTACTTATAAAAATGAGGCTAGTTATATTATCGTCTGATAAATATGCATATTATGTCTAGAGATGTTTTCTACATGTAATAATGAGCAAGTGGCTCATTCACTGAAAAAAAAAAAAAAAGAGAGAACATGATGAGTACCCATGAGAACATTGGCTATTCTATGAAAGTGGATTGCCATTACCATAGGAATTAGAGATTTTGGACATTTCTTGGAATATTGCAGAGTACTTGGGAAATAGAATAAATAAGTACGCCAGAAAAAAAAAAAAAGATTTTTTAAGTACTTGCAGGCTTTTAATATGGAGCAAATAACAGGAAAAGAAAAGAGATAACACCCCCACCATATCTAGGAGAATGTAATCAACTATATTTTTGAATGAAATGTAATAGATTATGATAATCCAGCCAAGTTCGGCAAATAAGATAGTTTATTGTTCATTCCCCAGTGTTGCCACTCGTCACATTTTTTTAGTGATGACCTTATGATTGTTTTGCAGATTTTGTTGGGCAGTGTTGCCAATTTGTAAATTTGATGAAAAATATTATGATGTGATGAATAAGTTACACTTTTTGAAGTTGATGTCCACTACTAGTTTTTTTTTACATAGCAGACGACCTCATATAGACATAGGACCCCAGTATAGGAATTAAATTAAATTTTTTTTTTGGAAATATTTTTGGACTTAGAAAAATTTTTGAACTTTAAATTTTTCTGAAAATTTTTTTGAACTTAGAAATTTTTGGGGATGAATTTTTGTTATTGATAGTACTCAAATGTCTCCCTACGGGATACATTTGCGGAGCCCCGGGATCTATATGTGGCCGTGTACATAGTTGTGCCTTTGGAAACAGGCTATACTCCAACAAGACGGAGGAAGCACAGACTACCCCATAATTTTATATTTTATGAGAAACAGAATATAAAAAAATTATAGTGTCACATATTTAGGACAGAGTCGCTTCCACACGCCATTTCTAATAATTGGGTGATTTCCCCTGACCAATCGGATAGCTCAGATTTACCCCGGGGAATATAGAACAGGACGCCATCTGGCAGTCAGAATGAAAGTGTGCAACTCAAGAGGTCGCATCTGGTCCAGCTCTACATATTTCTTAGTTTGAGGAAATCAAACTTCAACATTTATTATAAAATGTGCATTTCAGGACATTGAGTGGTTTTATATTTCTTACTTGCGTAAGTAGTGACTATCATTCAATGTATATTTTGAATAGAGCTCCCAACCCTAGTCGCAGCAGAACTAGGTTCGAGGATTTGAGTCAATTTGCAAAAACTAGCCTTACACCTCAAACCGTGTAGAGCAGAAAATATCCTTGTGTTGGAAAGTATTTAGCTCAAGGAATACTTATGATGATAAGGAAAACAAGGACAAATCTGAAGAGATGGGTAAATGTCGTCGAACCTAAGATAAGACAGTAACTTAAAGGAAGGAACACGGTGAAATGAGAAAGTTCGCCATATTTGACAATTGAGTAGGCCTAGGAGACAAAGATGCAAAAAGGGATTTTTGCATCGATGAAAGCATCTGATGAGATGTTAAAACTTTATTATACTTATTATTGTAAAAATGTTCTGAATTCCAGACTTTGTTGAAATTTAAGTTTCATGCTGAAAGATATTAAAAGTTTTGCATGAAATCGAACGCTGTTGAAAAGGTGAATTACTACAGTTTTGAGATTAAGCTAAGAAATCTATCCATTTCAATTAAATTCGCTACATCAACACCTAAGAGAAGAAAATCGAACCTGGTAACACAAATTTAGGAGAGAAATCTAGATCTCTGGTGATTAGGCCAGTTAAACATCTGCTCTCTGTAAAGTAAACTGAAAATACTGCATATACCGGCACTGCCACATGATGGTAATATGGTGCCGTTCCAGTCCTAAGGAACACCTGCCCCGGCCACACCAGCTCTGGTTCGCTGATCCTGATGCAAGCAGTCAAGCTGTGGGTCGCTGACTGCATTCTCTATTGCTGCATCTTTGGGTCCCATGCTTTAAATCATTTGCTTGCCATTTTTTTAAAAAGAAAATCAGCATTTTATTATCTGTGTCTTTACTTTCAATAGGCATGGGCTTGTTGAAAAATTTCTTGGTGACAGTGTGGTGCGTATGTCTGCCATCAACATGTTGATGTGCACTAAGCTGCTGCTTCATCGGCATTACTGTAAACCGGTAAGTGCTAAGCTTTCTGCCATTAGTTAATTTTGGGGTAAATGTGATGCTAGAAATATATGATTGTTCATTTTCCCAATGGTAATTGGAGTCTCTCATACTTTGTTACCTGTAGATCATTACTGGAATCTGTACAGAGCACCAGAAATGAAAACATGACACATTAGATCAGATCTGAGCTTAACATTATCCAAAGGATATCAACCATTGCCCTTCAGTAGTCACCGTCCCATTGTGGAATCACTGCAAATGAGAGAGCAGATGCTCTATCTAGAAGTGGCAGTAAAATGGAACAATTCAGCCACCCATTGCCCTATCGAGAAGCAAATACCACCATACAGAACAAGTACAAAAATCAGTGGAAGGTGATACTTACAGCAGAGATGACTCATCCACCAACTTAACAGACACCAACAGAATATCATATTCCACCTGAGAACTGGACACTGCAGATTACTGGGCCATCATCGCCTTGGGATATCTCATACAAAGGAATGTCCATGTGGAACTGGAATCCAGACCCCTGAACACATTCTCCAAAACTGCCCAACCAATGATGACCCATGATGGGGTGCTGAGCTCAAGCTATGGGGCTGCAGCGCTGACCGGGAAAAGACTGTGGACTTCATCCTGGCAACAGGCCTGCATATTTAGCATGACTACAAACTGAACGCAGAAGAGAAGAAAACTGAGTTACAAGTTTAAGGCCCTCAAGGACTAATGGTACAGTCATTTATATTGAGCTCCTTGTAGTTCCTGGGGGTGTCTAAGGAGACAAACAAAGAATATGACTACTGTTCACTCAGGCATGTCATAAGGGGCAACTAATATGAAGTTGTGCATGGGATGGCAACTCATCACGTACAACAAATTACTAAAGAAACTACTGTTGCAAGATCATGTTAAAACATTGATGCAGGTTTCCTGTAAGGGGCCAGCTGCAGTAGTGGCTCCATGAACTATGCAAAGCAGAGGGAAATGAATGAATGAATTTATATTGTGTTAATTTAGCTAAGACTATCACACAACCATTAAAATGATGTTAAAATGGTTATGGCTTTCATACAGCAGTTTATATTGTGTGAAATGAAGAAGAAACTGACTAAGTCAATATATATTGTCATCATCTTCAGCTGCCATCTCCACAACGAAGGTTGGCTGTAATGGATCTCCAACTTCTTTTGTCTCTTCTCTTGGTGGTGCACTCTGATAGACTCTTTCCTGTCCATCTCTTGATGTATCTTCCCTCTTATAGCGCTGTCCTCCCCTTGAACGTTTGCCTTCAACTCTCCCTTCTGTTATGGTCTTCTGCAAGGTATTATGCCTTTTTATGTGGCCAAAGTATTTTAGCCTCCTAACTTTGATCTCCCTCATTAGTTCTCTTTTCATACCTAGATTTTGTGGGACCTCCTTATTTGTTTTCTTCTCTTTCCATGAGATGCGCCCCATTCTTCTATACATCCACTGCTCAAGAGTCTCAATTCATTCTTCCAATTGCTTATTCATTGTCCATGTTTCTACACCATACAGTAGTGCAGAATATATATATAACATTTTATGATTTTCAGTTTTAATTTGTGAGTTAACTGTTTAGATGTCACTATATTTTTCATGTTGTTGAATGTAGCTTTGGCCATTCCTATTCTCTTCTTGATTTCTGTTTCACATCTGCCATCTTCTGTTATTATATGACCAAGATATGAGTAGCTCTCGACTTTTTCCAGGATTTCCCCATTTATGCTTATCTTTAATGTGGGCTTATTGTCCGTTTTGCTAATTATCATAGTTTTTGTTTTCTCAATATTAATGACATACAATATATATTGTACTAGATGCTTATGGTCATGGAGCAGCACAATTTCTCAGAATATATATTTTTTCCTCTAAAAAAAAAACGCACGATTAAAGCATGAACTATATGTTGGCAGTATTTTGATATGTTTATTTTAATTTCAGAAATTGCTTCTTCAGAATATTATCGGTTACTTGGCATCATACCACACCAGAAGGCATCTGTTAATTGAGGTAATACAGTATTATCTAATCTTACAATAATACTTAATGTAACAATTGTTGACTGTTTTACTAACAAGACATTCAGGAGACTATGAGAAGGGTAATTGACATGCACATGAAAGAATACCTCCAACATTCTCCTACACATGAAAGAATACTCCAACATTCTCCTACACATGAAAGAATACCTCCAACATTCTCCTGCACAATGAAAGAATACCTCCAGCATTCTCCTGCACGTGAAAGAATACCTCCAACATTCTCTTGCACATGAAAGAATACCTCCAACATTCTGCACATGAAAGAATACCTCCAACATTCTCCTGCACAATGAAAGAATACCTCCAGCATTCTCCTGCACGTGAAAGAATACCTCCAACATTCTCTTGCACATGAAAGAATACCTCCAACATTCTCCTGCACATGAAAGAATACCTCCAACATTCTCCTGCACATGAAAGGAAGACCTTCACACCAAGGGAAACTTTATTATCAAGGGATAGGCACCTTAGTGGATATGTATTTGTGTCTGTCAAAGTGTTCAAAAGAAAGATGCAGTTGTTTTAAAGATAAATACAGGAAAATGTATATTTTCACTTCTGCAGGCCAGACATGTAATCTAGGGCAGTTGAAAAGCTCAGTAAAGTGCATGAGTCGTTGTTGTTGTCAATATCCCATAGCTGCTGAGTATGTCTATTCTTGGCAGCCCAATGCCATTCTTAGAAAAGTGCAGGTTTTCTTCAGTTGTTTCAAGGTTCCATACAGTAAGTTGGTGATTGTCAGAGGTATCTGTAATAGTTTTTTCCTGGCATTTGTGAGTGATGGACACTCCATGAGGAGGTGTCTGGTTGTTTCATAAGGATGAGAGCAGTGTCTACACATGGGTAGGTGCTTAGGGTTGATGCGGTTTAGATGGCTGTTGACTCTGGCATGTCCTGTTCGAAACTGAAACATAAACTTTGATTTCTCCTGTTGAGTCTGTTGATGTTGTCATTGTCTTTTGGGCAGGTCTTTTCATTAAAGACATTTCGGCCAGTCGGCCCGTTTACCCATCTGTTCAGCCAGATTTCCCTTGTGTTGTTTCTGAGAATCTGTTTGACTATTCTCATGCTGCAGGGTGTGTCCTTTTGTTGTTTAACTCTTTGACGCCAGAACAACGCTCAGAGCATTGCAAAATTGTAACTGCCGTGCCACCGTAATGCTCAGAGCGTTGTTTTTAGTTGATCACGAATAAACCCCAAAAATAGTCCATTTAATGCAGTTCATATTTTAAAACTGGTAAATGACTTCCGCTACTATTTAAACAATTAATTTGAGTGTAGTTCACGGTGCGTTTTTAAAATGTTATTATCACAATTTGTGTGTCAATTCGCGTGTTTGCATTTTTCATTATTATTGCTACAGAAATATTTCGAGCGTTATATTTACATTTTCTAAGTCTCCTAAGCGAATAGTGTCAAACTACTTAGAACCATTGCTGAGATTGACGATTATTGTTCGGTAGTCACAGTTTGTTGTCAAATAACGGAATCGGTGCAGAAAAGCTAAACACATTAGATTTAGTTGGTGAGTGGGTGCAGTCCTATTCTGCTCGATAGAAAAGACACAAAACTAGACCTACAGTAACATCTAATCACTAGTCCTAGGTAGAAGATGAAGCTAGGGATACTATTAAAACATTAAACAAATGTAAACAGTTTTTAATGATGTTATTCTTTATTTCTTTGAAAATTACATAATGCAATATTGCATAATTTATTTTATTCTTATTTTATTAGATACCACAGTAAAAACTGGTGTGAATAACACTAAATGTACTAACTATGCCCATAATCAATGCTTTTTTACTTCGTAAATGGATTACCTTGATGTTTGACGACTAAAAAGAAAGTTTTATTGTCTACAACAGTAATTTGTCTTTGGTAAGCTTGTATTCTACAGTTTTTAGTGTTTTTCAATTTTACATGCAAAATGTTTTAAGTATACCGAAAGTAGATGTGTTAATACCACCAAAGACACTATATATTACAGTTCTCTATTTTCTATCTATTTCCCTACAGTTTGGTATATAATAAGTACATGTTCACAGAAAAGATTAACATAAAATTTACACTAAAAGATAGTACACTTGAACGTTTAGAATTCCTCAAAAAATAATTACGGCACACGGTGGAAAATAATTACGGAGTCAAAGAGTTAAAGGCTCCTGTTTTAACAAGTCTATCAGCTGTCTCATTTCCTGTTAGATCACTGTGTCCAGGGATCCATTGTAGTGTTACACTGATGGAGTAGGCTGTGATCAAGTTGTGAATCACTCTTCCTATAAAAAAGATGTCTGTTTTCATATGGAGTTTGTTTAAGTGCCTCCAAAACAGACTTGGAGTCACTGAAAAATCACTATGTCTGAAGGTTTTTGTTCCTTAAGGTCAAACTGTTGGTGTAGTAATTCAATGGCTGTCTTGGTGGCCTCATCCTCCACTTTGTAATTTGAATAATTTTCACCACAGGAGCCACAGAACTCATAAGAGGATCCATCCGGATACCATATGCAGATGCCATATCATGCAAAAGAGGTGGTTTTGAAAGCCGAACCATCTGTTTAGGCCTGGATTGCTGATGTTGAGTAACTGTTTATTTTATCCAAGGCACACGTCTTTAAGACTGTTAGTAGTGTTTCCTTGTTAGCCGTTTTATCTATCAGTTGTGTTTTGACAGTTGGTTGGTGGAAGTTCTCCCAAGGGGGTGGTCCAAAGTATTTGTTTTCCGTTTCTCTCTCTTGTGGGAGATGATGTTTATTGTTTTCCTCTTTGGCTATGTCCAGGAGAGACAGTTGTTTCAGTCTTCATGTTTGTTTCCAAGTGTTGATCAGTATTTTGTTTGGGTGGTCTTTCTCTTGTCTCCTGTATCTCTCTACAGCTTCAGTCAGTGCTCTTTTACGCCTGATATCCAGCAGCTCTATATTGGCATCTATCTCACATACGGCTGTGGGTGTTGATCTCATCCCTCCACAAATTAAACTGAGAGCTTGGTTCTGCACACAGTCCAGAGATGATATGGTGTTAGTACTCACAATGGTCTGGATGGGGAGGTTATAGTCTATCACTTATCTCACATAGCCGAGGTGTAGTTGATGAAAAGTTTATTTATCCGCTCCCCAATTTGTACTATCTAGTCGTTTGATGCTTTTTTCCCTGAGGTTGTAGATGTGTCCATCTAATTTCAGTTGTCTGTCCAGTTTTACTCCTAGATAGACTGGGGACTCCTCTTTTGTTAGTGTTTCCCCATTCACTTTGATGTTGATGGGTCTTTTTGCTGTTTTGTGGCTGCGGGAGAAAATGGTGTATACAGTTTTCTGCGTATTGATTTTTTAAGTTTCCACAGTTCGCAATATACTGAAATTGTAAGGAGAGCTCTGTTGATCTTGGCTTTTGTCAGAATGGGATATTTATCAGTAGTCCAGATGGCATGGTCATTGATGATGATGAGGAAGAGGGAGCAACTTAAAGGAGAGCCTTGGGGCAGTCCTTCTTCCAATGTTCTTTTTGCTAAGATTGCACCAGCATAGTTTGTAGCTATAGTTCTGTTTGTTAGGAAGGCCTGTATCTACCTAATAATTTTCCTAACCTATTACTATTCTTCTCATCTTCAGCAAAAGTCCCTTTCTCCAAACTCTGCCGTAGGCTTGCTCAAGGTCGATGAACACAGCTATCGTGCTTTTCCCCTCTTGTAAGCCATCCATCACATTCTGTGTGAACCTGAAGAGGGGGGGGGGGGGGGGGGGGGTGTGTGTGTGTCATCTGTGAGGCACTTAAGTCTGAAGCCTGCCTGGTTGTTGTCAAGAAGGTTCCAGCTTTCCAACCACCAGTACAGTCTTGTTTACTATTCTGTCTACCAACTTGCCTAAGCAAGAAGTGAGTGATACAGGCCTATAACTTCTTGGTGTCCCCAGTGGTTTCCCTTTCTTCAAAATGGGTATAATGGTTGCTGTTGGCCATGCCGATGGTAATTGTCCCTTGTTCCATGTTCTATTAGTGAACCATAGAAGTGTCTGTTTTGCTTTTGGCCCTAGTTGGCAAATCATCTCATTTTTAATTTTATCTGGTCCTGGAGCTTTGTTTTTGGCCAGTTTCCGTAGTGTCATTCTCAATTCTTGTGGGCTGAACGGATCGTCGAATGCAGCCATATTGGTCTGATCTACTGAAACATAGATGTGTTCTTCAGGAACGCTTCATCTAGTTTCTTTCTCTGATGTGTTTTATTTAAACTGGCATAAAAATTGTTGAAGACATCGGCTTTCTTGCTGCTTGATATTACTTCATCACCACTTCCATCCACCATAGGTGTTGGGTTTGTCTTTTTCTTGCTTCCCTCGAGGTTACTCAGGAGTCTCCAAACTTTGTTCCCTTCTCTTTTTAGATCTAGTTTGTTGCAATTTTCTTTCCAAGTTTCCTGCTTATTCTTCTTTGTGATAAACCTTACTTTTGCTGTCCATCTGTTGTACTCTGTTTTATTTAAGGTGGTAGGGTATTTTTCAGCCTTTTTCCTG
Organism: Oreohelix idahoensis; assembly: GCA_024509875.1. Classification (NCBI taxonomy): domain Eukaryota; kingdom Metazoa; phylum Mollusca; class Gastropoda; order Stylommatophora; family Oreohelicidae; genus Oreohelix; species Oreohelix idahoensis. The sequence goes on along the minus strand of JAMPIV010001256.1, from coordinate 281,637 downwards.
GCCTCTCTCCTCTCTTTGACTGCTTCAGCTAGTTCAGATGTCCAGTAAGGGTTATACTTCTTGTGCTTCCCCCTTGGGATGCACTTTTTGCCAGCTGCTAGGATTGTGGTACATATGTTGTTGTAGGTAGTATTAATGTTATCAGATCTACTGATTTGACTGAGCCCAGCATCAGTTTCTCGGCCATCTGCTTTCCTGATCCAGGATGGTTTACCTCAAGACTTCCGCGTCATCTGTGGTGTTAAAATAGTAGTTAAGACAGGGCTGTGGTCACTTCCAACATCTTCCAAGACTTTGGTGATACTATTTTCTACTATATCAGCTGAAACAAATGTCAGATCAGGCCGGCTGGTCGTGCCCTGTGTAGGAGAGTGTTGGTGGAATTTCCAAGCTCTGCAGTAGCATTAAGTTAGTACTATTGCACAGCGCCTCATCCTCTAGGCCTCTACTGTTAAACTGTTGGTATCCCAGAGTTGGAATGTGGGCATTAAAATCGCCAGATTTATCAGTTTTCTTTAATATAGGCTCAAACTCAGGCAGACCTTTTGATGAGTTCGTGGGACAATAAATGTTGTGTAGTGTATACTTGGTGTTATCTTTGCTCCATAGCTTTATTATTTGGTGGTCAATATCTGCCACAGGGTTGCTGGTTACTGTGGTCATGATGCTTTGGCACTTTTGGCATTCACTAACTCATGATGTTAATTTGTCTCTGTGGAAGTGTTGTTTCTAGGAGAAGGGCTGTAGTATTTTTGTAAGCTCAGTTGTCTTGTTTTGTAGACCAGCTATATTTAGCTGTAAAATGTTAAGGTTCCCCTTAGAGGATTTTTCGTATGGAGCAGGGGGTTTAACTCTCGTGCGCGGGCCTTGGTAACCGAGGTGACGCCCGAGCTCATATGGAATATGTTGTTTGACAGGCATTGGAGGTGTTAGGTGTTTACTGCAGGCATCTCCCTCCCAAAGAGTGCAATGGGTATGTCTTTCTCCATGAGTGTTGGGCTGATTTGTTTGGCAGCTCACCTCTTCGGCTCTAGAAATCACTTCGCTTTGGGGGTTCAGGTGGGGTTCACAGAGATGCATTCCCCGCTAGTCACAGGCGCTCATGATGCATGCCTCATTTCTTCGTTCTGTGGCTGAGGTTTCGCTGTGTCTGTGTCACGTCCTGCATCCAATGCCTTCACGATTTTCCCCAGCACCATGGTTCTAAATTTCCATTTAGTTTTAGTGGCTTTGCTTCGTATCTCAGGAGTTGGACAACTTCTAACTATGGGTGCAATGTCAGGTCGCATGGCACTCTCGCTGCAGCTGGGACATTGGGCAGTGCCTGGATCCCTTCTAGGTGAAGACCTATGTTTTACCACCACCACTTCGGGATCCTTCTTGGGGTTTATTCATTGGTTGGACAGAGAAAGTTTGGTAGGCAAGTGGAGAAGAGAAAAAGTAACACTTAACCCATGAGTAGGGTTTGGGTTGGTGCCGGCCAGAGCATGGTCCACTAGCCGGTGGGTATTGCGCCTGCACCATTAGGAGGTCCCAAACTACTCCAGACCCGGTTATACTGCCAGGCACTCGGTCGCCCCCATGGCAAACTCTGTGAGAATGAGGTCACCATGTGAAGGTGCTGCTCTGACCACGTTTGTGCAGGAGAGGACAAATGCTAGAAGCTTACTGCAAGACAGTAGCTTCCACAGCGATCACTGCACCTGGATATGAGAGGCTGTGTGTTCGCATCAACAACCATTAATGTAGGTGGGACGTCGGGGCCCAAACCCTACATAGACCTCAAAGTGCATGAGAAAACTGCACTAGGTTCTAGAACATAAAGAAAATATAAAATGACATTGACATGTTGGTCCATTCACTTGAGATGTTAAAGAAAAAGGACCAGATATCCTTTATTTTGAACTAATGAATGTGCAATTGTAAGTGTACATGTTAAATGATTCATCCTAGAGTTTAACAAGATTGTAGGCCTTCTGTAGTAGATCCTTCATAATTTTATAAAAGTGATTGAAGCGATCAACCTGTTACAACATTATGAATTTTAATTGCAGTCATATTATTTAAAAGCCCTGTGTAGTTCCCAGGGGTCTCAGAGGAAGCCAAGAAAGAATAAGACCTCTGCACCCTCAGGTGACTAATATGAGTTTGTGCATGGGAGCTGGTAGCCTCATCATGTAAAAGAAATTGCCATTGAAACCACTGCTGCAGGAGCATGTAACTGCTTGGTGCAGGCTTCGTGCAAGGCGACCAGCTGCAGGGATTGCAAAGAAAAATGATAATGACATTATTTCAAGCTGCACATCTTGAAATTGAAGTACAAAGCAATGCTAACACCAGAGTAGATTAATTTTTGTCTTCATCGTTGCCTTTTGTTTCTAATTTAAAATACCTGTAGGTTTGTCAGCGTCTGCTTCGAGTATGGGGTGACAGCAGTTCTTTAAAGCATACTTCAGCAGAACAGCATATGTACATATCAAAAGCACTGATGATATGCCTTGGAAACCTGAATGAAACTGAGAAGCAGACTTTCAAAGACAGTAAGTGATAGCACTTTTGATGAAAAATTTGTCTTCAGTTTTATATTGCAAATTTTGAAGTAACCTTATATTGATTATATATTAAAAAGGTGGGCATGCATGTTTTTTAAATAAAGATTATGTATTTACTAGCCTCGTGTAGGTCCCGGGGGTCTCTGAAGAGATAAAGAAAGAATAAGGCTACTGCATCCTCAGGCATGTCGGACAAGGTGACTAATACGAGGTTGTGCATGGAGATGGCAAATGGACTAACAACAGGCTAGCACCAAAAGGGAATTTATCAAACAATATACCCCAATTATAACCAAAAGGTTGAATATGGTAGTAAAGCTCCGTAATAGATTGAAAAGAAGTAGAAGAAGGCAACTTCATCATGTAAAACAAATTGCCACAGACACCACTGATACAAGAGCATGTGAATTCTTGGTGCAGGCTTCCTGAAAGCTACATTAACTAACGCAAAGGAAAATGATGATGATGTAGATGTTAAGCCTACACATTATTTGTTAGGATTATATATTCATTAGGTATTCTGTGCACTGTTTATCAACATTCTGTATAAAGATTCTGTATTTAATATAGTACCTGGCACATGGGGGGAGGGGGGGGGGGGGGGGGAGGGAAGAGGAGAAATGACTTGTCTACCACATCAAGATAAGGATCGCTGTAGATGATGAAAATCTAGCTGTCATCATTTTCCTTGAGAGGCTCAGTGCTGTTTGTCATAGCAAATGTTTTGTTTATTTAGTTCTCTGATTTGTATCTTTCAGTTCCACTAATGTTCTTATTGGGAATGTCAGTGGCAGATGCACCTGTTTTACTTGTCACGAGCTAAAACATATTATTTCAATTTTTCCCCTCAGAACTGCTACAGATGCTCATGCCAGGAGTGCAGGCCCATTTAGAGAGCTCAGACCCAACGACCAGGATGGTGGGCATGACAGTTGCCAAAACCCTTACAGAAACTGTTGATCCTACAGGGCCAAAGCTGGAGTTTGAGGTTTTACATTTGTCTCGTAATATCTCATGCTGGCTAGAGCAAAATCCAAACTGCAAACATTTTCAGTTTTTATTTAATAATTGGTAGCACATGTTTTGTGACTGCCAATGGTGAAAGCCGAAAGGAAGCCATTGGCATGAAAACGGATGCCCTGACCGCAAAACACGAAACCAGAATTGGATTTTGGAACGTCAGAACTATGAATGAGGCAGGAAAGCTAAGACAAATCACAGCAGAGATGAGGAACTACAAATTACATATCCTGGGAATAAGCAAGAGCAGATGGACAGGGACGGGGAGAATAAAAACAGCTACAGGGGAAACAGTACTTTATTCTGGTGGAGAGGATGGTCAGCACAACAAAGGTGTAGCCATTATCCTGAAGAAAGAAATGGAAAGGTCTTTACTGGAATGGAAACCCATTAACAACAGACTGATAAGAACAAGACTGAGAGGGAGATTCACCAACACCACAATTATACAATGCTATGCACCAACAAACGACAGCGATGAAGAGATCAAGGACGAGTTCTATCAACAGGTACAAAAGGAAATGGAAACTGCACCCAGGTACGATCTTATTATAGTAATGGCAGACCTCAATGCGAAAGTTGGAACACACAATAATTATAACGAAAGAGTAATGGGGAAATGCGGCAGTGGAACAGTAATGAGAATGGGGACAAATTAATAAGCTTCTGCAATATTAACAACCTGGTCATTGGAGGAACACTTTTTCCACACAAAGAAGTGCACAAGTAAATGTGGGAAATCACCAAACGGACGGGACAGAAACCAGATAGATCACATAATGATCAATGGCAGATGGAGACATGCATTACAAGACGTGAAAGTAAGAAGAGGTGCAGATGTGGGAAGTGATCATCACCTGGTAGTAGCAAGACTGAAGGTGAAACTCAGAGCTGCTAGACCAGTTGCAGTCAAACAGAAAAGATATAACATCACGAAACTTAAGGACCCCCTCACCAGAAAAACTTTCGTGGTCGACGTAAAGAGACAATATCAGATTACCAAAAGCCAGGAAAGAACAGAGACCAATGATGTCGACCAGAAATTCAACACCATCTCAACAATATACAAGGAAAGCAGCAAGTCATGCTTGGGATTCCAGGAAAGAAAGAGCCAAGACTGGATAACACCAGAAACGCTAAACACCATAGCGAAGAGAAAGGAAATGAAAAGAAAGAAACCAGAAGCTAAGTCTCCCAGGTTAAAGGCAATATATAGTGAACAGTACAGTCAGCTGGACAAGGAAGTAAAATGTCAAACCCGTGCTAACAAAAGGACATTTCTGGATGACCTTGCAAGACAGGCAGAAGAGGCAGCACTGAGAAATGAATAAAGCACAGTTTATAAAATAACTAAAACTATCAGTGGAAAATGAGGTGCAAACAACATAACGTTAGTAAGAGACAAGCAAGGAAATTTCATCACCACAGCACAGGGGCAGGAAACAAGATGGGCAGAGCACTTCAGAGAAACACTGAATAAGGAACCACCAGAGACTCAGCTGAATGTTCCTGAGGCTGAAAGTGACAGACGTAAATACAGACATTCCACGAAAAGAAGAAATCATCACAGCTATCAAAGGGTTAAAAAATGGAAAAGCGCCTGGTCACAACAATCTAAATGCTGAGTTATTCAAGGCAGACCCTGAACTAGCAGCAGAACTATTAGAACCACTATTTGCACAAGTCTGGGAAACTGAGAACACCAACAGAGTGGAGTAAAGGAATAATTGTCAAATTGCCCAAGAAGGGCGACCTTGCAGACTGCAACAACTGGAGAGGAATTACTCTCCTCTCAGTTCCCAGCAAATTACTAGGCAGGATAATCATCCAGAGAATTTCAAAAGCAGTTGACCATTAACTGAGGAAAGAACACGCGGGTTTTAGAAAGAACAGAAGATGTGCAGATCATATATTCACCCTCAGGAACATTATAGAGCAGTGCTCAGAATGGCAGAGACAGCTATACATTAACTTTGTTGATTTTGAAAAGGCTTTCGACAGCATACACAGGGACAGCCTATGGAAAATACTGAGGGCTTGTGGAATTCCCAGCTGCATTGTTTCCATCATAAAAAGCCTCTATTCTAACTTTACATGCAGTGTTGGATTGAGCAATGTAACTTTCGAGGTGAAAACAGGAGTATGACAGGGATGCCCCTTATCAACAACATTATTTTTGACAGCCATAGATTGGGTCATGCGCCAGACAACAAAGGGCAGTCCAAGAGGAATTAGATGGACAACGTTTTCTACACTGGAAGACCTGGAATATGCAGATGACATTGCACTACTCGCGCATTCACATCAACACATCCAAGAAAAAAACAGATAGACTGAATAAGTATGGCCAGCAGGTTGGCCTGAACATCAATCTGAGGAAGACAGAGGTCATGACACTAAATGTGGGCAATCCTGAGCCAATAACAGTAAGGAACCAGAAGTTAGAACAGACAGACACATTTACTTACCTCGGATGCATAGTAACACCAGACGGCAGAACAAGCAAAGACATTAACAACAGAATGAATAAAGCGAGAACAGCCTTTGCTAGTCTCGACAACATTTGGAAGTCTTCCCAGTACAGCACAAACACCAAATTAAGACTGTGTGAGAGCTGTGTACTTTCTGTGCTTCTCTATGGTGCAAAATGCTGGAGAGTAACAGAGAAGGAAATGTCGAAACTGTCCTTCTTCCACACAATCTGCCTAAGGAAAATTCTCCGAATCTTTTGGCCAAACACCATCAGCAACCAAGAACTACTTATTCGGAGTAACCAGGAGGACATGCACACCATCATAGCTGGCAGACGCCGAGTTGGGTTGGCCACATCCTCAGAAGAGACCCTGATACCATCACAAGAACAGCAATGCTATGGACCCCGAGGGAAAGCGAAAGAGAGGCAGACCAAAAACAACTTGGCGGAGAACTGTGGAAGCCGAGATGCAAAGAATGAACCAGAGTTGGGGCACTGTACGAAGGATGGCCGCCAACCGAGCAAAGTGGAATCAATTTCTTTGCTGCCCTACAAGACACCACCAGGCATGATGGCCACTGACTGCTTTGACGGTTGGTGGTTATGGATCAAAGAAGAAGAAGATGTTTTAAAAGGTGTTTGATTTATAAATTTATTTCATCAACATTTATATCCTGATGTATGATTGAATCTTACTCGTAGCAAGCAAGAGGACATGCACACCATCATAGCTGGCAGACGCTGGAGCTGGGTTGGTCATGTCCTCAGAAGAGACCCCGATGCCATCACAAGAACAGCTATGCTTTGGACCCCTGAAGGAAAACGAAAGAGAGGCCGACCAAAAACAACCTGGCGGAGGACTGTGGAGGCTGAGATGCAGGGAATGAACCAGAGTTGGGGCACTGTATGAAGGATGGCCACCGACCGAGCAAAGTGGAATCAATTTGTTGTTGCCCTACAAGACGCCACTAGGCGTGATGGCCACTGACTGCTTTGACGGTCGGCGGCTAAGGATCAAAGAAGAAGAAGAAGAAGAATGATTGAATGTCTTGTATGTGAAGGATGGTATGAAGGGAGGATTTTTAAAAAAATTATTGAGTGAAAAGATCAATAAGTATCAGGTGTCAATTTAACCACTAGACCAGCTAGAATTAGAATTAGATTCTGTTATTTTTTAATCACATTGGAATTAGATTCTGTAATTTTACCGAAGGTGGTTGAAGTAACAAGAAGAGACATGATCCGCAACCAAAGGATATGCCAGGGCCTCTGTGACGAAAGTACTGAGATTCTGTCTTTCAAATGGCCCATGTCTTTTTCTCCTTGCATTTAGTTCACTATTTTTGGGAGGGATTACAGAAAAATCCTTCTCCATGTTTCTTTCTCCTTCTATTATTTACGTTTTTTTTTCAAGATGAGATCACGAGGGAGTTTGATCTCATCTGCATTATGGTTCTTCTTTATGTGTTTAGAATGGGGGTGTAGGGAATTAGACAGTATTTTTCTAGAAGAAAGATTATAGATGCTAGATCAGGATTGGCACCAGATTGTCTTTTTTTAAAGATATTGCGTGGCCATATACGCATTTTTCGGGAGTTAAATTAATTGCGGCCATTTTTGCTTCATTTCCGCAGTATAGGGCTAGGCTTAATCTCGTTTCTTTGTCTAAAACCCATGCACGTTACATCAGAACGATCTAGGTTCTGATTGGCTGAGAGATAACTGCAGTTGAAATGCAGAGCTCTCATTGGCTTTACAACCACGCCGCGCATATGACGTCACGAAGTCGGCGCGTGGGGGTCTTGATTATAAAAGGCCTATATTTCATAGTTTCTTTCTCTTTTAATGAAAAAAAAATTGCCAAAGCCGGGTTGCCAGAGTCAAGTCGATTGCCCTTCAGTTGGACATTCGAGATTTGGTAAGCATGAATTTTTGCGTGAGGACTTTATTTAATTTTTCTAGTCCTAGCCGATCATTTAAGTTTCTTTGGGCAGTTTAGTTTAATTTAACTCCAGAGCCATCAATTCGATCTGAGTGATAGACATGAGAAACTAGGTCCATTTAATTCCTTGTTGAAAGAATAGCGGCATGGTTTAAAAGTTGAGATATCACCGCTTTGTATTATTGCAAAGTCGGTCGGGAGAGAAACTCGCATCTGCGAATTTTATTTATTTACAGAATAGTCGGGAGCGCGTAATGTGTATTTTTATTTGTGATTTTAGTGAGAGTATGGATGCTCGCTATTTATATAGTTACGCATATATCTGTGGACGGGAGTGAAAGAGGCATAATTTGGAAGCGCGTGGGCTCGTTGGTTACGGAATTGTTATTGATACGACGTTCAGAGGGACGAGGGGGAGATAAGCACGTGGTTGAACTACGGGGTTTTCAATTTGATAATCAGGGGTTATGTATAACTTTTGACGGCATGTAGATGCTAGCGTAAACAGGGTTATAGGTTATTGATTGTGCTTTGTTATTCTGTGTATTCAGAAGATGGAGATGACATTTATTTATGTTAAGGGAATTATTTTGTATTTCATTTTGAATGTGATTACTATTATTGACGGGAATTTTAGGAATTCCTAGAGAAGGCTAGTTTTAGTTGTGTTAAACATTACGGCATTAGTGTCAGCGTAAGAAGTAGGCCACAGTACGTCTGCCCAGACGGGCCATTGAAAATATGGTTGTTGCTCGGAGTTAGTCAGGCAGAACAGGCGATCTGGGTTAGCCAATGTTTACCTTGTGGGCTCAGGTAGAGAAGGGAGCTCAGTGGGGGGAGCGGACTTTGTTTGCATGATTTTGTATGGTGGTGCATAACGGGAGAGAGTAGGGGAGCTGTATTGATTATAGACGGGGGAGACTTAAGTGTTAAAGACTTAAGGGTTTGTCAGGAAGTTAATTGTTATTTGTAATAGAGTATTAACGTTTTGTTTAGCTGTTGTTTTTGCTTTTGTCTAAACAGCAGGTGCCGGCTTTTTTGTGGGAATGAGAGCGGAATTTTGAGACCACAAAATTTCTCCCACGGCAAAGTTGGGGCATTCGCAGAACCGCAAGGGTTTTACGTTAGTTGCCAGTAGTGGACGGAGAGGAAGAAAATACGTTTTCCCAACCAGGGGAAGACATTTTCCAGCGAATAGGATTTTTGTGGATAAATCCTGAGCTCTGACGCTCGTTACACACGCAGATTTGGCAGGCTGCCAGCGGTGTGGTAATTTTGTGTTCGTTTCTTCACGGCCATAATAAAGCCGACAGCCCAGTTATAGGTACTCGGGCAGGTAATTTCCGAGTGGTAGAAGTCCGCTACATTTCCAGTCCAGAATCCAGTGGGGTTCTGTTAACCCTCAGTCATCAAGTCCAGAGTTAGTGGAGAGAGATAGGGTAAACATTCTCTCTACTGAAGTCAGCACAGATAGGCAGAACTGTTAGTTTTGGTGAATCATAGCAGAGGACAGCTGCTGAAGTTTAGAGGTGCAGTTAGTTGTGTTCAGGAGATTCCAGGATAGGCTGTGTAGAACCGAAGTCTGTGCAGAGATTGTGTAGTCACTTCGCCGTCGTTCCAGCTATCAGTGGACTTAGAGTTAGAGTTAGAATTTAGAACAGCTAGTTTGGAGTGTAGGCGACATCAAGTGCAGTGTAGTTCATTTCAGTTAACCTTACCTTCTTTCTCCATACAGGTTGCAATTGTGGGAGAAGGGTTGGGGTTGATGCATTTTTAACTGTGCTTGCTTTTGTTTCAGGAGTGCATCCTCGCACTTGATGTAAGGGACATGCATATGTTTGTTGTTTATAGGTGTATAATAAACTTGTATAAATTGTAGCTGGCATCAGTCATTTCCTTTAGTACAGTAGCTATATGTTGTCTGTACCTTGGTGTTTGTGAATCTTAATTGAACCTTATCCCCATAGGGTAGTTAGAGGTGGTTCGAGGCCATAGCAATTTAAACGTCCGAAGTGGCGAGGAAAGAATCAACCTCGGTTCTCAACCTCGGAGCCAATGGTCTCAACTTTTCACAGTTTGCACTATATTTCTATCTGAATCTATCATTTCAGTCTTTCTTCTTACTATTGTCTTGTCACTATATGTAGACAGTCTCTAGTCCTAAATCCATTTCGTGACAAAGTGGTGGCGTCGTCCTTGGGATCATCTTTGTTGGGATCAATTCTAGATTCATAGATTGTCTCTGTAGAAAGTTCTGGAAATAGATTTCAAAAAAAAATCCCCTAGACTTGAGCTATATTAAGACTGATCCAGCTATAAGTTTTTTTCCACAGGTTACAGTTAGTTAGATGATAGTTGTAGTAAGGTTGTTTATGACTTAGAGGTAATTGATGGCTAATTGAATTTTTTTTCTTAACAGGAAAGTAAATTCGGGTTTTGGGTAGCTGGATAACTTGAATTTTTTTCAGGTAGTTATTAGTCAGACTTGGTGCTAGTCTGAGTGCGGGTTTTTGCGACAGCATATTCCTAGTAGGTAACAGTAAATTTTTCTTGTTCCTTTTTTGTCATTTCCCCTCGTTGTGAGTACTGCTGATTTGTCAGGTAAGATGGCTGAATTGGTCAAGCTACTTACTGCATGGAAGGACGCAGCTAAAAGCATGGGGATGAATGAGGCCGAGACTAGGGCTTACATTATGAGGGAACAGGACCGGCAGACGGAGAAAGAAGAGAAGACCCGACAGGCAGAAGAGAGAAAAGCAGAGAGGGAAGCCCAGGAGAAGATAGCACAGAGGGAAGCCCAGGAGAAGATAGCACAGAGGGAAGCCCAGGAGAAGTTAGCACAGAGGGAAGCCCAAGAGAGGGAGAAGGCAGCAGAGAGACAGCATGAACTTGCCCTGCGTTCACTGGAACTGCAGTACCGATCTTCGGAAGGCAGTTCGGCTAACGGAGATTCTCCCGGAGCAGGGGCAACAGACACCTCAGGAAACGGAGGGCCCCGGATGGCAGCCATGAATTTTCCGATGGACTCTTTTCCTAACGGGAATGAGAAAATTGAGGTATTTTTAGAAAAATTTGAACGGATGGCAAAGGCATACGGGCTGGATGATAGTCTTTGGTGTCTCAAATTATCTCAATCTCTAAGAGGACATGCGTATGAGGTCTATAGCAAGATGCTGGTAGATGACCAAGGTAACTTTGAGGCTCTGCGGAACGCCCTGTTACAGCGATTCCAATGGACTCCCCGGAAGTGCCAAACGATGTTTAGGGAAAGTCGACTGGAGAAAGGAGAAAGTTTTCCCCAGTTCGCAGAGAGGCTGAGGAATTACCTCACTCGCTGGAGAGAGTTTTCGGGGTTGGCTAAATCGTTTGAAGGACTCGAAGAGCTCATCATGTGCGAACAGATAAAGGCCAACATGTCTCCGGACTTAAGGAGGTACCTGGCGGAGCAGGGCGCCCAGCAACTGGACCAGATTATTCTATTTGCTGAAAGGTTCCAGTCGGCACAGGCTGAAGTCCTGGGCCAGAAACGGAAAAACCCTGACCCGCCAACCCGAGGACATAACACCTCTCCCGACAAGCCAACTAACGGGCCTAACACCCGAGAGCCCCCTCCACCTGCTTTGAGCTCCGCGAGGGGCCCCAACCCGCCGGATAAACGAGAGGAGCCAAGGAGGGACCCGGCCCGGAAACACACCCCTGGCCGGCAGTGGGGCAGCAGAAATAATTATAACTCGCAGTGGAGAGCAGGGGGAAGCCGGGAAAACCCCCCGAAGAGAGTAGCCTGTTTACAAACTTCTATACCAGACTTGGAGAAGGAGCAGGATTCTCGACCTACCAGTGACCGACCTTCCACGAGGGGAAGGGTAACTGTGAATGGGGTTGAAACCGAGTGTTTGTATGATACCGGCTTAAGTTTCGAATGTCTGGTGGGTCATCATCTAGTAAAGCCCGAACAGATGACAGGAGAATTTGTGGAGATATGTGGGGTGTTGAAGGGAGATGCTCCAATGCGCCTCCCAGTAGCGCAGATCGAGATAGTGTCGAAATTTGTCAGGGGCACGATCAAGGCGGCCGTAATGGAGGGGCCCCTTTTCGAGGTCATTTTGGGATGTAGGTATGTGTACCTAGGGGACCCAAAGGAACCGGAAGTAGTAGCCGCAGTGATTACTAGGGAACAAGCCAAGAAGGAGCGGGAAAAGGAAGCCCCCATTAATCCGTTACCCCAGGAATTGCAGGAGGCCCAACAACAGGATCCGACCCTGACGGCCTGTTTTCGGAAATTGCCCACATCGAAGGACCCCAAACAAAAAGGGAATTTCTTCAAGAAGGACGGGCTGATTTATCGCAGAGAAGGAGGTGAAGAGCAGGGGCATAACCAATTGGTAGTGCCAGCCAAGTATAGGCTGCAGATTTTAGAAATGGGGCATGCGCTTCCATTTAGTGGACATATGGGCCAGGGGGCCACCATACACAGAATATCGGCCCATTATTTCTGGCCGGGAATGACGCCGGACATCATAAGATTTGTGAAATCTTGTGCTCAATGTCAGAGAGTGGCACCCAAACACTGGACACCCCCAGTCCCGTTAGGAGAGATGCCCATCGTCGGTACCCCCTTCGAACGAGTGGCGGTTGACATTGTAGGCCCATTAGAAAGAACTAAGCGGCGGAACAGGTTTATTCTGACACTAGTCGATGTGTGCACCATGTGGGCAGAGGCCATACCCCTGGCGGTCACTGACTCGAAGCATGTTGCAGAAGCCTTGCTGCAAATCTTTACAAGACTGGGATTTCCTCAGCAAGTGTTGACAGATAATGGCTCCCAATTTCGCAGCTTGTTGATGGAGGAGATCTTCAACATTCTCCGGACCCAACACATACATACCAGTCCGTATAACCCGGCAGGAAATGGTCTCGTGGAGAGGTTCAACGGCAGCTTGATGACGATGTTGCGCAAGTTAGGGCAGGAGCGGCCAGAGGACTGGGATCTTTTTATTCCCGCCGCCCTGTTTGCGTATCGCGAAGTCCCCCAAGCTTCTACAGGCTACCCGCCAGCCACCCTATTGTTCGGGCGGCCGATCAAGGGCCCATTGGAGGCTCTGTTCAGGTCTATGACAGATCGGAAGGCAGATGAGACAACGGTGTCGGCCTCCAAATATGTTGAAGAGCTGAAGGAGCGACTACAGTTAGGTTGGAAAGTGGCCTCAGATAACCTCCGTAAGGCTCGCGCAAAACAGGCGCAGAGATACAACAAGACGGCCAAGGAAAGAGAGCTCCAGGTAGGGGAGAAGGTCTTGTTGTTACTTCCCACCGGAGAAAACAAACTGCGCATTGGATGGCAGGGGCCTTTCGAGGTGTTAGAGAAAATCTCTAACACTAACTACCGCATCGCTATCAGGGGAAAAAGGAAGATATACCACGTAAATCTCCTTAAGAAATTTTTAGAACGAACCCCACCATCTCAAGACCACCTGTTAGCATTGGCGGTAGCTATTGAGGAAGAGGACGACCCAGAGAATTACGGAGAGTACCCCCTACACCAAACAGAGTCGTACCGAGACGTGAAATTTGGGGACAATCTTTCAGTAGGAGCGGCGCGAGAACTCAGGACTGTATTACAGCAATACACCGACGTTTTAACGGATAAGCCTGGACTCACCCACCTCTCAGAATTTGAGATGAAACTGAAAGACGACACCCCGGTACGGACTAAAATATATCCGGTTCCATACGCCAAAGCCGCTGCGTTACGGGAGGAAATTGAAAAACTACTGGCGGCCAACATCATTTCTGAAACCACATCCCCATACAGTTCAAGCGTGGTCCTCTTACAAAAACCTAACGGTGAGACCAGGCTGTGCATCGATTATCGATTGCTCAACACCGTAACGGAATTTCAACCGGAAGCCCTCCCCAGCCCTGCGGAACTGTTTTCCAAATTAAGCCAGGCAAAAATCTTCTCGAAAATAGACCTAAGTAAAGGCTATTATCAAATTCCGGTGAAAGAGGACGTCAGGCCGATGTTGGCCTTTAGCACTAGTGAAGGGCACTATACGTTTAATGTCATGCCGTTTGGGTTACATAATGCCCCGGGTGCTTTCACCCGAATGATGAGGAAGCTATTAGGGCCGTTGCAAAACCCCCACATTCACAATTTTATGGATGATATCCTCATCGCAACGGAAACGGAGGAGGAACACATAGCCACTGTCGCTTCGCTCCTCGGGAGATTGAAGGAGGCGGGGCTTACCGCCCGCCCGAGCAAATGTTTACTCGGGTTTGACACCCTAGACTTCCTAGGCCACACTATCGCCCACGGATGCATGTGGCCGCTGGACAAAAACGTGGAGAAAATAAGGAGAGCAGCCCGCCCCATCACAAAAAAAGACACGAGATCTTTTATCTCCTTGTGCGCCTATTATCAAAAATTCATTCCGAATTTTAATAGCTTAACAGGGCCGTTGACCGACCTCACTCGGAAAGGTCAGCCGGAAAAAATTCGTTGGACAGCAGAATGTGAAGGAGCATACACCACTCTTAAGGAGCTGCTGACCAGTTCGCCAATACTTCGGCTCCCGGATCTAACAAAACCCTTTGTGTTAAGAGTGGATGCAAGCGCCATAGGAATTGGATCCACTCTTTTACAGGCCGACGAAGCACAACAAGGGCTGTTGTTCCCAGTCTCCTATGCCAGTAGGAAACTTAATGCGGCTGAAAGAAACTACTCAACAATAGAACGAGAGTGCCTTGCATTAGTTTCCGGAATTCGCAAACACCACGAATACCTATACGGGGTCACATTCATAGTACAAAGTGACCACGCTCCTTTGGCATTTTTGGGAGCCAACAAGCACAATAACGCTAAAATAATGAGATGGGCTTTATTGTTGGGCATGTACTCGTTTTCGGTACAATATATCCCGGGAAAAGATAATGTGGGAGCGGATTTCTTAAGCCGGCACTTAGCTCCGGAAGAGAACACGGAAAAGGAGGAAGTGCTCATAGACAGCTGGGTAGACAGGAATAAGGGCCAGTGTGAAACACAGAGATTTCAGTAATGAGATCGATGCTCAATCTTCGAAGGTGGGAGTGATGTGACGAAAGTACTGAGATTCTGTCTTTCAAATGGCCCATGTCTTTTTCTCCTTGCATTTAGTTCACTATTTTTGGGAGGGATTACAGAAAAATCCTTCTCCATGTTTCTTCTCCTTCTATTATTTACGTTTTTTTTTCAAGATGAGATCACGAGGGAGTTTGATCTCATCTGCATTATGGTTCTTCTTTATGTGTTTAGAATGGGGGTGTAGGGAATTAGA
Source organism: Oreohelix idahoensis (assembly GCA_024509875.1). NCBI lineage: Eukaryota > Metazoa > Mollusca > Gastropoda > Stylommatophora > Oreohelicidae > Oreohelix > Oreohelix idahoensis. The sequence goes on along the minus strand of JAMPIV010001256.1, from coordinate 266,334 downwards.
CAGTATTTTTCTAGAAGAAAGATTATAGATGCTAGATCAGGATTGGCACCAGATTGTCTTTTTTTAAAGATATTGCGTGGCCATATACGCATTTTTCGGGAGTTAAATTAATTGCGGCCATTTTTGCTTCATTTCCGCAGTATAGGGCTAGGCTTAATCTCGTTTCTTTGTCTAAAACCCATGCACGTTACATCAGAACGATCTAGGTTCTGATTGGCTGAGAGATAACTGCAGTTGAAATGCAGAGCTCTCATTGGCTTTACAACCACGCCGCGCATATGACGTCACGAAGTCGGCGCGTGGGGGTCTTGATTATAAAAGGCCTATATTTCATAGTTTCTTTCTCTTTTAATGAAAAAAAATTGCCAAAGCCGGGTTGCCAGAGTCAAGTCGATTGCCCTTCAGTTGGACATTCGAGATTTGGTAAGCATGAATTTTTGCGTGAGGACTTTATTTAATTTTTCTAGTCCTAGCCGATCATTTAAGTTTCTTTGGGCAGTTTAGTTTAATTTAACTCCAGAGCCATCAATTCGATCTGAGTGATAGACATGAGAAACTAGGTCCATTTAATTCCTTGTTGAAAGAATAGCGGCATGGTTTAAAAGTTGAGATATCACCGCTTTGTATTATTGCAAAGTCGGTCGGGAGAGAAACTCGCATCTGCGAATTTTATTTATTTACAGAATAGTCGGGAGCGCGTAATGTGTATTTTTATTTGTGATTTTAGTGAGAGTATGGATGCTCGCTATTTATATAGTTACGCATATATCTGTGGACGGGAGTGAAAGAGGCATAATTTGGAAGCGCGTGGGCGCGTTGGTTACGGAATTGTTATTGATACGACGTTCAGAGGGACGAGGGGGAGATAAGCACGTGGTTGAACTACGGGGTTTTCAATTTGATAATCAGGGGTTATGTATAACTTTTGACGGCATGTAGATGCTAGCGTAAACAGGGTTATAGGTTATTGATTGTGCTTTGTTATTCTGTGTATTCAGAAGATGGAGATGACATTTATTTATGTTAAGGGAATTATTTTGTATTTCATTTTGAATGTGATTACTATTATTGACGGGAATTTTAGGAATTCCTAGAGAAGGCTAGTTTTAGTTGTGTTAAACATTACGGCATTAGTGTCAGCGTAAGAAGTAGGCCACAGTACGTCTGCCCAGACGGGCCATTGAAAATATGGTTGTTGCTCGGAGTTAGTCAGGCAGAACAGGCGATCTGGGTTAGCCAATGTTTACCTTGTGGGCTCAGGTAGAGAAGGGAGCTCAGTGGGGGGAGCGGACTTTGTTTGCATGATTTTGTATGGTGGTGCATAACGGGAGAGAGTAGGGGAGCTGTATTGATTATAGACGGGGGAGACTTAAGTGTTAAAGACTTAAGGGTTTGTCAGGAAGTTAATTGTTATTTGTAATAGAGTATTAACGTTTTGTTTAGCTGTTGTTTTTGCTTTTGTCTAAACAGCAGGTGCCGGCTTTTTTGTGGGAATGAGAGCGGAATTTTGAGACCACAAAATTTCTCCCACGGCAAAGTTGGGGCATTCGCAGAACCGCAAGGGTTTTACGTTAGTTGCCAGTAGTGGACGGAGAGGAAGAAAATACGTTTTCCCAACCAGGGGAAGACATTTTCCAGCGAATAGGATTTTTGTGGATAAATCCTGAGCTCTGACGCTCGTTACACACGCAGATTTGGCAGGCTGCCAGCGGTGTGGTAATTTTGTGTTCGTTTCTTCACGGCCATAATAAAGCCGACAGCCCAGTTATAGGTACTCGGGCAGGTAATTTCCGAGTGGTAGAAGTCCGCTACAGTTCCAGTCCAGAATCCAGTGGGGTTCTGTTAAACCTCAGTCATCAAGTCCAGAGTTAGTGGAGAGAGATAGGGTAAACATTCTCTCTACTGAAGTCAGCACAGATAGGCAGAACTGTTAGTTTTGGTGAATCATAGCAGAGGACAGCTGCTGAAGTTTAGAGGTGCAGTTAGTTGTGTTCAGGAGATTCCAGGATAGGCTGTGTAGAACCGAAGTCTGTGCAGAGATTGTGTAGTCACTTCGCCGTCGTTCCAGCTATCAGTGGACTTAGAGTTAGAGTTAGAATTTAGAACAGCTAGTTTGGAGTGTAGGCGACATCAAGTGCAGTGTAGTTCATTTCAGTTAACCTTACCTTCTTTCTCCATACAGGTTGCAATTGTGGGAGAAGGGTTGGGGTTGATGCATTTTTAACTGTGCTTGCTTTTGTTTCAGGAGTGCATCCTCGCACTTGATGTAAGGGACATGCATATGTTTGTTGTTTATAGGTGTATAATAAACTTGTATAAATTGTAGCTGGCATCAGTCATTTCCTTTAGTACAGTAGCTATATGTTGTCTGTACCTTGGTGTTTGTGAATCTTAATTGAACCTTATCCCCATAGGGTAGTTAGAGGTGGTTCGAGGCCATAGCAATTTAAACGTCCGAAGTGGCGAGGAAAGAATCAACCTCGGTTCTCAACCTCGGAGCCAATGGTCTCAACTTTTCACAGTTTGCACTATATTTCTATCTGAATCTATCATTTCAGTCTTTCTTCTTACTATTGTCTTGTCACTATATGTAGACAGTCTCTAGTCCTAAATCCATTTCGTGACAGCCTCAAAACCCAGCCGCCCCAATTGCAACGGTTTGGCCATGTATGAAGATTGGAAGAAGATCGGCTACCTCAACAAATATAGGATTCTAAGAGCCAGGGATCCAGACCTCCAGGATGACTCAGAGTTCGCTAGGAGGACAACATTAGACAGTCCCTGAAAGACCAAGGACTAGATTGGAACCAGGCCAGGAGAACGACAGCCAATAGGATAGAAAGACGTTACCTCTACTCCTCAAGGTAGAAGAAGAACGACTAAGTAATGAAGTAATTTTGCCAAGATTATAATTAGATTAACAGTTTTACCCAGTTTATCTAGTGTTAATAAAACGACATGTTTTTTCATAGATTTTTTTTTCTAATCAATATAATAGGTAGTTACTGTAGGCCTGGGTAACAGCAATGCACCAAGCTTTTGACATGGGGTATTGGTAAACTTAGTTTCTGGCCATTACCATAGACAACTGTCACAAAAGCCCATGGGAGACATATAAACAGCATGCAATGTGCTGATTACTGTGAAAGAGCTCAGAGGGAATTAATTGATGTGGTAGTAACAGCAAGTAAAAATAAAGGCTGTTGTCTGCATAACAAGAAGACAGAAATAATGGTCATCTCTGAGAAAGGAGATTCTCCAGAACCCAGTTTTAAAGTTAATCTTTCACTAATGTGAAGAACCAGACATTTTCCAGTGGAACAAGAGGCAGAGATATATGCTGGTATTGGATAGGACACACATTAAGGAAGCCAACTGATAGCATAACAAAGCTGTCCTTGCTCTAGAATCCACAGAGTAAGAGAAATACAGATCAACAAACACGGGAGGTAGTGAGAGAAAAACATTTAAAAGATAAAAATACAAAATATATGAGCAGGGTAAAGAAATAATCGCTGGACAGTTTATTAATATAGAATGAAGGAAAATCAACAGCAGAAATGTGTTCTTTTATTCCAGCTTAATCTGACAGATAAAGCTGTTGCAGAACTCATTTCTTACAGAGACAAGTTACCAGAAGATCCAGGTCCATCACCAGAAGAAAGGTAAGTAACAGAGTAGTTGTGTAGGCTGTGTTATGTTGCCCTGTTGTGTACATTTTGTTGTGATTTTTTTATATTCTAGACGTTGCAAGGAAAGCATGTTAACTTGTGCGACCTGATGAGATAAAATGGGTGTGGTTGGTCATGTTGTCATAATAAAGTTATTGGGAAATGTTTGTTTATTGTATATGTACAAAATACATACACATATTTGTTTAATGTTTTTGTTTGTTTTTTGGTTTAATTGCTCTTATTGTTTACGATTCTATGTTTTATTAGATAAAGCACAGATGAGGTATGAAATGGTTTAAATAGTAACAGGTACAACCCCAGCCTTATTATGGCCATAAAGATCTTCAGCAGGGAGGAAGATACATGAAAATGTCTTTTCATTCTTTATCTTAGAAAGTAAAATTTGGGAAATCTAAATCTCTCCCACTATAATGATTAAAACAGGTGGCATCTCAGACATGAGTAAAAATTAACTTGAGAGAGCTTCATCAGGAGATGCCTGCTTCACATCCTTATTAGATGGCCAGAGGACTGGAATAACCTGAACGGCCCCTGAGCCGACCCAGCTCTAATGGGTACTCTCCGAAGATGGCGAGTATCTGCCTGAATGGCGAGAGGACACTTGTCAGCGTACAGGGAAAATAGGATACTCACGTAAAATCAGTCTCAGGTTAGACATACTAACTTGAGATTTCGCCTCGAGTAATAGCGGGCGTACGTTTAAAAAAAAAATGGCCAGATGTAATAACAAACACCAGATGTGTGGAAGAGAACAGCGCAACAACCAGTGCACACATTCTTTTTTTTCCCTTCAGCTCACCAAGTCGTCCTGCCCTGTGGCGTCTGCTGAAGGTGATCTGTCTTCTTGTGTTTTTTGGTCTCCCTCTATCTCTCTTACCCTTGGAAATTCTAGAAGAAGAACTGCCTGGTAATGCTAACAGCTGGTTTCCTTAGTGTGTGCCTCTCTAATGCCAGAATCTACTTCTTATCTCTTGTCCTACTGTTGTTAAATTAGTACAGCTGGAGAATGAAGAGAGAAGATAAAGGTGGATATAACATATGCTCATGAAACAACCATCCTTTACAATGAGACATGCCCTTATCTGGAACCCACAGGAAAAGTGAAGATTGAGGGGCCAAAGAAAATGCAAAAAAATCCCTGGAAGAGGGACTCAGAAGTAGAAGAGGAAGCCAAAGTAATTGAAATCTTCATTCATTTCCATTTTATTTTTAATGGAGCATAGAGTCACTGCTATGGCTCTCCCCCCCCCCCCCCCCCCCCCCCGCTGGAAGCCTGCATCAAAGCCCCTGTGATTTTGCAGCAATGATTTTTGAAGCAATTTGTTTTATGTGATAAGGTTGCCTGGCTCATGCACAACCTCACACTAGTGGCCTGTTACGACATGCTTAAGCGTGCAGTAGGTCTGTTTCCTCAGAAACCCCCAGGAACTACGAGGGGCGTTCAGAAAGTAATGCACCACATCATTTTTCTCAGCTAATAATGAAGATAGAATCATGAAATTTTGCACACTTCAAATATGGCATGTACCAATTGTGTGCACCAAATGACACCGCAACCGGCCAAATAATACGGCTGCCCTAAACCGTTGAAATGGAGCGTGTTAGCATCTTGCGTTATAAGCAGCGAATTGTGATAGAATTTCTCGTTGCAGAGAAGGAAACTGTTGTGAACATTCACAAGTGTCTATGTGATGTGTATGGAAGTTTTGCAGTCAACAGGAGTACATTCAGTCGCTGGGTTCAGAGAATCAAAGAATCAGGAAGTGGAGATACGGAGCTGCTTGATCGGCCGCAATGTGGACGTCCTGCCCCATCCACCAACGCAGAAATGTTGAAATGCGCTGAGGGCATTATTCTTACTGATAGGCGAATCACTACTCAGGAATTGGCCTTACAAGCTGTCAGTCAGCATTAGTAGTGCAAATGCAGTTATAAAAACTCTCTGATTTTCTAAGGTTTGCGAACGATGGGTTCCTCGAAGTCTCACAAATGACCACCGATTGCAAAGGAAAGCAATTTCTTCTGAATTGTTGGAGCATTTCAGTGCTGATGGAGAGAACTTTTTGGCTAAGATCGTTACAGGTGACGAAACCTGGGCACATCATTTTGAACCTTAGACAAAAAGACAGTCAATGGAGTGGCATCATCCACAATCACCACGTAGAAAGAAATTCAAGACAATTCCTTCAGCTGGAAAGGTCATGATGACTGTCTTTTGGGACATTGAAGGTGTGATTCTTGTGGACGTTATGCCTAGAGGAGAGACAATAAATTCGCAAGCTTACATTAAGACATTGAAAAAACTCAATCAACGTTTTCGCAGAGTTCGGCCGCACAAGAATCCAGCAGACCTGCTTCTCCTTCACGACAATGCATGACCTCACACAAGTCTGGCAACACGGGAAGCAATCACCAAATTGGGTTTGACTGTACTACCCCATCCACCCTATAGTCCCGATTTGGCACCCTCTGATTTTCATCTATTTGGTCTATTTAAAGATGCACTCCGTGGGACAAGGTTTGAAGATGATGAAGGAGTGATTCATGCAGCGAAGAAATGGCTACATGATCAAGACAAAATCTGGTACGGGCTAGGAATACAAGCACTTGTTTCGCGCTGGCATAAAGCCGTACAAGTTGATGGGGATTATGTTGAATAATACCGATGTTTACATGACATATCCATGTATATTGTCTATAAATTTCATGCTTTTTGAATAAACAGCTCCTGAGAAAAACGATGTGGTGCATTACTTTCTGAACGCCCCTTGTATATGAAGCAGAATCTTACGGGCAGAGCGAAAAATGAAAGAAAAGATTGCCTAAAATAGAAATCAGTGACATGCAACAACTGTAGTTCTATATCCCTCTCCATCTTTACCCTGATCAGGACCATTTTGAATGTAACTTTGAATTTGTAATTTTGTAAAACTGCTCATTACCCATTTATTTTACTTATATTATTTATAACTGCTTACTTACTTAGTCGTTTCTCTTCTTCCTTGGGGTGTAAATGTATTTATTTATAACAGTTATATTATGTTTACTGCCTCTGTGTCATTACTTCACTTTTCTGTTCATCTCTGTCCTTATTACTTTCCTCTAGTTCTCTTTTTCCAGTTTTAAAATTCATTGGCGGTAAAAGACTATTTTAGAGATCTCTTGTTTAGTGTTACTTCCCTTTGGAATGACCTTTCATTGTTGTTACGTTGTTTAAGACCCCAAGGGAAGTAACTTAAACAAGAGGTCTCTAAAGTAGTCCTTTACCCATTTGGCAAGAATGAAAAAGTAGCATCATCATATTTTCCATGTCGCTCCTTATGTACTCTTGTGGTAGTGGTTTCTGTAGCAATTTGTTTTATAGGATGGGTTTGCCAGCCCCCATGAACAATCTTCATATTGGTCACCTCTTACAACATTCCTGAGGGTGGGTTGTCCTATTCTGTTTTTGTCTCCTCAAGAGACCTCTGGGAACTATGTGGGGAGAAAAAGTAGCATACATACAGGAAAATATATGCATATGAAAGGTGCTGACACCAAGGAGGTACCTGCAAAGGTATAGAAAGATGGCTCAGGAATGGATTTAAAAGATCTGGAAAAGAGAAACAAAGGAAAAAATGAGTAGAGGAAAAATCGACTTCATGGATCCAAATGCCAAGGCTGCAGAGAAAGGTTGTTACTGATATATTCCATTACAGAGTTTCCAGTGTAAGATATAATTTTTTTTAAATTTAACTATTACAGAAGTATTCTTGCTGATGACAAAAAAGTGCATGGAGATAATGAAATAAAAGCCATTAACTCAGTGAAGTTAAAAGAGAAAGCAGCAGAAATGAAGGATTCAGATTTAGACAGGTATGAAATAATTTTGTTAATGTCCTTGTTGCTGTCATTGTTTAAAATGTTAATTGTTTTATCCAAATGTGAATGTTAAGTCATTTTATTGTGTAGAACAAAAGGATTTAAATGGTATGAAAGTATCACCATTTTGGAACTGGTAATGAGAACTAGGGAAATATATGGAGATCAAGAGAAATCGGATCCAACACGAAAATAAGAATCTTCAACTCAAATGTGAAGTCAGTCCTATTGTATGGCTCTGAGACATGGAGAACAACAAAGACAACAACCAAAAAGCTACAGACTTTCATAAATGGGTGCTTGTGTAGAATAGAGGGATTAAAATGGTATGACAAGGTTACCAACGTGGAACTGATGAAAAAACTAGACAAGTGCCAGTGGAACAAGAGATGAGAAGAAGACGATGGCGATGGATAGGACATACGCTGAGGAAACCTTTTGATAGCATTACAAGGCAGTCCTTGTTCTGGAACCCCCAGGGCAAGAGAGGCAGAGGTAAACCAAGAAACACATGGAGAAGAGAGCTGGAAACAGAGGTGAAAATGATAAGGAGAACGTGGAAAGAACTTGAGATGATAGCACGTGACAGGAGGACTTGCCATGTGTTTGTTGAAGGCCTATGCTCCTTTGGGAGTGGAGGGTTATGAATGAATGAATGAGAACTAGACTGGTGCCAGTGGAACAGGAGATTTAAAGAAGGCAATAACAATGTATAGGACACAATTTGAGACAACTGTTGACGGCTTTACAAGGCAGTGCTTATTCTGGAATGCCCAGGGTAAGAGAGCTAGAGGGAGACCAACAAATTCACAGAGAAGAAAGCTAGGAAAGTCTTTGAGTGGATGGCACAGGATAGGAGGATCATGCACCCAGATGAAGGCAGATTTGTTAACTAATTGATTAAATAAGAGACAGCTGTGTGGTATATCCTGTTCTGAACATTTTTGTGAAGATCACTTCAGGGGTTATTTATGTCATTTGGTCAGCCTTGCTGACTCTTTTTGTGGGTTTTTTCTTCATCTCTTTCTCTCTTTGGGTTCCACTTCATGAACTCGATAGTGAAGTTAATAATTGTTTCCAGAAAGTGTAATGCGCCTCACATAGTCATGTGCAGTCCTGGACCTGAACTAGTCCAGAGAACATAGTGTAGATCCATTGTAGCATGTTGTTAGAGGCAGCTAAGAAGTTGACCTCATCTCCCTGAAACTTAGAAAGGACAAAAGCACATACAAAATCTTAAGAGATATACAGGAACACATCTGTGGCATATGAGCATAAATATGTACAGACATCCAGTGGAGCCATACAGCATTGATTTATGATTTATCTTTCACCATTTCCTCAGAATCTTACCTCCTAAATTGTCTTTTCATAGGTTTGGATAAATGATTCCACCATATATTTAATTTCCTCTGATGAAATTTTTAAACAGAGTTCTGAAATTTCTTCATATAAACATATCTCTGACAAAACACTGTTGTGTAGGGTTCTGTCTGTTCAGAAAACTCTCTTGTAACAATTAATAGTAAACACAACAGGATTTGAAACATAATAAACAACCAAGAATCCTTATATTGATGGTACATCATATTCATAGGTAATCAAACATTGACAGAAACTTGAATCAGTTCTTCCTGAACTCTTAAGACATTTTCAAGTGATTCCATTCTACCAGTATGTGAGTCATTCAGTAAACAACATTTCGGAATCAATCATAGACTGCATTCTGTGACACAGTTCAACACTGCTGAACAAACTTATTGTGGACATGTTTTATAAAACAATGAAAACATCTTTGACAAACCTGTAGACTTCATGCAAGCAGTCCTCTTTTTCATGGCTATAATTCATCAGCAACTTATTCCATAAAGACAGATCCACATACGCCCACGGGCTCGACATGTCCACTTCTGTCCACTGCCTCAGAACAACTCCCAAATGACAACTGTACACAATCAAGCATCACAGCACTGCCACTGTGCGCTACATTCAAACAGAATATGCTTTGAGATGTGCAACTCCAGAAATAGAAAAACCCAAAGTTCAATCAACCAAGCTTATCTCTTAACAGTATTAGTAGAGCATTTATGTGTTTCATTGAATTTCAAGTCTGTTGTCAGTGGATATTACTTCTTTTATTCCCAGTGATGATGACCTAGAACCTTATGATATGTCAAATGATACCAAAGTGCTGAAGGCAAAACCACCAAAATATGTGCGAGACTGCATGGAAGGTAAGTAGCTGGTAGTGGGTGCTATTCGATTTGCATGTTTTATTACAGAAAAGCATTTTCATCTCCTTTTTCACACCTCATAGTGCATGGAACCATTGCTGTATTTGGCCCCTTTGCAGGAAGGCTGCATTGAAGTACATGCTCCTGCAGGAAGGCTGCATTGAAGTACATGCTCCTGCAGGAAGGCTGCATTGAAGTACATGCTCCTGCAGGAAGGCTGCATTGAAGTACATGCTCCTGCAGGAAGGCTGCATTGAAGTACATGCTCCTGCAGGAAGGCTGCATTGAAGTACATGCTCCTGCAGGAAGGCTGCATTGAAGTACATGCTCCTGCAGGAAGGCTGCATTGAAGTACATGCTCCTGCAGGAAGGCTGCATTGAAGTACATGCTCCTGCAGGAAGGCTGCATTGAAGTACATGCTCCTGCAGGAAGGCTGCATTGAAGTACATGCTCCTGCAGGAAGGCTGCATTGAAGTACATGCTCCTGCAGGAAGGCTGCATTGAAGTACATGCTCCTGCAGGAGTGGATTCTGTAGCAATTTATTTTTGCATAATGAGGTTGCCAGCCCCATGTACAAACTCACAATAGTCACCTTTTATGACAAGCCTGACGGAGCAGTAGTCACCTTTTATGACAAGCCTGACGGAGCAGTTGTCACCTTTTATGACAAGCCTGACAGAGCAGTAGTCCCTATTCTTTGTATTTCTCCTCAGAGAACTACACAGGACTCTCTTAAAATTGTTTCTGCAGCAAATTAGTAGTTGTTTGTTTTTGTCATGTCAACAAATTCATGCTTGCCAAATAATAGAAGTACCATATTACAGTGTGGTCGGTAATTAGGTAGGTTACAATTTTAGGTGTGATTTTAAGAATCCATCTATACTACTCGTCAAAAGTCAAGGGCCACCCTATTATTTTCAATACACTTTTATATAAGCGCATAGAATGATTAAATGAAGGAAGTTTTTAGTAAAAATGGGTGCAATATCTTCCTCTGACAGTCCTCTATGCACGTTAAGCATAAAAACAACTCACCGACAACCATGGTGATCACGTGCAATTTGGTTTGCTGACCATAAATTCACATTTTTAATCTGTTTTTTTAAACTTCCGTAGAACCAAACAGGTGAAGTAATCGTGCTGATTGACATTCCACGTGCAATGGCGACTTTTCGTGAACAGAGTTCACTCTTAATTTGTTTTACAATCAGCAGACTTAGGATAGTTTCATCACTTGCAAAAACCATGCCACCGAGAAGAAGTCTTGACACCTTACAAAGAATGAGGGCTATAGCGTGAGTTGAAAGTGGTTTATCTGTCCGTGAGGTTGCTAGACGGCTTGCAGTGTCACACTCTACTATCCAAAGAATTTTGGAGAGATTTCAGGCCACAGGAAGTGTGGAGGATCGCCACCGGCCAGGTCGCCCTAGATGCACCAATAGACATGATGACCGATACCTCTTGTTGTCAGCCCTGCGCCATCGAATAGTGACTTGTTCCCCTCTAAGATGTCAGCTGAGACAAACTGTAAACGTTAATGTCAGTCAAAGCACCATTCGCAGACGTTTACATGAACTTGGACTGGCTGCTCGACGTCCTGCAGTCAGAATCCCTCTTACTCCTGCTCATCGCAGAGCCCGTGTTGCTTGGTGTCGCGAGCACATCCGATGGACAAGGCAACAATGGAGTCAAGTTCTCTTCACTGATGAATCTCGCTTCACTGTGTCATTCAATGATGGCAGGATTCGAGTTTGGAGACGACCAGGACAGCGATTTACTGATGACACAATTCGAGAGGTGGATCGTTATGGTAGGGGTTCTGTCATGGGCTGGGGAGGCTTCTACAGACACGGCAGGACCCCACTCTACATCATCCAAGGCAACTTGACCGGCCCAAGATACCAGAACGAAATCTTGAGACCAATTGTTCAGCCTGCTCGGGAGGCCATAGGTGGTAATGCCATCCTCCAAGATGATAACACTCGACCCCATCGAGCTCGTGTGGTGAATGAGTTTATTCAGCAACATGGGATCATCAGGATGGCGTGGCCAGCTCATTCACCTGACCTTTCTCCGATTGAGCACCTTTGGGATGTCCTTGGTCGAAGGTTGTCAACAAATCACCCCCTGCCAATGGATGTTGCACAGCTGACTGCATTTCTGCTTCAGGAATGGCAAGCTGTTCCTCAGGATACTCTTCGGACCCTTGTGGACTCGATGCGTCTACGCTATCTTGAATGCCTTGCTGCAAACGGTGGTCATACCCGATTTTGAAATGTCTATTTGTCCAATATCTATTGTGTGACTTTTGAAAAGGTGGGTGACACACTTCACAGCTTCATTGCGTTTGAATGTGTGTTTCCATTTCTTTATGTGACATGTCAATTTGGTATTCAATAAATGCCGTTTTGACTGATACCAATTACATTTATATCAGATTTGTTTTATGGTTTCAACCAAGGTTTTTCTAAGTGGCCCTTTGACTTTTGACGAGTAGTATCATCATCATCTCAGCCCGTAACCCGTCATGGGTCGTAGGGGTGCCATGGTGGAAGCATCAGCAGACAGGGTCCTCCACTGCACTCTATCCTCAGCAATGCGTACAAGTGTGGAAAAACCGTGTCCTGCCCATTCTTTGATGTTATCAGCCCAGGATTTTCTCTGCCTTCCTCTTCTCCGTTTACCTTCGACTGTTCCCTGAAGGATCGTTTTCGAAAGGGAGTCATGACGAGTTACATGCCCAAACCAGGCAAGCTTTCGACGTTTCACTATTGACAAAAGTGGTTCTTGGTGGCCTGCATAGGTGTTTATCTTCTCTCTAACATAGACATTTGTTTTGTGCTCTTTATAGCAAATGCGCAGAATTCTTCTATAACATTTATGCTCGAAAGCCTGAATCCTTCGCTCCGTATCTGCAGTGAGTGTCCAGCCCTCACACCCATACAAGAGAATAGATAATACAAGTGATTTGTATAATTTGATCTTCACAGGAAAACTGATGTTACTTTTCCAGATCACATTCAACCTTGTCATGGCAGCTGAGGCCATCTCAAGTCTTGTCTTGATTTCTTTACTTGATCTTCCATCACTACATATAGTGGACCCGAGATATTTAAAGGTGTTAACTTCTTCTAACGTTTGCCCATTTAACGTAATGTTGGTCGGAACATGTTTCTTATGGCTATTCACCAATATTTTGCTTTTTTCTATATTAATTTCCATCCCATACGTTCTTGTTACTTTCTCCAGTCTAGAGGTAAGGTCTTGAAGTTCTGATTCTGATCCAGCTATCAGATCAATATCATCAGCAAAACATAGGTTGCACAGAGGTCGGCCTCCAATCGATATGGTTGATTTATACTCGTAGAGAGCCTCCTGCATAATATGTTCTAGATATATATTAAAGAGCACTGGTGACAGGATACATCCTTGGCGAACTCCTACAGTTGTTTTGAAAAATTCTCCAATGTCGTTGCTTGCAAAAACAGCACTGCTTGCGTCCTTGTAAGTGTAGTACGAGTAGTATAGTTGTTTATTAAAACTGTTTAATATAATAGCCTAATACAGTGACCTTGCAGTTCTCTGACCTGGCTGGATATTTTCATAATGACTGTTTGTTGTTGATATTTTACATAATCGATATATCATTCTCGTTCTGGTATCATGTTTTGTTATATATGTAGTCTGGTCATGGATATGTGACTGATCATGTCTTGTGGTCTTCACATGGTTGTTTGCCAAATTGTGTGTGTTTTTTTTTTTAAATTTTGTCATGGGATGTTTTATGAATGGAAAGTAATTTTGAAAGTGTCTTTACGTGAAGTTCACCTGAGTTACAGTGAGTCAGTGGTTGTTTTTATGTGAGTGACTTTGATGTTGTGACATCAGAATGCTTTTGAGTAGTCAAGAATGATTTGAAAGTGTGTCTGAATTTAAGATGAGTCTTTGAGTAATTTATTTATTTATTTGAGATATGAACAAGTTAGTTGAAACTTAGATTTTGGAGTGGGAGGTTGTTTTAATTAACACGAGGACAGAGGTAGTGTTTGTGTTTTCCTGCAATTGTTGGCTAGCATTTGAGACGCAAGGACATGTGTGGTATCATTTTGGTACCATGTTTTGTCATATGTGATCTTATCATGGATCTGTGCCTGATCATGTCTTTTAATCTTAACATGGTTGTCTGCCAAATAGTGCAGGTGTTATTCAAAAAAATGTCATAGTCCTTAGCCTCATCATGGTGCATTTTATACTCTATCAAGGTACTTTAGCTAGTTATATTTTTCACTCTCATAATGGCTCATCTAATAGTCTTATCCTTTAGTCTCAGTACGTAGCTTTGCCTAATCTAATTGTTTCGTTTGCCTGTCATGGCCCTTTAATTACATACTCTTGTTTTTTATCATGGTTCATTGTATAATTATGTCTTTTACTTGCTATTTTGTTCTTAGCTTATTTTTTAAAATGTATTTTGTTTTTTAAAATGTATTTGTTTTTTAAAATGTATTTGTTTTTTAAAATGTATTTGTTTTTGAAAATGTATTTGTTTTTACAAATTTTATTAAATCTCACTAATGTTCTTTGCCTTGTCATGGTTTTCTTTCTCATGAGGCTTTTTGCATATTCACATCTCACAGTTTCCAGCATAATTATCATTTTTGATTTGCTCATATCATGATCCTTAACCTAATCAGTTTTAAAGTTCTCATCATGGTTTTTAACATGGACACATTATCATTGTCTGTTATTCTCATCATGGTTTTTAACATGGACACCTTATCATGTCTGTTAATGTCTTATTCTCACCATGGTTTTTAACATGGACACCTTATCATGTAGTTTAATGTCTGTTGTTCCTATCATAGCTCTTAACCTAGTCAATTTTTTTTTAAAGTTTTGAGTGTTCTTTGCCCGATTATACACTGGGCAACAAATTTTGACATTTTGTGTGTATCTGAGATTAAACCAAGTTACCTTTATGTTGTTTGGACTGTTGAATATGAAAATGGCCGTTAAAACACCAGATTAGCTCTAGTTTTTTAAATATCTATAAAACAAGTTTTACACATTTGCATATGCATTGTATGATAATAATGATCAAAGCGGAAATGATTCACAGCGACGCCTTTTTGCCTGTCGCTTGTAATGAGTTTCTGGAGCATCTCTCACAAGGGTCCAACAATAGTCTGCTAGCATTGCTGCATTCCATTTCCCTTGGTACCTTTTTTTGAGGGTAGTAATGTCCTGATGAAATCGTTCCCCATGCTTGTCACTGACAGCACCGCAGTTAGCAGGGAAGAAATCCAGATGAGAGTGTAAAAAGTGTAATTTCAAAGACACGTTGCACCCTAGTCTCTCGTAGCGCTGCAAGAGGGTTTCTACAAGCTCCTGGTAATTGTCAGCCTTATTGTTTCCTAGAAAGTTTGTGGCCACTTGCTGGAAAGCATTCCAAGCTAACTTTTCATCACCTGTGAGGATATCATCAAAACGCTGATCTCGGAAGAGCTGGCGTATCTGTGGACCGACAAGTACACCTTCCTTGATTTTGGCCTCACTAAGTCTTGGAAATATATCACGAAGGTATAAAAATCCTGCCCCATTTCGATCCATGGCCTTTACAAAATTCTTCATTAGTCCAAGTTTGATGTGGAGAGGAGGGAGTTAGATCTTGTGGGATTCTACAAGTGGTTCTTTAAGTACATTCTTTTTCCCTGGTTCAAGTGATTGTCGTTGGGGCCAATCCTTTTTCTTGTAGTGGGAAGTCCTGGCACGGCTGTCCCACAGACAGAGGAAACAGCAAAGCTTTGTGTGACCCTGCTGTAGCCCCATCAAGATGGCAATGACTTTCAGGTCACCACAAATCTGCCACTTATACTTGTCATAGTATAACAGTTATTTCATGTTGTTGTACGTTTCTTTCGTGGGGACTGCATACCCGAGGGGAACAGATGGTAAAACGCTACCATTATGGAGCAGCACAGCTTTTAAGCTCAACTTGGACGAATCAGTGAACAGCCTGCAATCGTCATCTTTGTAGTTGATGTGTAGTGCTGCCATCAGACCCACTATATCAACGCAAGCAATGAGGTTATCTGTCATTTTGAAATATGGAAGCAGATCTTTTTGCCGAGCACGAAACACAGACACATGCACATTTTCTTCTAGAAGATTCCATTGCTGCAGTCTGGACCCCAACAGCTCTGCTTTATTTTTTGGCAATTCCAGATCTCTCACTAGATCATTCAATCCACTCTGGGTAATTTTATGTGGCTGTGCAGACTCTTCAATAGGCAAGAAATCAGGATCTCTTGATGTAGATGCTTTCACAGGTGACGGATGTCCACTGGCCTTATTATCTTCATCATCCAGAGTATAAGAATCTGGTGGGTCCAGAACAGGAAGTCCTTCCCCGTGAGGCACTGGCCACATAGCAGAGGGAATATTCGGATAAGTCACAGGCCGCTTTTTCTTCTTAGAAATACCATGTCCAATTGGAGGAGTCATGCAAAAGTAACAATCATTAAGATGGTTTGTCGGTTCCCTCCACACCATTGGAACTGCAAAATGCATCGATCGTCCTTTTTGGTGCAACCAGCAGCGCAGATTCGTTGCACATGATTGACAACATATGTGTGGGGCCCGATACCGGTCCTGGTCACCGATCTCACAACCAAAATAAAGGCTGTAAGCTTTGATTATCATCGGTGTAATAGGTCGCCTTCGTGATAGCAAAGTTATTTGTCCGCAAATATAGCAAACATAATCCGCACTGTTCACACATTCACGAGGCATCTTGAACGACACGTCTGCACTCACAGAATCCACAACACAAATGATGACAAGGAGGAAATGTGGTTTGAATGACTGCTACAAATTGTGTCATCCAGTTGGCGCTCTAGGCTATCCATCTCGTGGGGAATCACGCACCAGGGCTATAGAAAAGAGAAGGACTGGGTCATTCGCGTCGGGAAGGTGAAGTCACCAGCCTACTGAAACAACACCCCCCCCCCCCCCACCCTTGAAAACTAGAGCTAATTCGCAATTTTTAAGTTCATATTCGTGATCATCATGTCCAAATTAGTTAACAATAGCTGCTTTTGTCTCGGATACATTTTGGCTGCTGTCTGGTGTTATGTGTGTCATTTTCATCATAGATTTTTATCTACTTATTTTTTCAGTCTAATGGTAAATACCTAGTTTTGTTGAATGCTAATATTGTTCTTTTAATTTGCATTGTTTTTTTGTTTTTTTTTTGACAATGCAGTATATCTTTTCTTCTTTCGTTCGCTTGAACTATATTGTCTATATCTGCAATGTTGTTTCTTGTATAAACTAGTATATCTTTTGATAAGATTTACCCTACATAAAATATATGGTCTGTGTATAAATCTTTAGCAATTTAGGAACTGATGAGATACGTTTCCTAAAACAGGACTGATCTCTAGTTCTGAAGATCCAGACAGGGCAGAGATATGCCTTCAGCATGCAGAAAGCCTTATCCGGAAGAATCCTTTTGGACTTAGTGAGGTGGGTGCAAAACCAGTATGATATATGGTATTAAGGGAGATGTTATTTCAAATTGGTGCTGAAATTTTTTGTTTTGTGTGCATGCTTGCAGTCGTCATGTGAGTGTGTGTATATTTACAGCTCAGGTAAGTTCATACATATGAATCAGTTTAATACACCTGGAAATGCCCAGTTCTAGTCTACAGTCCTACAGTATGGGACAGGTGTATTTCTAGTATACTACTAGTCCAGTGTCTTGCTAAGTGTGTTATTCTGTCAGTTTTATTTAATTACTTCTTACATAAGTCACCACCTTGTGTGGTGAAGCGTTCCTATTAATTAAAAAAAAAATTGGTTTACAGATGAGGTCCCCCCAGACTAAGTTGGAGGTACAGACAAAGATAGCAAAATAAGAACCAAAAAAAAAACAAGTGGTGCTTTCACTCAATTAGGGGGGAGGGATCCGAGTGTCTAAGAGGTATGGCATCCACCTCTAATTCTGCCCACCACAAAAACTTCTATAGAATGTGATTCCTTAATACACACAGTGCCGAGATCCTCCTTGTGTGATCTAAGGGAGGAGATTAAAGCACTGATGGAGTTGTCCGTGTGCAGTAAAGATGATCCTTAAATCACTCCATTGGGAAATGTGTGGAAATCAAAAGAAATCAGGTCCAACACAACATTAAGAATCTTCAACTCAAGTCGTCAAGGCATTCCTATTGCATGGTTCTGAAACATGGAGAGCAACAAAAATGACAATGAAAAGGTTACAGCCATTCATAAATGGGTGCTTGTACAGAATAGGAAGATTGAAGTTACAGGACAAGATCACCAATGTGGAACTGAGGAAAAGAACCAGACAAGTACCAGTGGAACTAGATGTGGGAAGGAGAAGATATTGGCTTTGAATAGGACACATATTGAGAGAACCTGTTGATAACATTGTCAAAAGAGACAAAGATTAGGACTGCTATTCCCTCAGGCATGTTATTGAGGCAGCTGCTATGGCAACTGGCAACCTCGTTATATGAAACAGATGGTTACAGAAACCACCACGGCCAAAGCACATGAAGCTTTCTGCAAGGTGGCTACCAGCAGGTGGTGGCTCCAAGTACCATAGAGATGATAGAAAATGTGTAACAAAATGTCAAGGCAACCAAAATGAGAGTCGTTCTTGTACATAAATGTCATGTTACACTACTGTTCATACTTGGAGGCATATCTGAAGTCATCCTTATATGACCACCAGCTATGCATAAAACTACAATATACACATGTGGAAGGGAACCTCTGTCTGTGAGGCTGATTACACCCTCATTGACTCTTGAAATCATCCACACACTTCCACGGATTCTCCCTGTGGTAAAACTTGTTGAGAACCCAGCATTGCACACTAAGCTTGGAGAAGTCACTTGAGTCCCAGACATGATTCTTTGGCTTTGACCTGGTTGACAGCATGCAGGAGGATCTCACTATGGATCCAGTGATAGGCAGGGGGAGCTGAGAAGTGGCTCTATGCAGGACGTGACATTTCCTTTGGAGAGCCCAGAACCAGAGCACAGTATTTTAGTTCTGCATAGTTGGAGAGCCCCCTTGGATTGCGGGGAATGCACAGCATGCCACGCGCTTCTTACTCTTAGCTTGGGAACAGATGTGATGATCCTTTAAACGTCAGCCACAGAAAAGCCACAGGAAAAACCTAGATCTACAGTGTAGATAATACCAAGGACTCGTCAAACTGGTATTGCCTGCAAAAAGAGCGAGAAGCTCAGCAGCCCTAGTTAAATAACACCACCACCACTGTTGGTGAAAATATTACTTTCTGCCTTCCATTATGAAAAAGTGGGTTATGAGAGTATTTTAAATTTAAAAAAAAAATAGGAGCAGCTGATTGGTTAAAATCAATGAGTGAAATCATGAATATATTTTTGGGTTATGAAATGGAAGTAGAGAATTTCAGCACCTTACTAAGTAGATATTGCAGGAGGTCAGTAAATGCTGCAGTCTGACAGATCAATCAATCAATCACTACCCTGTAGCTGTCCAAGGAACATCAGCATTCAACAAACACATGCTAAGTCCTCCTGTCACATGCCTTCGGCTCTAGTTCTTTCCACATCTTCCTCATCATTTTCACTTTGGTCTCCAGTGCTCTTCTCCGTGTGTTGTGGGGCCTACTTCCGCCCCTCCTTTCCTGGGGATTCCAGAACAAGGACTACCTGTCAGTGCTGTTTTGTTTACTATGAAAACATCAACAAACAATATGGATGTCTGACAAATTGTGTGAGATTTTATTGATAACTTTGTATATTGTATTTCAACTGCAAACATTTCAGATTGCTGCAGAATTTGCAAAAATATTGTTGCATCTACAAAATGCTGACAACTTTGAGAACTACATGATCAACCGATTTAGAGCTTTGGTAGCTTTGGCTGTTGTATGTCCCTCACAGGTTAGTCTCAGCATAAACAATAATTTTTAATAGGATTTTACATTTGTTTTATGTAAGGTTGGTTTTGGTTTAATCCTTTATTGTATTTTAAGCATTATTATTTTTTAAGACTCATCTCCTTTTTGCTAGGTCTGTCACAGTAGTCGTATCTTTTGTGATTGATCAGGGTCGATTTCAGGGCTGCCTTAGCATCTCTATGGTACAAGGATAAATGTCCTTACTCATCCCTGCATTCTCCTGTTGCATGTTTATCATTCTTCCTTACTCATACCTGCATTCTCCTGTTGCATGTTTATCATTCTTCTGGTATGAGCAAGCAGTTTAAGTCAACAGATTACAACTTTCGTGTCACAGTTCAGGGAAAAACATAGGCTTGAGACCTAAATTGTAATTGTGTATATAGTGGAAATAAAGTTCTTTATTGTAATTGTTCAGTTGCTTTTCTGCACATTTAGTTTTGTCTTTGTCCTTTAAGTACATTTGTAAATTTTACAGAATTGTTTTTTGTACGGAGGGGCTTCAAATGAAAAACTTAAATTTGCGATAGAAATTCGAAACACCGTGCCATTGTCATGTAAGTTGGCAGTATTGTTGCTAAGGACGTCAAGAGTGTCCTGCAGGTGGCATCACGGTGCTGACGAACCACATGACGTCACGGTAGGAGTTTAAAGATGGCCACCCCACTAGTGACATGCACCAAAGAGGAGCAGAGTTCTGTTATCCGTTTTTTGAACAGCGAACGGGTGAAACCTATAGAAATTCATCATAGCCACCATTGCGTTCTATACAAGTCCCCCAGTGCCTATAAAGTGCATGAATTCCTCTAGAAAAGAATTCTTTTGGTCGTGTGTGTAGCCACTCATGCACCACCTGCTGCACCTCTTCATCGGACCTGAAAATCTTCCTCCCATCGTCTCTTTGAGTGGTCTAAAGACGTGGTAATCACTTGGGACTAGGTCTGGCGAGTACGGCGAATGTGGACGACACTCAAAGTGTAGGTCCTCGATGGTTGCAACTATTGCACGAGCAGTATGGGGCCAAGCATTGTCATGTTGCAACAAGACACCTGTACTCATAAGTCCACATCGTTTGGATTTGATTGCGGGTCGAAGATGATTCCTGAGAAGATCTGTATACGTGGCACTGGTGACAGTGTTCCCCCTGGGCATGTAGTGCTCTAAAATAATGCCTCGTTTATCCCAAAAGAGAGTCAGCATAACCTTCCCTGCAGATGGCTGCATGCGGAACTTCTTCAGTTTTGGTGAGGAGGTATGGCGCCATTCCTTGTCACAGAACTCACACCGTTTCAGAATTTCCTACTCCACTCGTACACTTGCTGGAGTGACAAGCATACATCACCGTACTGGACCTTCATTCGCCGATGAGTTTCTATAGGTTTCACCCCTTTGCTGTTAAAAAAACGGATAACAGAACGCTGTTCCTCTTTGGTGCATGTCACTAGTGGAGTGGCCATCTGTGACGTCATGTGGTTCATCTGCACCGGGATGCCACCTGCAGGACACTCTTGACGTCCTTAGCAACAATACTGCCAACTTACATGACAATGGCACGGTTTTCGAATTTCTATCGCAAATTTAGGGTTTTCATTTGAAGCCCCCTCGTATATTCATCTTTCTTCAAAATGCTGTTGTTACCTCTTGTGTGGATTTTAAAACTTTAACTAACTGTGGATCAGTTGAACTTGTTTTTCAATTTGATAACAAAATAGAAGTAAGAAAGATATTTCTTCACTGCTTCATAAAGTCAGTCTTGTCACATGGAAGTGATTCATGGAAAATGAATGAACAAATATTTTGAGATCATATAAATTTCTGTTTTATTAAAGAATGTTAGGAATACCACGGGTAACTAAAGTAGAGTGATGAAGATGTCCTAAAAGAGGTTAGTGCGCAAAGGGAGCTTATTACACACATCCTGAGAAAGCAGACACTTCTCTGGCCATGTTATGAAAAGGTAGCTACAATGCATTGTGACAAGAGGCAAATGGAAAGAGGGATAGAGAACAACAAAGAGAGAAGAAGCTATACAATTTAACATCATGACATGCAACAATCTCGACAGCAGAATTGATATATAGCAATAGAGATTGGAAGTTCTGGAGAAATTGATTACTTACACCAGGAGTTGTGGCACTTGAAGAAGAACATGTTTTTTAAAATTAAATTTATTTATATTTTATATAGTTTCATTTATTTGTATGTGTGTATGCAGTTATTGTCAGCTAAAAGATAACTGCTGATATTTTGTTGTGTGTGAATGTGCAGGTAGCTGAGTACTTGACAAGTCAGTTCTTTGAGAGGAACTACAGTATAAGACAGCGAATGGATATCCTAGAGGTACTAAATAATAGAGTATTAAGTGTGACCTTTTTGGCATTTAAATATTCATTGTTGGAAAAAAAAAAC
Source organism: Oreohelix idahoensis (assembly GCA_024509875.1). Classification (NCBI taxonomy): domain Eukaryota; kingdom Metazoa; phylum Mollusca; class Gastropoda; order Stylommatophora; family Oreohelicidae; genus Oreohelix; species Oreohelix idahoensis. The sequence goes on along the minus strand of JAMPIV010001256.1, from coordinate 244,154 downwards.
CATTCCTCATTAAATTGTTCTTGTCTACTGCCCTCTGAACTTTTCTTTTTTTGCTCATGTTATTTAGAACCAAACAAGTGCCAGTGGAATAAGAGGTGAGAAGAAGACGTTGGCGTTGGATAGGACACACATTGAGGAAACTTGATCATAGCAATACAAGACAATCCTTGTTCTGGAATCCTCAGATAATAGAGAGAGACAGAAAAACACAAGGAAAAAGAGATAGATGTGAAAGAAGGTATGGAGAGATCTTGAACGGATGGAATAGGATAGGGAAGGCCAGGCATGAATGTGTTGAAGGCCTGTGCTCCTTTGGGAGCTGAAGGGTGTTGTCTGTCCATCTTTCTGATAAACCTCTTGGTTATTGACCTATGTTCTGTCCATCTTTCTGATAAACCTCTTGGTTATTGACCTATGTTCTGTCCATCTTTCTGATAAAGCTCTTGGTTATTGACCTATGTTCTGTGTTATGTTCTACACATCTTTGAGATTTATTTCTGCCTTGCTTAGTTCCCAGGACATTATCATAACAGTGGCGATGCAAAGAATGAAGACTGCTATTTTCTGGCATGCGTAGTCATAAAAGATAACTGAGGTTGATTGGACACATCAGTAATTTACAGCTGGCTACGGTATCAGGGACACAGTTTTAAAGCTTAAAGACATGGACAAACCAGGAGAAGGACACGGTACAATTGTTGAGGCAAAACAGGAGATGGAGGACTAGAAACTTGTTATATGGAATGTTTTTCTTTCCTTTTTATGTACTCCATGTACTGGATAAGCCCAGTGTAGTCCTGGGGGTTTCTGGAGAAATAAAGAAATAATATGTCCACTGCACCCACAGGCACATCGTACGAGGCGACTAATCTGAGGTTTTGCCTAGGGCTGGCAACGTCATCAAATTGCCACACTGCTGCAAGAGCATTTGAATGTTTGGTACAGGCTTCCTGCAAGGGCACCAGCTACAGTGGTGGCTCTATGCTCTGTAAGAAGTGCAAGAGAAAATGATGATGATGTACTGGTGATGATGATAAGTCTTCTACAACCTGTTTTTTGTTAAGAGGAGGAGCTACAGTGAAATGTTATTTTCACATTCATAAATAATTGCATAATTTATATTAAAATACTCAGGCTTAACCCACAGTAATAATAGTTGAGCATAACAAAGCATTTGATATGTTGGTTTCCATGGAAATGGTGGTCATATTGGATTTTAATGCTCTATTTTCAATTCACTAAGGCTTTTAAATTGTAAATTGGTAGCTCGTATTTTAAAACTTTTTGACAGAAAACATTTTTTATAACTTTAGTTGATTCTGAGCTATAAAACTTTAAAGTTTATTTCTAAAAATAGTTACAAACTTTTACAGATTTGTAGAACAGTATTTGGAACAAACCAAAATTTGGTAAGATATTTGAAATCTGATATGAGTTTTATAATACAATTGGAATTTTCATTGCCAAATCTCAAGTTGATTTATGCATAAATAAGCCAGTTATTAGACAGTTAGTAACTGTAAAGAACTATATTATGATGATCCCCCAGAAGTTAAGATACACGATATATGATGGGGTGTGTAGATGAAGAACAACGCTAGGGGTATGAAGTAACGTGATCGCCACTTCTTACAGTTCCTTTACATTTATTGACATGACTCCACAGTTCCTGAATACCATTTATATTGGCAAGCGCACCGACAAAATACTAACATTGCCTGTAGGAAATAACAAACTACAGTATTCATACACTGGCTCTACAGACACAATGACAGTACACAAAATTTCCTTTTTGCGGTATACACTCCTCGCACACAATAATACACCCTCTAGGTGTGAATCACTTATTGCAAGTAATTGGCGGCATTAAACATCGCCACATAGATTTATTAAAAATCTCTTTCATGCGGGAATCCAACAATGCCTGTATTTATTCCAATATAGCTACAAGGCGGGAAATACACTTCGCCTTATCCACTAGCTCCAGGGCGGAAATTGCAGCGCCCTATACTGTTCTCCATGAACAGGAATATAAATATGGTTCCAACAGGAACACTCTCAGGTGTTACAATAAACTTCGCCTGTACAACACAATAGGTAGGGCCTACACAATCTAATAAATGTATCATCACAATTGGAATAATCATATCTGTGGTTTTCCACAATCACACAAAACGAGCCTCCAGCTCGGCTGCCAAACACCGAATATCCCAGTCACCCAAGACTTGTATTCACTAAACGCTTTCTCCCAGTGCACGCACAAGTCACACAATGTTGACATAAAGTCAGACATGAACTCAGTCCCTGAGTTACACTTAACACATTAACTACCGAATTGAAAAACACACTGGCCGAATTAAATTTTTTTCCCATTTTCATCCTGTAGGTGTTTGCACAAAGTAAGCTGTAGTTTTCGTAACTGTTAACAGATTTTTATGAATTACACGTCATTTTAAAGATAAATGAATGTACTATTACAATAAGCGTTGGCGTCTGTGGCCTAATGGATATGAACGCAGTTTCATAATCCAGATATACCAGGTTCGAAACCTGCTGCAGGCGGTTTGGTAGCAGATTGCTTTGTGTGGATTTTTAACAATGGTATAAGCGCCGTACCGTTCAGAAAGCAATGGCAAACTACTGAATGAAAAAAAAAATTGCCTAGAAAAATCACAAACAGCCAATAAAAGCTGGGTTTGATTGCCACGTCCTGTAAAGGATAAGCAACTAACTAATTATAATAAGCACCGTTTGTAACTCTAATAGAGGTTGTTGCTATTTAACGGCCCTCCGATGGCCGAGGACTTGCAATACTTTCACAATTATAACTGCTTGCGCCCCATCTCTATCAAAATCACAATTTCAATCAATGTGCACACCGTTTTCACTCTTTTCCTCGTCGCTAGATCTATCAGTCAGTTGTTGAAACATGTTTCTATCCTATTCAGCCATTAGACGAGATGTACACGCATTTTTTTTTAGTCCTATCACTAGTTGCCACAGTAAACAGTTTTACACGATTTGGTAACTAACCCAAAATGCTGAAAAATATGAACATAATATAAATTTTCCAGTGTTCTACAACAACCATGCTTTGGGAATTTGTTTTCAGGTGGCAACTCAAAATCTCGAACCAGATCAGAAAGTGTTTCAGTACATTTTTCATTCGTTTTATTACTAAAATTAGATTGGCGCTCTGAGCGGCTTGCAGTCCAAATGTGTTTATTTTGTGAGCCGCTGACAGCGGCTTGCGATGATAGGAAACTCTTTACAGAGCGATACAACAGGAAGCAATCTGATCATCAGAAGAAGTCCCCCCGTCCGACAAGTGTTTCGGCCCTATATACTCCTTTACACTCTAAGGGGGGCGGGCCCACTTGGGTCATGACTCCCAAGCGTCTCAGCTTCCTGTTGTCTTGCATCGAAAATGAACCCATTTCACTTATGGTAGCAACTTTAAATTCCACAACTCCGCCAGCCGTGGAGGCAATTGTGAAAGTAACAAGGAGAAGACAGATTATTCCGTTCGTTCCGTCGCAAACACTGAGACACCAGCGCGAAGTCAACGAGTCGCCACTGCGCGTTCCCCACTGGACTTTTGATACTGACACCCCTTATAGTATACACCGCTTGTCGCCCCTGAGTCGCAGCCCGTTCACTAGTCCACCACAAACCTCAGCGTATTGTGGACTTAGAAAAATTCCTGGTGTTTTCTGTACCGCAGCGTTTATTGTTACGATCTCCATTCCCCATTGCGGTTGTTCCACAGCCAGCCTGATGCCTTTTCGGCAGTTTCACTAAGCCTCTTCAGGGCCCTTGTTCTCGACTGTCCCCTCAGCCCCAACAGTTTCAATAGATCATACACTGATGCAGCCACAAGCCCTCTTGCGCCCACTTCAACAGCCATGACCCTTGCAGTGAACCCATCGTGTCTCAGATCCGCGGCCAGATCACTATACTTGGCCGCTTTGAATGAATGTTGCTCATCTAATCTGGATTCAAATGGCACTGTCAGTTCAATCAGTATGACCTGAAGCGTTGCTGCAGAATGAAGCACTATATCCGGCCGTCTCCGCGATTTTCTGATACTCTCTGGATATGCCCCTCGTCCAGGTAGGTCTACCGCCATCTCCCAATCATTTGCACAATCAAGAAGAGATGGTAAACTGCTACCAGGTTTATTCGGTTTGGGGTGTGCTGACTTTCCTGCCCTCAGAAAGTATGTGTTTGCGGTGTCTGGCCGGACTTTGCTATTCGCCTTCATTCTTGCCAGATCTATTGTCGCAGCAAGCTCATTTAGCACTTTGTTATGGCGCCAAGTGTATCGCCCTTGCCCTAATGACACCTTACACGCTGAGAGCACGTGTTCAAGTGTCTGCCTCCCCTGGCACAGGGGGCACTGCTCATCATCCGACTTTCCCCATTTCACAAGGTTGGTGGCCGACGGCAGCAGGTCATACAGTGATCTGACAACGAAGCTGAGCCTAAGAGGTGCCATATGCCATATATCATTCCATGTCAAGGACCTCTGCAGGGCTCCTTCCCATGTAGTCCATTGGCTTTGTTGGACCTGCTGCACTGCTTTTTGCAACCTCTTATCATTCTCAGCTTCTCGTATCTCCTGAACTACCATGTCTCTGCGCTCCCTGCTTGATGCCTTGGACCACCAGCGGATGTCTCCATGACCAAATCCCCGTCTATTCGTTTGTGTGTATCCGATTACCTCCCTCAGTTTGAGTGACTCTTGGGCAGCATCAACAGCTTCTTCCACTTTCCACTTCCTTCCCGTTTTCAGTGTGGGCTGAATGGACTTAACCACGTCATCAGCTGACTCGCGTAGCATCATTGCAAGCCTTGCCTTTCCAACTTTGTACTCTTCAACAACTGACTTGAAAGGAAGCAGAAGTTTTGACTTTTTGCAGTACAGTGCTACATCTGACAGACCTGGTGGTACTCCTAGCCATTTTCTCATGAACTTGTTGACCTTCTTCTCTATGGCTTCCACTGTACTTGTGCTTATTTCATATATAAGCAGTGGCCACAGCAACTTTGGTATCAACATGAACTGGAGGCACCACAGTTTGAACTTCCCCAGGAGTCTGCTTTGGTCTATGATCTGTAGCCCTCTGTCTGCCATTTCTATTGTCTGTTGCACTGCCTTTGAATCTTTTAATGAGGCATCGTACACCCTGCCAAGACTTTTAACAGGTTCCTCAATGACAGTAGGGATTCTTTGGTTGGAAACCGTGAATATGACCTCTGCTATCTTCCCTTTCCTGACTGATAGGCTTCTCGACTTCTTGGGTTTGAAGCTCATTCTGCACCAGCTGACTAGTTCATCCAGGCGTGCTAACATCCTCCGGGCCTGATGTTCATCTGATGTCAGAATTGTTGTGTCATCCATGAATGCTTTGAGCGGTGGCATGAGACACATTCCACCGAGCTTTGGACCTATAGCCATTCCTTCAGCCGCATTGAGGATTACCTGCATAGCCATCACGAATAGTATCGGAGAGATGGTACATCCCATCGCAATTCCAACTTCAAGGCCAATCCACTTCGTTGTGTACTCTCTGGTTGAAAATCTGACAGCAAATCCTGCGAAATACAGCTTCAGCATTGCTGCAATCTCTTGTGGAACATGATACATTTCTAGGGCCTGCCACAACATCTGGTGTGGAACGGATCCATAAGCATTCGCTAAATCCAACCAGATTACATGGAGGTTTGTTCTGTCAGACTTTGCCTTTTGGATTGCTTCCCATATCATTGTGGCATGCTCTAGACATCCTGGTGTACCTGGGATACCTCCTTTCTGAATGGTAGTGTCAATGTACCCATTTGCCAGGAGGTATGTAGTGAGTCTTTTCGCCATCACTGAGAAGAATATCTTCCCTTCCACATTGAGTAGTGAGATTGGCCTGAACTGACTGATGTCTGTGGAATTTTGCTCCTTCAGGATGTAGACTCCGTTCGCCTTTCTCCATTCCTTGCTTACAAGCTGGGTTTTCCACGCACTCTTCAGTAAACGAAGCAGTCGTTTGAGCACCTCAGGGCATCTCTTATACACCACATATGGAACACCATTAGGACCTGGAGCTGACTTGCATCGAGCTTTCTGGACAATGCTTTCTACCTCTTGCACCGTTGGGGGCTTGGTGTTAAATTCAGCTCCTGGCTTACTCGGCCATTTAAGGCCTGCCATGCTGCTGAGCGGCTCATCTTTGCGACCATCTGAATATGTCATTCCAAGGTGTTCTTCCAGGTCTTCTTTCCTGATGTTTAGCGTACCCGACCGTGGCTGCTCAAACAGTTCTTTGGCAAACTTGAAGGGCTCCCTGAAGAATCTTTCCCTATCCATTCGAGTCTTCCTTTTCTTCCTGCACAACCTTTCTGCTCTACAAAGGGCATTATGTTGGCCTTTCAGGTGCTCCTAAACCTGTCGTAACCCTTCCTTCTCTGCGGCAACTGCGTTTTTGAACAGTTTTCGGGCATGCTTCTTCTGTTTTCTGATTTCTTCTATTTTAATTTGTCTTCTGCTTTTTTGTGGTGGGTTACCTTCCCTTGCCTCCCTCACTCCGAACACTTTGCGACAGTGCAGATATATTATGTCGCCGAAGATTTCCAGCTTCTTCTCCAAAGTTATCTGCTTCAGGTTGTTATCCAACTCTTTTGCCAAGGCTTCGTCCAGCTGTTCCCAAAGCCCTTTTGCACTGGCGGGTGGAAACTTGATTGCATCTCTCTTCCCGTCCAAGAAGTGTGTGAGATCATCATCAGGCAGATCAACTTGAATGTACTCAGCACTGTGGATTGACTCCTGGCTGCGTTCTTCTAACGTCTTATCCGTCGAGACAGAGCGCTGTTGATCTCCCCCGATGACCTCCCACACCCCTTTTTCGTTCTGTGGATTTTCATTCCTCTCTGAGTAGAGAATTCCCTACCACAGGCACATGGAAACTCCAGCCGTTGTTCAGAGCTCGAAGTCCGTGTAACGGGTCTGGTCGATTCCAATGAGGCGCCTGTGGATTCATCATTCTCCCCCCCTTTCGGTGAATCCTGGGGGCATCTATCATTTTGGGGTTCTATAGCAATTGAATACAGCTTACGGGGTGCTAACCCGGTCAGCCGGTTTCTAGTCTTTCCCAGTGTCATCTGTCTTTCCAGAAGTCAATCGGTCTTTTCCCGATTGTCACTGGTTTGACCATGTAACTATGATAGGAAACTCTTTACAGAGCGATACAACAGGAAGCAATCTGATCATCAGAAGAAGTCCCCCCGTCCGACAAGTGTTTCGGCCCTATATACTCCTTTACACTCTAAGGGGGGCGGGCCCACTTGGGTCATGACTCCCAAGCGTCTCAGCTTCCTGTTGTCTTGCATCGAAAATGAACCCATTTCACTTATGGTAGCAACTTTAAATTCCACAACTCCGCCAGCCGTGGAGGCAATTGTGAAAGTAACAAGGAGAAGACAAATTATTCCGTTCGTTCCGTCGCAAACACTGAGACACCAGCGCGAAGTCAACGAGTCGCCACTGCGCGTTCCCCACTGGACTTTTGATACTGACACCCCTTATAGTATACACCGCTTGTCGCCCCTGAGTCGCAGCCCGTTCACTAGTCCACCACAAACCTCAGCGTATTGTGGACTTAGAAAAATTCCTGGTGTTTTCTGTACCGCAGCGTTTATTGTTACTATCTCCATTCCCCATTGCGGTTGTTCCACAGCCAGCCTGATGCCTTTTCGGCAGTTTCACTAAGCCTCTTCAGGGCCCTTGTTCTCGACTGTCCCCTCAGCCCCAACAGTTTCAATAGATCATACACTAATGCAGCCACAAGCCCTCTTGCGCCCACTTCAACAGCCATGACCCTTGCAGTGAACCCATCGTGTCTCAGATCCGCGGCCAGATCACTATACTTGGCCGCTTTGAATGAATGTTGCTCATCTAATCTGGATTCAAATGGCACTGTCAGTTCAATCAGTATGACCTGAAGCGTTGCTGCAGAATGAAGCACTATATCCGGCCGTCTCCGCGATTTTCTGATACTCTCTGGATATGCCCCTCGTCCAGGTAGGTCTACCGCCATCTCCCAATCATTTGCACAATCAAGAAGAGATGGTAAACTGCTACCAGGTTTATTCGGTTTGGGGTGTGCTGACTTTCCTGCCCTCAGAAAGTATGTGTTTGCGGTGTCTGGCCGGACTTTGCTATTCGCCTTCATTCTTGCCAGATCTATTGTCGCAGCAAGCTCATTTAGCACTTTGTTATGGCGCCAAGTGTATCGCCCTTGCCCTAATGACACCTTACACGCTGAGAGCACGTGTTCAAGTGTCTGCCTCCCCTGGCACAGGGGGCACTGCTCATCATCCGACTTTCCCCATTTCACAAGGTTGGTGGCCGACGGCAGCAGGTCATACAGTGATCTGACAACGAAGCTGAGCCTAAGAGGTGCCATATGCCATATATCATTCCATGTCAAGGACCTCTGCAGGGCTCCTTCCCATGTAGTCCTTTGGCCTTGTTGGACCTGCTGCACTGCTTTTTGCAACCTCTTATCATTCTCAGCTTCTCGTATCTCCTGAACTACCATGTCTCTGCGCTCCCTGCTTGATGCCTTGGACCACCAGCGGATGTCTCCATGACCAAATCCCCGTCTATTCGTTTGTGTGTATCCGATTACCTCCCTCAGTTTGAGTGACTCTTGGGCAGCATCAACAGCTTCTTCCACTTTCCACTTCCTTCCCGTTTTCAGTGTGGGCTGAATGGACTTAACCACGTCATCAGCTGACTCGCGTAGCATCATTGCGGTAGTTAATGTGTTAAACAAGTGTTGACAACAACAGTTCAGTGACCCTTAACCCCAATCACTATGATCATTCACACTCATGAAGATCATTCACACTCATGAAACTGTTATGTGACAATAACATAAATTGAAATTTGAGAAATTGATGAATTCATTCATATCTTAAGTTCTTAACTCTTTGACTCCGCAATTATTTTCCACCCTGTGCCATACTTTTAATTCGTGATAGACTAAAAACAACGCTCAGAGAGTTGTTTTGGCGCGGGTGTCAAATCTGACCAACGTTCTGAGAGTTGTTCCGGAGTCAAAGAGTTAAGAAAATAGAAATTTGTAAAGTCAAAGCACACATCTTTTAGAATGTGCTCTGACAATTGATTTTAACATATTTAGATTAAGGAGATATAAATTGTCAAAAAATGACTAATACCAATTTTCATATTTTAAAAAATTCAATTTTGACTTTAACACATTAACTACCGCAAGCCGCTGTCAGCGGCTCACAAAATAATCACATTTGGACCGCAAGCCACTCAGAGCGCCAATCTAATTTTAGTAATAAAACGAATGAAAAATGTACTGAAACACTTTCTGATCTGGTTCGAGATTTTAAGTTGCCACCGGAAAACAAATTCCCAAAGCATGGTTGTTGTAGAACACTGGAAAATTGATATTATGTTCATATTTTTCAGCGTTTTGGGTTAGTTACCAAATTGTGTAAAACTGTTTACCGTGGCAACTAGTGATAGGACTACAAAAAATGCGTGTACATCTCATCTAATGGCTGAATAGGATAGAAACGTGTTTCAACAATTGACTGATAGATCTAGCGACGAGTGAAAACGGTGTACACATTGATTGAAATTGTGATTTTGATAGAGATGGGGCGCAAGCAGTTATAATTGTGAAAATATTGTAAGTCCTCAGCCATCGGAGGGCCGTTAAATAGCAACAACCTCTATTAGAGTTACAACCGGTGTTTATTGTAATAGTACATTCATTTATTTTTAAAATGACGTGTAATTCATAAAAATCTGCAAACAATTACGAAAACTACAACTTACTTTGTGCAAACACCTACAGGATGAATATGGGAAAAAAATTTAATTCGGCCACAGTGTGTTTTTCAATTCGGTAGTTAATATGTTAAATGCTGAGCCGCTTCTCCCATAAAGCATTTATTGATGTATTTTAGCAGGTCAGGTGAACTGGGTGATTTTTAAAGCTGTTCATCGATCATGTTTCAGCCATATCAAGTGAATTCTACATTTGGTATCCTTAAATTGTTTACCCTGCTATCACAGCCTAGAAAGTTTTGCTACTGGTTGGTCTGGTTGCATTCTTGCCAAGTGGCCAAACCATTTTACCATCTGCTTGGAGCTGCAGCTTTGACATATTTATGTGTGTTCTGCATTTCTGGTTTGAATATTCAAACACTGTGCCTTGAGATGTAGTTCTCAATCTTTGATACTCACCATCAGTTTTGTTGTTGATCTCGTCCCATGTCATAGCATCCTGCTAGCCATTATCTTTACTCTCGGTTTTCCTTATATTTTTCCTATTGTTGTTATATTTTCAAGTGTTGCTTGAGCATATGATGTGCTTTGGAACAGGTTTCTTGGATCTTCTGGGACTCTTAGCCACTGAACATAGCATCTTATGGGACAACAGCAAACTCTCACCCTTTTGCTCAGTTGTTGGCAGTCCTTCGTGTAGTGTCCCAGCTCTGGTTCATGCTTTTATTAACAGCCTTCACAGTTCTCTGCCAAGTTGTGTTTGGTCAGTCTGCCTTTCCACATATTTCTTGTGTGGGGCTAACTTCAATGGTGATCCCATACTTCTAAAAAAGCTAAAAAATAGACGTCCATTCATTCCACACATTGCTTTGTATTTTAGCAGTGTCAGTTGATTATAGAGGAATGTTACTTTCTCTTGTTTCAGACACTTGCTAGCGCAGCTAAGGAGCTCTCCCAGCCTGAAAAATCGGATCCAGTGAATGAGTATGTCAGCGAGAAAGTTTTAACATAGCATTAAATTGTTAAATAGTTTAGCTACTTTAAGTGTAAATTGTTACAGTTCATGGCAGCATATTAGAGGTTAAAACAGATGGCAGCATAACAGTGTAAGTTAAAACAGATGTTAGCATTTTAATAGATCAGTGTTGCTGGTTAGAAATCACCAGATTAATTTTTAATCAGTTTTATTGTGTTAGTTCCATTTGTGTTTTTTTGGTAAATTTAATTTAGAATTTTTGAAGTCAGAATGTGTTTGTTTGAATCTCTTACTTACTTAGTCGTTCCTCTTCTACCATGAGGTGTAGAGGTTTGGAAGAGATAGCACCATACTATCCTATCGGCTGTCTTCCTCCTGGCCTGGTTCCATTCTAGTCCTCAGTCCTTCAAAGATTGTATAATGTTGTCCTCTCAGCAGATCCTTGACTCTTAGTTTCCCATGCTTGTCGTGGTAGCCAATCTCCCATTCTGCAGACATGGTCAAACCATCTTAGTTGGGACTGTTCTACTTGGGTCTGCAGAGGTTGAGTTTTTAGATCCTTGTGTAGTTAGATTGTGTTACATGAATATTTTACCAAACTGTAACTTGAGATTGTATTTTTTATTTTATTTTTGGTTTGTTAGTTTCATTCTGTTAAGTTGTTGCTTGATATCCTATCTTTTTTTTTTTTTTTTTTTTTTTTTTTTGTATTTAAAAAAAAAAGTATCATGTTGCATCAGATAATAGTAGAATATGAATTTTTCAAGAGGTCAGTTGAGATGGGTTTCATAAAGTTAACTGAGGTCATCTGTTTAAGATAAAAGGAACATTATGAATGCTATATACAGACATTAACAATCAGTGTTGTCATTTTAAACTTAACCATGTCCTTATTTGAATTTTGTCACACATATTCTTCTGAAGGAAGAAAGTCAGAAAATCTACCACTGAACCATCACCAACCTTAGAGTCTGTATCTTGGAGGGAAATTGTGCAGAAGAGAATTGAGAGTAACACTCGCAGATTTGCACAAGGACGATCAAAGCCTGAGTTAGAACCTCAGTTAAATAGGTTTGCAGCTGTAGCTGGCCAGTTTTTCTACCCCTTGATGGCCAAAGTTGATAAAAGTGAACCATGTCTTGACCTCCTGGAAAAGGATACCACACTCCTTGTTCGTTTATTGTATACATTGGCAGTTTTGCTATATTCATCCATTAATATTCCGGTAGGTATTTTTGTTTTTTTATTTAAATAGTAGACAGCTTTTAATGTTTGAGAAGAGATAGTAAAAAAAAAAATGTGTAACATATATAAAGAGAAGACAATCAACCTACATTAGAGATTTGATGAGAAGAAGAGCACTCAAAAACATAGAAATCATGGGACAAAAATAGAGGGTTTTACATGATGTGGGCTGCCCATGCCCAGTCTCACATTAGTCGCCTCTTGTGAAATACCTGAGGAAATAGTTGTATTTTATTACCTCCCCCTGAAACTCTCAGAAATCACTTGGATCGCCTATTCTTGTAATCTGTTTTATTTCTTTAAAAAAATGTCATCTTGCATTGTTTGTTTATTTAATATAACTTATTATTTTGAATTATTACCCTTGTGTAATCTATTCATTCATTCACAACCCTTCAGCTCCCCACGGAGCTTAGGCCTTCAACTAGTTCATGCCAAGTCCTATGTCATCTGCACAAGGTTTTTCCATGTTTTCTTTAGTTCTGTCATTTCTGTCTCAAGTTCTCTTCTCTGAGTATTTTGTTTGGAGTCTTTTTCTAACTCTCTTACCCTGTGGATTCCAGAACAAAAACTGCCTTGCCGTGCTATCAACAGTTTTCTTGATTGTATATCCTATCCATCGACATCATCATCTACTCATCTCTTGTTCCACTGACACTTGTCTGGGTCTTGTGATCAGTTCCACATTGGTGATCTTATTGTGCCCTTTCAGTTCTCCTGATTTATGCAGGCACCCATTTATGAAGTCTGTAACTTTTTGGTTGTCATTTTTTTTCCCTCCATGTTTCAAAGCCATACAATAAGACTGATTTGACATTTGAGTATAAGATTCTGATTTTTTTGTTAGACTTAAAACATTTGTGTCTTCTTCTTCTTCTTCTTCTTCTTCGATCCTTAACCACCGACCGTCAAAGCAGTCAGTGGCCATCACGCCTAGTGGCGTCTTGTAGGGCAACAACAAATTGATTCCACTTTGCACGGTCGGTGGCCATCCTTCGTACAGTGCCCCAACTCTGGTTCATTCTTTGCATCTCAGCCTCCACAGTCCTCCGCCAAGTTGTTTTTGGTCGGCCTCTCTTTCGCTTTCCTTCAGGGGTCCAAAGCATAGCTGTTCTTGTGATGGCATCGGGGTCTCTTCTGAGGACATGACCAACCCAGCTCCAGCGTCTGCCAGCTATGATGGTATGCATGTCCTCTTGCTTGCTACGAGTAAGCAGATCTTGGTTGGTGATGGTATTCGGCCAAAAGATTCGGTGAATTTTTCTTAGGCATGTTGTGTGAAAAGAGGACAATTTTGACATTTCTTTCTCTGTGACTCTCCAGCATTCCGCACCATAGAGAAGCACAGAAAGCACGCAATACTTAAAACATTTGTGTGTAATCTGTTAAATAACAGTATTACAATAAATTCTGTTATGTGCGTTCACTTTGTTTGTTATTACATTGTTTTTGGGTTTTTTTTAAGTCAAATGTTTTATTACATTATAAACAGTTATGTGTATTCTGTTGTATGTACCTTCTGGTTTGAAAAGTCAACAATTATATTTCAGACAGCTGGTCATATGAGTCGCACATTGTTGGAATTTACCTGGCCAATTCACTTCCATCCCGATTCGTAAGTTGTGACACTTTTTAGTCATTTACTGAGTCTGATAAATTAATTGTATTCTTTCGATCATGAACTGATTTATAAAATTGACATTGTCAGTCGTTAACCAAGCCTGATGTATACATTTTACAAATTCAACCCTTAACTTTGCCTGATTTCCTGATTTATAAATTTGACACTTCAATTAATTAACTTATCTTATTCCATAACTTTAACACTAATTCATTAACGTAGCCGATTCTAATGTTCAGCACTATCGGTCATTAATTTCAAACTAAAATTACAAATGTTAATATTTTATGTAAAATGCTGACATTGAATGCTGTCATGTATTGCACACATAAGTAATGTTTTGTAAAGAATCAGGAATATGATTTCTAAGTGATGCCCTACGTTTCTGTTAGTAAGAGTTCCTGTGAGACAGTTTGTTTCTCCTTCCCTTAGATTTTTGTCTTCTGTCTACAACTGTTGCTGTGAAATTTTGGATGTGGTGTTGATTATTGGTTTCTGATCCAGCTTACATAATGCAGCCTGATGTGCTGTCATATCGTGCTACTTTAAGATGTGAATTATTCTGTTAGTTCGTCTCCATTTGGGTTACCCTGTATTCCTGATTGTGTTATTTTGAGATTAATAATTCATCCTTACAAGGTGCCTGAACCAACTTATTCTTGGTTTAGAATATTTAACCAGAAAGTTAGACTTTCATAAATGGGTGCTTTCACAGAATAGAAGGATTGAAATAGTATGACAAGTGTGGAACTGATGGAAGGAACCAGACAAATGTGAGTGGAACTATAGGTAAATTGATGATGATGCTGGCATTTGATAGGACTCGTATTGTGGACACCAGCTGATAACATTACAGGGCAGTCCTTGTTCTGGATTCTTCAAATTAAGAAAAAGGATGATAACCGATGGAGATGAGAATTTGAGAAAAGACCAGGGATTAAAACAGTTCTTGAGTGGATGGCACAGAACAGGAAGATTTGGCTTGAATTTGTTGAAGGCCTGTGCTGCACCGTGAGCTGAATGATAATGATATATTCCTTAACTGGTGATGTTCCAAACAGTTGTTCTGGCCTCTACTCTTTTATTAACTGCTTTTCTCTGACATCCTTTTGCACAGGAAGAGATCTTTCTGTTTTGCTCTTTGGATAGAGTCCAGGGTCACATTGTGTGGGCATCCCACTCTTCGCGAACGCTGTATTGTAAGCTCCGCCTTCAAAATACAGCGTACAGCAGGAAGTGGGTGTCTGGTGGATGGGACTACTGTATGTCATGTTTATATCCGTGCACTCTGTTGTATCGGTTGAGCAAAGAATTGGTAGGGTAACTGAAGATGAACAGAAAGTGTAACGACTGAGACCAGAAGCTTATGAATGGACAAAGTGAGAAATCTGATACTATAGTTTTTTTTAATTGCTTTTACTCGCAACTGTTTTGCAGCGCAGCATCATATACGTGTGCTTTTAGTTATTTTTTTCCTACTCCATAGGGTACAACTTTACATCTCTTTTTCCATGATAATGAAAGCACAAACCTGTATATTAAATATCATCTTGTATATTCTCATCCAGAAGTCATGCAGTATTTTTAACACAGTATATTATATAAACTTCCTTTTTGCTGTTTACGGTGGAAAAAAACAAACCTGTCATCGCATCAGTAAGCACGCGTGCAGCCATTTTTGTTTGCGGGCCTTGTTACATCCCTACCTTGTTACATCCCTACCTTGTCTCCAACTCGTCTCTTTCTGCACTCGCTTTCTCAAAAGTTGCGGGAACCACGATCAGCGCTCTTTTGCAACGAAACGTATGGGAGGCGGGGCTTAGCCTCTGTTTAGCGCGAAAAGCAGGAATAGCATCACACATTTCTGCCTATGCAACACGACCCAGGTCTGGCATTTGGTGGCACATTATTGGCTTAAATATTGTATTTATCACTCATTTTTTTCTAATCATGTGAATTTTTGGCTGCTTGAAAATGATCTGGTAGATTATTATATTTGTTTGGTGAATTCTTATTTTGATCCGTGTGTCTCGTCTTCTGTCTGTGGCACTGCCACAGGTACTTGAGCTCCTCTGTTTGTTTCTTCTTCTTTGTTTGCTCTCATATAATTACATCTGTTTATGTCTTAAAGTTAGCTGTCTTTCTCAGATTTCTCTCATATTCATAAAGTTTGTCCATCAGTGAGGTTGCTAAAGATGATTCTGTCTGTCTGCTACTCTCATGGACTAAACATTCTTGGAGGACATGTTCTACTGTTTGCCCAGTTTTTAATTTGTTGAACAGGTGCTACTGGAGTCTGCCATGGATAGTTGTCAGCCTAAAAATTATCACCTGATCTCTTTTTGGCACAGGACTCTGGGTATTCTCTGTATAATTTATTTTTGAATCTATTTTTATCATTCATTCATTTTCTTTTTTTCCATACATCTTATGGAGTATGGAATCACCTCTGTTTATGTCATGCTGTAGGCAACTAGTGGTAAGGGGATTGATATGTTTTTGTAGGTGTGCCTTAAGTATGTGCTGGCTATCAAGTAAAAGTGACCCTGTATAGCTTCCAATGGTCTCTGAAGAGACAAAGAAAGAATAAGTATACTTCACCCTCAGGCAAGGTGACTAATAATGAGGTTGTTCATGAGGCTGGCAACTCATCGCGTAAAACAAATTACCACGTAAACCACCCTGCAAGAACATGTGAATGCTTGATGCAGGCCTCCTGTAAGGAGACCAGCTACAGTGGTGGCTTCATGATCTGTAAGGAGCGTATAGGAAAATGATGATGATCAATAAATGAGCAGTTCACTTTGGTCGCACACTGTCCCTTGCTAAGTTGATGTCACTCCTGTAAAGTTGATATAAAATTATTATGTTGTGCCTGGATCTCTTAAATGTTGTTACGTTTCTCTTCACATCCCAGGTCTGTGCGACAGGCAGTTCTCATAGCCACGTCCAGCATTTTTCTTGTTGTACCAACCCATCTGCTGCTGTCAGACATGTATGCTGATGTGATAGAAACAAAGTCTTGGCTTGAAGGTGAGCAAACTAGCACCTGCTAGGATTGAGCTTGAAGAAAATGACACATCTTACATGAACTATTCAGCCTGCCCATAGAAATATGCAAAATGGGTAAAGATTGTCCCATAGCAGATAGTGCCACAGTTGAGAGAAGTTTTAGTGACATCCCTATATTAGGTCTGGCTTTATGAGTTGGGGAGATCAGTTCTTTTCCTCACTGTCTTTGCCTTCCCTAACTCAAGAGCTGAGTCAGGTACTCATTTACAGCTGGATGATGCATGGAGCATGATGCTAACAGGTTTTGAACCCAAAACCTGGTAACTTTGCCACAAGAGGCAAGAACTATAACCACTCTGCTAACAAGACACTCAGCAGAAGTATAGAAGAAATAGATTTGGAACTTGGGGCATGAACTTTGACTTGGAGATCTTAGAAACAGTAGCATTATGTTAACATTCACTGGGATGCTTACAGTAACATTGTAGTACATATGTTTTGGTAGCAAGCTAGCTGCTTGAAGCTGCAGCATATTAACAGTTTGAAGTAAAACATCAGCATTTTAACTGACATTTCAACAACAGTTTTGTAACAGTTTGAAGTAGTAACTGTGTATTAACAATTTGATATAATAGTTGCAGCTAATTAACATTTGTAAAAAAACAACATCAGTAGCATTTTGACAGTAAAGAGGTAAAGAGAGTCCCATAGCAGATACTGCCAAAAGGGAGTGAAGTGGGTATGACTTCACTATACTAGGTCCCAGCTTTATGAGGTGGGGTGACTGGTTGCCTTACAACCTTTGCCTTCCCTAACTCAAAAGCAGTCAGGCATCCACTTACAGCTGGGTTTTTTAAGCCGTTAATTTTGCCTCAAGAAGCAAGCACTTTAATGACTTAGTCGCTCCATGCTCACATTTTGACAGTAAAACTGTAATAGTACAGTAAAGCCTCAATGTAACAGACTAATTAGGTTTGGGGGGCAACAATGTTGTCTTATTGCCAACAATCTTTGATCCCTGAGCCGCCGACTTGCAGAGCAGTCAGTGGCCATCACACCTGGTGGTGTCTTGTAAGGCAGCACCAAACTGCTTGTACTTTGCTCGGTCGGCGGCCAACCTTTGTGCAGTGCCTGAGCTCTGGTTCACTATTGTCAGTCAGACGAACCTTACACTCTGGATGTCCGTCCTGCATCAAAGCTTTTTAATTTGTTGCTGTTTCCGTAACTAATTTGTTTTTTTTTTTACATAGACAGGGATGTCGGCCCTGTGCTAAAACCCCCAGCCTGGAGGACCAGGGTGCCAGCTTTAGTCTGACCCCTACCAGCGCAGACCTGTCTAGCTTGGTAGAACCTTACTTACTTAGTCGTTCCCCTTCTACCATGAGGTATAGAGGTTTGGAAGAGAGAGCGCCAGACTATCCTATCGGCTGTCTTCCTCCTGGCCTGGTTCCATTCTAGTCCTCAGTCCTTCAAAGATTGTCTAATGTTGTCCTCCCAGCGGACTCTGGGTCGTCCTGGGGGTCTGGATCCCTGGCTCTTTGTTTCCCATGCTTGTCGTGGTAGCCGATCTTCTCCCATTCTGCAGACATGGCCAAACCATCTTAGTTTTGGTAGAACCTGCCAGGAGTAAAACTGCCGCTGGCATAGCACTGGGGGTTGTCAGGGTACTCAAGCTGCCCTACTACTTCAAAGTACAGGCACCAGTGAAGGCAGTATTGCCAACAATAGTCTGTTATATATTTCCAAATCATTAAATGGGACTCAAGAAAAAGACAAAGCTCAGCAAATGCAATTAATACAGGAAAACAAGAAATACAGACCCAGATGTACACTGAACTACTGTCAATAATCCAGTGATCATATTGATGATTTAAGGAAAATTCTCTGGCCGAATACCATCATCAACCAAGAAGTGCTTAATCGGAGCATTCAAGAAGATATGCACACCATCATAGAGAGTAGGCACTGGAATTGGATTGGCCATGTCCTCGGAAGAGACACCATCGTCAGAGACAGACCAAAAATAGCTTGGAGAAATGTGGAGGCCGGATGACAAGCACGAACAAGAGTTGGAGCACCACACAAAGGATGGTTGCAGACTGAGCAAAGTGGAAAGAGTTTATTGCTATCCTACAAGACGCCACTAGGCGTGATGGCCACTGATTGCTTTGTCAGTTGACAGCTAAGGATCCAAGAAGAAGAAGATTTGATGATCTGCTTATGCCTTGCAGAAGAATTTTGTCCATTCTGTCTGAAGTCCATTACACCTAGGTTTGTGTTATTGGAGGTTTACTTTATCAGCTCATCAGCAGTTTAGAACAACAACAATAGCAGCATATTAACAGCATGAAACAAAGGGGGGAAAATGGTACAGTAAATGTATAAAAAATACTGGGATACAATTAATACATCTTTTATCCGTTCTTGTTTCTTTCCTGACAGATGTGATTGGACAAGATACTGACACAGAATGCCAGAAGTTGGCTGCTCAGACACTGCTGTTGTTAGAAGATCAAATCAAAAAGGTAAAAAAAAAGTTCAGAGCTTCTTGACACACAAACTTGCAGAATGTTCATGGCAAGGTATTACCAGTAAGGAAATTCTAGAGAAGTCAAGATTAAATTAAAGAAGGGAATAGCCATAATTCCTTTTTGATAATAGAAAGCCATGGAATTAGGTAAAAACTTGGGGGAATGACCTGAGCACCAGACTTAATACTGGCTCTTGACTGGCTGGCTGCATGCAAGAGGATTCTACAGTGGAAAGATGATGGGTACTGGGAAGTGGCTGTGTAGGACGTGAGGATTCCATGGGAGAGCCCAGAACCAGAGCACAGCTTTGTGTAAGCTCTGCATATTTGGAGAGCCCTCCCCTGGATGACGTGGAATGCACAGTATGCCACCCTACCTATCCCCCAACTGCTAACTTAAAAACTGGATGTGGGGGCCCTCTGGATTCATGCCAAGCCAGGATAAAATGCTTGGGAAAGAGACAGGAGCTAAGGACTCCCAACTCAATATGTTGTGGAATGTCAGAAAAGCCACAGGAAAGACCTAGATCTGTTTTGAAGGTAATGCCAAATATAACCATATTTTCACCATACGAGCTTGGACTTCGCCTCGGTAAACAAGGTCCCCGCAGAGCAGTGACACTCCAGGCTGCTTGCGAAAAGTCTACTGTTTGGAACATTAACATATTACAAATCAACATTGCAGGCATACAAAACAAGAAAGAAGAACTGCTCAAAACATTAAATGACAACAAGATCCATATTGCAGTACTCCAGGAAATCGTTCCACCCAGAAAAACTTTTAACATCCCTGGATACACCCAGTATCGTTGCACATGCCAGAAATGTCAAGAACTTATGACACTCATAAGAAATGAAATTTAAGCAGATGTACGAAACATCCCCAGCAGTGGTGACATAGACATGCAGAAAGTTCACTGCTGGTTCAGAGGAAACAAATACACCATTTATAATGTTTACCCCCCCCCCCCCCCCCCCCCCCAACATCTGCAGGAAACATCAATATCCAGTACACCACATAGAGAACTATAAGAGCTGGAGACTTCAACGCCCATTCACCGTCATGGGGATATAAAACATACAACAACAGAGGCAGAGAAGTAGAGGAAATATGCAATTCATCCAACCTAATCCTACAACAGAACACAAGGTCAGAACCCACTCTTCTGCACAGAGCTTCAAATGGGACAGGGTTTTCACATTCAGATACATATAAAGTACGGGGGATGCATTCCACGAATGCCCTGCATAATAGTAAAAAAGAAACCGAACTTTAAAACAAAAAAATGTATTAATCATCCGTTGACGTGGAAGGCCGTCCAGTTTTGGGGTCGTCTTTGATGGACATTCTGCCCGATTTGAAACGTTGGTACCATTCGTAACACTGTGTGCGGCTTAAACAATCCTCTCCATAAGCTAGCTGCAACATCTGAAAAGTCTCGGTAAAAGTTTTTGCCAACTTCACACAGAATTTCACGGAAACACGTTGCTCTTCAAGATCCTTCATATTTCAATCCGTAAAAATCGCAAAAGGCACGGGAGACAACTTCACTCTACTGCATGTACTCGATGACTGATTCACGTGGCGTGATCAAGCAAGCGGGAGGCTAAAGCTCAAAGTCACCGCTATACACCACCACTATCGCGAGTCTGCTGTATTGGCTCGTTGGCGCCCTATTTAAGAAGTTCGGTTTCTTTTTGGACAGACCTCGTATTAAGTACAAGAACTTGTACAAAAAACAACAACATTGACAAATTATTCAACACAGATAGGGGCAGGATCATTA
This sequence comes from Oreohelix idahoensis, assembly GCA_024509875.1. NCBI lineage: Eukaryota > Metazoa > Mollusca > Gastropoda > Stylommatophora > Oreohelicidae > Oreohelix > Oreohelix idahoensis. The sequence continues at coordinate 223,163 of JAMPIV010001256.1, read as the reverse complement.
CCTTCATTTTCATTAACTTCTAATTCAATGAGAGATGAGTTATCTGAATGTGGAGCAGGGGGTGCAGCAATGAGTTGTTTCATGAAGAAGGTGTCCAGAGTTGAGTTTGTGACTTTCTTTACTCACCGAGGATTTTTTCGTAAGGAGCATCCCGATGCTTCATTTTCCTCCTGACTAAAAAGCTCCTGTTCATGTTAGGATGATATTGTTCAAAGATCATAAGGCAGGATTCAAGAAGTTGAAAGGCCTCCTATAATTGTTTCACTGTAAGTTGTCAGCCTGTTGGTTGTTGGTGGCTGGTGCAGATTGCTGCATGTCCTTCTTCCATGGCGATCTTCTCCCACACCAACAACTCTTCATTTCTCAGTTCTACTTTCTGAGATTCAAGCAAATTTACAATTTCATGTTTGTCAACTCTGTCTAAGCTTTTGAGGCCATTTTGACACTATCCTTAATAGCTGTAATACTATTGTTATCAACACTAAAGCCTTCAAAGTCATAATTGAGGGCACACTTTTTTCCACACGCCATTCATGTACTGCCGTGGAACTTCATTCCATGAAGTCTTGTTTAGCGAAAGTGCATTTTTAATAGTGAATGCCTTCCAGAAATCCCTCAAAGAAATATTCAGACCGGCATCATCATGCTCTCGCGCTCCCATTGGTGCAGAGATAAAAAATTGTAAAAATGTCTAAATAATGGTTCGCGTAACTTCTGAGTTTCAATCAATCAATCAATACCCTTTAGCTCCCCTAGGAACATAGGACTTCAACAAACACATGCCAAGTCTTCCTGTCCTGTGCCATCTGCTCAAGTTCTTTCCATGTTTTCCTCATCATTTGCACCTCTTGTTTCCAGTTCTCCGTGTGTTTTTTGGTCAACCTCTGCCTCTCTTTCCCTGTGGATTCCAGAACAAGGACTGCCTTGTAATGCTATCAACAGGTTTCCTCAATGTATGTCCTATCCATGGCCAGCGTCTTCTTCTCAACTCTTGTTCCACTGGCACTTGTCTGGTTCTTGTCATCAATTCCACATTTGTGACTTTGTCATACCATTTCAGTCCTTCTATTCTACGCAAGCACCCGTTTATAAACGTCTGTACCTTTTTGATTGTTGTTTTTGTTGTTCTCCATGTCTCAGAGCCATACAATAGGACTTACTTAACATTTGAGTTGAAGATTCTTATTTTCGTGTTGGACTTGATTTCTCTTTTGAGATCTCCATATGTTTCCCAATGCAATGAAAGCTCCTCTTGCTTTTTGTATTCTTATTTTGATATCACTGTCTGTCCCTCCAACTTTGTCTATATTACTTCCAAGATGTATGTACGATTCTACATCCTTTAGTGGGGTTTCTTCAAGTTCAACCTTGTTATCATTTCTTGCATTTATTCTCATAATCATTATCTTTTCCCTGTGTGTTTTCAGGTCCAGTTGTTGTGACCTCTCATCGAGAATTTTCATTTTCTCTTGCATCTGATTATAATTATGGGACAGAAGAGCCAAATCATCTGCAAAATCCAGATCATCAAGCTGTTTAGTCAGATTCCACTGGATTTCATTTTTGTTGTGTGATGTCGATGTTTTCATAACCCAATCTATTGCTAGTAAGAAAAGAAATGGAGACAAGAGGCATCCCTGTCTCACTCCCGTTCTAATCCTAAACGGTTCTGTAAGTTGTCCTTCATGAAGAACTCTGTATGTCTTGTCTTCATAGGTTAATGATCTTCATGGGAATTCCATGATGCCTCATCAATTTCCAAAATGATTCTGTCTACACTGTCAAATGCCTTTTCATAGTCCATGAATCCGATGTATAGCGGTGAATTCCATTCCAGACTTTGTTCAAATATTATTCTCAATGTGGCTATCTGGTCTGTACAGGATCTGTTTTGTCGAAAACCTGCTTGTTCATCTCTCAGTTGCTTGTCTATAGACTCTTTTAATCTCTCAAGGATGATTCTGTTTAATACTTTTCCTGGCACTGATAGTAACATTATTCCTCTATAATTTGTGCATTCTTGTAAATTTCCCTTCTTAGGCAACTTGACCAGATAACCTTCCTTCCATTCTGCTGGTATTTCCTCTCTCTCCCAGACTTTGCCAAGTAATTTGTATAATATCTCTGTAGAGGTATCAATATCTGTTTTGATGGCCTCTGCTGGAATGCAATCTGGACCAGCTGCTTTTCCATCTTTCAGAAGCTTTATGGCTTTCTTATTTCTTCTCTACTTGGTCGTTCACAGCTGATTTGTAGCTCCTCTTCTGCTGGCTGGATGTCTGGGGGATTAGTTGGAGATGGTCTATTGAGAAGTTCCTCAAAATGTTCTGTCCATCTCTTCATTTGTTCTTGTATATTACTAAGCAATTTTCCATTCTTATCTTTTATGAGGCCGTTTGCTTGCTTTTATTTCCCTGTTAGCTTCTTTGTGTTGTTATACAGGTCCCTCATATTTCCTTTGGCTGCAGCTTCCTCTGCTTCCCTTGCCAACTTTTCAATATACAGCGTGTCCGGCAGAATCACTACCAATAACAAATGTCAATATTTCCTCATCCATGTAAGTTAGAATTATTTGTTTATGGTTACCTCGTATAGAAACCATCACATTTTTAGGAGCAGTGAGATAATTGATAAATTGTCCGATAATGTGCAGATAACGCATACGTAATGCGTAGCCACGGAATGTGATGACCGCATGTAGTGAAAATGGCAGAGTTCACGGTGCAGCAGAAAGTGCAATGCTGTTATTGGCTTGCGGAATTAAAGTTTCCCATTGTTGTGCAAAGGAGATTCAGGCAGGAATATGGACAGAAACCTCCAGAGTGACATATCATAGTGAAATGGCACAAGCAACTGTTGGAAACAGGTTCTTTGTTGAGAAAGAAGGGAAGCGGCAATGAAGCGTTGTCTCCAGATAGAGTTGAAGCAGTTAGCGAAGCTTTTCAACGTAGCACGCGGAAATCCATTCGACGGGCAAGTGGAGAATTGGGTATTCCAAAATCTACTGTTCACGACATTGTGCACAAAAGATTGCGGCTTAGAACCTACAAGATCCAGCTAGTGCAGAAGTTACAGCCAAATGATTAGACCAGACGGGCCGAGTTCGCAAATGCAATGCTATGTCACCTCAATGATGACAATGAATTTCTCAATCGTGTGGTATTCTCCGATGAAGCGACCTTTCACACTTGTGGCAAAGTTCACCGGCATAATTATAGGATATGGGAAATGAAAACCCACATGTCGTAATGGAGCATGAGCGAGACAGCCCTAAACTTAACGTGTGGTGTGCCTTAACCTCGAATTGTGTGATCGGGCCATTTTTCTTTGCTGAAGCCACAGTCAGAGGAGCAACATACCTAAACATGCTGCAAAATTTTGCAGTTCCTAGGATACCAGAAGGATTCATATTCCAGCAAGATGGAGCACCTCCACACTATGCCAATGAAGTAAGAAACTACCTTCATCAACAATTTCCAGAAAGATGGATTGGAAGATTAGGTCCCATTGATTGGCCACTAAGGTCACCAGATTTGACCCCGTTAGATTTCTTTCTATGGGGATACGTAAAAAGCTTTGTCTATCAAACTCCGGTGCAGGGACTGGATAATCTTCGGCAGTGAATAATTGACGCTTGTGCATCCGTCACACCTCAGATGCTGCAAAACACGTGGAGAGAGATAGAATACCGTCTTGACATTCTTAGAGCCACTGAAGGCGCTCATGTGGAGATCTACTGAAACTTGGTGGAGATCTACTGAAACTTAATGAGTTTGCCTAACAGAAAATCAAAATCCGGTCAGTGTGCTGTTATTAGTATAAGAAATATTGACATTTGTTATTGGTAGTGATTCTGCCGGACACACTGTACTTCCTCTTGTCTCTTTTGATGTTTCTTCTTACTTCTTTGTTTGCTTCTATGTACACTTCATGAGCCTTGGCTTTGGAGCTTCTAGTTTTGCTTCTGTTTAAATCTGCTTTCTTGTTTTTCCTGTCTTCTATTATGGTAATGGTTTCTGTTGTTATCCATGCTTTGTGCTGATGTTCTCTTTTTCTCAGTACTTCTTCACATGTCTCGTTCCATATATTTTTTACTTGTTGCCAGTGGTCTTCCGTATCTGCTTCATCTTCCAACTGTTGGAGTACTTGGTATTTGTTGGATACTGTGATTGAAAATTTTTCTCTTATTTCCTGATTTCTTAGATATCTCACATTATACTGTTGTCTATATCTATATACTGTTGTAAATTTCTTGAGTTTTAATTTTGTTTTAGCCAACAGAAGATGGTGGTCTGATACCACATCTGCTCCTCTACATACTTTTACATCGTGCAATGATGACCTAAACTTTTTACTTATGCATATGTGATCAATCTGATTCTCAGTTCTGTGGTCTGGTGATATCCATGTTGCTTTATGTATTCTTTTATGTGGAAATATGCTTCCTCCTATAGCTAGTTGCTTTGAAGCACAGAAGTTAGCTAATAGTTCCCCATTCTTGTTCATCATACCTAATCCATGCTTTCCCATGATTTCTTCAAAGCCGGTGTTGTCTGTTCCTATTTTAGCGTTTAGGTCCCCCATCTAAATTGTGATGTCCTTTCTTTTCTTTTTGTCCAAGGCATTTTGTAGTCTGGTGTAAGTCTTCTTTCTCCGATTCTTCTTTATCATTTGTTGGTGCATAACACTGAATGATGTTTATATTTACTTTCTTTTTGGCTGATTTAAACATTGCTGTTATAATTCGGGGTCCCATTGCTTCCCATTCTATAAGTGCCTTTTGTGCTTCCCTAGACAGCATTATAGCCACCCCTTCACTGTGGTGGGCTCTTTCCTCCTCATGTCCCGAGGACAACACCATTTCTCCTTCGAGTTTGGTGCATAAATAAAACAAAAATGTCTAAAAGTAAGTGAGGTGTTTAAATGATGCAAGAAAACTGGCTTTAAAGTCAATCCCAACAAGGCCTGCGTGATGTGGTGCTCCTTGAACAACTCCATAGTGAAAGCAGACCTTCCAGATATTACTCTCAATGGGCAGAAAATTGAAAGGCAAGGTTAGCTGAAGTACCTTGGAGTTACATTTAATCGCGGCCTATCGTTGATCACATCATACAGAAGTGCAGGAGAGCTCTGGCAGCCCCAAAAAACAATGGCCACAGCACACCTGCAACAGAGATTATTAGTTCTCCTGTATCATCAGCTAGTCATATCGGTAATCGAGTCTGGCCTGGGAATACTCATTCTGTCAGTAACCCAGTGTGAATGACTGGAATGCATTCAAAATAAAGGGATGCATATAGTCTGTGGCTGTACATGAGATACCTTCATTGTGACAATGCGTCACATGCTTAGATTGCTGTCAATTAGATCCAGATATGCCATAGCCCAGGCAAAAGCGAGTAACCAAAGACAAAAGGCCTCCCCTGCATGGGAACTTAGCTGACATCAAAGGAACAAGAATAAAGAGGAGGATGTCATGGATGGTGCATGCAGAGACAACTATTAAACAGGTGACCACAGTTGAAAATATATTCAAGGGAGAAAAGTGGAGTAAGTCAGGTGAGAACTGGATGAACTACCAGCAAGTTATCAGCCTTGGTAGAGAGTGCAGAACCTGGGCCAATGGGAGGGCAGAGCTGAAAATTGATCAGCTAATAAATGATCAGGCTGGGGATGATGATGCCATTGCATACACTGATGGGTCTGTAATCCATAGTGAGAAATCTGGATGGGGCTTCCCTGCTAGAGGGCAGAATTATCGCTGAACATAGCGGGGCTTACATGATAGCAATTTCCAGCTTGAGAATGAAGGCAGAGGCAGCTACTGCAGTCTTAAGAAGGCTGTCTGAAACTTCAAGGGCAGTTATTGCATCAGACTCACAATCCATGCTTCAGAAGGTCCAAAGTAGATGGTTTCGGCATGAATGGAAAACCTCCATAGAAGCCTCGAATCTTCAGGAACTGGTGTGGATCTACTGTCCTGGTCATGCAGGGGTACGCGGCAATGAAAGAGCTGACAGACTAGCTTCAAGAGCACCCATGGAAGGTGCATTGGATATGGGTATAGGAGAGATACTGAGGGCGATTAAAGATCGCCTATTAGAGAACAACACTGCAATCGAAGAATTATCAAGTCTAAGATTGTTGGCATTTGGCATCAAACATAAGACCAGCAGAGATGGACAAATGAAAGGAAGCATCTGGCGTGTATACACCCAGCACGGAACAGGAATAATTAGCATTCATACCCTTCAACATTTGCTAAAGGAGACTGAGCACCTATGGGTTTGCCCCGAGTGAAATGACGCCGATTCTGATCAACACAACAGTAACAATTCGTGTTGTTTTCATACATGCTATCCGTGACAAAGACTATGGTTGTTAAGTATGCAGTGTTGTCCTTGTAAATACTTGTTCTGTATAGGTAGTTCTCTGTTTACACATATTCAAACTTACTTTCACTATGGGGTTGTTCAAGGAGCACCACATCACGCAGGCCTTTTTGCGATTGACTTTAGAGCCAGAATCGGTACATTTGTGGTACTGATTTTTTTTATTTGCTCTCAATTGTCGCACTTTTCTTTCTTTCTTTCTTCGTTATTTTTCTGCTAAGTAGCAGATATTTGATTTTATCAAATCATTCGACACTCCCTGTAGGTGATAATAATCACATTGGCTTGGCACTGCCCAGATTTGTTGGCTATAGGTGCGGCAGATTAACACGTACATCGGCCAGCGCTATCGGCTTAATCACCGATAAGACATGGGTGTACGCATCACCAAAGCTTGGAAAAAGGGGAGACAACTTACAGACAGACATGGATGACAAGATTACTTTAGATAAAAGTAAGATTGCCACATCTCGAACACATGGTCATATGCGGTTACAGCTGTGCGTGTAAGTTTGTACACAAGGGCATCGGACATCTTATTACCATATATGGGAGAGTTGACCTCTGCCTTACGTTCAAAATTATCCGATGTCGGAATATTTTGAAATTATCCCATAACCTGCCTGTTTGAATATGATTGGAGTTTTTTTATAGCTCATAACAAACGAAGGAGTGGGAAGGCAGGGAATTTAATCTGATCATTTTCTCAAGCTACAGTAGAACTCCATTTATCCGAACCCCATGGGACCGAGCATCGTTCGGATAATCAAATGTTCGGATAATTGGATTACATGATGTATCGAGTACATGTACACATATTTCTAAAAATAATTAACAATCACAAGGAAAATACTTTATAAAACATATTTACTTGTGCTGTAATAATAATACCCACACTGTATTAGATCACTGTATCACCAAAATCTTTCATTACACTGCAGTGCATGTACTACTTGTATTAATTATTTTTGTTAAGAAAGAGAAATGTTTTCAAAATAACATTACAAACGATTCAAAACCAGGCGCAACTTACGTATACATGTACTTGCACAGATGTAGCCCACTATTTAAAATAATGAGGAATCCTCTTTTGCACCAAACTGGATAGTCTGCTTTTGGCTGCTAAGTCCCGCATTCTCTTCAACAGCAGAAGCTGTGTAGGACAGCTGTCATCTTCTTGCTCGTACCAAGCCATCGCTGTTTCTAGTGCTATAAAGGCCTCTTCAGGACTTGGTCGACGTTTTGGAATTTCTTCATAATCTACAAGTACATCATGTACTTCTGAGGAGTCTTCATCATCGGTCACTACATGTATTTGGTTTTCTTCTTGCACAAAAGACAAAATTTCTTCGTCATTCAAAAACTGAAAACCAGAATCATTATCATCTTCTAGCCACATGTGTACATCATCTTTGTCACAGTCCGAAAATCCGGGCATTGCTTGAAACAGTTCCACAACTTCATTTATACAATCATCATTTGTGTCCACTGCAGTAGTTTCATTTCCTCCTTTTTTCCCAAGCAATCTATTCCAAGCCTTGTTGAGATTATCTTGTGACAGGGTGGTCCAAGCATCAGCTAACATATAGCAGCAGTCTTTGAGATTAAGCTTTTTGGAAAACGCCACCACACTTTCTTCATCTTCAGCCAACAATAAACGACGCAGGACTTCCTTCTTGTACATCTTTTTAAGCTTTGCTATAACACCCTGATCCATTGGTTGAATCAGTGCTGTTACATTGGGAGGCAGAAAAATTACTTTAAAATTTGCATCAACTGCATTCAATGTATCCGTCTCTGGATGAGATGGTGCATTGTCCAGTAGAAGAATTACTTTTCCAGTTTTCTTTTCTTGTTCTTTCAACCTCTTCACATTTGGGATGAACTGATTTGTATACCAATCAAGAAATATTTCACTATTCATCCAAGCACTCTTCTGTGCTTTGTAGCACAATGGGAGACATGTCACATTCTTTAAACAACGTGGTTTTTTGGCTTTGCCGATCATTAGCACCGGTAAACGATGACTTCCACTGGCATTCGCGGCTACCAAAATTGTTACTCTCTCTCTTTGCACTTTTTAAACATAGGGGAAGCTGCTTCGCGCTGAGATGCAAGTGATTTTTGAGGCAATGATTTCCAGTATAAGCCAGTCTCATCGGCATTATACACATCATCGAGTAAATAACCTTCTTCTTCCAAAAAAGCCAAGAATGTTTCTTTAAAATTTTCAGCGGCAGTTGCATCGCTAGATAAAGATTCCCCTTGAATCTCCAATTCTCGTATGCCATGACGAGATTTAAAGTTTCTTAACCATCCCTGGCTAGCCTTAAAGTCAGGAGTACCGTCAAGTTGATTGTTGAACTGAAGTGCCTTTTCACACAATAGAGAGCCAGAGATAGGTTCCCCTTTGCTTCTTCTTTGCACAAACCATATATACAAAGCCTCTTCCCATTTCAAATCTTTCGCATTTCTCATGGTTTTATGTTTCTTCGACCCATTTTCACTATCCAATTTCGATGTAAAACTCATAATTTTATCCTTGTTACTTTTGATGTCAGAGACGGTAGCTTTCCCAACATTCAAAATCCTCGCAAATGAAGACACAGTTTCACCTTTTCCTAGTCTCTTGATAATTTCTGTTTTCGTTTCAATTGACAAAACATTGCGGTTCCTTTTATATGCTTTAGGCCTACTGGAAGATGCCAGATCGCACAGAGAAATACGTGTACACCAAAATTATTCTGCTGTAGTAGCAGACACAATTATTTTAAGTTGAACTGTCTGTTTAGCCAGTGTTCTGCCTAGAACGCACACGTACACTGGATTGGTAAACCAGATATTAACTGACTTTATGATCTAACTGACTTCCTGTACGTAAGCGACCGTCCATTAGCCCATCTCATTGTCTACAAATTGTTCGCACACATTTGAAGCTTGCCGCATCAAAAGATTCAGAACTGTAGTCTAACGTGACTGGTGGCGCCTGATTTTTTTTTTTCTGGAAAAAGTGTTCGGATAATTGGATGTTCGGATAATTGGGGTTCGGATAAATGGAGTTCTACTGTATTTCACTTGAGAAATCGCTCGCCAAGACACCAGACTGCTACAGTGAAGAATTAGAATTCAGAATTCCTTCTTAAAATACCGGACACCCTTTATTCATCGGGACTTACAATATAGCCCAGGAAATCTCTAACATTTTAAATAAGTATAATACTTACATTTTCAAAGCAGTGTAAATGTCCCTATAAACATATTCACTTTAAAATTAATGTAGGCTTTCAAGCTTAAACCAGTGTAAATGTCAATAAGAAAATATTCATTTTAAAGTAATGAAAGTTTCAAACTTTTCAATCAGTGTAAAACATAAATGAAAACATATTCAATTTATATTGTGAACACTTTTCAATCAGTGGAGATGTATATGTAAACAGACTCTATCTGTATTATTAACCTTTTCATTTAAATATAAAGTAACTATGAAAGCTATTCTATTTAAATGGATTAAATTTAATTCTCATCGAGGGTAAAGTCTGAGTAATTGGGATGGTGGTATGGGAAGATAGGAACCCATAACTATGGGGTAGAAAACGCCATACTCAGAAGAGCATTTAGTTCTATTCTTTTACTGTAGTTATTGGTGGTACCAGCAGGAAGTACCATCTCTGGAACAAGAAGGGAACCGTGGCCTAAGCTTTAAGATGAAGGACCCACATGGTAGACTCTCCTTGACATTTCTGGGAAATGAGGTACCCCCGACAACCTTGATCAGAGATGAGCGTGAGTAGAGTGAAAAGAACCAACCCATAAGAGGGAGCAGAACCATCATTGGCAGCTAAGTTCAAATATATGCTGCCACTTGAACTTCTTGTAACATCTCACATTCCCTAAAGACTGTGATGATAACTTTTCTTGATCCATCACTATTCAAATTATTTTCCAACTGTTAAAACCTAAAGTGATTATTAAATGTTGTTATTGGTAGTTATAAATTTAACTTCGATTTAATCATTTTAAATTTACAGCATGTTTGTCTCAGTCAAATTACTACACACACTCTAAACAGAGCTATACTAAAATAATAAAATTCCACAGAGTAAATCAGGGGGGGGGGGGCTTAAACGAGCTGAACTTAAGAAGTGCTTAAATCCTTCACAAAAGCGTCGGCAGAATTACATAGTTAACATAATCAGCCAAAGCAGTATTGTTCTCACTTATTCTGATGATACAGGAGAACTAATAATCTCTGCTGCAGGTGTGCTGTGGCCATTGTTTTTGGGGCTGCCAGAGCTCTCCTGCACTTCTGTATGTGATCAACATGGTGCTTATACGATAGGCCGCGATCAAATGTAACTCCAAGGTACTTCAGCTAGTCTTGCCTTTCAATTTTCTGCCCATTGAGAGTAATATCTGGAAGGTCTGCTTTCACTATGGAGTTGTTCAAGGAGCACCACATCACGCAGGCCTTGTTGGGATTGACTTTAAAGCCAGTTTTCTTGCATCATTTAAACACCTCACTTACTTTTAGATATTTTTGTTTTATTTACGCACCAAACTCGAAGGAGAAATGGTGTTGTCCTCAGGACATGAGGAGGAAAGAGCCCACCACAGTGAAGGGGTGGCTATAATGCTGTCTAGGGAAGCACAGAAGGCACTTATAGAATGGGAAGCAATGGGACCCCGAATTATAACAGCAATGTTTAAATCAGCCAAAAAGAAAGTAAATATAAACATCATTCAGTGTTATGCACCAACAAATGATAAAGAAGAATCGGAGAAAGAAGACTTTTACACCAGACTACAAAATTGAGTTGTTCAAGGAGCACCACATCACGCAGGCCTTGTTGGGATTGACTTTAAAGCCAGTTTTCTTGCATCCCTTAAACATCTCATATAGTGTCCAGTGTATGCTATTGATCATTTCCTGTCAGTTAGAGCCAATCCTGTAAATGAGTATGTCATCTGCAAAAGTCAATGGTCGTCCCAGCCCAGTCAGCTGAATGGTGGTTACTTTTGCTGTGTAGATGTTAAACAGCACCTGTGATAATGGAGAACCCTGGGGTAGTCCAGGGCTAATGCGCATTGGTTCTGATGTCCACGTTCCCAATCAAAATGCAAGTGATCTCCTAGTTAAGGCAGCCAAGGGTTAACACCACAAGCCATTACATAAGCATCCTCTAGGTCATTTGCTACAGCAGCCATATTTTGTTTACCCTGGAACCCCTCGTACAATTCTCAAGTAACTTCAGAGCAGAGGCCTTGAAAACTGAAGCAGAGGTTATAATGACAGGAAAGCACAGAGAGACAAGTTACTTTCTTTACCGATTGTTACGGTATTGCCTCCCCTGCTTTGCAGTAGTGGTCCAACAGTGGTCAAAACTCTAGAGTATCTAATCTGGACTTCAAAGGTATCTACCTTCGCACAAGATTGCTCTTGGCAGAGATGTAGATAAAAGGGTGATGACACTTCTATTACAAAGGGAGTCTTCACAAGATATTCAGATAAGCGAAAACAATGCTGCTTTGGCTTAGCACGTTAATTCTAGAATCTGCCGACCACTTTTGTGAAGAATTAAGCAATGATTAATTTTAGCTCGTTAAGCCGACACCTCTGATTTACTCAGTGGAATTCTTATTATTCTGGTATAGCTCAGTTTAGAGTGTGTGTAGTAAGTTGACTGAGACAAACATGCGGTAACTTTAAAATGATTAAATCGAAGTTAAATTTGTAAATTTACAAATAACAAAATGTAATAATCACTGAAGTTTTAACAGTTTGAAAATAATTGAATAGCTTAGAAGAAAAGTTTCATCATTGATGGATAATAGAGACTTTGGCAGCTTATATATGGAACTTAGCTGCCAATGACGGTTCTGCTCCTTCTTATGGGTTGGATCATTTACACTGCTCCCGCTCGTCGCTGGTCAAGGTTGTTGGGTGTAGCTCGTTTCTCAGAAATGTCAAGGAGGGTCTACAAAGTTGGTCTTTCGTCTTAAAGCGTAGGCCACTGTTCCTTTCTTGTTCCAGAGATTGTACTTTCTGCTGGTACCACCATTAACTATGATAAAGAATAGAAACGAAATGCTCTTCTGAGTATTGTATTTACCGATACATACTTATGTGTCCCCTTTCTTCTATTCTACCATCCCATTTATCTCAGAATTTACCCTCGATGAGAATTAAATTTAATCCCTCGAGATAAAACTTTCTTTTACATTTAAATTGAATAGCTTTAGCTTCACATTACATTTAAATGAAAAGGTTAATAGCTCAGATAGAATATGTTTACATTTACATTTCCACTGATTGAAAAGTGTTCACAATATAAATTGAATATGTTTTCATTTATGTTTACACTGTGTCACGGATTGCCTCCCCTGCTTTGCAGTTGTGGTCCAACAATGGTCAAAACTCAAGAGTATCTAAATGGGTCATCAAAGGTGTTCACCTTCGCACAAGATTACTCTTGGCAGAAATGCAGATAGAAGTGTAATGGCGCTTTTATCCAAAAGGAGCGTTCACAAGATAATTCAGAAGTCAAGAACCATGCAGCATAACGCTGAGCAATGGTTAACTTATATATGTCCGTCGCCTTTTGTGAAGGATTTAAGCAATGGTTTTTAGCCCGTTCAAGCCCCCAGCTGAGTTAATTCAGCGAATTCCTCTTATAATGGTATAGCTCTGTTTAGAGGTAAATATATGTCTAGGTATAGATATATATATATATACCTTGTATATATATTCTGGCTCATACGTTTGATTTCATACATATACAAAACTGGAATGACTATGATTGTTTAGTTTTAAAACAACATGTAACAATTTTAATAATGAATTAGTCTTTAACAGTTAAAATAAATATGGAAAGTTTGGTGAAATTTTGATGTAAATACAAGTTTTTTGTCATTGAGACGTAGATGAGGATATTTATCAAAGTCCGTTTTGCTGGTGCCTTTTTATATGCACTTAACTTTTATAAAGGAGTCCTGCAGCTGTGGTTTTCCTCACTTCTTGCTGATGAGTGTACTTCTCTGCCATGAGTGGTGTAGTAATTTCAGTACTTCGGACCGTCAGATAACTTGTAAACACGTACTTTTGGGAAAATAGACAGACAAATGCCTCTGCTAAGTACACTGAGTTGGAAGCTTAACAGGCGCATCTTCTCGTTGTCCACCCACCAATGTTAATCTTTCAGAAGAATTAAATGCTTGAGGATACACAGTGCAACTCAGGAAAGATGAATAAAATTCACCAATATTCCTCTGGGTATTAACTGGCAAAATGTGTCTGGACAGCGCGAGTAATGATTTGAGCCTGAACTAACATTAACAAGTTACATATATATCACAAAATGATATGCTACACTTGAGGCACATGTGATGTAATCATCACTCAACACTTCTGCAGTCAGAGTCTGGGGTCACCTCTGCTGTCGGGTTTTCCACACGACTAGCCAGAAACAGTCACCAGCGCTTGCTGGTTAATGAATATACTGTTTTCATATGTTGAGGTTGCCAGCCTCATATATATAACCACTAAGCAAGAAAAACATGTTAATTCACATTTGTAAAAGAAATGTTCACAACTTAACCCAAATTGGGTTATACACAATCTCCTCGCACAGGTTTTGGATGGACACGAGAAATTTCAGTGCATATGCTCTCGAATCAATTTCGTCTGATAAATTCCTCTTATGGTGGTGTTCTATAAATCACTTGGTCTGGGATATTATTTCTCTTATGACTGGTGATCCAATTCCTAGGTTTCCAGTCTCTGTATTTATAATGGAGGGCTTACTTTTTAAGGATTTAAGTTTCCCAAATACTTCGATCTGTCACTTATAAATATGGAATTCTAGGTCCGATCCTTCTCTTTCTGGCTTTTTGGGAGTTGCTCATTTGAAGTTGCGAAGCTGTCTGCTCTGAGTTCGCTAGATTTTATTTTCAGTTTCCAGTTCAAATCACAGATTGTACTTCCCGGCAAACTTGCCAGTGAGATTCATTGTATATTCTGGCTCTCACTTCAATCCAATCGCAAACTCTTTTTCGCACTACGTGGGTTGGGATGTTTAAATTCAAAATATCCCCTACGTGTTTAAAATATTAAATTTAATATCCCCACGCGTGACCTCTTAATAATAAGACGTAATATCTTCCGGGGACATCTTGTGCACTCTCACAAACAAATGTGTGAACATGTTTGCCTGGCATAATGTCTTCTGCCAATGTTTACTCGCCAGACAGATTATCTGCACTAATCACACTCAGGGATGGGCCTGTGAAACTATTATCTCATTATCACCTGTGTGTTAGTGCCTTCTTCAGATGGTCAAGCAAAATGGTCGCCAGCCTCAAAGACAAACAATATGGTTGTCCAATGAGGATCGTCTGTTATCAAAGATTGGCTAGGCGACTCAAAGCGACAAACGTAATACTGCTGACAGGTGATAATGACCGGGTATTGTTATAATAATACCACAGTTCACCTGGCGGAACGTAAATAAGTCTGAGGAGTGGTAAAGCAAAAATGTAAGAGATAAAGATAGTCCCATAGCAGATACTTCCGTAGGGGAGTGGAGTGATATAAATTTCGCCCTACTAGATTCAGCATTGAGCAAAATAATGAATGGAAGGGCAAAAAATTGCCAAATAATAAGCAATCAGAGAGAAAAATGAAGAAAATGGATACTGCTGTAGTGGCTGAAGGTGTGAGAGAGCCACCAAAAGAACACGTACAGACGTTTTATCACACACTGATTTTAAAAGTTTGAAACTTCCATTAATTTTAAAGTGCATATGTTAACATCGACATTTACACTGGTTTGAAACTGTAAGTATTATACTTAGAATGTACATCATTTCTTTCATCTTTCCCTCCCTGCTCCGTATGGAACCTGGGACTCTTTATGCGTTTAGTTCTCTTTAAGAAACTAGCAATAAAGCAGTCACCAGCCCGTGCAGTGGTGGTTCATGAATCATCATTCTATACGCTGAGGTTGCCAGCCTCAAATGACTGGAACATCCACTAGCGATTTTCACATATTAAAATTCACATGGAAAACGAAGATGGCTGTATACCGCTCCACCTATATCCCAGTCTTGACATACGGATGCGAGTCATGGGCAATGACTACAACCCATAAAAGCCAGATCCAAACCTCAGAAATGAGGTATCTGAGGAAGGTGGTTGAAGTAACAAGAAGAGACATGGTACGCAACCAGACGATACGTCAAGGCCTTAAATCCTACCCCCTGCAGACCCAAGTAGAACAGTCCCAATTAAGATGGTTTGGCCATGTCTGCAGAATGGGAGAAGATCGGATACCACGACAAGCATGGGAAACAAAGAGCCAAGGATCCAGACCCCGAGGACGACCCAGAGTCCGCTGGGAGGACAACATTAGACAATCTTTGAAGGATCGAGGACTAGAATGGAACCAGGCCAGTAGGAAGACAGCCGATAGGATAGTCTGGCGCTCTCTCTTCCAAACCTCTACACCTCACGGTAGAAGGGGAACGACTAAGTAAGTAAGTAAAATTCACATGGTAATATACATATATATGTTAGTTCACATGTCAGTAATAAAATATAGAATGTAAAATCACAACTTACGCCAATTCTGGCTCACAGAATTTTTGCTCAGATGTATAAAAGGCACTGGCAGTTGCCTTATTACACGTGTACTTGGGGTCGTTATTTGAACTTTAATTCCTTCATTATTTGAACTTTAATTCCCTTTCTGACTCCGTGTGTTTCAGTTTCCAAAGTCCTGGTTTCCTTGTTAATATTGATAGAGATTTCCTGGGCTATTTTGTAAGTCCGTCCAAAATTCTCTAATAAAAGGTCCAAGCTGATAAAAGGAAATTCTGAATTCTAACACTGGCAATGTCTGGTGTCTTGGCAAGCGTTTCTCAGTGAAATAATACTGAACTCAGACAGCTGAGTGAAAAGGCCCTTGAGTATAAGAGTGAGATCCATCTTTGTTTCATAGATCTGGAAAAGGCGTTTGACAGGGTCCCCTGGAGAAAACTTTGGGACTGTTTGGCAAGGAAGAACATTCCAGCACCTCTGATCCATGCTATACAGAGCTTCTACAAGTCTTGCAGAAATTATGTGAGGACAGCAAACCATAAGTCAGAAGAGTTCAGGACCACCACTGATGTAAGACAAGGTGATATCCTGTCACCTCATCTTTTCATACTCCTCATGGATGATGCCATCAAGACATGTAAGGAGAGAACAAGAAAGTATTCAGTGGGGTACTGGAAGATGAGACAGGTCTGTATTTCAGAGCTGGCATTTGCTGATGATGTTGCCCTGATTGCTAAATCAGAGGCACATCTCCAATTCAACCTGCAAGTCTGGAAGTAAGAGCTGGAGAAGAGAGGGATGGTCATAAGCAGCTTTAAAACAAAATCCATGGTGATATCACGAGAAGAAAGAAGACTTCAGATTAAGCTGGGAGAACAGGTCCTGGAGCAGGTCGACCAATTTAAATACCTTGGAGCTATTATAGACCGAAAGGGGGGCACCAAAGAAGAGTTGGCCACTCAAAAAGCAGCAGCTGTGAGACTTTTTCAGGCCATAAATCGAGGATTCCTCAGCAAGAGAGAGGTTGATAAGAAAACGAAGATGGCTGTATACCGCTCCACTTATGTCCCAGTCTTGACATATGGATGCGAGTTATGGGCGAGTTTAATGACTACAACCCACAAAAGCCAGATCCAAACCTCAGAAATGAGGTATCTTAGGAAGGTGGTTGAAGTAACAAGAAGAGACATGGTCCGCAACCAGACGATACGTCAAGGCCTAAAATCCCACCCCCTGCAGACCCAAGTAGAACAGTCCCAACTAAGATGGTTTGGCCATGTCTGCAGAATGGGAGAAGATCGGCTACCACAACAAGCATGGGAAACAAAGAGCCAGGGATCCAGACCCCCCAGGACGACCCAGATTCCGCTGGGAGGATAACATTAGACAATCTTTGAAGGACGGAGGACTAGAATGGAACCAGGCCATGAGGAAGACAGCCGATAGGATAGTCTGGCACTCTCTCTTCCAAACCTCTACACCTCACGGTAGAAGGGGAACGACTAAGTAAGTAGTAAGAAATAACACTGAAACGTGTCAGGTTATATTCCTGGTTGATGCGTGATGCCATATGATGATGGATGGTATCCGCATGTCTGGTTTTATGTAGTGTGTAGATGTGTTCAGTCAAAACAATGTTCATACAACAATAACAGGGCAATCCACATAGGACGTCAGTAAACTCACGACGTATAAAGTCAATGAGTCTTGAAACAGCCGTTGACGTTTTTCTTCATTATTTATTGTGGACGCCACAGTGACAAAATGGTTACGCAAATGTGTAGGCACATCAAACAGTCATTATCACAGCAACATTCAATACAGCAATAGACGGTAGACAGCATTACAATGATGAGTCAGATGCATGTTATATTTCATAGTGCTGTAAATGTAGTCAGGTGGAAAACTCCATCCTTTTCTATAACAGCCAGGAGATAACCAGATGTATGAGATCAGTTCACTCTCCTTAGTTTGACTTCAGCAAGACAGACACGTCTGCCGAAGTATAAATAATGTCCTCAAAAATATCCTCTAGATAATAAAGGTTTTCCAAACCTAGTTCATTTAACAAAGTAGCAAGTAATGGTCCTTGGTACCTGCATCAACCGATGCAGTACAATGCAGCGACATGTGAGCTGGGAAAAAACATCTCGTGACGACGACTTTCGAAGACAGGCTATGAATCGAAATCGCTCACGACCCAAAATCGATAGAGTTAATGAAAAAGTCAATTTACCTTGCTTTCATGAAATACACAGAAATATCACGCCTCCCGACATGTGGGAAAACACTAGAGGTATTATCTCGAATAAACGAAATATCCATTAAGAGGACTACACATCCCTGACAGAACAAAAAATAGCGGAGATCCCCTCTTCAACGAGGCATCTCTTTCGCCATTCCAAATCGCTCACTCCACTAGTGGTGGGCGGAAACCGATCGACCAAACAACAAGACAAGTCATGCGCAGTCCAGCGCAAAAATGACCACAGCTCAAACTTAACTGCATTCGATACCAACGCGAGAAGACAAATGCTTACCGAGAAAAGTGACTATAAATTTCAAGCAGTTGTTGCCCTTGCGTTATAAAACAGATATTGAAATAAAACGATGTTGCGAGAATTTATCACGCAACATATCACCACCTCCTCCCGATAAAAAAAAAATGTGGAACATATTTTTTTTTTCAATATCAAAGAGCAAGCGATAAGCGGCTCAAAACGCACGAATTATGCGCTGATAATTAATTAAATTGCCAAACAATAGGCTAATTATAGAGTGTCTGGTGAGGATATACCTCAACAGAAAAATAAATATGTCTCAAAAAATATTCACATCGGGGAGGTGTCACCAACACACATCACGTTAGCATGTAAACACAATATACGTATGCAAGTTACTATAATCATCATTAAACAGCATACTCTAATATTGTCTTTAAAAATGGATGTACAAATCTGATAGGAAAATTTAAATAGTACATTCTTTGACATGTAATGACATAAGTACATAGTAAAGTTAAACTACATGACGATCCAGGACATATGCTCTGGTATTCCGAGGGTAAGTACACAATCTAGAACTCGTAAGGTAAGTCCTCAGCTCAACAATGACATTCTGAGAAAGTACAAGCAATATAATGCTAATTAATAACTAATATGCTTCATAAGGTACAATACATTATTAATAATTGTGGCTGTTTAGTAAACTAACGGCCCTTATATTAACTACTCAGTCCTCCTCTATCATCTTAAAAAACGAACAGAAGAAGATGACAACAAAGCACGATAGTGTGTACATATAAAGTAAGTACAGATGTGCTAATCTATTGTAGAAATATAGGTGTGTTATGACTCTGTAATATATGGAAATATAGGACAGAAGTATTAGTTGGAGTCATGTGGGCATCTAGACAAAATGTCAGCCATCACATTATCCGCACCACGGATAGCTCGTACCGTGAAGTGAAAAGGTTGAAGAGCTATAGCATATCGAGTGGATCTCGAACTCTTCAAATTCTTAGTCTGAATAGCTGTAAGAGCTTTCTGATCAGTCTCTAGAATGAAATGTGCGCCCAGGAGGAATCTTTGTAGCTTTAGAATTGACCAAACCATCGCTAACAACTCACGGTCTAAAACCGAGTAGTTCCTCTCTGCCGCATTTAGTTTTCTAGAAATGTACATAACAGGATGCAGAGTATTTGCATATTCTTGCATCAGTGCTGCTCCAATCCCAGTGGATGAAGCATCACTCCGAAGAACAAAAGTCCTATCAAGAGTAGGTAATCTTAAGATGGGAGGAGAAGAAAATATATTCTTGATTTGGTCTAGTGAAGATTGGCATTCTTCAGACCAACGGACCAGATTAGGCGAACCTTTCTTCAACAATGTTGAGAGAGGTGCCATGATCGAAGATAAATTTGGAATAAATCTCCCATAAAATTGAATTAAACCTAAGAGACTCCTAACTTGTTTCTTCGTTTTAGGAACAGAGATGTTCAGTATTTTGGAAGTATTGTGGTCTTCTGTCTTCAAGAGACCATGACCAACACGATGACCCAGGAAAGAGATTTCACCAAAACCAACAAAAGCTTTAGAAGGTTTTGCTGTCAAATTATTCTCACGTAGAGTGGACAGTAAGTCATATAACCCTAAATAGTGATCTTCCCAGGTATCACTGAAGAGACAGATGTCATCTAAGTATGCGATGACATCCGAACGATGTGACAGAATTCGACGCATCATGCGAACGAAAGTGGCAGGGGCGTTCATGAGACCAAAAGGCATAACATTCCATTGAAATAGACCCCTAGGTGTAGAAAAAGCAGTAAGAGGTTTGGCATGCTCTGCTAAAGGCACTTGCCAATAACCTTTAGACAAGTCAAGTTTAGTGAAGAATCTAGAATTAGAAAGTCTAATCAGTAGATCTTCTAACAAAGGCATCGGTTCAGCGTCGAACTTTGTGACCTGATTCAATTTGCGATAATCAACGCAAATTCGTATGTTCTTATCCTTCTTCCGGACAATAACCATGGAAGAAGAATATGGTGAAGTCGATGGTTCAATTATATTTAATTGAATCATTTCATCCAATTCCTTTTCCACTTGCGACTGAAAGTGTATAGGAATAGGATACGGCCTAACCCTAATTGGATTATTGTCGGTAAGAATTATGTCATGTTCTATGACATCTGTGTGTCCAGGAATGTCAGTGAGAACATCCTGAAATGTTTGTAACATCGACGAGACTTGTCGATGTTCGTCACCAGAAAGATTAGGAGAAACAGAAACGTTTTTCCAAGATTCCGTGGAATGTAATGGAACCACTGGAAGGGGAAGGTTGACATCAGAGAAGGTAGCTTCCTCATCCTGAATGACAGACAGGGATGAATAATGACCGTGAGGTGCAGGAGCATCATCCGTTGCCTGGAAAATAGGCAGCAAATAGTCCGGACGTTCGTGAAATTCCGAAAGCATGTTTATGTGGAAAGTTTTATGCTTTCCATCAATATCGACCACATAGTCAACATCGGAAATCCGAGAGACTATTGCATACGGACCTTTCCATGCAATAAGAAGTCTATTTTCCCTACTGGGGAGTAGGACGAATGCTTTGTCACCTGGACAAAGTTGTCGTAGACATCTATTCTTGTTAGCAAACTGCCTTGCCTTCTCTTTAGCAATTTCTGATGAAGCAGTTGCTAGCTTACATGCCTCAATGATCTTTTGTCTAAGAGCAATGACATACTCATATGAGGATTGAGTTTCATCGCTAATATCATCGGCAGTGATGAGATCGTGTAATAAAGACATAGGGCCGCGTGGACGCGCGCCAAAGACAAGTTCGAAGGGAGAAAATCCTGTGTGTTCATTAGGGACTTCTCTATAGGCAAAGAGAGCCGCGGGTAAAACCCTGTCCCAATCTTGAGGATGATCTTCAGTTATCTTACCAAGCAAAGTCTTGAGCGTTCTATTCAGACGCTCAACTAACCCATTAGACATAGGATGGTAGATACTACTGAGAGATCGTTCAATATGTAAGGTAGACATTACCTGTGACATAGTGTCAGATATGAGTTGAGTGCCATGGTCTGACAATATTTCTCTGGGGAACCCCAAGCGAGAAAATATCAACCAAAGAGCATCTGCGATATCTGTAGTAGATATGCTCTTAAGAGGAATAGCCTCTGGCCAACGTGTGCACATATCGACACATGTAAGGATAAACTGATGTCCTCTGGCCGACTTGACCTTAAAAGGGCCAATAATATCTATGGCCATTTTCTGAAACGGCCGAATAGGAATGTCAGCAGCCTGGATAGGCGCAGCATGTCGTGGTCCTCTAGATTTGACCTCCTGACATACCTTGCATGATCGGCAGTAAATACGAATGTCCTTATTGACAAAAGGCCAAAAGAAAGCCGCAAGGACTCTCGACTTCGTACGGGCAAAACCCATATGTCCAGCACATTGCGAGTCATGAGCATGTTGTAATATTTGGACTCTCATGCTCTTGGGAACAAGAATTTGCGAATGTGCCGACGTAGTCGAATCTTGTACCATACGTACAAGTACGCCGTTTCTCATTGCAATCCAAGATTTTCTATTTGTATCCTGATTCGGATCACCTTTCTTCGCAAGAACGAAGAATTTTTTTAAAGAAGGATCTTCTTCTTGCAATTTTATGAAAGAGTCACGAGTGATTACTAAGTGACTATCTTGGCTATCAACTTCATTATCACTATTCAGTGAAGTTTCGGGTGTTTGTAGAGCTTGTGCTCTTGTAACTACTGCATTTGTAGCTTGCATGTTATTATCTTCCCAAGCAGCAATCTGCTGTGGGGTACACTCCCTAACTCCGTGAATACGACCAATAATAAGGTCCGCAATAGGATTAGGTAAGAGACAAGCATGCACATCTCCAGTAAAGAAAGGAGTGGCAATGCGAATTACAGCAGTAGGATATTTTTCTAGAGTGCCGCCAAATGTGACACATTTAATAACCCTTCCTGTAGCACAAGATGGATCTACAAGCGATTGTCTAACACCAATAGTGGTGCATCCGGAATCGAAAAGTAGTGAGACCGGAGTATCATTAACAAGACCCTTATGTAGAATTAAAGAACCCCTCCCGTCATGCGCAACAGCAGCAGGAAGAGCGGGAAGTGGGTGACCACAACTCAAAGTAGTTATGGTACCCGGTTCGAATAAAGTACTGCATTGGGGGCATTTGTTTGCTCTCTCAAAGTCAAAAGCAGAACCAGTGACAGCGTCAAAGTTTTTACTATCAACAACATGATTACAGGCTCCCTCAGTTTCCTGTTGTACAGCATTAGCCTGCTGATATCTCTTTTTTTTGTGTTGAGATCTACCCCGACTATTATTACCTCTGAAGTTATCAGAGTTATTATTATCTCTGCAGTTATTATTGTCTCTATTGTAATTGTTATCCTGGTTCGAATTCCAGTTTCCACGATTACTATCATGTTCACATTGATGCGAACATCTATTTGTTTGGTTCTGAGGTCTTCGGCAGGAATAACCTCTATTACCATATCCTCTTTTGAAATGCTTATAATTATTAGGGTGATAGTAACGAGTACTATCAGGTTGTCTCCAATTCTTCGAAGAAGAATCACCATGAAATTGATTTCCATGATTTTGACAGAAATTACCGCTACTCTTTCTATCAAAATTTTGTTGGGATCTACGAGCAAAGTTTTGACCATACGGAGCTGCCGAAGCAACTGGTAAACCTTCTTTCACCTTAGAGTTACCCATGGTTATGTGTGGGTGCGCAGTTACGTATTGGCAACAGAAATCTTCCATTTCTTTTATTGTTTTAGGTTTACGTTCATGAAGGAAAGCAAGGAAAGACTCATTGACAGACGACATGACTTTGTCTCTAAGTATTAAGTCCATAAGTCCTTCATAAGTTTTTTCCGTCTTAGATAGTTCAACCCATCGTGAGAAAGTAATGCGTATTCTTGCAATAAACTCGGAGAATTCAACTCCATTTTCAGGTAACATGTTTTTAAATTGTAGACGATAGCCGTCTTCGTTAAGCTGATATTTCTTTAACAAAGCGGCCCTGACAACCTCATAATTGTTCTTGTCAGGTTCATCCACCATATTTAATATACTTAGAGCTTTACCTGTCAGTATCCCTGATAACTGATAAACATATTTTGCTTTGTCTATGTTATGAGCTGTACATGCTTGTTCAAATCTGTCCAGATAGAACATTATGTCATCACTGGAAGGACTAAATGTTGGTAACTTAATCTTAAAAGTATCATTATTAGCCTTACCAGAAGATGAACCCTTGTTTGAATCATTACCATTACTCATGCTCGTCAATTTCAATTTTTCCAACTCTAAAGCTAAGACCTTTTCTTCATGTTCCATTTTTGCTTTCTCTTTCCTCTCATCAGACTCTCTCTGTAATCTTCTTTCCTCAGCCTGAGCCTCTTTTTGAAGTCTTTCATTTTCAGCTTCTTTTTCAAGTCTTTTATTTTCAGCCTCTTTTTCAAGTCTTTTATTCTCAGCCTCTTTTTCAAGTCTTTTATTCTCAGCTTCTAGCTGTAGCTGGAGTTTTCTTTCCTCAGCTTCTGATTCCCTTTTTTGTTTTTCCATTTCCATTTGGAATCTTTTTTCATCCACCTGCATCTGCAGTTTCTTTTGTTCAGCTTCCATATGCAGTTTCTTTTGTTCAGCTTCCATTGCTTTATCATATCGAGCAGTTGCAAATTCTTCTAACTTATCACCAGTCTTCCCAAGCAATTTACCCTGCTCAATAAAGTGCTCAAATGTAGACATGTTGTCTAACATATGAGTCCAAAACCTGAAATAATTAACTAATTTATTTCAAACCTAAGTGTAACAAGTCTTAATTAAGCACTTGTATATTCACATCACCTTATATTATCCCAGTCTCTGTGGGAAACAAGTCTCCAATCAAAGAACTTGTATATGAAATATCAGCACTCAATTCTTGATCATAAGTGCACTTCTCATTCAATAGTGCACGACACTATTCATCATTCATTTATCATCAGTGTAGTAGTAACAGTGCATTAGCATAGCCCATTAACTAATTACTATAACTGTAAACAATGACTATGTAAACACATGCAGAATGTAAACATTGAAAATGTAAACAATACAAACAATGTAAACAATAACAATGTAAACAATAACAAAGATCAGCAACAATACAAAAACTTTCGCAGAAATCAACTAAAAATAAAGCAGAAATTAATGAAATATCACAAAAAA
The DNA here is from genome assembly GCA_024509875.1 of Oreohelix idahoensis. NCBI lineage: Eukaryota > Metazoa > Mollusca > Gastropoda > Stylommatophora > Oreohelicidae > Oreohelix > Oreohelix idahoensis. The sequence goes on along the minus strand of JAMPIV010001256.1, from coordinate 198,399 downwards.
TGTGACGATATCTGCGATAGAATTAAACAAAATACATGACACCACAGTGTATAAACAAAAATGTTGTATGAAACTAAATTATAGACAAGAGTAGGCTAACAAATACAAACAAATCAAAACAAAACTAAAGAATGCGAAATAATAACGAAAACAATATTAAAACATGTCATCACAGCTAACATAAATAGCAACAGAAGTCGCTTAGCAAATTCCAGTATCGGAAATTTGCAAACCCTACAGAAAACGCTCACAATAGACGACCTCTATGACGTGGCATAATCTAACGGAGACACCACCCAACCGAGAACCCGCTGAAATATAAACATATAAATATACAAATAACATATAAACATATAACATATAGAATGAGATGATACACAGAAGACTCAGCAGAAGTATAAGGGCACAGTTTACATACAAACAGGCCACTTAACTTATAGGCTTCCAATCGTAGAACAGCAGAAAAACGGATGTCAATCAACGTCCTAAAGAGCGAAGCTCCAACGATGATGGCACATCTGAACTGCTTCCACTGCTAACACGATGGTACAAGAGCTTCTGAAATACTGTGTGTTGAGTTGTTTCGGCACTTGACCTTCTAATCCAAAAGTAAGTTGATGGAAATCGGTACTTGGCCTTCTTCAGAAAACAACCCGTTTCAACCGGCACTTGACCTTCACAAAAACGACAGCACTGGAACCTTGACAGCAGCAACTTGCTTGACTTGCGTAAAAGATAACAGCAGTCCGAGTTATCCGGCAACATGTAACAACGCCGGGTACTGTCAAATTCTTGTTTCCGTCAAAAAATTGAAATTTTGACTTTTACCGGGCAACGCCGAGTACTTTGAAAATTTTGAAGATGTTGACTGTATTGAAGAATGTTAATTTCTTGAAGGATGCTGATGAATTCTTGTTGAAAATGAAGTGGGTAAGGGACCCCGTGTTTGCTGGTACCAGAATCAAACCAGCTTATGGCCACCAAATGATGCGTGATGCCATATGATGATGGATGGTATCCGCATGTCTGGTTTTGTGTAGTGTGTAGATGTGTTCAGTCAAAACAATGTTCATACAACAATAACAGGGCAATCCACATAGGACGTCAGTAAACTCACGACGTATAAAGTCAATGAGTCTTGAAACAGCCGTTGACGTTTTTCTTCATTATTTATTGTGGACGCCACAGTGACAAAATGGTTACGCAAATGTGTAGGCACATCAAACAGTCATTATCACAGCAACATTCAATACAGCAATAGACGGTAGACAGCATTACAATGATGAGTCAGATGCATGTTATATTTCATAGTGCTGTAAATGTAGTCAGGTGGAAAACTCCATCCTTTTCTATAACAGCCAGGAGATAACCAGATGTATGAGATCAGTTCACTCTCCTTAGTTTGACTTCAGCAAGACAGACACGTCTGCCGAAGTATAAATAATGTCCTCAAAAATATCCTCTAGATAATAAAGGTTTTCCAAACCTAGTTCATTTAACAAAGTAGCAAGTAATGGTCCTTGGTACATGCATCAACCGATGCAGTACAATGCAGCGACATGTGAGCTGGGAAAAAACATCTCGTGACGACGACTTTCGGAGACAGGCTATGAATCGAAATCGCTCACGACCCAAAATCGATAGAGTTAATGAAAAAGTCAATTTACCTTGCTTTCATGAAATACACAGAAATATCACGCCTCCCGGCATGTGGGAAAACACTAGAGGTATTATCTCGAATAAACGAAATATCCATTAAGAGGACTACACATCCCTGACAGAACAAAAAATAGCGGAGATCCCCTCTTCAACGAGGCATCTCTTTCGCCATTCCAAATCGCTCACTCCACTAGTCGTGGGCGGAAACCGATCGACCAAACAACAAGACAAGTCATGCGCAGTCCAGCGCAAAAATGACCACAGCTCAAACTTAACTGCATTCGATACCAACGCGAGAAGACAAATGCTTACCGAGAAAAGTGACTATAAATTCCAAGCAGTTGTTGCCCTTGCGTTATAAAACAGACATTGAAACAAAACGATGTTGCGAGAATTTATCACGCAACACTGGTCTCCCACTCATCTGTTTGTTATGAAACGAAATCAAAAGCTCCAATCATTTTCAAACAGGCGGGTTAGGGTGTGGTGGTTTCAAAATCTTACCACGTGAAATAAGGTGCGTGAAGCAAACGGACACGTATTACCATATATGGCAATAATTCATACTATGCCTTGTGTGCACACTCACGAACGCATCTGTAAACGCATATGACCATGTGTTTCAGATGTAACCATATTACATTTATCTAAAGTAATCTTGCCCTTCATGTCTGTCCATAAGTTTTCTCCCCGTGTTCCAAGCTTTGGTGATGCGCGTACCGATTAAGCACGGCGCTTGCCGATTTTACTGATAATCAAGAGTCTGAGGTCGGCCACACCTGAGATAAGCCAACATATTGTCTATTAATATTATCTCAGCAAATCTGTGCTTCACCAAGAAAAAATGCATATTATCACCTACAGGGAGTGTCAAAATGTTTGAACATACAAACTACCAGTTACATAGCAGAAACTGAAAAGAAATTGTGGCTATTGAAAGCACGCAAATAAAATCAGTACAAAAAATGTATCCGATACTGCCGGAGTGCAACAGAGATCGAGGAGAGGTCGCCCCATTATGTGACAACCAGCATTACGGAAAACTGCATATGAAGTCATTTATTGACAGCTCTATTATTGTGAAAGTATGTGTAGAAATTTCACAGCAGCTTTTTTGTGAACAGAATCTGCATAGCCAAGATAGATGACAGTGTCGTGATGAATTTTTCATAAACATACCCCAATCAAGCATATCCATAAATGACTGACGTCGATTGTTTCACAAAAAAGTGGGAACCTTCTGACTCACACCAAGTCAATGAGTGGAAAGAGGCATCAAAAAAGGCTAAAAAACTCGTATCACTAAAATGCGCCAGACATCTTGGGCGGAAACGGAAACTCTCATCAACTTCTAAGTCAACAGCACGAATGAAAGTGGTCAGCTAATCAGAAAAAAATAAGATAAAGTAACCTAGACAGATTACCAGCACACACTTAAGAAACTAGCAGGCAGTGACCACAGACCAGTAAAGCTAGTATTAAACATAGAATATGGTCTCAATTTTTATGGTTGCCATTTCTTTTAATTTTTACGGTGGTCTTTTCTTTTAAATTTTAAGGCAGCCATTTGTTTTTATTTTTAAGGTATGTTAAGCTGGTCATTTTTCTTTTAAATGTTAAGGAAGTCATTTGTTCTAATTTTTAAAATGGCAATTTTTTTAAGTTTTAAGATGGTTTGTTTGTTTTAATTTTTAAGGTGGTCATTAAAAACTATATGATGTATAAAATATGATTCAGTCAGTAATCTGTTATTACAGGAAATTGAGAGCTCCAAATCCTGAGTGCCTCCTTATACATGAATAACATTAGTGGAAGATGTTCCTCAAGCTTTCAGCATTTAAACTGCAGTGATCTACTGGTGTCATGGATTTGTCAATAGTCAAGAGTCTTTCTATTGCATTTTTTTTTCTTGTGTGTTAAAAGATAGAAAATCTTTTAGTTGATCGAAAGTTTGTACATTTCTCTGTTTTGATAACTGGAAAGTGTAACTGCGCTACAACTATAACGCTTTTAAAAGAGGCAGAAATAATGTGAGGACAGCAAACCATAAGTCAGAAGAGCTCAGGACCACCACTGATGTAAGACAGGGTGATATTCTGTCACCTTATCTTTTCATACTTTGCATGGACAATGTCATCAGAGCATGTAAGGAAAGGACAAGGAAGTATCAGTAGGGTACTGGAAGATGAGACAGGTTTGAATTTCAGAGCTGGCATTAGCTGATGATGTTGCTCTGATTGCTAAATCAGAGGCACATCTTCAATTCAACCAGCAAATCTGGAAGTAAGAGCTGGAGAAGAGAGGGATGGTCATCAGCAGCTCTAAAACAAACATTTATAACATATAAGGAAGGGAAACCCGAGGCCTGTAAACAGTAAATAAATATTAGACAAACATAAAGGTATGTTTTCAGGCACTCGTAAGAAATAAAGAAGTAGAACACTAGACAACAGAAAAACAACAGACGTGAGTGGCTTACCCAGGATTCGAACCCCGAACCTTCCGTACGACAACACCGCCTAGCTATACAAGTGAATCACACTATCCTCCCGGCCAAGTATAGGATGTTTCCCAATACTGGAAGTATTTTTCTCTGTTTACTGTGAACCACAAGATCTCGGGTTTTTTTCTACACCCACTTTTCGAGGTGACATTTATATATCCAGGAATAAACCACCAAAATTGGCGTCCACTTTATTAATTTATTTTCAAGGATGGACTGGGGCCAAATTTGGCACTGAACACTGACATTATATATATATATATATATATATATATATATATATATATATATATATATATATATATATATATATATATATATTCAAGATAATTATATGTCCAAGGGAATATCACCAATAGTAGGTAAGGAGCAAGTGAGTGGCCACGTATGATAGAGTGAATATTTTTCTTGTTACGGCAACTTGTACCAACTTGGTTATTTTGCTTTTAAAATTGTTTACTTTACTGAGTAGCACTTAGTAGGAACTTTGTTTACCTTACTGTCTATACTGTAACATAGTGCTAACCTTTGACCTCTGGCGTTATTAACTTGTTGGGTTCTTTTCTCTCAATAAGGGGAGGTCACATGTATTCTGATACTTTTTTATGTATGTAATTCTGATTTTATTTGATCTTTAGATATTCGATGTCAAATTTAATGATAATAAACAACAAACGAAACTTAACTTGTGTGTTGGTCAGACCCATACCCAATTAACCATAGTTTTCACGTCTGTGTGTCTTGTTGTCACATAGTTGTGTGTGTAGTTAAACTTATATTTCTAGGTATAAGGAGGGGCAAGATTGTCTTGTACTAAAAGATAGTCGTATAGATAGGCTGGACCAGAGAAACTTTTCATTCCAGAGACAGATCTTCTTAAACTATTCACTCGTGAAATCTATTTATCACACCATTTATTTCTCACGTACTTATCACCATCCACTCTACTCAGGCGGGACCATAAATATCTTTCAAACCTATCTAAATTTACGACAGTAGTAAAGGCTCCCCTACAATTCGAGAGAATATTTTTGTTTTGTTTCTTTATCTGATGTTTCTGCTTCGGGTTTGGCAAAAGTTCTTCTGTCTGTATTGACTCAACTTGGAGTAAATTTGAATAACATGGTTTGTCAGGGCTACGATGGTTCTGCTGTAATGAGTGGAAAGTACGGTACAGAGGAGTTCGCACACTGATTTCTGAAAAATATCCAAAAGCGCAATTTGTCCACTGTAGTGCCCACGTTTTAAACTTAGTTATAGGACAATCGTGTGACTTGTCAGTCATTAGAAATTGTATTGGCATTATTAAGTCTTTGGTAATTACTTTCGTCTCTCATCTCAGAGGCACTGTGTTTTTGGAAAAAATAGCAAATGAAAATGGGAGCCTATCACATAAAACTGGACTTGGTTTATGCCAGTGTTTCTCAACGGGGGCGTTACCGCCCACTGGGGGGCGTTTTCAAGATGTCTGGGGGCGTTCTGATGGGTCGCAACGATTTGGGGTCGCTACTTCCATTCAGGGGTGCGTTGTGTACATTTTCACAAGAACCAATATGAAACAATTACAAAGATATTCCCTTTCGCATAGCTTGTAACACGATTGTTTTTATTTGCCCTGCGTCCCATGGAGTGTTTCAAGGATTCCAAACGCAAAATTTTAGTACCTGGGATGTTACCATTATCAGGAGACAGTAGGCGGATATTTATGTCCCTTCAACACTCGAAACATTCGTTAGCCTCTCGATACAACCAAGCTAACCTTACATAAGGAGAGGCTTAAATATTCAGATTTGAAGATATATATGCAGTCATTTAGGCGCTATTAAAATGGTATGATTATGATAGTTATAGAGTTGTAAGAACTAATTTTATATCATTTGCTCCGCCAATTTGTAATTCAATGATAATGAACTTGTGGTGTATATCATTCCGTACTTAAACTTATATTTAATATAACTATGCTTTTATAAATGTGCTTTCTCTTCTTCTTTATATTATAAGGAAAGATAACTCATTTACTGCATTGCTTTTTTTAAAGTATGGTGGAATATATGTATATGTGTGTGTGTACACGATAAAGAGCAAGGGAGTGTTAAAAGGGTGGGGGGCTTTTTAAAATATTAGTTGTCAAAAGGGGGCGTTGCTACTATCAAGGTTGAGAAACACTGGTTTATGCGAAACAAGGTGGTCCGAGAAACACGACTCAGTGTCTCGTTTCGTTGAATTATATCCTGCAATAGTGGCACCTCTCAATGAACTTATAGAATCGGAAAATAAAGAAACTTCAGAACAATCATACCAACTTATGCTTGCTACGACTAATGTTGAATTCCTTATTGCACTATTAACATTAAATAAGGTATTTTCTTATAGTGTAAATTTATGCAAAAGTCTTCAGAAGATAAATGTGGATTTAGTACAATGTTGTGAGCACGTGGATTTAATCGTCAGTTTGATTCAAACAATGCGTGATAAAAGCAAAGATTCTTTCAATGAAATATTAATGATGGCAGAACGTATGTTACGTGAAGTGGGAGGTGAAATGACCAAACGTAGAGTAACTGGACGACAATCACACCGGCAACATGCCCCATCCATCGATGCCAAGGAATATTACAGACGTAATTTATTTGTACCGTTTCTTGATCATTTTTCAGTTGAACTAAAGGATCGTTTTTCACCATACAACAAATTAATAGCTAAACTGCAACTACTGTGTCCTTATAATTGTAAAGATGTTAATCCTGAAACACTCAAAGAAACCTGTGAAATTTATGATGAAGAATATGGAAGGCTAAAAGTAGAATTTGAGCTATGGCAACACAAATGGAATTTACTGTCAGAAGATGATAAACCAAAAACAGCGATTGTTTCCTTCATAGTTTGTGATGATATACTTGTCCCTATTATAAAAAGACTATTACGGATCTGACGACCATGCCATGTTCCACAGCAACTCCCGAAAGATGCTTTTTGTAGCGTGAGGTTTTTATTGGCTCTAGGATCAGTATAGTACTGGCAATACAGAAATAGAATTTCTGCAGGAAAATGGGGAAGTCCCAGTGCATGAGAGAACTACTGGTAATACAAATTAGTTATGACTGTGAATGATCTGATCTCGAAAAATTAGTAGAGTGGAGACAGTCATAAAATGCCACCCCGCTATGTAACTAACTGTGATATTAAAAAAAGGAAACAGATTTCACTTAACAATTATAAACTTGACAAGTTGTTCAAATACAATTTCCTTATTTATTAAGTATATACACTATCTACTCTTGTGCTGAAGGGTGGATGTTGGAAGATGGAATGTAATGGATTTGTAAGTTTACATATGATTTATATATATATTTATATATATTACAACAAGTCTTCCAATTATAGGGAAATATATATATATATATATATATATACACAAGGGGATTGACATAAGTCTTGGGCCTGACCATGAAGGACATGTCATAGAGAGCTGAAATTTTGCATAGTGTTTATTTCTTTTCAATATAGCCACCGTCTGAATTGACACACTTCTGCCATCTCTGCTTGACCTTGAAAAGACCTTGGGAGTAGAAAACCCTATTTTTCAAACTATACCAGTCATCACATGCCAGTATAACCTCTTCATCGCTGTCAAAATGATTTCTTTTTAGCTGTTTTTTAAGATTTGGGAATAGAAAAAAGTCTGATGGAGCCAAATCTGGAGAATATGGTGGGTGTGGAAGAATTTCAATATTCAAATCGTTGGCTGCTAGCTGCACAAGCCGTGCTTTGTGAGAGGGCGCGTTGTCTTGAAGCAAAGGAAGATTTTTGAGTGCGCGTTATCCCTCGTTTCCTGGTCACAACCTTTCTTAGTTTGGTGAGAAGATGTGCATAGTACTGTCCATTAACTGTGTTGCCACGAGGCAGATAATCTTTCAAAAGGACACCTTTGCCGTCCCTAAAAACAGTCAGCTTCATTTTTCCAGCTGATTTCTGCGCTCTCGGCTTGACAGGTGTTGGGGAGCCCGGGGTTTTCCATTGCATGCTGACAATTTTGGATTCGGGGTCATAATGATATACCCAAGTCTCGTCTACTGTCACCATGGTCTCCAAAAAATTTTTTGACTGACACTTTTTGAGCAACTGTTGACAGCAATTTACCCTCGTTTGCTTCTGTTCACGTGTCAACAGTCGCGGAACCCAGCGTGCACACACTTTTCTCATGTTCAGTCTGTTGTGTAAAATTCTATAAACTGTTCTTTCATTTAGTTTTACTCTACTAGCTATCTCCACAATTGTCATTTTTCGAACCTGGTCAATGATTTTCTTCACTCTTGTTGCATTTTCATCGTTGCACTCTGAGGCTGGTCTACCAGATCTTGGCAGATCAGCAACATTTGAGAGGCCGCACTTAAACTGTTGACACCAGTTTTTTACCGAAGTATATGAAGGACAAGAATCACGAAACACTGGTTCCATCTCCCTGTGTATTTCTGTAGGTGTTTTTCCCTGAAACATCAGAAATTTTATCACAGCTCTGGCCTCCTTCTTTTCCATTGTTTTGTCAAATCTTTGGAGCAGCAGATCCGGTCAGTAGGGTGCATTGCGCCGTGCTCCGTAGCGGGAAAACCCATTGAAGAAACAAACGCATACTTCACACATTCAGTGCAAATATGATGAACTTTAAATTTTCCAAGTTTCATCTTCCTCCTATGACTCCTTCATGGTCAGGCCCAAGACTTGTGTCAATCCCCTTGTATATCAGCTGTGCTGTTAATCAATTACAGAAAATTTATCAGCTGTGCTGTTAATCTTGTCTCTCACTACGCTTAATCACTTTTTCTTCATTGACAGTTAATTGCTCACACTTGCCGACGGAAATGGTACTAATGTGTACTCATCTCTTAAAACAGTTCTGTCCTTCTTAATTTGATGCACACAACATCCGCTGATGATCGTTCCTTTAGGCCACCCAAGACTGAAGGGGACTAAGGATGTACGATACAACCACTATGCTCCTGCGAAGCTCCAGGCAGCTGGATTGACCCAAACATACGACCTCAGGTTGGATGACACGAATAAACCTGTAACAAGGAAAAAAGGGGCTAATTTCTGTCATCAAGCCCACCTATTTCTAGTGTATATGAGATGAGCGTGTCTCAGGTGTCTGCATGTAGGATGAATGACAACATGGCTCAGTATGATTTTGCAATAGCGAGACATGACAGATGTCTACTTGCACAACATTCTTTCTGATAATTCAATACATGAATACATCCAATAATTTGTACACCGTATGATACAACCGTTTCCTTCCACCTATAATATACCAGGTGTGGTGAAGTGCATTGATACAACGATAAAATCATTAATTATATGTATTAAAGTCAAAATAATAGCAGTAGAAATAAAATTAGTAAAGTTGTAACGCGTCTTCTTCTCTGCGCCAGAAAACGCATTGATTTAAGCAGGACAGAACATAGTGAGAAATCTTATCGCCGCGTTGGTAATATTGGCCTTTATAACGCGCCCGTCAAGGGTTAACGATAAAAATTGAAAAATCTACTAGCGTAGTGGTTCCAGGAAAGATAGAAAGAATAAAACACACGAACGCATAAGATTGAGAGAGCGGACACCTACTGCCGGCTTGTCAAGTGTTAGAAGCTTGAATTTGCTACTCAGGCCAACAGTGCGAGACGATGCCGTTAGCCTGTGTCGAAATGTTGTCGCAAGTTTGAAAATTTAAAAATACCCCGCTAGTCCAATACATTTTCTAACCACAGACACTGTGGAAAAATATATATACACACACGCATAATTACTTCCTATCGGGAAAAAGGAAGGTCTGAGGCGATTTTTATAACATTCAAGTAGTTGAAACTTAGAAAACAACGAACACCAAAAATGGAAAATATATTGAATTCTTTATTAATAGGTTTAAGATCATAAAAGTTAGCTAGTCTTATAGCTGGTCTTGTCCTGATGGGTAATATGCTTTCGAATCAAAAATCCGACAGATAGAAATAAAGTTATGGACAAAAGACTGTATTTGTTCGTACAGACAGACCAACACATGCTCGTTTGGACTTGCACTAACGGTGACATTTTTTGACGCGTCCTTGAAAAAGGCAAGAAAGGGTACATGTAGAAAGGGGCAGACAAGGAGGGGAAAAAAATTATGGGATGGCTCAAACTGAATATTTTTTGTAAGTGTTAGTCCAAAACCAAGTGTATTTTTGGTGAATGCCAAGTTCGGACGGACAGACCGACAGAAGTACACTAACATTGGACCTTCTTCTTCTTGCGATCGCAACTTTGATGATTACACCGTCAGACGAGTTCTCATGATGAATTCATTGGACCGAAATTGGACCTTAGATTTAAACATTTGAATGGGAAATCTTAGTAGTAGATCCTATTGGTCAAAACTTTTCATAACATTGAGTACATTCAAAGGCTTGACGCCATTTGTAGAAGATAGTCCCGAGAGCAGGACGTTGTGTATTTCTGGAAAAAAGTGATTAGCCTTATTAAAGCAAATATATATGAAAGTAATAGGCATCACAGTTCAGCCAGCAGTATATCTTGAATCTGCTATTCAAAGTACCTGTAACACCCTATATACCCCAATTATAACCAAACTTCAGGTTGAACAGGGTATCACAGCAACATAGTAGAAGAAAACAACAACAACAACAACAACAACAACAAGTACCTGTGTTTTTTCATTGAATTTCTGGTAAGATCGACATTATTCATATATATTTTGTTTAAAAATGTGAGTGAGAGATGCTGCCATCACGACTGTAAGTAATCAGGTCCCAAGCTGATTTGTGCAGGGCCTGAAGGAGAATTAAGATAAAACACATTGCCAGTTTTGTAAATGCACATGTTTTGTGAAATAAAATGTTTTCTTAGGTGACCAGAGGGACACAGCTCACCTATCCCATTGTATGGTAGAAAAGAAAGATTAATAATATTATTGCAGATGCAGTGCCGCCTTTGTAGGAGAGACATGTGAACAACACTGGTACATTTTGAAATGGATGGGCTGGATTGGTCCATTGAATATGACCCAGCTCTTTATTTCTTATGTATGCTCTTTTGTATATAAAACACAGTCTAAGTAAGATATCAACCAGGAGACATTGTTTCATTATTACAGGGTTTTATCTAGCACTAGTCTGGTGCCAGAGTTCTTTGTGAAAGCCGTTGAGAAGTTTCGGAGTCCAGTAGTGATAGGGGTCGCCAGTATCCCCCCTATTACTTTTGGAGCAGTGGTCATTTGGCAGAAAGAATTCAGACAGTTCCAGTGGGCCAGATAAGTGAAATATCTGGTACCCTAACAGTACATCAGCTATAAGAGCAGCATACCCCTGTATCCAAGAAATAAAATATTTCCCTAGTGAAATTAACAGTGACATTGTATTGTAAAGAGACTGGGAGTGATTAAAGAATCCCAAACAGCCATCCAGTGTTAGAAACCAGTAATAGACAGATTTTAGTAACACTATTAGTATAATTTAACAGTATTTGTTTGGACACTTGTCCCTGTGGGTCTAAAATTTACATTATATATGTATATATATTATGAATTATTTTCATTGTAAAGTCCTGACCAGACGAATACTAGGTTCAGGACCAAATAAATCATACAGAAAATTAATAATTGTACAAATTTATCCGAGGTGTTATTTCCTTTAATCATAGACCTTAATACTTGTTTGTATAGATGTGTATTATTGCTAAAGTACCATCACACCACACTTGCATATCCCTAGACATTGGACGTAGCTATCATTCATACTAGTCAAGAATAAGTCTGCTTGAGGCCATAAGGTGGTAGCAGAAAGGTACCCTGATAACTCAACCCAAAATTTGTTAGAATCAGGGACCTTCACAGCTGACCTCATTCAGTACATTAAGGAAACATATCAACAACATTTCATAACATCAAAATCCACCACGATAAATTGGGTCTCTTCTTCCGGGATTTGAACTTGTTAGTTGTTTAGTAATTTAAATATTGTAGCACTAGTGTCCCCAAAAGTTATAAAAGTATTTAAAAGGGAAAATAAAAGCTGATGGACTGTTAAGAGCCAGTAATTAGTTAATTAATTGGTTAATTAGTTGGTTAGTGTTAGTACTGTGTTAATTAAGAGTTTGGAAAATTATATTAGATCATTTTAAAGATTGATATTATGGCAGACCTAGCAAAGTTCAGATCTGCTGCTGTGCTGGCTGCAAAAGAGATGAATATGGATGGACCAGAGTTGGTCCAGTATGTAACCTCTGAGGTTGATAAATTTATTGCACGAGAAGAGAATAGGCTAGCTGCAGAAAGAAAATTAGAAGCTGAGAAAGAAATTAAAAGGTTGCAGATTGAGGCTGACAAAGAGGCTAGGGCATTGGAGGCGGATAGGGAGGCTGAAATAAAACGGCTCCAGTATGAAGAGAAGAAGTTGGAGGCAGAGGAAAGAAGACTGGAATCTAAATGGGAAGACAAGCGATTGGCTGCAGAAAGGGAAGCTGAAAAGGAGGAGAAGAGATTACAGAGGGAGCACGAACTACAACTAAAAGAGTTCGAATTTCAAGGCCATGCTCCTGAAAATGGTGCCAGCCCCTCTACCTCCGATGCCACTGCTAGTCAAGGAGCCTCAACTTCGGCTATGGGGTTCCATTTAGACCATTTTGTTGAGAGGGACGATGACATTGAGTCATTTTTGTCTAGATTTGAGGTTTTAGCCACCACCTATGGGTTGGAGAAGGAAAGGTGGAGTTTAAAGTTATCAGGGTCTTAGGGGAACATCTTATGAAGTGTTTGCCAAGATGAGCAAAGACGACCAAGACAGTTATGACATGTTAAAGCAGGCTCTTTTGCTAAGGTATGAAAAGAACGTAGAATTTTACAGGAAAAAGTTTAGGAATGCCAAACTTCTGTCGGGTGAGACCTATCACCAGTTCTCTGCACGTTTAGAGACGTACTTGGAGAAATGGACTGCTCTAGGGAAAACCCAAGATCTTAAAGAGATGATCTTTATTGAGCAATTGAGAGAGTCCATGGCTCCAGACTTGAGAAAGTTTCTCATGGAACAAGGTGCAGAGAGGCTGGGTGAGTTACTTAATGTCGCTGAGAGGTATCAGGCAGCCCAGGTAGAGGTAGCTGGCGCTAAAAAGAAACAGATTGACAATTATAAGGCTCCACAAAACTCTAATAGATTTGATAACAAAGATCAGGGAAACAAAGGTGAGCACAATTTTGATAGACCACACAATGATTTTAGAAACAAAAACCCACAATTCAATGATAGGAAATATGATGAAAGAAAACCTTTTCATCAAGGTAGATTATATTGCAAATGGTGTAAGAGGGAAGGTCATGACATCAAATTTTGTCATAAGAAAACTTCTGGATTTGCTGCTATGAAGATGGGGAACAAGGGAGGAAAGGACAAACCTACTGGACAGCAGGAACCGTATCCCCCCCCCCCCCCCCAGTGTGTGAGGATGTAGTCTGCAATGGGGTCACCATTAGGTGTCTATGATACAGGCTTAGATTTTGATTCTGTTGTGAGTGCGCACTTGGTGAACCCAGATCAGTATACCACAGAAACAGTGGAGATACAAGGGGCGACCACGGACATACCACTTATAAAACTTTCTATTGCCAGGATAACGGTGAAAACTCGCTATGTGGAAGGAGTAATCAGAGCAGCAGTGATCGACGCACCCATCTACCCTCTGATATTGGGGTGTCGTTATGTCTTCTTGGGGAATCCCAAGAGACCTGTGGTCTTGGCAGTCGTCCAGACCAGATCACAATCCAGAAAGGAAGAAGATGAACCTATAAATACTCATCCAGAAGAGATGAGGAAGGCACAGGCTGAGGATAGGTCACTGAAGCCGTGCTTTCAAAAATTGCGTAACTGCCATACACCTCCAAGCAAAGGAGAATTTTACATGAAGAATAAATTGTTATATAGGAAGGCCGGAACTGGTTCAAATGGTCACGGGCAACTGGTACTTCCCAAGATGTTTAGGGCAGACGTAATACGGAGTTTACATGTTGGAAAAGATGGGGACCACGAGAAAGTAGGTACCATCTGCCAAAAGGTTTCTCAAAAATATTATTGGCCAGATGAAAAGATAATTATTGAGAATTTTTCGAAGCCTGCGGCATATTTCATGAGGGAACACCCACAAGTGGGGACAATAATAATCAGGACCTAGAAACGCCATGGGGCAAACTTAGGCCTGAAAATGGAAATAAAATAAAATTAATAATGTAGACACAGTGGAATGGGAACCCCCTTTTCACACACAGTCTTCACTTGAATGTGTTAGAATGGCAACTCTGCGTCGAGTACAAAGAGTGATTTTACCCCAGAATAAGCCGACAGTCCCTCGGTCGGAATTATGTGAACTGGGTGAAGGTAAAAGAGAGATAAGATATCTCACAAGGAACTTAAAGTGGGGAGAAAACCCCAGGAAACGAATAGGTAGTGGTAGATTCTTGTGTGATGACACAAGGAAGATACGCCCTCAACATAAGGCTTCTAATGTAAAGGACCTGACAAGTGCCAGGAAAAATAAGTATGTAAAATTAAAAGTCAATATGTAACCTTGTTAAGGACCTGGACAGATGAGAAGGCAGAAGAGACTGTTACCTCTTCATACCAATATGTGAACGAGCTGACCACTCGTCTTAAAACTGGCTGGAAACTTGCAAATGATAATCTCAGACAAGCCAGGAAAAAAAAACATGCTGCCTATTTTAACAAGAAAGCTAAGGATAGAGAATTATTTGTGGGAGAGAAGGTGCTTCTTCTACTGCCCGGCAGCCAAAACAAACTACAAATTGGATGGCAAGGTCCATATACTGTTATAGAGAAGGTGTCTAGAACAAATTATAAAATCGACAAGAAGGGGAAAGAGAAAGTATATCATGTGAACCTTCTAAAGAAGTATCTGGACAGGGAAATCCAGGAAGGAACACACTTAATGTCCTTGTCGATAGCAACAGGGATGAAGAATGAACTGCTCACATCCCATGAGTATCCCTTGAAAACATGTGAGACACCGGTGTAGCGGGAGGTTATTTAAATTTATTTATTATGTAAGAGTATGCCAGTAAAGAGTTCTGACCTTACAAGTAATACCCCAGTTTTAGAAATAAGCACTGGTGTATTGTTATCATAACAATAGTCAGACTGTGAAAACCCTGGCCCAGTTGGTAAGAAGTAGTACCAGGATTTAAGGTGTCTCCTCCCTGTGACTATCTTATGATTACTTATATGCTAGGGGATAAGTAAAATGTACATTCACTGAACCCACAAAATGGAAAAAGTGAATAAATCCTCAGGTACAGTTAAAATAGTTTAATAATTACACTAATATTCTATTTCTACTAGTTGGAAAAGAGTATACACATATATATATAAAATATTCACACAATTACTATTATTTTCTGTTTAGACTTCAAGATCTTAAATAATAAAGTTACTGAAATCACTGTTATTAGTCCTTTGAATTTAAGGATAACTGTCATCAGTTGACTGAGTTTATGTATGGTTACTTATTGTTTTCAACTATTGGCTGTTTCACATGTATAGGTGGTCAGTGTCAAACAGGACACTTATCTTTCCAACTTGATACTGCTGAAACTGTCCTTTGCTGATATCAGACTTGGTAGGCCCAACAGTAGGGATGCCAATGATCAGTTGAAGTTCACTCTTTGGGGTCCTGCACTTTTGTGGGATTGCCTCGGAGGAACTGCACCGGCTTCTGATACTGGACAGTCTGGTTTGAGTTATTTCATGGAACCTGCAACATATCAGCCTTGGCTAGTATCTGGCTAGACTTGTAGCTGACTAGCACAGATGTCAGACCAGTCAGTCATCAGATGTCACCGTTATACAATCATAGTAAGTAAGGACATCATTTCAGTGATATAGCATTAATATTAACATTTCAATTAAGTGTAACTGACTAGCACATAAGTCAGACAAGTCAGTCATCAGGTGTCAAAGTTATACAGTCATAGCAAGTAACATCATTTCAATGATACAGAATTAATATTAACCTATCAGTAATAAACATCATCTGGTTTATTCCGCTCCTATACATCCCTTCATATGCTATAACTTGATCCTTCCAAATCATATCAAGTACAAATTCAAATACTGATGCTATCCTTAGCATCTACACAAAAGTAATACATAAATAAAGAAAGTGAGTGACCACGTGATCAGGTTGCTTTCTACTGAAACTGGCTATAGAACACTCCAGTTTACCAGCTGTAAATGGGTACAAAGTTGTGCGCTCGAACTAGGGAAGGCAAAGGCAGCGAGGAAGGGGACTAGTCACCTAACCTCGTAAAAGCGGTATCTTCCATGCTGAAGCTTCTAACAATTTATTTCCCTAAGACAATCTCTGGTCATGGGACTGCATTTATCTTCGTAAGCGATAATGCATTTAATATCGACGAGATACAGCATTAATTATAATAAATATTTTCTATTTGGCTGTGGGGCTAGTTTTGATACGTTTTTGTACAAGCAACCATCTTCCACTAAGCACATGAATAAATCATATTAAAATAATAATACGTTATATCAATGAATATTATACAGGCATATTTTGTGAATTCTAAATGAACCTGTAATACAAAATAAAAGAAAATATTATACAGGATAGCTATCGTAAATTCGCTTACCCTCAGACTCCAGACACTTAGACTGAAATTTTCTGGCGATCCGCTCACACTTCAGATGGATTTAGAGTCGTGGCGTTATCTGCCCTCAGTCTTGTCTCAACCTCTTGCGTTGTGTATCTCTCTCGTTGTTGTTGTTGTTGTTTTGATGAAATGATGGGTGGAGATCGGGCACTCAACCTCTGATCATTGTTGCCTCTTCTCTTTCCATCTTGGTCTACCCTGTTCAACCTGAAAGTTGGTTATAATTGGGGTATTTAGTGTCATTTTCTTTACTAATTTTGTATTCAATTTAAATAACTGTTGTCTTTTGCAGTTGCTGATTTTTATTTATATTAGTATTTGTCAATTTTATTTTCTCTTTTGTATTGTTTCTAGATAACTATTGTCCTTTACACTTGGTTTTAATTTGTATTAGTATTTGTTCTTTTTGAGTTGTTGTCCCTTTTTTTTTTTTTTATACCTTGTCTTTCCTTGTCCTATGAGTAGTTATTTTTTTTTTTTTTGTTAATGCTTTGTTAGTTCTTGCTGCTTAATTTCTATTTAGTTGGATGATTTTCCTGAAGTTCTAACCTTATATTTTTTCCTTTGTTTTATGTATATATCTTTTAAGTATTGATTGGGCATCTCTTGGGGCATCTATACTTAAAACCTTATCACCTGTTAAGTCTATATTGTGATTTCTATAGTAAGTTTTTAATTCAAGCCTTTGTTGTTCATACTTTTTACAGTGGATCAGGTAGTGGTCTATGTCATTCTCTTCCTGACATTCTTGGCAGTGTGGTTCTTCTACCATGAAGTATGCTGCACCGAGTCGGAGACGCCACAGTTTTTTGTTCGATGGTATCTTTAATTCTTCTCTGACCTGGCATGTCCTCGTTGGTTCTTTCAGCAGTTTGAACGCGTGTCTGCCTTTTCTACTTTCCTTCCATGTTGTCTTCCATTCCTCGTTTATAGTTTCCTTCACTTGGCTCTTGATCTCTGACCTTCCCAGTCCTGCTTTTATATTGTTTTTACTTGTTCTTCCCTTCTTGGCATTCTGGTCTGCCAACTCGTTGCCAGCTATACCTATGTGTGCTGGAACCCACACTAGCCTCACACTACATCCTCTGTTCTCTAGTGATGTATTAATTGCTAGAATTTCTTCCTTTATGTCTGGCCGGCTACATTTACCTGGGTGTTCTAGTGCTTGTAGTGATGATAGTGAGTCTGTAAATATCGTAACAGCTTCTGGTGGGTTATCTTCGATTATTTCTAGACTTTTAAGAATTGCTACCATCTCTGCAGTAAAAATCGATGCCCCTTCCGTTATACTGTAGCTCTTTTTTATTCCCCATTGTGGTATTACAACTCCGGCACCTAGTTGCCCACTATCACCCTTGGATCCATCAGTGTAGACGGCCAGACTTTGTTTAGTTAGTTGCTCTATGAACTTTCTACTTATCATTTTGGCTTCCTTATCTTCTATGTTTTGTTTGATCTTTTCAGTAAGTGAGTAGTCTATGATTGGTGATTTTAGTTCCCAGGGTGGTATTTTGCTTCTGTATTTATTACTATTTTCAATTGTGTTTGATAGTTCTTTGAACTGCATTAGGTCTTCTATAGTTCTCCATCCTGTTGGATATCTATCTTTATTTAAGGGGACGTCCCATACACTTGGTTGGTTTTTGACAAATGCTTTATGTGCTGGGTGGGTCACTTCTTGTGCTACTTTACTCCAATAATTTAATCTCAGTTCTTTCCGTCTTAGACCAAGGGGAGGTATGCCGAGAGCTACTTCTAGAGCTTCTACTGGTGTCGATATAAATGCACCTGTAATAGTTCTCATGGCTGCATTTTGAATCCTGTCCAGTTTTGCTTTGTTAGAAGCTGCAGCTGAGTCATAGACTATGCTGGCATAATCCAGTTTCCCCCTGATGAAGGACTTGTAGAACATAAGCATTATTTTATTGCTGGCCCCCCATCCATTACCTTTTACAATCCTTAGTATATTTAGGGGTCCCCTACAGCTTTCTACCAAATTGTCTATATGTTTATTATAATTTAGTTGTTTATCTAAAGTTACGCCCAGAAATCTAGTTGTTGAGGAGGTACATATTTTCTGTCCTTTAATGGTTATATTGATTTTGTTATTTTTTTTTAAATTTCCTTTGCTGAAAATCATACCTACTGTTTTGTTTACATTAATTTGGAAGCCCCAACTTTTCATCCACTCTGAAACTTTGTCTATTTGATTTTGAAGTTTTTTGTAAACATGGTCCAAGTTTTTTCCAGAACGCCAAATGGCACAGTCATCTGCAAATTGTGATACTGCATTCTTTATGTCATTAAATTCATCTGCTAAATCATTTACAGCTATAGTGAAAATTGAAGGAGAGATCACTGATCCTTGAGGAATCCCATTCTGTTGTTCATATATTTCTGACCTATCATTATTCACCTGTACAGCAAAATACCTGTCCTGTAAAAAGTTTTCTAGATACCTATAGGTTTTACCAGTAATGCCAATCTTTTTCATTTTGTAAAGAGCTCCATCGCGCCAGCATTCATCATATGCTCTAGCTACATCTAGAAAGACTGCTACTGTTTTCTCTTTCCTCTTGAACCCTAGCTTTACATCATGTTCTAATCTTACAAGCTGGTCTACTGTACTTCTGTCTGCTCTAAACCCTGACTGGTTTGGGCTATATAACTGGTTTTTTTCCAGGTAGAATTTAACTCTTTTATTCACAACAGTTTCCAGTATTTTACCTAGTTGTGATGTTAAGGAGATAGGCCTATATGAACTTACTTCATGGGCTTCCTTATTGGGTTTTAGAATGGGTACTATCATAGCTACTTTCCATGCTTTTGGTATCTTTCCTAAGTTCCAGATTTTGTTATAAAGTGAAGTTATTATGTTTATAGTTCTTTTGGGTACTTTCTTAAGGATTTCATAACTAAGTATATCTTGCCCTGAGGCAGTATTAGATTTATCTTTTATTGCATTAGTTACTTCTTCCTCTGTTATATCAGCATCTAAATAGTTTGTTTCATCTATCTGGTCTGGTATTTCTTTTAAAAACTGTATCCTAAGTCTTTCTCTTCTCTCATTTTCTTCCTGTCCAAGGCTACTTTTTGCACTGACTTTATAGAAATACTCGGCAAGGGCATTAGCTTTTTCTTTATCTGTTTCTGCTCTCTTTGGTAGTTTGATTGTTGGCATTATTGTTTTCTTATTGTTCCCTTTGATTGCCTTAAGCTTTCTCCATACTTCTCTAATTTGAGTGCTAGGTTTAAGTGACTGACAAAACTCCTTCCAGTTAGTTTCTTTGGCTTTGAATATTATTCTGTTAGATTCATTCCTAATAAGTTTATACTTATCATAATTTTCTTCTGTTCTGTTATTTCTATATTTTTGTAAGGCCCTTTTTCTTCTCTCATGAATTTCTGCACAGCTTTTATTCCACCAGGCAACTGGTTCTTTATTCCATTGAGTTTCTCTTTTCTTATTAATGTTATTTTTTTGTTTAAGGTGTTGTGGCATATTTTTATTTGGTATATACTTTATTGCTATTTTCAGAATTTCATTGGTCAGTGTTTCTGCCCACAAGTCAGTATCATCTGATTCCATGTCTTTATATTCCATCACCTCCAGCTCTGATTGGAAAGCTTCCCAGTTTGCTTTTTTATAGTTGAAGGTAGGTTTCTCTGGTTCTGGGTTTGGAATGACATTTTCATGCATGGTTATTACAATGGGCAGATGATCTGAGTTTGTGTCTTGTAACACTTCCCAATTTACATTCGCTAGGTTGTTAGTTGCTATACTTATGTCTATTGCTGAGTCTGCCCTATTAGCTTGTGGATTAATTCTTGTTGCAGATCCATCATTTAGTATTAGTAGTTCATTGTTTTCTATGAAGTCAAGTAGGCATTTTCCTGCATTATCTGTATGTTGTCCACCCCAAGCACAATGATGGGAATTAAAATCGCCTACTATGATTGTTTTGGGGCCTAGTCTGGTGCTTATGGCTAGTATTTCTTCATCTTTAATTATGCCATCTTTAGCATATACATTTAGAATTGTTAGATTGTTTGGTTCAGCTGCTATAGTAACCTGGATACCTTCTATATTGGTTGTATTATAAACTTCCCAGTCTATGATTTTAAATTTTTCGCTAACTAAGACTGCGACACCACCTCCTCTACCTTCTTTCCTATCGTGTCTAAGTATCTTAAAGCCCTTACAACTATATCTACTATTTGGGTTTAAATGGGTCTCTTGAAGAGCATATATATCAGTAGTTAATCCTGTCTCTGATAGTAGGGGTGCAAAATTCTTTTTGATACCCCTACAATTCCACTGTATAATTTTAAATCTTTCTAAATTGAATTTTAACATCATCTATTATCCCTTTTATTTTGGTTAACTATCAATTTGCTCTTAATCTGTATTCCCTGCACTCGTGGACCCATCATCAATCAAGTTCTCTAGAAAAGCCTTATTAAAACTTATCATTGTATCCGTAACTTTTTCTGTTATGTATGGTAAAAGTGCATCAACGTGTTCTTTGATAGAGCTAGTTTCTTCTAGGTTGACCACTTTCCTATTTTCATCTAATGCTACATTCCCTTCTCTCCCTATGTTGATCTCCTGCCTTTCACTTTCCATTCTTTTTAGTATTATTTCACTTTCTTCTTTTAGTTCGGAAAGTTTGACTAGCATTATTTCATTTTCTTCTTTCAGTGCAGTCAGTTTAGCCACATCCTGGGTAATTTGGAACTGTATGGCTTTCACTTCTTGTAGCAATGCCTCTGCACTTTTCAGTGAATTCACATTTTCCAGAGTTGTAGCTGACCTGTCTGGCTTGCTGCTTTCTTTTGTTTTGTTAGTTATTTTCTGTTCTTTTGACTGCTGCGTTTTAATAGTTTTAATTTCTTCTTTAAGAGATTTTATTTCTTCTACAACTTTACTGTTTGTGTTTTTTGCGTTTTCTTTTATTTCTTTAATTACTGTTTTAAATGGTGTTCTTGTTATGATGGATTCTTTTAGTGCTTGTTTGGTTTGCTGGTACACTGGACAGCCCTGATACCTGGCACTGTGGTTCCCTTTGCAATTGGAACACTTTCTGTTCCCATTCGCCTTTTTGTAGTCGGTATCTGCCTTTGCCTTTTCACACTGTGTAGAGGGGTGGTTACTGGAGCAGTACCGACAAACTGTTCTCCCCTTACAATTGTTCCTTCCATGGCCGAATTTCAGACAGTTGGAGCACTGTAGCACAGGGGGAATGTAAGCTTCGGTGTGCTTCTTGGTTTTCCCAAATAGTAGTGTTTTAGGGGTTTCCCTCCCTTCTGCCGTTATTATAACCACTGGGGTTACAATGCTCCCTTTCACCATTATTCTGTCCACATGTACCAACTTTATGTCTGGGTTCTGTTTTGCGATGCTGTTCATAACTTCCTCGCTTGAAAGGTTAATGTTTATCCCTTTTAACACACACCTATTGGTCTCTTTTGCCAGCTCTATCTTTACTTTTATGTCGTGTGCCAGAGTCACTGTTTTTGCTTCTACTTTGAGTTCCTCTAACATCTCTTTTATTCTGTCGCTCTGATTTGGGGTAATTATTATGCCAAAATGGGTTTTTGAAATTTTGGCTATCGCCTTTTTGCCTAACACAGGATCAAGGATTTTTATAATTTTGTCTTCATCTAGTGCTTTGATCTTGACAACCTCACCAGCTACTTGTGTTATCTTTAACCGACATATGTTTTCTACATCTTTATTTTGGGAAACTGCCTGGGATGCTTTATGTCTTGAGTCTTCTTTGGTACTTTCATTGCTATTTTTTTGGTTAGAAATTTCTTCTATGGGGGCCTGACTATTCTCTTCTAGTTTATCGTGCCTGGTGTCCCTATCTTTGTTTTTAACTGCTTCTGCCCACGTTTTGCCTTCACCTGACTGTGATCTAGTTAGGACTACAGGTGCCATGTTTGGTTATGAGCTATGTCCTAATTTCCTATTTGAATTTCTTTACTTATTGTTCTTTCCTATTTCTTTTAGCTCCCTTTCTTTTATTTTGTTATTAATTTAATTATTTTATTGTGCTATCTTGTTCTTATTCTTAGAAGTTTGGTCTATTTTGGTTCAAATCTTTCGATCTGGTAAATCTAAAATTCCCTTATCCACTAATATTTATTATTAATAATTGATTAACACTACTAGGATCTATGATTACAGTTTAGGATGATTCAACTTTTTGCTATTTTCTGATGAGTTAAGTAAAGTAAAAATGTCTACCGTACCACGCAATGGAAAGCACGTGGCGCCTGGGCCTATTAAAATTTATTTGTTTCTTTTTAATTTATGGCTATTCCTATTTTATATTATCACTCCTAGCCAGTATCAAGCAATCAACAATTATACTAACCGCTTAAATTGTATACAAAATAGAAACAGCAAATAAATTAAATTCAACTTATCTGGTTTGTATTTCTCCCGGTTGTGTGTGTGACTGACTTGGTGTATCTCTCTCAGTTTACCGATCCGCTTTAAATACGTATAGCGCGGACGTATCGGAGAGTACCGACGTCACAGCTTAAACCTAACCTGAAAAATCCTTCCCGAACAGTGATTTCGGCAGATCTGTGCGTCGACTGAAATTTTGCCTTTATCATTCTCGGCATATATAATATCCATATTGTTCCATCTTATCTAGTTTTATACAGCTGATAAAACTCTATCTTCCTATCCATGTAAATTCCCAAACTGTTATTTGTTGATTTTAATATTTAGAACAGAAGTGAGTTTACATGCTTTTAGCGTAACTGTGGGCAGCCGAAATACGCATATATCTCCGTAAATGAGAACTTCCTACCGTTCCATCTTATATGCAGTTATACACCATCCTTCCCTGTACTGAAATGTAAAATCCTTTTCATACGGATTCCCTTCGTTTTATTTTATCGTTGGCGATTTCCTCTGTCCGATACACATTTCGCTGATACGCCGCCATTTTGAAAGCGGTCACTCGATCGTAGATGGGTTTATAAATCTAACTGAACTCATTTGCAATGACTTGAAACCAATTTTGCGACATAGCTCCCCCATTTTTTAAGCTGGATGATATCTAGCTTAACTATTGGGTACAAGACAATTGCAAATCGACCATTCCGAGGTTAGTTTTCCTTCTTTCTATCCTCCTCAAGCTCTGTGGGATGGCGACTAAGAAAATCTGCGCCCACATTCTGTTTTCCAATAATATATTCATCCTTTACTATCTCTCTCCTTCCGGTTCGGCTTTTCATCCAGGCTCTTACTGCTGGTGAAACGGGGTCGGTAGGTTTCCCATGAAGTTTACCGCCCTCTTTTCGATGATAGTTGGATGTGGTTTTCCCTCGCAAATCCGTAGGTTTTTGATTTTCGCTACATGATTTGTTCCTTTTTTCCAGCGCATGGGGTTCAGACTGCAATTGAACCTGTGTGGGATGTTTCCTTTCCCCTCCCGTGCAAATCTCGGGAGTACCCCTGATTGCTGGTTTGCTTGTAGATTTTTGATGAAGACTCTTCCGTCGACTTTCTGAATCTACATAGGTGCACTCTGGACAGGAATTTACATACTGATTTATGTCTTCCGTAATACCTGGCCAGTAGAACTGGGTGGCTATTCTTTGTTTTGTGGCACCATTACCCAGGTGTTCACTCAAAGTTGATATGTGTCCCCAGCCTATAACCTTATTCCTATAGGTGGATGGTACAACAATTTGACCATGACTTTTCGTCCCTCTTCCAGCTTTCCTGTACAAGAGTCCATGTTCCATATAGAAATGTCCTTTCCTTGGAGCTTTATGTGTTTTTGATAATTTGCCAAAACAAGGCTTCAACGTGCTGTCTGCTTCTTGAGCCCGTTTCATTTCAGTTGAATGAAATTTTACGTTGGTGTCCCTCTCTATGTTCCTGGAGTCAGCCTTGGTCTGGATTCCTGCCATAACCATAGGTTTTACAGGGTCTCCTAAGAAAACATATTTACGTCCCAACATTAGGGGGTAAAAGGGATCATCTATCACAGCTGCATTTATCTCCCCTTCCACATAGCGACAACTGACATGAATCTTTGCTATGGGTAAAGTAAGGGGTGATGTTCCTTTTAGTGGCCCTTGAATGTCTACTGTTTCTGTGGTGATTTGTTCAGGGCACACCAGAGATGCACACACGACTGCGTCATAGGACAAACCTGTGTCATACATTCCTGTGACTTGTTTGCCATTCACAGTCACTATCTCCTGGGTAGGTGGGTGATGGAGGCTATTCTGACTCACAGTCAGTTCCTTCCTAACAGAAGTCCTCACCTGTAGACATGCAGCATGATGAAGGGGTTTTTTCCTCCCACATTCATCCGTGTTGTGGTTGCTCATCTTACAAAATTTGCACCACTTAGCTCCCTGTTTGTAGGGTTTATTTTCCTGAGTCTGAGGGTTCTTGTCCTTATTATCAAATCTTTGCTTGTTTCTGTATGGTTGATCCATCTGGTCAAAATCGGTATTCTGCGGTGGTGGCTTATATCCTTCTACCTGCTTCCTTTTTGTTCCTACCAATTCAGCTTGAGCTGCTTGGTATCTCTCTGCACATTTCAAAATGTCTTCCAGCCTCTCTGCTCCTTGTTCCATAAGGAATTTCCTCATTTCTTGAGACATGGAATCTTTCACTTGCTCTAACATAACCATTTCTTTCAGATCCTCGTAGGTTTTCTGATACTTACCTAAACTACTCCATTTCAACAAATACGTTTCTAGCCTAGCTGAGAACTGGTTATATGTTTCTCCAGGTAGAGGTTTAGAAGTTCTAAATTTCTTCCTATATGCCTCAGAGTTCTTTTCATACCGGATCAGTAAGGCTTGCTTTAGTATTTCATAATTTTCCTGATCTTCTTTGGGGAGTTTCAGAAACACATCATATGCAATACCTCTCAATCCCTGGGATAACTTTAGACTCCATTTTTCCTTTTCCAGTCCATATGTAGAGGCTAGCCTTTCATACCTATCCAGGTACGACTCAATTGCGTCCTCCTTTTCAACAAATGGATCTAGGTGGAAGTTCATGGCCCCATTTGCTGTGTTCTGAAAAGAGCTATTCGCAGAATGAGGTGAGCTATTACCATGGGTGATAGTCCCAGCCTGAAGTTCAAGATCAAGCTGTCTCATTTTCAGCTCATGGTCTCTCTCTGCTTGTAACCTCCTTTCTTCTCTCTCAGCTTCTAATTTCTTGGCTTCTCTCTCTGCATCCAATTTCTTGGCTTCTCTTTCTGCTTCCAATTTCTTGGCTTCTCTTTCTGCTTCTAATTCTAATTTCTTGGCTTCTCTCTCTGCTTCTAATTTCTTGGCTTCTCTCTCTGCTTCTAATTTCTTGGCTTCTCTCTCTGCTTCTAATTTCTTGGCTTCTCTCTCTGCTTCTAATTGCTTTGCTTCTCTCTCGGTGTACTTTTCACATTCCGTCGTGACATACCGGATCAGAACGTCACCATCCATGCCAAGCTCTTTTCCCACCTGCAGTGTAGCAGACCTAAATTTGACCAAGTCAGCCATGATGTATCTGTAGTCTAGTAGGGCAAGCGATCTTACTCAAACTAATTTACTACAATATAATTAACTTAGTTAAAATTAAAGTTAATTAAACTGACTTCACCATATATGAAACAGCTTTCTTTATCTGTACTCAATGGTACTCCTAAAAATATAATTATTTCCTACTATGTTACTCTTTCCAAAAAATTTACAAAACAAAATTTCTACACAGCAGAAATAGAAAGTTGGCTCAGGAATATCAAAGATATATCCCGCAGACGAGCCCCCACTGTAGCGGGAGGTTATTTAAATTTATTTATTATGTAAGAGTATGCCAGTAAAGAGTTCTGACCTTACAAGTAATACCCCAGTCTTAGAAATAAGCACTGGTGTATTGTTATCATAAAAATAGTCAGACTGTGAAAACCCTGGCCCAGTTGGTAAGAAGTAGTACCAGGATTTAAGGTGTCTCCTCCCTGTGACTATCTTATGATTACTTATATGCTAGGGGATAAGTAAAATGTACATTCACTGAACCCACAAAATGGAAAAAGTGAATAAATCCTCAGGTACAGTTAAAATAGTTTAATAATTACACTAATATTCTATTTCTACTAGTTGGAAAAGAGTATACACATATATATATAAAATATTCACACAATTACTATTATTGTCTGTTTAGACTTCAAGATCTTAAATAATAAAGTTACTGAAATCACTGTTATTAGTCCTTTGAATTTAAGGATAACTGTCATCAGTTGACTGAGTTTATGTATGGTTACTTATTGTTTTCAACTATTGGCTGTTTCACATGTATAGGTGGTCAGTGTCAAACAGGACACTTATCTTTCCAACTTGATACTGCTGAAACTGTCCTTTGCTGATATCAGACTTGGTAGGCCCAACAGTAGGGATGCCAATGACCAGTTGAAGTTCACTCTTTGGGGTCCTGCACTTTTGTGGGATTGCCTCGGATGAACTGCACCGGCTTCTGATACTGGACAGTCTGGTTTGAGTTATTTCATGGAACCTGCAACATATCAGCCTTGGCTAGTATCTGGCTAGACTTGTAGCTGACTAGCACAGATGTCAGACCAGTCAGTCATCAGATGTCACCGTTATACAATCATAGTAAGTAAGGACATCATTTCAGTGATATAGCATTAATATTAACATTTCAATTAAGTGTAACTGACTAGCACATAAGTCAGACAAGTCAGTCATCAGGTGTCAAAGTTATACAGTCATAGCAAGTAACATCATTTCAATGATACAGAATTAATATTAACATATCAGTAATAAACATCATCTGGTTTATTCCGCTCCTATACATCCCTTCATATTCTATAACTTGATCCTTCCAAATCATATCAAGTACGAATTCAAATACTGATGCTATCTTAGCATCTACACAAAATTAATACATAAATAAAGAAAGTGAGTGACCACGTGATCAGGTTGCTTTCTACTGAAACTGGCTGTAGAACACTCCAGTTTACCAGCTGTAAATGGGTACAAAGTTGTGCGCTCGAACTAGGGAAGGCAAAGGCAGCGAGGAAGGGGACTAGTCACCTAACCTCGTAAAAGCGGTATCTTCCATGCTGAAGCTTCTAACAATTTATTTCCCTAAGACAATCTCTGGTCATGGGACTGCCTTTATCTTCGTAAGCGATAATGCATTTAATATCGACGAGATACAGCATTAAATATAATAAATATTTTCTATTTGGCTGTGGGGCTAGTTTTGATACGTTTTTGTACAAGCAACCATCTTCCACTAAGCACATGAATAAATCATATTAAAATAATAATACGTTATATCAATGAATATTATACAGGCATATTTTGTGAATTCTAAATGAACCTGTAATACAAAATAAAAGAAAATATTATACAGGATAGCTATCGTAAATTCGCTTACCCTCAGACTCCAGACACTTAGACTGAAATTTTCTGGCGATCCGCTCACACTTCAGATGGATTTAGAGTCGTGGCGTTATCTGCCCTCAGTCTTGTCTCAACCTCTTGCGTTGTGTATCTCTCTCGTTGTTGTTGTTGTTGTTTTGATGAAATGATGGGTGGAGATCGGGCACTCAACCTCTGATCATTGTTGCCTCTTCTCTTTCCATCTTGGTCTACCCTGTTCAACCTGAAAGTTGGTTATAATTGGGGTATTTAGTGTCATTTTCTTTACTAATTTTGTATTCAATTTAAATAACTGTTGTCTTTTGCAGTTGCTGATTTTTATTTATATTAGTATTTGTCAATTTTATTTTCTCTTTTGTATTGTTTCTAGATAACTATTGTCCTTTACACTTGGTTTTAATTTGTATTAGTATTTGTTCTTTTTGAGTTGTTGTCCCTTTTTTTTTTTTTTATACCTTGTCTTTCCTTGTCCTATGAGTAGTTATTTTTTTTTTTTGTTAATGCTTTGTTAGTTCTTGCTGCTTAATTTCTATTTAGTTGGATGATTTTCCTGAAGTTCTAACCTTATATTTTTTCCTTTGTTTTATGTATATATCTTTTAAGTATTGATTGGGCATCTCTTGGGGCATCTATACTTAAAACCTTATCACCTGTTAAGTCTATATTGTGATTTCTATAGTAAGTTTTTAATTCAAGCCTTTGTTGTTCATACTTTTTACAGTGGATCAGGTAGTGGTCTATGTCATTCTCTTCCTGACATTCTTGGCAGTGTGGTTCTTCTACCATGAAGTATGCTGCACCGAGTCGGAGACGCCACAGTTTTTTGTTCGATGGTATCTTTAATTCTTCTCTGACCTGGCATGTCCTCGTTGGTTCTTTCAGCAGTTTGAACGCGTGTCTGCCTTTTCTACTTTCCTTCCATGTTGTCTTCCATTCCTCGTTTATAGTTTCCTTCACTTGGCTCTTGATCTCTGACCTTCCCAGTCCTGCTTTTATATTGTTTTTACTTGTTCTTCCCTTCTTGGCATTCTGGTCTGCCAACTCGTTGCCAGCTATACCTATGTGTGCTGGAACCCACACTAGCCTCACACTACATCCTCTGTTCTCTAGTGATGTATTAATTGCTAGAATTTCTTCCTTTATGTCTGGCCGGCTACATTTACCTGGGTGTTCTAGTGCTTGTAGTGATGATAGTGAGTCTGTAAATATCGTAACAGCTTCTGGTGGGTTATCTTCGATTATTTCTAGACTTTTAAGAATTGCTACCATCTCTGCAGTAAAAATCGATGCCCCTTCCGTTATACTGTAGCTCTTTTTTATTCCCCATTGTGGTATTACAACTCCGGCACCTAGTTGCCCACTATCACCCTTGGATCCATCAGTGTAGACGGCCAGACTTTGTTTAGTTAGTTGCTCTATGAACTTTCTACTTATCATTTTGGCTTCCTTATCTTCTATGTTTTGTTTGATCTTTTCAGTAAGTGAGTAGTCTATGATTGGTGATTTTAGTTCCCAGGGTGGTATTTTGCTTCTGTATTTATTACTATTTTCAATTGTGTTTGATAGTTCTTTGAACTGCATTAGGTCTTCTATAGTTCTCCATCCTGTTGGATATCTATCTTTATTTAAGGGGACGTCCCATACACTTGGTTGGTTTTTGACAAATGCTTTATGTGCTGGGTGGGTCACTTCTTGTGCTACTTTACTCCAATAATTTAATCTCAGTTCTTTCCGTCTTAGACCAAGGGGAGGTATGCCGAGAGCTACTTCTAGAGCTTCTACTGGTGTCGATATAAATGCACCTGTAATAGTTCTCA
The DNA here is from genome assembly GCA_024509875.1 of Oreohelix idahoensis. Taxonomy (NCBI): domain Eukaryota; kingdom Metazoa; phylum Mollusca; class Gastropoda; order Stylommatophora; family Oreohelicidae; genus Oreohelix; species Oreohelix idahoensis. The sequence goes on along the minus strand of JAMPIV010001256.1, from coordinate 168,266 downwards.
TGGCTGCATTTTGAATCCTGTCCAGTTTTGCTTTGTTAGAAGCTGCAGCTGAGTCATAGACTATGCTGGCATAATCCAGTTTCCCCCTGATGAAGGACTTGTAGAACATAAGCATTATTTTATTGCTGGCCCCCCATCCATTACCTTTTACAATCCTTAGTATATTTAGGGGTCCCCTACAGCTTTCTACCAAATTGTCTATATGTTTATTATAATTTAGTTGTTTATCTAAAGTTACGCCCAGAAATCTAGTTGTTGAGGAGGTACATATTTTCTGTCCTTTAATGGTTATATTGATTTTGTTATTTTTTTTTAAATTTCCTTTGCTGAAAATCATACCTACTGTTTTGTTTACATTAATTTGGAAGCCCCAACTTTTCATCCACTCTGAAACTTTGTCTATTTGATTTTGAAGTTTTTTGTAAACATGGTCCAAGTTTTTTCCAGATCGCCAAATGGCACAGTCATCTGCAAATTGTGATACTGCATTCTTTATGTCATTAAATTCATCTGCTAAATCATTTACAGCTATAGTGAAAATTGAAGGAGAGATCACTGATCCTTGAGGAATCCCATTCTGTTGTTCATATATTTCTGACCTATCATTATTCACCTGTACAGCAAAATACCTGTCCTGTAAAAAGTTTTCTAGATACCTATAGGTTTTACCAGTAATGCCAATCTTTTTCATTTTGTAAAGAGCTCCATCGCGCCAGCATTCATCATATGCTCTAGCTACATCTAGAAAGACTGCTACTGTTTTCTCTTTCCTCTTGAACCCTAGCTTTACATCATGTTCTAATCTTACAAGCTGGTCTACTGTACTTCTGTCTGCTCTAAACCCTGACTGGTTTGGGCTATATAACTGGTTTTTTTCCAGGTAGAATTTAACTCTTTTATTCACAACAGTTTCCAGTATTTTACCTAGTTGTGATGTTAAGGAGATAGGCCTATATGAACTTACTTCATGGGCTTCCTTATTGGGTTTTAGAATGGGTACTATCATAGCTACTTTCCATGCTTTTGGTATCTTTCCTAAGTTCCAGATTTTGTTATAAAGTGAAGTTATTATGTTTATAGTTCTTTTGGGTACTTTCTTAAGGATTTCATAACTAAGTATATCTTGCCCTGAGGCAGTATTAGATTTATCTTTTATTGCATTAGTTACTTCTTCCTCTGTTATATCAGCATCTAAATAGTTTGTTTCATCTATCTGGTCTGGTATTTCTTTTAAAAACTGTATCCTAAGTCTTTCTCTTCTCTCATTTTCTTCCTGTCCAAGGCTACTTTTTGCACTGACTTTATAGAAATACTCGGCAAGGGCATTAGCTTTTTCTTTATCTGTTTCTGCTCTCTTTGGTAGTTTGATTGTTGGCATTATTGTTTTCTTATTGTTCCCTTTGATTGCCTTAAGCTTTCTCCATACTTCTCTAATTTGAGTGCTAGGTTTAAGTGACTGACAAAACTCCTTCCAGTTAGTTTCTTTGGCTTTGAATATTATTCTGTTAGATTCATTCCTAATAAGTTTATACTTATCATAATTTTCTTCTGTTCTGTTATTTCTATATTTTTGTAAGGCCCTTTTTCTTCTCTCATGAATTTCTGCACAGCTTTTATTCCACCAGGCAACTGGTTCTTTATTCCATTGAGTTTCTCTTTTCTTATTAATGTTATTTTTTTGTTTAAGGTGTTGTGGCATATTTTTATTTGGTATATACTTTATTGCTATTTTCAGAATTTCATTGGTCAGTGTTTCTGCCCACAAGTCAGTATCATCTGATTCCATGTCTTTATATTCCATCACCTCCAGCTCTGATTGGAAAGCTTCCCAGTTTGCTTTTTTATAGTTGAAGGTAGGTTTCTCTGGTTCTGGGTTTGGAATGACATTTTCATGCATGGTTATTACAATGGGCAGATGATCTGAGTTTGTGTCTTGTAACACTTCCCAATTTACATTCGCTAGGTTGTTAGTTGCTATACTTATGTCTATTGCTGAGTCTGCCCTATTAGCTTGTGGATTAATTCTTGTTGCAGATCCATCATTTAGTATTAGTAGTTCATTGTTTTCTATGAAGTCAAGTAGGCATTTTCCTGCATTATCTGTATGTTGTCCACCCCAAGCACAATGATGGGAATTAAAATCGCCTACTATGATTGTTTTGGGGCCTAGTCTGGTGCTTATGGCTAGTATTTCTTCATCTTTAATTATGCCATCTTTAGCATATACATTTAGAATTGTTAGATTGTTTGGTTCAGCTGCTATAGTAACCTGGATACCTTCTATATTGGTTGTATTAAAAACTTCCCAGTCTATGATTTTAAATTTTTCGCTAACTAAGACTGCGACACCACCTCCTCTACCTTCTTTCCTATCGTGTCTAAGTATCTTAAAGCCCTTACAACTATATCTACTATTTGGGTTTAAATGGGTCTCTTGAAGAGCATATATATCAGTAGTTAATCCTGTCTCTGATAGTAGGGGTGCAAAATTCTTTTTGATACCCCTACAATTCCACTGTATAATTTTAAATCTTTCTAAATTGAATTTTAACATCATCTATTATCCCTTTTATTTTGGTTAACTATCAATTTGCTCTTAATCTGTATTCCCTGCACTCGTGGACCCATCATCAATCAAGTTCTCTAGAAAAGCCTTATTAAAACTTATCATTGTATCCGTAACTTTTTCTGTTATGTATGGTAAAAGTGCATCAACGTGTTCTTTGATAGAGCTAGTTTCTTCTAGGTTGACCACTTTCCTATTTTCATCTAATGCTACATTCCCTTCTCTCCCTATGTTGATCTCCTGCCTTTCACTTTCCATTCTTTTTAGTATTATTTCACTTTCTTCTTTTAGTTCGGAAAGTTTGACTAGCATTATTTCATTTTCTTCTTTCAGTGCAGTCAGTTTAGCCACATCCTGGGTAATTTGGAACTGTATGGCTTTCACTTCTTGTAGCAATGCCTCTGCACTTTTCAGTGAATTCACATTTTCCAGAGTTGTAGCTGACCTGTCTGGCTTGCTGCTTTCTTTTGTTTTGTTAGTTATTTTCTGTTCTTTTGACTGCTGCGTTTTAATAGTTTTAATTTCTTCTTTAAGAGATTTTATTTCTTCTACAACTTTACTGTTTGTGTTTTTTGCGTTTTCTTTTATTTCTTTAATTACTGTTTTAAATGGTGTTCTTGTTATGATGGATTCTTTTAGTGCTTGTTTGGTTTGCTGGTACACTGGACAGCCCTGATACCTGGCACTGTGGTTCCCTTTGCAATTGGAACACTTTCTGTTCCCATTCGCCTTTTTGTAGTCGGTATCTGCCTTTGCCTTTTCACACTGTGTAGAGGGGTGGTTACTGGAGCAGTACCGACAAACTGTTCTCCCCTTACAATTGTTCCTTCCATGGCCGAATTTCAGACAGTTGGAGCACTGTAGCACAGGGGGAATGTAAGCTTCGGTGTGCTTCTTGGTTTTCCCAAATAGTAGTGTTTTAGGGGTTTCCCTCCCTTCTGCCGTTATTATAACCACTGGGGTTACAATGCTCCCTTTCACCATTATTCTGTCCACATGTACCAACTTTATGTCTGGGTTCTGTTTTGCGATGCTGTTCATAACTTCCTCGCTTGAAAGGTTAATGTTTATCCCTTTTAACACACACCTATTGGTCTCTTTTGCCAGCTCTATCTTTACTTTTATGTCGTGTGCCAGAGTCACTGTTTTTGCTTCTACTTTGAGTTCCTCTAACATCTCTTTTATTCTGTCGCTCTGATTTGGGGTAATTATTATGCCAAAATGGGTTTTTGAAATTTTGGCTATCGCCTTTTTGCCTAACACAGGATCAAGGATTTTTATAATTTTGTCTTCATCTAGTGCTTTGATCTTGACAACCTCACCAGCTACTTGTGTTATCTTTAACCGACATATGTTTACTACATCTTTATTTTGGGAAACTGCCTGGGATGCTTTATGTCTTGAGTCTTCTTTGGTACTTTCATTGCTATTTTTTTGGTTAGAAATTTCTTTTATGGGGGCCTGACTATTCTCTTCTAGTTTATCGTGCCTGGTGTCCCTATCTTTGTTTTTAACTGCTTCTGCCCACGTTTTGCCTTCACCTGACTGTGATCTAGTTAGGACTACAGGTGCCATGTTTGGTTATGAGCTATGTCCTAATTTCCTATTTGAATTTCTTTACTTATTGTTCTTTCCTATTTCTTTTAGCTCCCTTTCTTTTATTTTGTTATTAATTTAATTATTTTATTGTGCTATCTTGTTCTTATTCTTAGAAGTTTGGTCTATTTTGGTTCAAATCTTTCGATCTGGTAAATCTAAAATTCCCTTAACCACTAATATTTATTATTAATAATTGATTAACACTACTAGGATCTATGATTACAGTTTAGGATGATTCAACTTTTTGCTATTTTCTGATGAGTTAAGTAAAGTAAAAATGTCTACCGTACCACGCAATGGAAAGCACGTGGCGCCTGGGCCTATTAAAATTTATTTGTTTCTTTTTAATTTATGGCTATTCCTATTTTATATTATCACTCCTAGCCAGTATCAAGCAATCAACAATTATACTAACCGCTTAAATTGTATACAAAATAGAAACAGCAAATAAATTAAATTCAACTTATCTGGTTTGTATTTCTCCCGGTTGTGTGCGAACGCTCCAATGTGATATTGTGTTGGTCTGAGGTATCTCTCTCGTTGTTGTTGTTGTTGTTTTGATGAAATGATGGGTGGAGATCGGGCACTCAACCTCTGATCATTGTTGCCTCTTCTCTTTCCATCTTGGTCTACCCTGTTCAACCTGAAAGTTGGTTATAATTGGGGTATTTAGTGTCATTTTCTTTACTAATTTTGTATTCAATTTAAATAACTGTTGTCTTTTGCAGTTGCTGATTTTTATTTATATTAGTATTTGTCAATTTTATTTTCTCTTTTGTATTGTTTCTAGATAACTATTGTCCTTTACACTTGGTTTTAATTTGTATTAGTATTTGTTCTTTTTGAGTTGTTGTCCCTTTTTTTTTTTTTATACCTTGTCTTTCCTTGTCCTATGAGTAGTTATTTTTTTTTTTTTGTTAATGCTTTGTTAGTTCTTGCTGCTTAATTTCTATTTAGTTGGATGATTTTCCTGAAGTTCTAACCTTATATTTTTTCCTTTGTTTTATGTATATATCTTTTAAGTATTGATTGGGCATCTCTTGGGGCATCTATACTTAAAACCTTATCACCTGTTAAGTCTATATTGTGATTTCTATAGTAAGTTTTTAATTCAAGCCTTTGTTGTTCATACTTTTTACAGTGGATCAGGTAGTGGTCTATGTCATTCTCTTCCTGACATTCTTGGCAGTGTGGTTCTTCTACCATGAAGTATGCTGCACCGAGTCGGAGACGCCACAGTTTTTTGTTCGATGGTATCTTTAATTCTTCTCTGACCTGGCATGTCCTCGTTGGTTCTTTCAGCAGTTTGAACGCGTGTCTGCCTTTTCTACTTTCCTTCCATGTTGTCTTCCATTCCTCGTTTATAGTTTCCTTCACTTGGCTCTTGATCTCTGACCTTCCCAGTCCTGCTTTTATATTGTTTTTACTTGTTCTTCCCTTCTTGGCATTCTGGTCTGCCAACTCGTTGCCAGCTATACCTATGTGTGCTGGAACCCACACTAGCCTCACACTACATCCTCTGTTCTCTAGTGATGTATTAATTGCTAGAATTTCTTCCTTTATGTCTGGCCGGCTACATTTACCTGGGTGTTCTAGTGCTTGTAGTGATGATAGTGAGTCTGTAAATATCGTAACAGCTTCTGGTGGGTTATCTTCGATTATTTCTAGACTTTTAAGAATTGCTACCATCTCTGCAGTAAAAATCGATGCCCCTTCCGTTATACTGTAGCTCTTTTTTATTCCCCATTGTGGTATTACAACTCCGGCACCTAGTTGCCCACTATCACCCTTGGATCCATCAGTGTAGACGGCCAGACTTTGTTTAGTTAGTTGCTCTATGAACTTTCTACTTATCATTTTGGCTTCCTTATCTTCTATGTTTTGTTTGATCTTTTCAGTAAGTGAGTAGTCTATGATTGGTGATTTTAGTTCCCAGGGTGGTATTTTGCTTCTGTATTTATTACTATTTTCAATTGTGTTTGATAGTTCTTTGAACTGCATTAGGTCTTCTATAGTTCTCCATCCTGTTGGATATCTATCTTTATTTAAGGGGACGTCCCATACACTTGGTTGGTTTTTGACAAATGCTTTATGTGCTGGGTGGGTCACTTCTTGTGCTACTTTACTCCAATAATTTAATCTCAGTTCTTTCCGTCTTAGACCAAGGGGAGGTATGCCGAGAGCTACTTCTAGAGCTTCTACTGGTGTCGATATAAATGCACCTGTAATAGTTCTCATGGCTGCATTTTGAATCCTGTCCAGTTTTGCTTTGTTAGAAGCTGCAGCTGAGTCATAGACTATGCTGGCATAATCCAGTTTCCCCCTGATGAAGGACTTGTAGAACATAAGCATTATTTTATTGCTGGCCCCCCATCCATTACCTTTTACAATCCTTAGTATATTTAGGGGTCCCCTACAGCTTTCTACCAAATTGTCTATATGTTTATTATAATTTAGTTGTTTATCTAAAGTTACGCCCAGAAATCTAGTTGTTGAGGAGGTACATATTTTCTGTCCTTTAATGGTTATATTGATTTTGTTATTTTTTTTTAAATTTCCTTTGCTGAAAATCATACCTACTGTTTTGTTTACATTAATTTGGAAGCCCCAACTTTTCATCCACTCTGAAACTTTGTCTATTTGATTTTGAAGTTTTTTGTAAACATGGTCCAAGTTTTTTCCAGATCGCCAAATGGCACAGTCATCTGCAAATTGTGATACTGCATTCTTTATGTCATTAAATTCATCTGCTAAATCATTTACAGCTATAGTGAAAATTGAAGGAGAGATCACTGATCCTTGAGGAATCCCATTCTGTTGTTCATATATTTCTGACCTATCATTATTCACCTGTACAGCAAAATACCTGTCCTGTAAAAAGTTTTCTAGATACCTATAGGTTTTACCAGTAATGCCAATCTTTTTCATTTTGTAAAGAGCTCCATCGCGCCAGCATTCATCATATGCTCTAGCTACATCTAGAAAGACTGCTACTGTTTTCTCTTTCCTCTTGAACCCTAGCTTTACATCATGTTCTAATCTTACAAGCTGGTCTACTGTACTTCTGTCTGCTCTAAACCCTGACTGGTTTGGGCTATATAACTGGTTTTTTTCCAGGTAGAATTTAACTCTTTTATTCACAACAGTTTCCAGTATTTTACCTAGTTGTGATGTTAAGGAGATAGGCCTATATGAACTTACTTCATGGGCTTCCTTATTGGGTTTTAGAATGGGTACTATCATAGCTACTTTCCATGCTTTTGGTATCTTTCCTAAGTTCCAGATTTTGTTATAAAGTGAAGTTATTATGTTTATAGTTCTTTTGGGTACTTTCTTAAGGATTTCATAACTAAGTATATCTTGCCCTGAGGCAGTATTAGATTTATCTTTTATTGCATTAGTTACTTCTTCCTCTGTTATATCAGCATCTAAATAGTTTGTTTCATCTATCTGGTCTGGTATTTCTTTTAAAAACTGTATCCTAAGTCTTTCTCTTCTCTCATTTTCTTCCTGTCCAAGGCTACTTTTTGCACTGACTTTATAGAAATACTCGGCAAGGGCATTAGCTTTTTCTTTATCTGTTTCTGCTCTCTTTGGTAGTTTGATTGTTGGCATTATTGTTTTCTTATTGTTCCCTTTGATTGCCTTAAGCTTTCTCCATACTTCTCTAATTTGAGTGCTAGGTTTAAGTGACTGACAAAACTCCTTCCAGTTAGTTTCTTTGGCTTTGAATATTATTCTGTTAGATTCATTCCTAATAAGTTTATACTTATCATAATTTTCTTCTGTTCTGTTATTTCTATATTTTTGTAAGGCCCTTTTTCTTCTCTCATGAATTTCTGCACAGCTTTTATTCCACCAGGCAACTGGTTCTTTATTCCATTGAGTTTCTCTTTTCTTATTAATGTTATTTTTTTGTTTAAGGTGTTGTGGCATATTTTTTATTTGGTATATACTTTATTGCTATTTTCAGAATTTCATTGGTCAGTGTTTCTGCCCACAAGTCAGTATCATCTGATTCCATGTCTTTATATTCCATCACCTCCAGCTCTGATTGGAAAGCTTCCCAGTTTGCTTTTTTATAGTTGAAGGTAGGTTTCTCTGGTTCTGGGTTTGGAATGACATTTTCATGCATGGTTATTACAATGGGCAGATGATCTGAGTTTGTGTCTTGTAACACTTCCCAATTTACATTCGCTAGGTTGTTAGTTGCTATACTTATGTCTATTGCTGAGTCTGCCCTATTAGCTTGTGGATTAATTCTTGTTGCAGATCCATCATTTAGTATTAGTAGTTCTTTGTTTTCTATGAAGTCAAGTAGGCATTTTCCTGCATTATCTGTATGTTGTCCACCCCAAGCACAATGATGGGAATTAAAATCGCCTACTATGATTGTTTTGGGGCCTAGTCTGGTGCTTATGGCTTGTATTTCTTCATCTTTAATTATGCCATCTTTAGCATATACATTTAGAATTGTTAGATTGTTTGGTTCAGCTGCTATAGTAACCTGGATACCTTCTATATTGGTTGTATTAAAAACTTCCCAGTCTATGATTTTAAATTTTTCGCTAACTAAGACTGCGACACCACCTCCTCTACCTTCTTTCCTATCGTGTCTAAGTATCTTAAAGCCCTTACAACTATATCTACTATTTGGGTTTAAATGGGTCTCTTGAAGAGCATATATATCAGTAGTTAATCCTGTCTCTGATAGTAGGGGTGCAAAATTCTTTTTGATACCCCTACAATTCCACTGTATAATTTTAAATCTTTCTAAATTGAATTTTAACATCATCTATTATCCCTTTTATTTTGGTTAACTATCAATTTGCTCTTAATCTGTATTCCCTGCACTCGTGGACCCATCATCAATCAAGTTCTCTAGAAAAGCCTTATTAAAACTTATCATTGTATCCGTAACTTTTTCTGTTATGTATGGTAAAAGTGCATCAACGTGTTCTTTGATAGAGCTAGTTTCTTCTAGGTTGACCACTTTCCTATTTTCATCTAATGCTACATTCCCTTGTGTATCTCTCTCAGTTTACCGATCCGCTTTTATCTCTCTCAGTTTACCGATCCGCTTTAAATACGTATAGCGCGGACGTATCGGAGAGTACCGACGTCACAGCTTAAACCTAACCTGAAAAATCCTTCCCGAACAGTGATTTCGGCAGATCTGTGCGTCGACTGAAATTTTGCCTTTATCATTCTCGGCATATATAATATCCATATTGTTCCATCTTATCTAGTTTTATACAGCTGATAAAACTCTATCTTCCTATCCATGTAAATTCCCAAACTGTTATTTGTTGATTTTAATATTTAGAACAGAAGTGAGTTTACATGCTTTTAGCGTAACTGTGGGCAGCCGAAATACGCATATATCTCCGTAAATGAGAACTTCCTACCGTTCCATCTTATATGCAGTTATACACCATCCTTCCCTGTACTGAAATGTAAAATCCTTTTCATACGGATTCCCTTCGTTTTATTTTATCGTTGGCGATTTCCTCTGTCCGATACACATTTCGCTGATACGCCGCCATTTTGAAAGCGGTCACTCGATCGTAGATGGGTTTATAAATCTAACTGAACTCATTTGCAATGACTTGAAACCAATTTTGCGACAACCGGCACATGTAAAAGTCAGTAAACACTTGACGAAAAAACAGAGGGAACAGGTTCAAAAGGTTCTGACTGATCATACGGACGTGTTAACAGACAAACCGGGGCACACAAATTTGTTAGAATATGACATGAAACTAGTAGACCCAACACCGATCTGTACGAGAGCCGACACGATCCCGTTTGCCAAGGAGAAAGCTTTGAAAGAGGAGATTGAGTACCTATTGAAAGAAGGAATTATTTCTCATAGCAAATCTCCCTATAGTTCTAATGTGGTTTTGCAGAGAAAACCCTCTGGAGAACATCGTCTGTGTATAGATTACAGGAAACTGAATGCTGTCACAGAGAATCAGGTGGATCCATTACCTGACACAAATCAATTGCCAGGCTAAACAAGGCAAAATATTTTTCGAAGGTGGATCTGAGCAAAGGCTATTATCAGATTCCAGTGAAGCCTGAGGTCAGACCTTATTTGGCGTTTAGCACTTTGGAAGGACATTATGAATTCAACATGTTACCGTTTGGGTTGAAAAATGCTCGGAGTGTATTTTCTAGGATGATGCGAAAATTGTTGGATCCACTAAATAACCCATGCATCACAAACTTTATGGATGACATCCTCATTGCTACAGAAACATTTGAGGAACACATTAACTCGTTGACTATGCTGTTTGATAGACTAAGAGAGGCTAATTTGACGGTTGGACCAACAAAATGTTGTATTGGTTGTAAAGAGTTGGAGTTCTTGGGACATACTGTGTTTCAGGGTAGTATGACCCCTGACCCCAAGAACCTTGAAAAATTGCAGAGAGCACCTAGGCCACTGTCGTAAATTTTTTTTTGAGAGAATGAGTCTTAGAATAGTGGTCCAGTCAGAGTGGAGAATGGTGGTGAAAAGCTCAGTGATAGGAAAAGGTTAGCGAGTAAATAGTTGATTCACAGAGTTCTGGGGAGAGTAAAGACAGACTTATTTACGACAAATCGTTCCTCTCAATCTTCTCTTCCACTCTCCTGGTCAAACAATTATTTGCCAGTTTCCAGACACACATCTGCGCTCACACCGATTTGGTGCTTCAAAACACACAGACGCACGTGGATACAAACTAAATTAAACAAATATGGGGAATTTGGGCCTTGGTAGTCCAACACAGAACTAGATAAGTTTATGCTGTTTATTAGCATTAAAAACCAATAATATCAAGTATCATGTGTTTACAGAACAAAATATATAATTACAGAAAATACAAATGCCAATGGTGGGGAGGGGGTGAAGAAGATTGGTATCGACTAAGTCCTTCCCACTTATTCATTCATTCATTCATAACCCTCCACTCCCAAAGGAGCATAGGCCTTCAACAAACACATGCCAAGTCCTCCTGTCCCGTGCCATCATCTCAAGTTCTTTCCATGTTCTCATCATTTTCACCTCTGTTTCCAACTCTCTTCTCCATGTACTTCTTGGTCTTCCTCTGCCTCTCTTGCCCTGGGGGTTCCAGAACAAGGACTGCCCTGTAATGCTATCAACAGGTTTCCTCAGTGTGTGTCCCATCCATCGCCATCGTCTTCCTCTCACCTCTTGTTCCACTGGCACCCGTCTAGCTCCTGTCATCAGTTCCACGTTGGTAACCCTGTCACACCATTTCAATCCCCCTATTCTACGCAAGCACCCATCCATGAAAGTCCGTAGCTTTCTGGTTGTTGTCTCTGCTGTTCTCCATGTCTCAGAGCCACACAATAGGACTGACTTCACATTTGAGTTGAAGATTCTTATTTTCGTGTGGTATCCGATTTCTCTTGATCTCCATATATTTCCCAATGCAATGAAAGCTCCTCTTGCCTTTTGTATTCTTATTTTGATATCGCTGTCTGTCCCTCCAACTTTGTCTATATTACTGCCAAGATATGTGTATGATTCTACATCTTGAATTGGTGTTTCTTCAAGTTCAACCCTGTTATCATTACCTGCATTTATTCTCATTATTTTTGTCTTTTCCCTGTGTATTTTCAGACCCAATTGCTGTGACCTCTCATCGAGTGTTTTCAATTTGTCCTGCATCTGATTACGGTTATGGGACAGAAGAGCCAAGTCATCAGCAAAATCCAGATCATCCAACTGCTTAGTCAGAGTCCACTGGATTCCATTTCTGTTGTGTGTTGTCGATGATCTCATAACCCAATCTATTGCCAGCAAGAAAAGAAATGGAGACAAGAGGCATCCCTGTCGCACTCCTGTTCTTATCCCAAACGGTTCTGTAAGCTGTCCTTCGTGAAGAACTCTGCATGTCATGTCTTCATATGTTTTCTTTATTAAATTAATGATCTTCAGGGGAACTCCATAATGCCTCATCAATTTCCAAAGTGATTCTCTGTCTACACTGTCAAATGCCTTTTCGTAGTCCACAAATCCGATGTATAGTGGTGAATTCCATTCCAGACTTTGTTCAACTATTATTCTCAAAGTGGCTATCTGGTCTGTACATGATCTGTTTTGTCGAAAACCTGCTTGTTCATCTCTCAGTTTCTTGTCTATGGACTCTTTTAATCTCTCAAGGATAATCCTGTTTAATACTTTTCCTGGCACTGATAGTAACATTATTCCTCTATAATTTGTGCACTCTTGTAAATTTCCCTTCTTAGGCAACTTAACCAGATATCCTTCCTTCCATTCTGCTGGTATCTCTTCCTTTTCCCAGACTTTACCAAGTAATTTATATAACATCTCTGTAGCCGTGTCGATATCTGCTTTGATGGCCTCTGCTGGAATGCCATCAGGTCCAGACGCTTTTCCCTCTCTTAGAAGCTTTATGGCTTTCTTTATTTCTTCCTTCGTTGGTCTTTCACCGTTAATTTGTAGCTCTTCTTCTGCTGGCTGGATGTCCGGCGGGTTTTGTGGAGCTGGTCTATTGAGAAGGTCCCCAAAATATTCTGTCCACCTCTTCATTTGCTCTTGTATATTGCTGAGCAGTTTCCCATTCTTGTCTTTTATGAGGCAACTTGTTTGCTTGTATTTCCCTGTTAGCTTCTTTGTGCTGCTATACAGTTCTCTCATATTTCCTTTGGCTGCAGCATCTTCTGCCTCTCTTGCCAACTCCTCAATATACTTCCTCTTGTCTCTTTTGATACTTCTTTTTACTTCTTTGTTTGCTTCTGTGTACACTTCTTGAGCCTTGGCTTTGGAGCTTCTAGTTTTGCTTGTGTTTAACTCTGCTTTCTTGTTTTTTCTGTCTTTTATCTTATTGATGGTTTCTGTTGTTATCCATGCTTTTTGTTGTCTTTCCCTTTTCCCCAGTATTTCTTCACATGTCTCCTTCCATACTGTTTTGACCTGCTGCCAATAGTCTTCTGTATTCTCTACATCTTCCAGCTGTTGGAGCACTTGGAATTTGTTGGATACTGTGACCGCAAATTTGTCTCTTGTTTCTTGATTTCTTAGCTGTCCTACATTAAACTGTTGTCTATAATTTTGCATTGTTGCATATCTCTTGAGTTTCATTTTTACTTTGGCTATCAGAAGATGGTGATCTGATGCCACATCTGCTCCTCTATATACCTTTACATCCTGCAATGATGATCTAAACTTCTTGTTTATGCATATATGATCAATCTGATTTTCTGTTCTATGGTCTGGTGATATCCATGTTGCCTTGTGTATTCTCTTATGTGGAAACATGCTTCCTCCTATAGCCAGTTGATTTTAAAGCACAGAAGTTTGCGAATAGCTCTCCATTTTCATTCATTACTCCTAGCCCATGTTTTCCCATGACTTCTTCAAATCCAGTGTTGACTGTACCTATCTTTGCATTCATGTCACCCATCAAAATTGTGATGTCTCTTCTTTTTACTTTATCCATAATTTCCTGTAGTTTAGTATAAAATGCTTCTTTCACAGACTCTTCTTTGTCATTAGTTGGTGCATAACATTGGATGACATTTACATGAATTTTCTTTTTAGCTGTTTTGAAAGAAGCTGTTATTATTCTGGGTCCAACAGCTTCCCATTCAATTAGTGCTTTCTGTGCTTCTTTAGATAACATAAGAGCTACCCCTTCACTGTGGTGTGAACTTTCGTCTTCATGTCCTGAGGACAGCACCAATTCACCTGTGATGAGTTTCTTCCTGTCTACCCCCTTCCACTTTGTTTCACACATTCCCAGAACCTCGATTTTGTATTCCCTCATTTCTGCTGCTACTTGCGCCACTTTCCCTTGTTCGTTTAATGTCCGAACATTCCAGGTGCCAAATCTGGAAGTTCTCCTAGAAGAAAGAAGGTTAGTCAGCAACACAGACTCCTTTCGGCTTTCTCTGTGTTGCATCATACGCCTCCCCGCGAGAGGACCTTCCCCTGTCTTGGATGGCTGTGTTTTATTTTCTTTATTTGACTCGTCCATATTTGTTGAAGTTTTTTGTGGTTTAAATTTTTTTACAGGATGGTGTAACCGGCCCCATGCCCAACCCTCCTTAGTCGCCTTTTACGACATGCTTGGTAGGGGACAGTGTTACTATTCTTTGCTCCCCTTTCGGGCCCCGGTAACACACGGGTGTTCCCACTTATTAGACAAAGATAAACCCAGTCCAAAGATAGATAGTTATTAGGAACATAGGTAATGTAACCCAACAGTGAATTTAATTACTCTGAAAGAGGGGTTACAATATTAGTTATGGTGGTAGACAAAAAAAAAACCTGTTATCCCAATTGTGTCTTCCCTTTACTAAGCAAAGAAAAAAAAAAGGGGGGGGGGTGAAACAGAGTTAACAAATTATCCCACTTAAAGGAACAATGCAGGGTATACAGAAAAATGTATTACCCGGTAGACAAGTTAACAAATGGTTTTGCAAAAAAAATAAATCTCCTGTCATTCATGCACGCTGTGAGGATCCACACTCATATACACACACACTTACCGATTGCAGCATCAGACAATCCATAGAATGATATACACAGTAATTAAACTCTTGACATGTGAAACTGTCTAGTCCTTCGATGTCCCGCCCCAGATGTAGTGAGGTTAGTTGATAGAAAAAATTCCCACTTATCGCCGGACTTGAAGGCCTAAGAGTTCTTGTGTTTTATTATATAAAAAGGAGTCTATGGGATGGCACTGACACAGTTCAACACGGGGTGAAAATGAGGTGATGGTAAAATTCCTTCAATGCCTGAGGATAGCAACTGACCGGTAAAGTTTTTAATCCAGTGAGGAAAAACTAGGCTCAGTCACAGTCAGGTAAATCGGTAATCTCTCACATTTAGAGCAGTAAATAAAATATTGCTACTGGCACTGTTTATCTCCCAGTTTATCTCACAGATTGAAATTAAATTTGATGATAATATTTAAATGTTCTTGGGTAGGCTTTCTTTCATGTAATTATGATAGCTAGGCCGCACCGAACCGCCACAAGATTAAATTTTAAAAAATGTCTCATCAAATTGTCTGGAAGTTTAAGAACCGATTATGGAAACTCTCTGTATGATTTCTTTATGCTGGGATTGCAAAGGTGACCATTCTATAGAAAAAGATATAAAACCCATGACAATCATAATCATACCTCAAAAATCAAATAATATACTTAACGTGCGATAAATTTACCGTTAAGGCTATTATATACACTCGCGTATTTAGTTATGTATTTAAGAAAACACGTCACGAGTCTAATGGTTAAACTACGCATTTTTATGTATAGGACTTAACTAAATTTATTAATTATAAATTCCTTCGCGACTTTAAAAGTTACTTTAACATTTAAGCATCTATTATTTTTGGAAATGTTATAATAGATATATCATTAAATTTACCACTGGAACTTTTGGGATGAGTTTAATTAAATAGATTAAATAAACACAAAATCCAGTGAAATAAAATGAAAGCACTAGACCACTGATCACTTTAACAAATATATTATACCGTGCACAGAAAAAGAAACACTCCAATGGTAGCCACCAATTCAGATGGAAATCTAGCAAAATTTCTACGATAGCTAGTGAATCTAAAATCTCTGGCAACTGAATGATAGCATGGCTTTCTACGTGGTCTGTATATATTTAAAATGGAATTAAAGATGAGTGGGGCATGAGAAAGTTGACACTTTTTTTTATCTCAGGAGACTTTCGGGGATCTGACCGACAGACTAAAGAGAGATGCCGTTCCCTGGTTTCCTGTTTCCCCGTTCGTTGCATCCGACATCTTCCCCCGTTCGCTCCGTCTGCAGTCGGTTTAGCGCTTAACATGGAGGTGCGAAAAATGCCGGCAAGAAACTTCCCCGTTCGTTTCAGGGACCACTACTGCTTTGATAGCATGCCGCCCGTCCTTCCTGAGATCTCCACCAGTGTCTTTCTTCTGACCGCTCTGGTCCATCTTGCGAGCGGTTTAGTGTTCGTGCGGAGATGATAAATACCTGCGAGAAACTAGTTTCTCTGCTCGGGGATCGTCTCAGTGTCTTTAGATCTCATGCCGCCTACTAATTGAGTCCCGGTGGAATCGGTTCGCTCTGGCGAAACCAAAAAGTTACAACAAATGTTCAGGGGTTCTAATGTTATGAAAAGCTAAAGTCCCTTTAATCATCCATCAAATCAGGGAAAATTCATTTGTCGAACTAGACGAAATAGTCTTATGTGACCGTGCCGGTATCTTGGTTTTGAAGACTGGTCCAAAAGGCACCAATTAGTCTTAGGTGACAGTGGGGATCCCTACTAGTTGATAGCTAGGTGACTGAGGCAGGCCTAGTTATCTATCATTCACTTTTTTCCTTCCTCCAAGTGAGACTATTTCTCTTACTGGCCCCCTTGTTCTGCCAGAGATGGTAGTTCCTGGATGAAATTTGGTTCGTCTTTTTGATTTCCAGTATCCGTTCTTCCCTCCTTGGTGGTGAGCAGCGATTCCCTCGTACTAGTGGTGTTGGGTGTGAATTATTTATAATGGCCTTGCATTCAGACTTCTACTTCTCTCTCTCTTATATATAAAGGCTATCGAAGTAGTAAAGTGCAACATGATGGGTTTATTTACATATTTCATGGAGGTACAATTCATCAGCCAAAATTCTCCCTGGCAACTTCCTTTATGCCTTCTACAGCCTAATAAATTAGTTCGAAGTATTCATACACCTATATAATGTCTCAGCTTCATTACCTGACAGCTAATTCTTGGTTATTGTGACGGGTTGGTTGGTGTGTTTGCTGCTGTTCCTTCGTTCTTCTATTATTGATTGAAGAGTAAAGTCACTCTCTAGATGTAGTTAATGTTTGGTATTGATGGTTAGCTCTGACCATCAGAACATCCCTTCGACGTTCTGATTTGCATATTATATATTAGTTGATTTCCCTTGTGGGAGAGCTATCGTGCTGGAAAACGTAAACATTAACAGCTGTGAACCAAACCCGAAACGTAAGTAAAAGATCAAGCCTTCTGTTCTGAGTCCACATGTATTGAGGTTCATACAAAAGACGATATCCGACATTCACAAAACTTCATGTACAGTTCAGCATAACAATGAATTCCAAATAATATCAGTAAGTATCCGTCCGTGTCAAAACAATATGTCAGATGAATATCGTGGCTATATACGTGCGCTGTTGTAGTCAACAGCCAGAAATGAGCGCATGAGTTCTTGACAGCTACAATTTGAATCATAATGCGATTCTCCTTCCATAATTTAATTTAATTTATTTAATCTCATACTTAGATTAATATCCGAACTGACCCTGAGTTCTACATTGATTCATATATATAATATAGGCTATATACTAAGCCTTTTTTCCTTGGAAGAAATACAAGACACGACTTTCTTGCTAGACGGATAGCGTAACAAGGGCCATGTAACCAAGTCACCCAGCGTGACCTTCCCAACTCGAATGCGTCATAATCTCCGCATATATTTCGCGTTCAGTATACCGTAAAATATCGACATATTCTATAAATGTTAATGACCCCTAAACGTTGCGCACGGCTAAACCCCAGCAGACGCCGTCATTTAAAATAACACCGTAACAGATTTCCTGTCAGACGGGGGAAAAAAATCTATTAGATAGATTTTTTTTGAATAATATTAATCAAATTATCAAAAATTTAACAAAACCCGACGTATGACCTACGATGTTCTATCTAGAACAGTGTCGTGGTCATGTCAGTAATATCTTATAATAAAATCAACGTCATATCATACATATAACTTATATTAAACAAGGAAATGTCACTGTCACTAACTAATTAACTAATTAATTTGTTGTATGTATCGACTAACTAATAATGTGAGGTGTTATTAAAATTATTCTAACTAATTAAAATTAAAATAATTAATTATAATATGTACGTATGGTACTAACTAATTAATATCTAATTGAAGAAAATGAGAAATAGTATAAGAGAGTAAAAGAAATAAAAATTGAGAAGTACGGACAATTAAAACCAAATATTAAAGTATACTTTAAATTAGAATGCGTGTGAAAATGAAGTGTAAGGATAGATACCTAATTAAATTAACGCAATCAGAAGAAAAGAACAGAAAAAATTCATACATTTTAAATATAAATATGAAATGTCATAATCTAATATCTATTACCTTAATAATTACACTAATTAAAAGGTTTAATTGGTGTGATATTATTTTGTTTCATCTTTTCTTAGTATATTTTATTTTTTTATTTCATCACACTTTAACTTTATTTTACTATATATTAATTTAATAACTAGAAAATTTAATAATATCGGACATGAAGATCCAATCGTTGTTACATCCTGTTGACTTGTATGAAAGTTCATTAAGACCCAAGGTTCATATTATCGAATTTTGATATGATTATCCAATCATCGTTAGTTCCTTTATTAAACTTTGAACGTAAATTGAATAAGTCATCAACGTATCTGTCTCGTCTACATCAGAGATTGTTCCTTTTTAACAGTTTTTCAATCGAAATGAGTGATACGCAAAGTGGAAGTGAAGTCCAAATTTCAAACGATCCGTAAAACTTGATATTTTGATCACAATAGTTTATTTCGAAATGTCCTTATTTAAGTAGGAAGTCCAAATGAAGTGTTGTATATTCTGACGTGGCATTAATAACGTTCATTGTAAATGTAATGCTTGATTAGTCAGAAAAATTTCTTGAAATAGTAATATTCATTCAGAATCCGTAGGATGTCTGGACAACGTATCGGCTATGACGTTCTCAGTTCCTGGTATCGACTGTATTTCGAACTCATATGGTTGCAACGCAATAGCAAATCGTGCAAGCTTTGGACTTTTATGGTTTGAACGACGTAATGCTGCCACAGATTTCTGATCAGTCTGGATCAGAAATGGAGATCCCAGCAAAAATTTTTCTAGTTTGGTAATTGCCCAGATTACGGCGAGCAATTCTCTGTCTACAGTCGAATATTTAGTCTCCGGAGGTTTCAGCTTGCGTGAGATATAAAGTACAGGGTGAAGGACATCATCATGATATTGGAGTAGACAAGCCCCGAGTCCGTAATTACTCGCATCTGTACGTAGAACAAACTTTTTAGAGGCATCTGATAATCTTAAAACAGGTGGGCATGAAAATATGTTCAAGATAGTGCGAAAAGTTTTGTCACATTCGTCTGTCCAATTTATCCTTAATGGCATGTTCTTCTTTAATAACGATGACAGGACAGCCGTGATGGATGATAAGTGAGGTACAAATCTGCTATAGTATTGGATTAACCCTAACAGACTCCTAACCTGTTTCTTCGTTTGAGGAACAGATAAATTTAATATTTTAGAAACCGTACTGGGAATTGTTTGGATACGTCCTGATCCAATAATGTGTCCCAGGAATGTTATCTCATTACACGCTATTTGAATTTTAGTTGGTTTAGCGGTTAAATGGTTATCCCGCAATATTTCCAAAACTGATTTAAGACCCAAAAAATGTTCCTCAAATGATGAACTAAACAAACATATGTCGTCAATGTAGGTAATTATATCTGATCTACCTGCTAAAATTTTTCGCATCATGCGAATAAAGGTAGCTGGAGCATTCATTAGCCCAAAAGGCATCACGTTCCACTGGTAAAGACCTTGTGGAGTTGAGAATGCTGTGTAGTATTTGGCTCTTTCGGTTAGTGGAATCTGCCAATAACCTTTGGTTAAGTCAATTTTAGTGAAAAGTGTAGCATTGGATAGACGAGGAAGTAAATCGTCAAGGATAGGATGTGGTTCGCTATCAGGTACTGTCTGCGCATTAAGTTTCCTATAGTCAACACATAAACGTATGTTGTTGTCCTTTTTCCGGACAATGACTAAAGGAGAAGAAAATGGAGATGTACTAGTCTCAATAATACCTAATGATATCATCTGTTCGAGTTCCTGAGATGTCTTACTCAGAAAATGTAGAGGTACAGAATAAGGATGAACACGAATTGGTGTATCATCGTTAAGAATAATATCGTGACTAATTACAGATGTGCAACCCGGTACATCCGTTAACACATCTGGGAAAGATTGTAGAAGATCAGCAATGCGTTGATGCTGTTGCGGTGTAACCGTAGAAGAAATGGTCACATCACGCCAAGATTCAGTAGATTGGACAATAAGTACAGGTAAAGGCATCTGCACTTCAGGAAAAGAAGATTCTTCCTCCTGTATAACAGATAGATTAGAATAATGACAAGTAGATACAGTATTGTCATCTAGTTCATGAAAAATTGACTGTAAGTGTATAGGACGTGTATGAAATTGCTTGAGCATATTAATATGGAATATCTTTCTGTGTCCCTTGATATCTAAGACGTAATCAACGTCTGAAATTTTATCAGTAACCTTATAAGGACCAGTCCATGAGATCAATAACTTATTGTTATTGTGAGGGAGTAATACATAAGCCTCATCGCCTGGGAATAATTGGCGTAATCGTCTAGATCGATTTTGTATAGATCGAGCCTTAGCTTTTGCAGCCTCAGAAGAAGCTGTTGCCAATTGGCAAGACTCAATAATATTATTCCGAAGATTAATCACATACTCATAAGATGACTGAGTGTCCTGAGTCATCTCTGCATCAATTAATAAATCTTTTATCAGTCCCATAGGACCTCTCGGAGGGGCACCAAAAACTAACTCAAAGGGAGAGAAGCCAGTTTGTTCATGTGGCACCTCTCGGTAAGCAAACAGGACAGCTGGGAGTGCTCTGTCCCAGTCCTGAGGGTGTTTAACAGTAACCTTATGTAAAAGTTGCTTAAGCGTACGGTTAAGTCTTTCAACTGCACCGTTACTCATGGGATGATAAATGCTACTCAAATTCCTATCAATGTTCCAGGTTTTCATTACTTCCTTCATGGTATCGGATATAAACTGCGACCCATGGTCAGATAATAATTTTCTAGGAAACCCTATTCTAGAAAAAATTAGATGTAATGCATCAGCTACATCTGTGGTAGTGGTGGTCTTCAATGGAATGGCTTCTGGCCATCGTGTGCATAAATCAATGCACGTGAGAACAAATCTATGTCCTCTCGCAGATGGTAGAAGTGGACCAATTATATCTATGGCCATCTTGTCAAAAGGTCGTACTGAGATATCGCAAGCCTGAATAGGCGCCGTGTGAAAAGCTCCACGTGCTTTCACTTCCTGGCACGTAGTACAAGAACGTACATACTGCGAAATATCCCGTGATACTCCTGGCCAAAAGAATGAAGACAATACTCGAGATCGTGTTCGAGTATATCCCATATGTCCTGCACACTGCGAATCATGCGCGTGTTGAAGAATGTACCGTCTAAAAGCAGCCGGTACCATCACTTGTTGTTTTACCTGTGATTTATCACTAAAACATCTAATCAGTATATTATTTTTAATAATAAACCAATGTTTGTTATTATTACCTGATGTTAAATTATCAACCTTATTAACTAGGTTAAAAAATTTATTTAAAGATTTGTCATTTTTTTGTTTGTTTGCAAATGATTCCCTGTCAATAGGTGAATTGACCTCAATATCCTCCTGTTTCTCTGCATCCATCTTATTATCATTGACACTCTCCATGAGCATAGTCTGAGCTCTAGTCGTCACGGCGTTTCCAGTGCATAGATTGTGTCTCTCCCATTCAATAATATCTTCTGGTGAACAATCCTTGCTGCCGTGTATGCGACCCACCATAAGGTCTGCAATCGGCTTTTTCAGCATGCATACCTTCACGTTCCCTGTGAAAAAAGGTGTTTTAACATGGATAATAGCTGTGGGGTAAAACTCAATAGTTCCCCCAAAAGTCATGCAACGGACATATTCCCCCGTTGCACAGCTAGGATGTACCAGCGACTGTCGCACTCCAATGGTTGTGGACCCCGAATCTCTCAATACAGAAACTATAGAACCGTTAACTATCCCTCTGTTAAAAATCAGAGAGCCTGTTCCATCATTGGCTGCAAGACCTACTTCTGGTGGAATGTGTCCGCAGTTTAGCACTGTCTCCTTTGCCTTCTGAAAAATAAGATTGCATTGTGGGCAACTATTCGCCACGTTATAATTTATAGCAAAGCATGCAGCAGAAGAATGCATTGTATTATCGTTAGGTGGAACCTGAACCTTAGGGGTGATATCATTTGTAACTGCTGCCCCGGTATTATGGTTATAATGTGAAGATCCACGAGAATGAGAACGATTACGAGAATAATTAGTTGAATTATCCCGTTGTCGTCTATTGTAATTGTTATCTCGATGTCTCGAGTTATAATTATCGCTATTCTTCCAATTGTTACCATTATTATATTGATATGACCGATTATAACTTGAGTTACGTGGATTACTGTTGTATCTTGACTGAGGTGAATAATTTCTGTTTTGTTGTCTTCCTCTATTAAAGTTATTGTTAAAGTTATTCTGTCCCTTATGAAAATTAATGTCATAGTTTCCTTTGAACCTACCTCTGTCTACACTGTGTGTTCTTGGTTTGTTATTACTATGATATGCCATATTGGAGGCTACAGGAAGAGGTTCTCTTATCAACGAGCCAGAAATATTAGCATTCGGATGAGCTGTGCAGTAATTTAAAGAAATTTTTTCTAACTCATCAATAGTTTCTGGTTTTCTTTCTTGCAGATAAGCAAAGAATGGTGGGCTGACAGAAGATAATACTTTATCCCTCAATAACAAATCGACTAACTTGTCGTAAGATTTGTTGACACCTGCTAGTTCAACCCATCTGTTAAAAGTATTGCGTATGTTAGCAATAAATCCTGTAAAATCTTTATTATTATCTGGCAACAAACTTTTGAAACGTAATCTACATGCCTCTTCGTTCAAGTGGAAACGACGTAATAACAAAGTCTTAATGGCCTCATAGTCTGTGGCTAATGTAGGATCAATATTTTGTGCTGCACTTGCAGGTTCGCCATCCAGAAATTCCTTAAGTTTAAGTGCCCATGCAGTTTTGTCAAGGTTATTGACCTTGCATATATCCTCAAAGCGCGCCAGCCATGATGATAGGTCGTCCACGTGTAATTTGAATGGTGGTAGTTTAAAGTAATAATTGCCCTTAAGTCGGTTGGAAGAAGATCCCGATTGAGCATTATCATTTTGGCTTGCTGCAGCACCCTGCGAATTAAGTTTTGCTGTTTCCAATTTAAGCCGTTGCAATTCCATTTCTTGCTGCAGTATGATTTCCTGTCGTTTCAATTTATTCTCTTCTTCAATCCGTAGGATTTCATCTCTTGCCATCTTTCTTTCTTCTTCTTGTCTTAATTCTTCTCTCTCTGCTTTAGCAATAGCTTTCTTTTCAGCCTCTTTTCTTTCAAGTTCTTCCATTTCTGCCTTAGCAATAGCTTTCCTTTCCTCCTCTTCTGCCTTAGCAATAGCTTTCTTTTCAGCCTCTTTTTTTTCAAGTTCTTCCATTTCTGCCTTATGGTTCGCAAGTTGTTGTTCCGCAAATTCAAGGAGTGCATCTCCTTTTTTGTTACAATCTTTTCCAATTTTAATGAAATGATCCAAGGTAAGCATTCTTGAAGTTGAATTATTTAAGTATTCAATTACTTATGTCTTGTAATCACCACTAGAATTTATGTCGATAATTATAATTACTCAACGAATGAATAATTAATATAAGAAATTGCAGTATTCCCGTACTGTTATTTATAAGTTCCACAAATCTATAATATTTTGTAAAAATATTATATATATATACCCGATAATATCTATCATAAATAGTTATGATATTTAGTTATATAAGGTGCTGAAATTATATCATGCACTTAATATTAATATTCAATAATTATAGGTATTATTCCTAAATAATTAGGTTATTTAATATTAATTGTCACCAAGTTCCCACTGTAGTACTGAGAAAATGTACTAATTAATATTTAATATGTCTTAATATGTTATAAAGTTATAATAATTAATCATAGTATATTATGTCATAATCATGAGGAATAAAATGCATTGCCCATTTCTTGGACCATCACTGCAAATTGGTGCACAGTCCATAATTTCTCCTTAAAACTCATAAAAATTTAATCGTGTTAATCTATACTCTTATTAATGAATAAAGTATAGCATTAATATTAAATTATAAAGGGATGAAATGAAGACAAACAATACAATGGGTTAACCAAGGATTACAGAACATTATTAACATACAACAAAGACATTTTCACAATAAAAATGCATTTACAACTAAGTTGACTAGACCGGAAGTGAGAATCAAAGAATGAACTGAATAGATAATTAACCTGCGTACACAACAATTAGTGACGTATACATGGACTCATTAACGGTTGTACAACAAAAATATAAACTGAAAGATAGTAAGGTCAGAAAAAACACGATAGATTACAAACATTGTTAAAGAACTGAATAAAAATTAGAACCAAATACACTAGAATACCATAGTTATAACACGACTATACACCTAACATGCAAGGTGAATTAATGCAAGTCCGAACGACACGATCACCGATAATGTATTCGACGCGTTCTTCGCGAAATGCTATTAATTCACGGCCTTAAGAACAATTACAATCAATTCGTAGCATCCAAGGAGCCATAGAACTGATTATAATTCGCCGCCCATCCATACCCGCTACATGTAAAAGGACAGAAACAATATTTAACATGGCTACAAAAAAAAGAACATGGCGTTATCGGACAAACAGGACGAAATATGGTAACGTTTAAAATCAGTTACTTACCTTTTTTTGGCAGTAATACAGTACATTATCTGCTTCGCCAACAGACTCGCGAGCTTGTTTGAAACATTGAAGACATTAGTAATACGTTTCATTTGCTGTTTGAGAGCTCCAAATAAATTTTTTTGAAGGACATTGAATGTTGCTGACTTTTGCAACCGTTCGTACTGTTGTCAAGGGCATGACGTCACCGGTGTTTTTGCATAATAATGTCCATTTCGGCTCGAAAGGAAAAATGTCTTATTTTTTTTTTTTTGAGGTTCGCTCTTTTGAAAATTTCAAGACCACTAATGGCCACCAGTTGTGATGGGTTGGTTGGTGTGTTTGCTGCTGTTCCTTCGTTCTTCTATTATTGATTGAAGAGTAAAGTCACTCTCTAGATGTAGTTAATGTTTTGGTATTGATGGTTAGCTCTGACCATCAGAACATCCCTTCGACGTTCTGATTTGCATATTATATATTAGTTGATTTCCCTTGTGGGAGAGCTATCGTGCTGGAAAACGTAAACATTAACAGCTGTGAACCAAACCCGAAACGTAAGTAAAAGATCAAGCCTTCTGTTCTGAGTCCACATGTATTGAGGTTCATACAAAAGACGATATCCGACATTCACAAAACTTCATGTACAGTTCAGCATAACAATGAATTCCAAATAATATCAGTAAGTATCCGTCCGTGTCAAAACAATATGTCAGATGAACATCGTGGCTATATACGTGCGCTGTTGTAGTCAACAGCCAGAAATGAGCGCATGAGTTCTTGACAGCTACAATTTGAATCATAATGCGATTCTCCTTCCATAATTTAATTTAATTTATTTAATCTCATACTTAGATTAATATCCGAACTGACCCTGAGTTCTACATTGATTCATATATATAATATAGGCTATATACTAAGCCTTTTTTCCTTGGAAGAAATACAAGACACGACTTTCTTGCTAGACGGATAGCGTAACAAGGGCCATGTAACCAAGTCACCCAGCGTGACCTTCCCAACGCGAATGCGTCATAATCTCCGCATATATTTCGCGTTCAGTATACCGTAAAATATCGACATATTCTATAAATGTTAATGACCCCTAAACGTTGCGCACGGCTAAACCCCAGCAGACGCCGTCATTTAAAATAACACCGTAACAGTTATCAACATATAACCATTATCTGCATCAATAATCTTTAGTCTCAACTCTCAATCGTCCCCACTTTTAGACATGAAACCATTTTTCATGTTTCCTTCTTGACAATGGAGGTGACCTGATTGGTGGTTTTAGGATGAGTGGTATCTTCAGTTTGCTCTTCTTCCTCTGTAGACCAGTTTCTACTCAGGAAATCAGCCCCGACATTCTGTCTTCCTGGAATATATTCCACTTTGAATGAATAAACAGATAACAATAAGGCCCATCACATGATCCTAGCGTTGAATTCCTTATTGGCACCAAGAAATGCTAACGGAGCGTGGTCTGTTTGCACCGTGAAAGATGTACCATAGAGAAACTCATGATGGCGTCTGATACTGTCAATCAGAGCGAGGCATTCTCTTTCGACTACGCTGTAGTTCCGTTCAGCTTTATTTAGTTTCCGACTGCCATAGGCAACTGGAAATAGCATGTTCAGGTCACTGTCCTCGGCTTGAAGCAGTGTTGACCCGATGCCCTGACCTGACGCGTCGACCCGCAGTACGAAAGGTTTCTTGAGGTCAGGCAACCTCAAAATGGGGTATGCAGACAACTGTCCTTTCAAAGTGCTGTACGCGTGCTCGCACTTTTGATCCCAAATGACCTTATCAGGACAACCTTTCTTTGTGAGGTCAGTCAGAGGTGCCGTCAGTCCGTTGAAGTTCTAGATGTACTTCTGATAGTATGCACATAGTGATATGAAGGAACGTACGTCTTTCTTCGTTCGGGGTCTTTTTGCTGCCACTATTTTCTCCACGTTCTTCTTAATAGGCCAACTGCATCCGTGAGAAATAGTATGCCCCAGGAAGTCTAACTGTTCAAACCCGATGAGACATTTGCTAGGTCTGGCTGTGAGACCAGTTTCCTGTAGTCTCCTGAGGAGCATAGCAACCGTAGCAATATGTTCTTCGTAGGTTTCCGATGCAATTAATATGTCATCCATGAAATTATGGATATGGGGACTTTGCAAAGGTTCTAGAAGCTTCCTCATCATCCGGGTGAACACTCCTGGTGCGTTATGCAAACCGAATGGCATCACATTAAATGTGTAATGTCCTTCACTAGTGCTGAAAGCTAACAAGGGTTTAATTTCCTCCTTGACTGGTATTTGATAGTAACCTTTACTGAGGTCAATCTTGGAGAAAATCTTTGCATTGCTAAGCTTGGTGAACAACTCAGAAACAGTTTGGAGAGGTTCGGGCTGGAATTCCGTAACAGCGTTTAGCAGCCGGTAATCTATACACAACCGAACTTCCTTATTGGGCTTCTGCAACAGCACTACGCTCGAACTGTAAGGAGATGTAGACTCACTGATAATTCCTGCCTGACGCAGCTTGTCTATTTCTCCGCGAAGTGCATCAGCTTTAGCGTAAGGGATGGGGTAAACTCTGGTTCGAACAGGGGTCTCGTTTGTTAATTTCATATCAAATTCGATGAGATTTGTTCGACCAGGTACATCCGTTAAGACTGAACTGTACTGTTTTAGTAGCGCCCTGGTTTCTGTTGTTGTTCTGGTGAGAGATTGTCGCCGAACTTGACATCTTTAAAGGATTCTGTGGGTTGCAATGGATACTCCATGCAACCATCATCATCTTCCTCGTCTTCCGTTGCTATGGCGACAGCCAGGAGATGCTCGGAGGATGGCACTTATCTTTCCAAATATTTCTTAAGCAGATTTATGTGGAAGACCTTCTCCTTTCCTTTGATGGAAATCTTGTAATTGGTACGTGAGATCTTTTTAAGGACGGTAAACGGCCCTTGCCATCCGATGCGAAGTTTATTGCTTCCGGTTGGAAGTAGCAACAAAACTTTTTCCCCTGGTTGGAGCTCTCTGTCTTTTGCAGCTTTGTTGTATCTTTTAGTGTGCTTGGCGCGGGCTTTCTTAAGGTTGGTTGTAGCTAGATCCTTACCTAGCTTTAGCCTTTCCTTGAGCTCAGATACATACTTGCTTGCGGAGACGACTGTCTCGTCAGCCTTTTGGTCTGCCAGGGACCGAAGTAAGGCTTCTAGTGGCCCCTTTATAGGTCTGCCAAATAAAAGTGTAGCTGGCGCGAATCCCGTAGACGCTTGGGGAACCTCTCGGTAGGTGAATAAGGCAGCCGATATATATAGGTCCCAGTCTTCCGGTTTCTGCTGACCCAGCTTACGTAACATGGTGGTGAGTGTGCCATTAAAACGTTCCACGAGCCCATTTCCGGCCGGATGGTAGGGACTAGTGTGGATATGTTTGGCCCTCAAGATCTTAAAGATCTCCTCCATTAACAGGCTACGGAATTGGGATCCATTGTCCGTCAAAACTTGTTGAGGGAATCCCAACCGTGTAAAGATTTGCACGAGGGCTTCTGCGACATGCTTGGAATTTATGCATGGTAGCGGTACAGCTTCGGCCCACATTGTGCAAGTGTCGACTAAAGTCAGGATGAACCTGCTCTTTCTTTTGGTCCTTTCCAGGGGTCCAATGATGTCGACAGCAACCCGTTCAAATGGAGTACCCACTATTGGCATTTGCCCCATAGGTACTGGGGGTGTCAAGTGCTTGGGTGCTACCCGTTGGCACTGGGCGCAGGATTTCACGTACCTGATAATGTCAGAGTTCATTCCTGGCCACCAATAGTGGTTTTTTATTCGCTGAATAGTGGCGTTTTGTCCCATATGTCCGCTAAAGGGAAGAGAGTGCCCCATTTCTAAGATCTGGCTTCTGTACTGCGTCGGTACTAGGAGCTGGTTATTCCCCGTGTCCGGGTTGCCCGTTCTACGATACAATACGCCATCCTTAGAAAAGATGTCTCCGTTGTGTCTGGGGTCCTTAGCCATGGGCAGTTTTCTAAAGCAGAGCTCCAGAGTAGGGTCCTTTTGTTGCGCCTCCTTCAGTTCATTCGGCAACAAATTTGGCGCAGGCTCCCTCTCCTTCTTGGCTTGCCCTCTTGTGGTTACCGCTGCCACAATCGGCTCCTTTGGTCTCCCAATAAACACATATCTACATCCCAGGATAACTGGGTAGATCGGATCATCCATTATGGCCGCTTTAATAACACCTATGACAAAGTCAGAGTGTATTTCTACCAGTGCAATAGGAAGCGTCCTGGGTGCATCACTCGTGAAAACTCCACTAAGTTTGACGGTTTCCTCTGTCTCCTGACCGGGTTTGACTAGGTGCCTAGCGACAATACAACTAAAGCTTAGTCCAGTGTCAAAGAGACAAGTAGTTGAGGTACCATTCAAAATTACAGTTCCTCGAGTTGAGGGTCGATCCCCCTCAGGTTGAGAATCACTGACATTGACTCTACCTTTCGAGGTTGTATGCAAACATCCGACGCGGTTAGGCCCGGTCTGCTTGCCCTGATCAGACGTTCCTGTTGTAGGTGTCTTTCCTTTTCCTTGACGTAGGTGGCCGCGCTGCCACGTAGGCTTGGTGGGTTGATCAGAATTGTTATTTTGGGGATATCGGGTGTTGTAGAATTTCGATTTTTCCTGGGGAGGTCTCTGGTTATTACTTTCTCGTTGGTTATAATGCTGAGAGGAATTGGAAGAATAGGATGACTGCTCTAGATTTTGTTTTCGAGATGGCTCATCTGTGGGTTTACGTTTAGTGCTGGGAAGTTCGGCCATTGCATTGGTATAGCGTTCTGCCTTATTGAGGATGTCCTCAAGCCTGACTGCGCCCTGTTCAGCCAAAAATCTACGTGTTTCGTTTGACAAAGTTGACTTTATCTGCTCCACAAGAACAAGTTCAAGGAGTCCCTCATATGTAAGAGGTAGGTCCGATAATTCTATTCACTTTATCAAATAGCCCGTGAGACGTGAAGAGAACTGCGGGAAAGTTTCCGTGCTCTCTTTCCGGCTGTTTCTGAACATTTGCAGAAATTTTCGGGCGGTCATCTCAAACCGTTCTAGCAAGGCCTTCTTTAGCATGTCGTAATCATGTTGGTTCGGTCCCAGCTTTGTGTATACGTCATAAGCATTAGCTTTTAGTGACGTTGAGAGCTTAAGTGCCCAGCGGGAACTCTCTAACCCATACAGATTTGCGAGCCTTTCGAATTTTTCTAGGTAGCTGTCAATTTTTTCATTGGGGCTAGGAAAAGATTCTAAAGCAAAAGACATCGCCGTTAATTGGGCAGACTGAGTGCTGGAGAGATCCATTGACTGGGACTGGGGCGAAGACGGCTCTCCGTTATTTGAAGTAGAGGCGCCTCGACTCTCTAAAGCCTTAAGCGCCAGTTCATGTTGTCTTTCCCGCTCCCTTTCTCTCTCTCTGCGGGCTTCCATTTCTGCCTCAATTTTCTTGTTTTCTGCCTCAATTTTCTTGTTCTCTGCCTCAATTTTCTTCTGCTCCAATAAACGCTCCTCCGCTTCTTTCTTTTCTGCTCTATCTTGAGCATCTTTCCTCTCTGCTCTCTCTTGTGCTTCCTTCCTTTCCGCGTCATACCTTTCAAGTTCCTGGTTGACAAACAAGTTAGCGGCTTCTCCTTCTAAACCTGATTCTTTCGCCTCCAGCCTTAGGATGGATCTCATCTGAATCCTCTCTGACATGATTAAAGAACTGGATGCTTCTACTATTAGAGAATAGCAAGAAAGAACAAGAAGGGGAAAAAAAACTCAAAGCCGCTACGAGAAAACCAAAGTATAAAAAAATTTACTTGTGTTACCTCCTGTGTTAACTTATCGCCGCTATTATTGTCACTTAAGACTCCTAACGCAAGCGACTAAGCCAATTAAATTGGTAAGTTACACTAGAAAAAAATCTACTATTACTAACAGTAGAGAAAGATTTATATTAAAACAATTTAAAAGGAAAAAAAAAATTTTTCCCGAAACTTTTAATTCTCTAACAATAAACTCCGTCCCTGAAGTCACTTTTATGAGAAGAGACGTGTTAACAAGACTTAAAAAGTCAGAACAAGGCGTCTTTAGCTAAGCTCAACTCAAACGCTTCAAAAACCTTTAGTGACCGTAAAACCAGTCACGCAATCCCAGCAAATCTTATAAAGAAAAAAATTAATTTTTTTTTTGCCAGAGGATAATTTAGCTAACCGAATTTATGATTATCCGTACTTTCTACTGCTGTGGAAAGAAAACAACCTGTAAATATGCTGTGTGGACGACCCAAATACTAAAAGGCGTTGTCTAGGGGTGTAATTAATTATTTTTATTTATTTCCCTAAATCACAGAGACAGATCATTCACACTCTATCTAGTTAGACCCAGACTAAATCAGACTCAAAAATATCTTTATCCCGGCTAGGTGATTGCCTCAAATGTAGCTCAAGATGCAGGACCAGCCCACAAATATGTGTGCATCAAATGTATCTCAAAATTATCCCGGCGAGCCAGCCAAATATTGTCGTAAATTTCTTTTTGAGAGAATGAGTCTTAGAATAGTGGTCCAGTCAGAGTGGAGAATGGTGGTGAAAAGCTCAGTGATAGGAAAAGGTTAGCGAGTAAATAGTTGATTCACAGAGTTCTGGGGAGAGTAAAGACAGACTTATTTACGACAAATCGTTCCTCTCAATCTTCTCTTCCACTCTCCTGGTCAAACAATTATTTGCCAGTTTCCAGACACACATCTGCGCTCACACCGATTTGGTGCTTCAAAACACACAGACGCACGTGGATACAAACTAAATTAAACAAATATGGGGAATTTGGGCCTTGGTAGTCCAACACAGAACTAGATAAGTTTATGCTGTTTATTAGCATTAAAAACCAATAATATCAAGTATCATGTGTTTACAGAACAAAATATATAATTACAGAAAATACAAATGCCAATGGTGGGGAGGGGGTGAAGAAGAGTGGTATCGACTAAGCCCTTCCCACTTATTAGACAACGATAAACCCAGTCCAAAGATAGATAGTTATTAGGAACATAGGTAATGTAACCCAACAGTGAATTTAATTACTCTGAAAGAGGGGTTACAATATTAGTTATGGTGGTAGACCAAAAAAAAAACCTGTTATCCCAATTGTGTCTTCCCTTTACTAAGCAAAGAAAAAAAAGGGGGGGGGGATGAAACAGAGTTAACAAATTATCCCACTTAAAGGAACAATGCAGGGTATACAGAAAAATGTATTACCCGGTAGGCAAGTTAACAAATGGTTTTGCAAAAAAAAAAAAAATCTGTCATACATGCATGCTGTGAGGATCCACACTCATATACACACACACTTACCGATTGCAGCATCAGACAATCCATAGAATGATATACACAGTAATTAAACTCTTGACATGTGAAACTGTCTAGTCCTTCGATGTCCCACCCCAGATGTAGTGAGGTTAGTTGATAGAAAAAATTCCCACTTATCGCCGGACTTGAAGGCCTAAGAGTTCTTGTGTTTTATTATATAAAAAGGAGTCTATGGGATGGCACTGACACAGTTCGACACGGGGTGAAAATGAGGTGATGGTAAAATTCCTTCAATGCGTGAGGATAGCAACTGACCGGTAAAGTTTTTAATCCAGTGAGGAAAAACTAGGCTCAGTCACAGTCAGGTAAATCGGTAATCTCTCACATTTAGAGCAGTAAATAAAATATTGCTACTGGCACTGTTCATCTCCCAGTTTATCTCACAGATTGAAATTAAATTTGATGATAATATTTAAATGTTCTTGGGTAGGCTTTCTTTCATGTAATTATGATAGCTAGGCCGCACCGGACCGCCACAAGATTAAATTTAAAAAAAATGTCTCATCAAATTGTCTGGAAGTTTAAGAACCGAGTATGGAAACTCTCTGTATGATTTCTTTATGCTGGGATTGCAAAGGTGACCATTCTATAGAAAAAGATATAAAACCCATGACAATCATAATCATACCTCAAAAATCAAATAATATACTTAACGTGCGATAAATTTACCGTTAAGGCTATTATATACACTCGCGTATTTAGTTATGTATTTAAGAAAACACGTCACGAGTCTAATGGTTAAACTACGCATTTTTATATATAGGACTTAACTAAATTTATTAATTATAAATTCCTTCGCGACTTTAAAAGTTACTTTAACATTTAAGCATCTATTATTTTTGGAAATGTTATAATAGATATATCATTAAATTTACCACTGGAACTTTTGGGATGAGTTTAATTAAATAGATTAAATAAACACAAAATCCAGTGAAATAAAATGAAAGCACTAGACCACTGATCACTTTAACAAATATATTATACCGTGCACAGAAAAAGAAACACTCCAATGGTAGCCACCAATTCAGATGGAAATCTAGCAAAATTTCTACGATAGCTAGTGAATCTAAAATCTCTGGCAACTGAATGATAGCATGGCTTTCTACGTGGTCTGTATATATTTAAAATGGAATTAAAGATGAAAGGGGCATGAGAATGTTGACACTTTTTTTTTATCTCAGGAGACTTTCGGGGATCTGACAGACAAACTAAAGAGAGATGCCATCCCCTGGTTTCCCGTTTCCCCGTTCGTTGCATCCGACATCTTCCCCCGTTCGCTCCGTCTGCGGTCGGTTTAGCGCTTAACATGGAGGTGCGAAAAATGCCGGCATGAAACTTCCCCGTTCGTTTCAGGGACCACTACTGCTTTGATAGCATGCCGCCCGTCCTTCCTGAGATCTCCACCAGTGTCTTTCTTCTGACCGCTCTGGTTCATCTTGTGAGCGGTTTAGTGTTCGCGCGGAGATGATAAATACCTGCGAGAAACTAGCTTCTCTGCTCGGGGATCGTCTCAGTGTCTTTAGATCTCATGCCGCCTACTAATTGAGTCCCGGTGGAATCGGTTCGCTCTGGCGAAACCAAAAAGTTACAACAAATGTTCAGGGGTTCTAATGTTATGAAAAGTTAAAGTCCCTTTAATCATCCATCAAATCAGGGAAAATTCACTTGTCGAACTAGACGTACATCACAGCCACAAACAAAGAAAGACGTGAGATCTTTCGTGTCGTTGTGTGGATTCTATCAGAAATATATCAAAAATTTTAACTCTATTTGTGCTCCTCTGACGGATTTAACTCGCAAGGGAAATCCTGATAGAATTGTTTGGTCAGCCCAATGTGAATCAGCCTACCAAGAGTTAAAGGAAAAACTTACAAGCAAGCCTATCTTGAAATTACCTGATTTGAGTCAGAAATTTGTGGTGAGAAGTGACGCAAGCAATGTGGGCCTGGGGGCTACGTTGTTGCAAAGATCATCGTCACCAGAGGGAGAGCTGAACCCAGTCGCTTATGCTAGCCGCAAGTTAAACAAAGCGGAGCAAAACTAGTCAACAAGCGAAAAAGAATGTCTAACTTTGATCTGGGCGATACGAAAGTTCCAGATCTATCTATATGGTAGAACATTCGTGGTCCAAACGGATCATCAGCCTCTCGTATTCTTATCACAGACCAAGCATGAAAATGCCAGATTATTACGATGGTCGTTATTATTACAGCCATATCAATTTACCATTGAATATATTCCGGGGTCACTGAACGTGGGTGCCGATTTCCGCAGTAGACAACCCTGTGATCCAAATCAGAGTATTCAGCAGGCGTAGGGAGTTGATTTTATCTATGTGTATCACTGTTTGGAACTAGCATCAGGCAAGTTCTTAGGTGGGGAGATGTGTGGTGAAGTGCATTGATACAACGATAAAATCATTAATTATATGTATTAAAGTCAAAATAATAGCAGTAGAAATAAAATTAGTAAAGTTGTAACGCGTCTTCTTCCCTGCGCCAGAAAACGCATTGATTTAAGCAGGACAGAACATAGTGGGAAATCTTATCGCCGCGTTGGTAATATTGGCCTTTATAACGCGCCCGTCAAGGGTTAACGATAAAAATTTGAAAAATCTACTAGCGTAGTGGTTCCAGGAAAGATAGAAAGAATAAAACACACGAACGCATAAGATTGAGAGAGCGGACACCTACTGCCGGCTTGTCAAGTGTTAGAAGCTTGAATGTGCTACTCAGGCCAACAGTGCGAGACGATGCCGTTAGCCTGTGTCGAAACGTTGTCGCAAGTTTGAAAATTTAAAAATACCCCGCTAGTCCAATACATTTTCTAACCACAGACACTGTGGAAAAATATATATACACACACGCATAATTACTTCCTATCGGGAAAAAGGAAGATCCGAGGCGATTTTTATAACATTCAAGTAGTTGAAACTTAGAAAACAACGAACACCAAAAATGGAAAATATATTGAATTCTTTATTAATAGGTTTAAGATCATAAAAGTTAGCTAGTCTTAGAGCTGGTCTTGTCCTGATGGGTAATATGCTTTCGAATCAAAAATCCGACAGATAGAAATAAAGTTATGGACAAAAGACTGTATTTGTTTGTACAGACAGACCAACACATGCTCGTTTGGACTTGCACTAACGGTGACATTTTTTGACGCGTCCTTGAAAAAGGCAAGAAAGGGTAAATGTAGAAAGGGGCAGACAAGGAGGGGAAAAAAATTATGGGATGGCTCAAACTGAATATTTTTTGTAAGTGTTAGTCCAAAACCAAGTTTATTTTTGGTGAATGCCAAGTTCGGACGGACAGACCGACAGAAGTACACTAACATTGGACCGAAATTGGACCTTAGATTTAAAAATTTGAATGGGAAATCTTAGTAGTAGATCCTATTGGTCAAAATTTTTCATAACATTGAGTACATTCAAAGGCTTGACGCCATTTGTAGAAGATAGTCCCGAGAGCAGGACGTTGTGTATTTCTGGAAAAAAGTGATTAGCCTTATTAAAGCAAATATATATATATCTGAAAGTAATAGGCATCACAGTTCAGCCAGCAGTATATCTTGAATCTGCTATTCAAAGTACCTGTGTTTTTTCATTGAATTTCTGGTAAGATCGACATTATTCATATATATTTTGTTTAAAAATGTGAGTGAGAGATGCTGCCATCAGGACTGTAAGTAATCAGGTCCCAAGCTGATTTGTGCAGGGCCTGAAGGAGAATTAAGATAAAACACATTGCCAGTTTTGTAAATGCACATGTTTTGTGAAATAAAATGTTTTCTTAGGTGACCAGAGGGACACCGCTCACCTATCCCATTGTATGGTAGAAAAGAAAGATTAATAATATTATTGCAGATGCAGTGCCGCCTTTGTAAGAGAGACGTGAACAACACTGGTACACTTTGAAATGGATGGGCTGGATTGGTACATTGAATATGACCCATCTCTTTATTTCTTATGTAGGGGCAAAGTCTTTTACAGACAGGGGGTATGATGTGCTGGTGTTGTGGGTAGTGGGTTTCCCCCCTAGGCCTAGTGATTTCTTGTTCATGAAAGGAGCGACCATTGCGGTGTTAGTCTCTTGGCCTAGCAAAACCTCTCATACCCCAAGATCGTTGTGCGTGGTGAAGAGCCACACCCTCCTCGAGGTAGTCCTGGTAACTGAGGGTGCGAATCCTCAGGCTAAACACAACGGATCTAGAGGAGCAAACCTCGATAATAAAACCGGTGCACTACACCGTACACGCCCTCTGTGGGTGGGAAGGAGCCAGATGGATACTGAACAAGTCTTGGGAGTGGGAACGAGTGTGGACTGCTCCCTGAAGATCGGAACCCATCGTACAGGCACAGAGACTCAGGACTTGACGATCCTATTGCCTTCAACTCTTGGTCACATGCCTAGAGCCTCGGAGAACTCGGCGTAACCAGCAGGCAATTTGGTGGCGGGGAAAGAGCACTGTGAGCCCTACCTTGGCTACGTATCACAAGGAGACGCAGAAACACCCCCTTTATCTCCCCCAGAGCTGGCACAGTACACTTCTGGCTTCTACCCGGGGCGGTAGGAAATCCACATCAAACCTGGCAGAGCAAGTCCTCCATTAGATGCGGCCGATGCTGGGCCCACTGGCGCGTGGACACGTCCCGATCCCCATCGAGACTTACCCGGGGAGCCCACCCCGGCTAAAAAAAGCAGAGAAGGCCACTCTCCAAACCTCCGATGTCTTGCGGGCAGTGTTAGGATGTGCAAGAACATGGACAGGAAGACTCCACAACTTCCCCACTGAAGACACGCCCACGGCGACCGTTGCCTCAATTGGCTGTGTGTGGTGTACCCGGAAACGGGGCCTCCCAGTACTGAGGCACAGTTAAGTCCCCGATGTCACTTATCGGTGCAGAGTTGAGAGAGATGGCTGAGCATCACAATCCCCCTGTGTTGCAGCATGATGAGAACCCAGCATTGCACACTGAGCTTGGGGGGATCACTTGGGCACCAGACTTAATACTGGCTCTTGACTGGATGGCCGCATGCAGGAGATTTCTACAATGGAGGGTTGGCAGGTGGTGGGTATCTGGAAGTGGCTCTGTGCAGGACGTGAGGATTCCTTGGGAGAGCCCAGAACCAGAGCACAGCATTGTGCAAGCTCTGCATAGTTGGAGAGCCCCCTGGATGACGGGGAATGCACAGTGTGCTACCCCACCTATCCCCAACTGCTAACTTAGAACCAGAAGTGGGGTCCTCTGTATGCGTGCCAGGCCAGGATAAAATGCCTGGGAAAGAGACTGGAGCTCAGAACTCCCTAACTCAAAGTTGCAGGATGGCAGAAAAGCCATGGGAAAGACAGGGCTATTTTGAAGATAACGCAACCATATTTT
This sequence comes from Oreohelix idahoensis, assembly GCA_024509875.1. NCBI lineage: Eukaryota > Metazoa > Mollusca > Gastropoda > Stylommatophora > Oreohelicidae > Oreohelix > Oreohelix idahoensis. Next base: position 130,603 of record JAMPIV010001256.1, on the reverse strand, counting down.
CACCATACGAGCTCGGACGCCGCCTCGGTAAACAAGGTCCGCGCAGAGCAGTGACACCCCCAGGCTGCTTGCGAATAGTCTACTACTGGGAACATAAACAGATTAGGGATGAGCCCACTCTCCCGTTGAACAGGTGCTAAAGTCATAGATACTGGGCCAGAAGGCGCACCGGAAACCACAGTATCACGCAACTCGCTTTTTTTTTCTATGGAGAGTACACCGTCAAATAAATCTCGTACTGGTGCTCGCCCTGTGGAGCTCCACCAGGCAGGTGCAGTGCCGGGCTCTGAGCCTCGACAGAGCCCACCCTCAGCTACTGGAGGACCCTCTAGACCGTCTTGTGGAGTCAGCAGACGGCGGAGGAGAACTACTGACCAAAACAAAACAGAAAAAGAGAAACCCAGAGTGCCACTTGTCATGATGCACTGGAATGCAGAGGGAGTGAACAGCAAGCAGGCTGGATACAGCAAAAAGACAGAGCTGGAAAACATCTTGTATGAGAAGCAAGTCAGTGTTTGCTGTATCCAAGAGACTCACTTGAAAGCAGATCAAACCTTTAAAATAAGGGGATATCAATGCTTCAGATCCGACAGAAAAGATAGACGAAAAGGAGGAGTACTTACTCTTGTAAGGAATAACATTCCTGCACACGAAAGGAAAACCTTCATGGATGGAGCAGAATATCAGCTGTTGCAGATAAAGGTAGACAAGATGGAAATAGAACTCCTGAACTATTACTGTCCGAACAACAAACCCCTGAGTCTCAGCTCTATACAGGTACCAGCCACCAACTTTATAGCAGTTGGAGACTTTAATAGCCACTCCCAGAGCTGGGGCTATAACCATCTGGATCACAGAGGTGAAGAGGTTGAAACTTGGCAAGATGATCACTCCCTAATCCTAGTCAATAATGCCACAGATACTCCTACCTTCTACTCCAGAGGATGGCACACAACTTCAACACCAGATCTTGCCTTCTCCACACCAGATATAGCTGGATCTATTAGTAGAGAAGTAGGAGACCAACTAGGGGGAAGCGACCATCGCCCAATCTTTCTTACTGTCCAGAGTGCAACTCTCAGTACAGGCCCAGCCATTACAAGATGGAACTACAAAAAAGCCAACTGGGGTTTATTCAGGCATCAGGTGAACACGCTGCTGTCTACCCTCAAGGTACAGAACAGAGACATTAATGAAGTGGTAAAAGACTTCAACAGATGCATACTACAAGCTGCAAAAGAAACCATTCCCAAAGGATGCCGGCGTAACTACATACCATACTGGTCCAGCACACTCCAAGAACGTCAGGAAGCTATGGACAGGGCTAGAAAGGACGCAGAGTCTCAGCCTTCACTTGAAACTCACAACAAATGGAAAAAGGCTGTAGCAGAGTTTCAGAGAACAAAGCTAGAAGAAAAACGGAAAAGCTGGAGAACTAAAACGGCATCGCTGAACCTTGAGAAAGACGGCAGGAAACTTTGGAGATTAGTCAAGTCTCTAAATGAAGAGCGTTCCTCACCTAGGCAGACTATCACATTGGATGAAGGTGGCAAACTTTTCAGAGGAAAACAAGCTGCAGACTTGTTTGCTAGAAGATACAGTTCAGAAAGCAACTTACCCATTAACATAGATCATCAGAGAGAGATAAGAAAAGAAATACTGGCAACCATGGGACAGACAGATACTCCTGCCCCAATGAGGGAACCCATCACACTAGGAGAACTACAGAAGGCTATTTCCAAGCTTAAGTTTCAAAAGTCACCCGGCCCAGACAAAATCAGCAACGAAATGCTAGTAAATCTGAGCTCAGCAGCAAAGACAAAACTGCTTGAGATATTCAACCACAGCTGGTTGAAAGGAACGGTACCCCAAGTATGGAGAGAAGCCATCACAATACCCATACTAAAGAAAGGGAAATGTAAGACCGAGGCTGCAAGTTACCGGCCAATCAGTCTCACAAGCTGTGTTGGGAAGACTATGGAGCGAATAGTCAACCACAGATTGAAATGGTATTTAGAGTCTGAGCAGATCCTGGTGCCGGAACAAGCTGGATTTAGAGAATGCTACAGTATAGAAGACCAAGTTACTTACTTGTCTCAAGCAATAGAAGATGCCTTCCAGGAGAAGAAAAAGGTCCTAACGATCTGGGTCGACTTCAAGCAGGCCTTTGACAAGGTGTGGAAAGATGGCCTCATTGCAAAACTTAGGAGAAGTGGAATCCAAGGCAACATGATGAAATGGATCCAGTCATACTTGCATAACAGGAGAACTAGAGTCACTCTTGACGGTCTGCAGAGCAGAAAAGTGTTGCTCCATCAGGGGGTACCTCAAGGAGGAGTAATTTCCCCAACACTCTTCCTTGTTTACATCAATGACCTGGTGAAAGATCTCCCTGCAGGAGTTAAAGCTGCCTTATATGCAGATGACCTAGTACTCTGGTGCGCTGATGAAAATGTCACCACAGCAAATTATAGAATGCAGCGGGCAGCAGACATGCTAGTGTCATGGGCAGAGAAATGGCTTATCACAATAAACACAGACAAAACCTCCACAACACTGTTCTCCCTCGCCCCCAAGGACAAATCAGCTAACATACACCTAGGGACAACCGTGATCAAGGAAGAAAGCTACCCCACCTATCTTGGGGTGACATTTGACCAAAGGCTTACATGGAATAAGCATATTGAAAATGCAGAAGGAAAGGCCCGAAGACGACTAGGCATACTCAGAAAATTAGCAGGTACCAACTGGGGAGCAAATGAACGAAATCTAAAGAAGATTTATAATGGAGTAATAAGACCACACTTAGAGTTTAGCTCAGCAGCATGGTCATCAGCTGCTAACTCACATCTGCAGTCTTTGGACAAGGTGCAAAATCAAGCTCTCAGGCTCATTACAGGAGCCATGAAAACTACACCAATAACAGAGATGCAGAAGGTTGCTGGATTACAGACATTGTCCCATAGAAGAGACACAAAAACCATGATCCAGATGGAAAAGTACAACAGTATGCCAATGCACCCAATGAAGGCAAGACTAGATGATCTGGCATTGGGACGTCTAAAGCGTAGCAGCTTTGTGCATCGGGGGAAAAGACTTATAAGACAGCATCAAGAAGACCTATCCATGAAGACAACACCACTGAAGCCCACCCTATACCCTGTACCATGGGAGCAGGCCAGCAGTGCCCTCCAAATTAATACATCAGTCAGTGGTCTCACAAGTGGATGTGAGTATAATGATCTGCAAAAACGAACTGCTACATTGAGTATGATCCAAGAAAGCTATCCCGATCAATCATGGATACATGCCTATACAGATGGATCAGCAACTAATGCTGTTAGGAATGGAGGTGCCGGTATCTTTATCTCATATCCTGACAACCACTATGAGACTAGGCACATTCCCACTGGTAAATTCTGTTCCAACTATACAGCTGAGGTTCAAGCTCTAGAGCAAGCTGCAAATATGATTTATAACACCAACTCTGACTGCCACCAGGTAGTCATCCTCACAGATGCACTGTCTGTCCTGCAAGCTCTCAAGGGTGGTAAACTCCCGCATCTGAGAAATGAACTAAACAAGGTAGCTGCCAAAAAGAGAACCATACTTCAGTGGGTACCATCTCATTGTGGTGTACCCGGAAATGAAAAGGCAGATAAACTTGCAAAAAAGGGAGGAGAATGTGAACAAGAAGATAATGAAGTCACATACTTTGAGAAAAAGAGAGCTATCCAGACTATCAGAAGAGAACAGAACCAACCCAAAGACGACTATCACACTCTCGACCGGCAGGGACAGATAACTATTTTTCGACTCAGGACAGGGCATAACAAACTGAATAAACACATGCACAAGCTACGATTGTCTGCTTCACCACTGTGCACATGTGGATTAAACGAACAAACTGCTGAGCATGTTCTACAGGACTGTCCTCTGTATGACCAGTTAAGAAAGATATACTGGCCCAATGACTCAACACTAAACTCAAAGCTATATGGAGTTAAAGAGGAACTTCAAACAACAGTCGAATTCATCATGAGAACTCGTCTGACGGTGTAATCATCAAAGATGCGATCGCAAGAAGAAGAAGAATTCTTATGTATGCTCTTTTGTATATAAAACTCAGTCTAAGTAAGATATCAACCAGGAGACATTTTTTCATTATTACAGGGTTTTATCTGGCACTAGCCCGGTGCCAGAGTTCTATGTGAAAGCCGTTGAGAAGTTTCGGAGTCCAGTAGTGATAGGGGTCGCCAGTATCCCCCCCTATTACTTTTGGAGCAGTGGTCATTTGGCAGAAAGAATTCAGACAGTTCCAGTGGGCCAGATAAGTGAAATATCTGGTACCCTAACAGTACATCAGCTATAAGAGCAGCATACCCCTGTATCCAAGAAATAAAATATTTCCCTAGTGAAATTAACAGTGACATTGTATTGTAAAGAGACAGGGAGTGATTAAAGAATCCCAAACAGCCATCCAGTGTTAGAAACCAGTAATAGACAGATTTTAGCAACACTATTAGTATAATTTAACAGTATTTGTTTGGACACTTGTCCCTGTGGGTCTAAAATTTACATTTTATATATATATATATATATATATATATATATATATATATATATATATATATATATATATATATATATATATATATATATATATATATATCTTGAATTATTTTCATTGTAAAGTCCTGACCAGACGAATACTAGGTTCAGGACCAAATAAATCATACAGAAAATTAATAATTGTACAAATTTATCCGAGGTGTTATTTCCTTTAATCATAGACCTTAATACTTGTTTGTATAGATGTGTATTATTGCTAAAGTACCATCATACCACACTTGCATATCCCTAGACATTGGACGTAGCTATCATTCATACTAGTCAAGAATAAGTCTGCTTGAGGCCATAAGGTGGTAGCAGAAAGGTACCCTGATAACTCAACCCAAAATTTGTTAGAATCAGGGACCTTCACAGCTGGCCTCATTCAGTACATTAAGGAAACATATCAACAACATTTCATAACATCAAAATCCACCACGATACCAGGCCATCTCTGATAAGTGCTATAATGGCTGGTAAAATATATCCTAACAATACTGTTCTAGTTATATGAGTCCTAACAAGGACTGTTAGGTTATATTTCGGGTTGGTTTTCTTCAACAATCATACCAGGTAATACAATCATTATACCTAATTCCCTAAGATATAATCAGTATACCTGATACATTCATAGTAAAACAAAATCTAAAGTTATATTAAATATATACAGGTGTAGGCTATTTTCTGGTGGTTTCCTTCTTCAACAGTCATACACAATCATTATACATGATAATATAAAATTCAATCATTATACATGATATAGTCATAGGTTATATTCAGGTTGGAGTTATATGAGCCCTAACAAGGACTGTTAGGTTATATTTCAGATTGGTTTTCGTCTTCAGCAATCATACCAGGAAATACAATCATTCAACCCTTATACATGATACAGTCATAGAAACTATTATTTACAGGTGTAGGTTATTTTCAGGGGGGGGGGGGGGGGGGGTCCTTTTTCAACAGTCATACACAATCATTATACATGATACTATAAAATACAATCATTATATATGATATAGGCATATTAAAACGCCTACAATTTTATAGTAAGTTTACCTACCCTCTAAGATTTATACAAGCCAGATTTTGACTCGACTAGTGAAGCAAGTTTGCCCGGCATGCAGGTATGCAGGAATCAATCTTGACAACTTTCTCTTCTACAGTCTGTCGTTCGAGCTGGCCTTCGTGTATGTGTATCTGAATAAAATGCGCCCCCATATATAGGTCAACGCTGGTAAATTGTACTGCATTAGGAACCCTTTTGATTGGTTCTCGGCGTTTTCGTCTTTTTAATTGCCGGGTTTTCGTACTTTCCGTGACCGAGTTCCGAAGCAACAGTGTTTTTCCTTTTTTTTAAAATTCATTCTGTCTGCCGCCATCTTGCGGGAACTTGACTTCATGTAATTTAATATGTCCCAGAGTCTGTTGAACGTGGATTGGCTGTGCATATTTGTATATCGACATAGTGTATTAACAAAGAAGTGGGTTTACACACGACTTTACGACACTTTTCCACTTCAAGACGACTTAAAAATTGGCTTAAGAATGCAACAGAAGATGACAGATTGACAGGTTTAGCACTAATGAGTGTCCATCGCAGTGTGCCTTTGAATGCTGACGATGTTGTGACCAAATTTGCGTTAAAAAATAGAACAACGGATTTTGTACTTTAGAGGGAAGGAAAAATATTCATTACAAATGGTAAGTTAACTTTTTCCATTTAAAAAAAAAACATTAAAAATAGTGCAATAAAATTTTTTTTTAATTAACAACAACACCCCCCCCCCCCCCCCCCCCCCCTTCCCTTAAAAAAAAATATTTTTATATTAAGTTCTATCTACGGCCCTGACTACGCTGTCTCCTGGTTACGTTCTTCAAAGCCGCAGTATACTGAAGAGACCATTTAGTACAAACAGTAGAACGATTCTAAGAATTCTCTAATGGCAGTCTAGATAACGGGTCGGCATTATGTGTATCCTTAGCTACTGGGAGATCACATGGGGCGATTTGGTATATCTTTAGGTGACTGAGGGGGAACAGAGAAAGAATTTTTAAACGAGTGAAAGTTCGGATCACTACTTCCACGTCGGTATTTAAAAGCCCGGTAAACCCAGGATTAGATGTACTTTTTCCTCCTCTCCCAGTGAACATTCTCGGTAGCTTACGAAAATCGTTAACTACATTAGATAGGTTTGCTGTGTTTTTCTTTGAAGTGAAGTTACATTCATGTAAACTATTGATAGTCGAACACCTGCTGCAGTACTGCCCAACCTACAGTAATGAACGGAGTAGCATATGGCAACAATCCACTTCAGTCAACGAAAAACTGTTTGGAGATGTCGGGAACCTTGAGTTGACTACTGCCTTTATTAGAGTCATTAATGTGGAAGTCTGATTAATGTGGAAGTCTAAAAGCGAACGAGGAAGAAGAAGAATAATTTAGTTTTCATTTTTTTCACCGCTTTGTTGACGGAATTGCAGGAAATAGATTGTCCGGTAGAAGTAACAGTTAAATATAATTTGCACTTTTTCTAAATGTCAGATACTTTGAAACCCGAGAACAGTTTTTAAAAAAATGTAAATGTATTCCCTTAGCAGATACTGCTGTAGGGGAGTGAAGTGTTTGAGACTTCATTATACTAAGTCCATCATCGAGAGATAGGGTGCCCAGTTCCCTTCCTCGCTGCCTTTTCCTTCCCTAACTCATGAGCAAAGTCTGGTGCTTTTTTACAGCTGGGTAGACTGGGGCGTGTCGAAACCGTGAATCGAATGCTGCATCTTTGCCGTGAGAGGCTAGCGCTCTGGCCACTTTGTCAATCGAACACAGACATCAATATATATAAAATCCCAGCTGTTTCTGTCACTAACGCTAAGGGATGCAACTGTGGTTGAGAGTTAGACATTTAATTGTATTGTTTCCCTTATATGTACTTTCCCGACAATAGCACCACTCGACAAAGAAAAGTGCTCAAATTACGGTGTGCACAAAAATATTTATAGAATGTGTGATCCCGTATACACACATTGGGATCCTCGCTACTGCTACGTAGTTCGTGTACTGTGGTGATGCACAGTGGTTTAAAAAAAAATACTTTTGAATAAGTAAAATTGCCGTTAGGTATTGATGCTTTTGAATTTAATTCCCGTCTTATGACAGGCTTTTACACTAGTGATTTAATACGGTAGATCTTTAGAGTGCTCAGAATTTCTAAAGTAGATACCCACAGCATCTGTGTCGCTGGTCTAGGTTATGTACAGAAAAAGACATGCAATAGAACAATTTTATAGACCCTAATATGATTATTTAAAACTGTCACATGGTTTAGAAAAGTTGGCCCTTTTGGAACTGAAGCCAGCTTGCCTTACAACCAAGTGTCAGAACAAACTGACGTAGCCTAGGTCCCAAAGTAACAATTAAACGTAGCTGTCGAAGTGCACGTGATAGACACGAGCGTGTGCGAGAACTCCCAAGCCATCTGACATGCGCCGTTACAGATGGTCCTGAAGATGTTAGTGTTAAATGAAAGAGCCGAGAGGCAAGGGAACGATATGATTGGACTAAAGATGAGACTGATGATTGGATATAAAATGAATATTTGAATAATCTGCTACCCGGAGCGCGGGATAGTGCGCTGAAAAAATCACTCAAAACAAAGCAATCCAATATTGAGTATCACTTAGCGCCATTACGTTTCATTATAACAATGACACTTTTATAGTTATTACAACTCAGCAGCCCCCTCTTCACTACTTCCAGATTCAATGTTTACTAAGTTTCCATCCACTTGATTGCCTGGACTAAAAAAATCGTAAACATTACGTCCAGAATCTTGAACAAACGTGTTGTCATTTAATATCGGACAATTAAAACCAAAACTGCAATCTGGAAATCTAAGTCCAAAATAATTCAGAATAACTTCTCTGGCTAATATATTGGATATTGTCCTACCATATATTTTATTATCCACAGTGCGGGTCGTTATGATTTCACGGATCATACATTTTTACATTAGAATGCACAGGCTACATACAGGGATACATGAACATGACACCATTTTTCTTTGTTCTCTAGCACCTGTGGAATTATTACAGTTGTTTATTGCCTGAGCATTTTGAATTTTTTTAAACCCCACATTGGCGCACTGAATGTCAGCTTCTGGTGACGTTTTGACAAGCGCCAGCGTGTGTGTGAGATGTGGGACACTGGTTGTTACAATGAGTGGATTTACGGGACTAATTTATATTACTGTTTACCATTTGTCATTGCTTTACTTACCAACGCCAATGACTTGAACAGAAATAAATAATCAATATCCTTTAGCTCCCCAAGGAGCAAAGGCCTTACAAAACACATGTCAAGTCTTCCAAGTCACGTGCCATCAATTCAATGTATTTCTACGTCTGCCTCGTCATTGTCATTTCTGACTCCAGATTTGTTCTCCATGAGTTCTTTGGTTTCTATCTACTAACTCTTAACCTGGGGATTCTAGAACAAGGACTGCCTAGTCAGAGGCGTCCCTAAAGTACGTGGAGCCCGGGGCGGATGTTACCTGTGACACCTCCATTCCCCAATAAAGAAATACACTAGTAAGTAACATTTTAACAGTAAGTACTATATTAGTAGTGTCTGATGGCACCCATTTCCTGGCTGTCACCCGGGGCGGACCGCCCCCTCGCACCCCCCTTACGCCACTGTGGCTAGTAATTCTATCGAAAGGTTTCCACAAAGTGTGTCAATCCAACGCTAGTGCCTTCTTCTAATTTCTTGTTCCATTGGTGCTTGTCTGGTTCTATTTGTTGGTGACCTTGTTGTTCCATTGGTTCTATTTGTTGGTGACCTTGTTGTTCCATTGGTGCTTTGTCTGGTTCTGTTTGTTGATGACCTTGTTGTTCCATTGGTGCTTTGTCTGGTTCTGTTTGTTGGTGACCTTGTTGTTCCATTGGTGCTTGTCTGGTTCTATTTGTTTGGTGACCTTGTTGTTCCATTGGTGCTTTGTCTGGTTCTATTAGTTGGTGACCTTCTTGTTCCATTGGTGCTTTGTCTGGTTCTATTTGTTGGTGACCTTGTTGTTCCATTGGTGCTTGTCTGGTTCTATTTGTTGGTGACCTTGTTGTTCCATTGGTTCTATTTGTTGGTGACCTTGTTGTTCCATTGGTGCTTTGTCTGGTTCTGTTTGTTGGTGACCTTGTTGTTCCATTGGTGCTTTGTCTGGTTCTGTTTGTTGGTGACCTTGTTGTTCCATTGGTGCTTGTCTGGTTCTATTTGTTTGGTGACCTTGTTGTTCCATTCGTGCTTTGTCTGGTTCTATTAGTTGGTGACCTTCTTGTTCCATTGGTGCTTTGTCTGGTTCTATTTGTTGGTGACCTTGTTGTTCCATTGGTGCTTTGTCTGGTTCTATTTGTTTGGTGACCTTGTTGTTCCATTGGTGCTTTGTCTGGTTCTATTTGTTGGTGACCTTGTTGTTCCATTGGTGCTTGTCTGGTTCTATTTGTTGGTGACCTTGTTGTTCCATTGGTGCTTGTCTGGTTCTATTTGTTTGGTGACCTTGTTGTTCCATTGGTGCTTGTCTGGTTCTATTTGTTGGTGACCTTGTTGTTCCATTGGTGCTTGTCTGGTTCTATTTGTTGGTGACCTTGTTGTTCCATTGGTGCTTGTCTGGTTCTATTTGTTTGGTGACCTTGTTGTTCCATTGGTGCTTGTCTGGTTCTATTTGTTGGTGACCTTGTTGTTCCATTGGTGCTTGTCTGGTTCTATTTGTTGGTGACCTTGTTGTTCCATTGGTGCTTGTCTGGTTCTATTTGTTTGGTGACGTTGTTGTTCCATTGGTGCTTGTCTGGTTCTATTTGTTTGGTGACCTTGTTGTTCCATTGGTGCTTGTCTGGTTCTATTTGTTTGGTGACCTTGTTGTTCCATTGGTGTTTGTCTGGTTCTATTTGTTGGTGACCTTGTTGTTCCATTGGTGCTTGTCTGGTTCTATTTGTTGGTGACCTTGTTGTTCCATTGGTGCTTGTCTGGTTCTATTTGTTGGTGACCTTGTTGTTCCATTGGTGCTTGTCTGGTTCTATTTGTTTGGTGACCTTGTTGTTCCATTGGTGCTTGTCTGGTTCTATTTGTTGGTGACCTTGTTGTTCCATTGGTGCTTGTCTGGTTCTATTTGTTTGGTGACCTTGTTGTTCCATTGGTGCTTGTCTGGTTCTATTTGTTTGGTGACCTTGTTGTTCCATTGGTGCTTTGTCTGGTTCTATTTGTTGGTGACCTTGTTGTTCCATTGGTGCTTGTCTGGTTCTATTTGTTTGGTGACCTTGTTGTTCCATTGGTGCTTGTCTGGTTCTATTTGTTTGGTGACCTTGTTGTTCCATTGGTGCTTGTCTGGTTCTATTTGTTGGTGACCTTGTTGTTCCATTGGTGCTTGTCTGGTTCTATTTGTTTGGTGACCTTGTTGTTCCATTGGTGCTTGTCTGGTTCTATTTGTTTGGTGACCTTGTTGTTCCATTGGTGCTTGTCTGGTTCTATTTGTTGGTGACCTTGTTGTTCCATTGGTGCTTGTCTGGTTCTATTTGTTGGTGACCTTGTTGTTCCATTGGTGCTTGTCTGGTTCTATTTGTTGGTGACCTTGTTGTTCCATTGGTGCTTGTCTGGTTCTATTTGTTTGGTGACGTTGTTGTTCCATTGGTGCTTGTCTGGTTCTATTTGTTTGGTGACCTTGTTGTTCCATTGGTGCTTGTCTGGTTCTATTTGTTTGGTGACCTTGTTGTTCCATTGGTGTTTGTCTGGTTCTATTTGTTGGTGACCTTGTTGTTCCATTGGTGCTTGTCTGGTTCTATTTGTTGGTGACCTTGTTGTTCCATTGGTGCTTGTCTGGTTCTATTTGTTGGTGACCTTGTTGTTCCATTGGTGCTTGTCTGGTTCTATTTGTTTGGTGACCTTGTTGTTCCATTGGTGCTTGTCTGGTTCTATTTGTTGGTGACCTTGTTGTTCCATTGGTGCTTGTCTGGTTCTATTTGTTTGGTGACCTTGTTGTTCCATTGGTGCTTGTCTGGTTCTATTTGTTTGGTGACCTTGTTGTTCCATTGGTGCTTTGTCTGGTTCTATTTGTTGGTGACCTTGTTGTTCCATTGGTGCTTGTCTGGTTCTATTTGTTTGGTGACCTTGTTGTTCCATTGGTGCTTGTCTGGTTCTATTTGTTTGGTGACCTTGTTGTTCCATTGGTGCTTGTCTGGTTCTATTTGTTGGTGACCTTGTTGTTCCATTGGTGCTTGTCTGGTTCTATTTGTTTGGTGACCTTGTTGTTCCATTGGTGCTTGTCTGGTTCTATTTGTTTGGTGACCTTGTTGTTCCATTGGTGCTTGTCTGGTTCTATTAGTTTGGTGACCTTGTTGTTCCATTGGTGCTTGTCTGGTTCTATTAGTTTGGTGACCTTGTTGTTCCATTGGTGCTTGTCTGGTTCTATTTGTTTGGTGACCTTGTTGTTCCATTGGTGCTTGTCTGGTTCTATTTGTTTGGTGACCTTGTTGTTCCATTGGTGCTTGTCTGGTTCTATTTGTTTGGTGACCTTGTTGTTCCATTGGTGCTTGTCTGGTTCTATTTGTTTGGTGACCTTGTTGTTCCATTGGTGCTTGTCTGGTTCTATTTGTTTGGTGATCTTGTTGTTCCATTGGTGCTTGTCTGGTTCTATTTGTTTGGTGACCTTGTTGTAACATTTCAGCTTTACTATTGTACACAAGCGCGCCTTTATGGAAGCCTGTAAATTCTTGGTTGTTGTTTTTGTTGTTCTCCAAGTTCAAGGCCATACAATAGAACTGACTTGATATTTGAGTTGAAGATTCTCATATTTTGTGTTTGACTTTATTTCTTTTGATTTCCATATATTTCCCAATGCAATGAAAGCTACTCTTGTCTTTTGCATTCTTATTTTTATGTCACTGATAGTGCCTCAAACTGTATTTGTATTGCTGCCAAGCTATTCATATGATTCTACATCTTGTAGTGGTGCCTCTTTAGGTGCAATCCTGTTATCGTTTCCCTGTTTATTCTCAGTATCTTTGTCTTTTCCCTGTGTACTTTCAGGTCCACTTGCGATGACCATCAAGTATTTTCATTTTGTTCAGCCATCTAATTAGGTTATAGAAGAAGAGTCAGGTCGACGGCAAAATCTACATCGTCAATCTGTTTTGTTAGCCCACTGAATTCCACGCATGGAATGATGCAGGTTGAATGTTGGAAGTGGAAAGATTGATGGCTCAGAGAGACCAAAAACTGTATAAATCTAAAGGTAGACCCATAGCAGATAGTGCTGTCTGGCAGCGAGGTGTTAGAGATTTTACCTGTACTAGGTCTCTGCTTTATGAGGTGTTTTATTGAGTTCCCTTCCTCGCTGCATTGACCTTCTTTAAACTCACAAGCAGGGTTATGTACCCATTTTTACAACTGAAGAATGGCTCCACCTAGTTTTGGTCAGTCGTATTGTATGTAATTCTTTCATCTGCCCGATGTTTGGAAAAAATGTATAACACTCACGAAAGTCTGATTTACTGAAGAATTATTTTAAAAAATTATATTGTGAAGTTAGCATTTGAATAGTGTCCACTATACCTCTTATCTCCCCCCTCTCTCTCTCTTTGTCTATCTCTCCCCCTGTCACACTCACGTGCACACCCCCCGCCCTCCACATATATATACAAGTATATATATCACTTTAACTATCATATGAGACATATCGTTCATTCTCAACACCAAATCATGATACATCCTCGCCACTGCGCAATTTCATTTTTTCATTGCCTTGATATCAGTTCTTTCCCCATTAAAGGTAAGACTAAGTTTATTTTTAACAAACTAATTTTGGTTTATTATGAGACACAAACAACACACACACACATATATATATATATATATATATATATATATATATATATATATATATATATATATATATATATATATATATAGTGTGTGTGTGAGAGAGAGCACACACCACACATACACACAATTATCCTTCCTTTCAGTATGCATGAGTAGGCAATGTGCCCCAAAATCCATTAAAACTTAAATAAACAACTTTAAAAGAAAAACATTTAGTTTTACATTAGTTTTATGAATGTCCTTCTGTTTAGATTCATATCTATAGATCTGTACACTTTCTTTACATCTGTACACTTTCTTTACATCTGTACACTTTCTTTACATGATACATCTGTACATCTCTGACTTGTCAATCCCAAGTCTAAAGCGGCCTTCAAAGGAACAAATTGTCCACGCTAAATCGGGACCATGCTACCCGTCAATGTGGGCGTTCGTTCGCTCGTCAAGATTTATCATTCATTCGTTCGATAACATTTGGAGATTGGTTTTTAAGATACGCTAGTTTAAAATCATGCGAGTTTACTGTTAGTCTGTTGTGAAGATTTAGCTAAGGAACATTATATGTGTTTGCGTGAGAAAAGGCATATAAAAACTAATATAATACATGGAATGGACGTTTATCTATCTATCTATCTATCTATCTATCTATCTATCTATCTATCTATCTATCTATCTATCTATCTATCTATCTATCTATCTATCTATCTATCTATCTATCTATCTATCTATCTATCTATCTATCTATCTATCTATCTGGCTCTTCCGACAATAATAACCTTGGTAACTATAGGCCAATCTCCTTAATATCATCGCTATCCAAACCACTAGAAAAACACACACATAAAATAACACTACAACACTTAGTTAACAACGGCTTGCTAATTGATAGTCAGTCGGGGTTTAGACCTAAACATTCATGTCACACAGCTCTAACTAAGATGATTGACAACTGGCACTTAAATATTAATAACGATAACATAATAATAATAATAATAGCCCCTTCAGTCATAACTGACCATGGGAATGCGCCCCTGAGGTGACAGCCCTCAGCTGCTTATTTTCCTGGTGCTCCTTTCGACGTTTTCTCCTCACCTCTGCTTCTTGTGTGAGCCTCTCTTCGCCCAATCTGAGGTGGCGCCGTAAATAGCATCGCCACTTAGTGCGATCGGCAGCTTCATCCTCCCATGTTGCTGGATCCATGTCCAGTGCCCTCATATCTCTCTTGCACACATCCTTGAACCTCAGCTGTGGTCGCCCAACTGTTCTCTTGCCATCTGCTAATTGTCCGTAGAAGATATCCTTTGGGATGCGACCATCTTCCATGCGGCGAACATGGCCAAGCCAGCGAAGTCTGCGCTGTCTAAGAAGCGTATACATACTTTGAAGGCCAGCACGTGACAACACCTCGACATTTGTCACTTTATCTTTCCACGAGATGCCGAGGATGCGGCGTAGACACCGCAAATGGAAGGTATTGAGCCTTCTTTCTTGCTTAGCATAGGTCGTCCAGGTCTCGCTGCCATATAGGAGTGTGCTGGTGACGCAGGCATTATATACCGCAGCTTTGGTCTTCATTGTGAGTTTAGAGTTTCCCCAAACACGCGATGTGAGGTGGGCAAAGGTAGCTGCAGCTTTGCCAATGCGGCTGTCGATTTCTGTATCCAGTGAGAGTTTGTCATTGATGGTAGACCCTAGGTATGTGAAGTGGTGCACCACTGCCAATTCATAGTTATCGATAGTGATAACTGGTGCAGCACCCACATCCTGACTCAGAACATTAGTTTTCTTTAGACTTATTGTGAGGCCAAAGTCCTTGCATGCTTTAGTGAAGCGATTCATCAAGCTCTGAAGCTCCTGTTGGCTTTGAGTGACGACTGCAGCATCATCAGCGAACAAAAAGTCTCTTATAGTGACCCTTCTGATTTTTGTTTTTGCCTTCAGCCTTGAAAGATTAAACAGACGGCCATCTGACCTAGTGTGAAGGCATATTCCTTCAGTTGCATCTCTGAATGCATGTTTCAAGAGTAAGGCAAAGAAGATTCCGAAGAGGGTCGGAGCCAGAACACAGCCTTGTTTAACGCCACTTCGTATATCAAAGGGCTGTGACGTGCTTCCAGCATATTGGACTGTTCCCTTCATGTCGTCATGGAATGACTTTATCATTTCCAGCATTTTAGAAGGGCAGCCTATTTTCAGGAGGATTTTAAAGAGTCCATCCCTACTAACCAGGTCGAATGCTTTTGTGAGGTCTATAAAGGCGATATATAATGGTCTTTTCTGCTCTCTTGATTTTTCCTGAAGCTGGCGGAGAGAGAAGATCATGTCTGTTGTTGATCTGCCAGCTCGGAATCCACACTGTGACTCTGGATATATGCGCTCAGCTAACTTGTGTAGTCGCATTAAGATGACTTTGGCAAAAACCTTACCAACAATACTAAGAAGAGAGATGCCTCTGTAGTTATTGCAATCACTTCTGTCTCCTTTATTTTTATACAGTGTTGCAATCTTGGCATCTCGCATGTCTTGAGGAATAGTTGTCTCTTCCCAGCACTGGCACAGCATCCTATGCAGGGGATGTAATAGCGTGCTCTTACAGCATTTGATTAAATCAGGAGGAATCCCATCACTGCCTGGTGCTTTGCCAGAGGCCAAGCTATCAATGGCCTTGCTGAGTTCCTCTAATGTTGGTTCGGCATCCAGCTCCTCCATAGTTGGCAGACTGTTGACACCATCAAGGGCTGCAGGCGTAACGGTATTGTCTCTAGCGTAAAACTCAGAGTAGTGCTCGACCCACCTCTCCATCTGCTTACCCTTATCGGTTAGCTTCTCTCCGCTGATGGTTTTTAGCGGTGCCGTCTTACTTTTATGGGGGCAAGTGCTTTCTTTATACCGTCATACATTTGTCTAATGTTGCCTGTTTGCGCTGCGATCTGGATGCTCTCACTGAGCTGGAGCCAGTAGTCATTTGTACAGCGTCGAGCAGTTTGTTGAACTTTGCTTCTCGATAACATATGTGGGGCAGTTTTTGTAGACTTTAAAAAAGCATTTGATATGATAGATCACGCTATTTTAATTAGAAAACTAGAAACATCAAAAGTAAACCTTCAACTAGTGACGATAATTAAATCATTCCGGTCAGACAGAAAACATGTAGTTTCTTACAATAACTCTTGCTCAAACCCAACCGTAATAAATACCGGCGTTCCTCAGGGCTCTATTCTTGGGCCTCTACTTTTTGCCATATAAATTAATGACCTTCCACTACACGTCGAGCACGCATCCTGTGACCTATTTGCTGATGACTGTACTGTCTACACGAGTGATACAAGTTGCAACACACTCGAACTATCGTTACAAAAAGATACAGACAATCTGATTAGATGGAGCATCGGAAATCGCATGCTAATTAATATAATTAAAACAAAGTGCATGTTAATATCAACTAGACAAAAATTACAAAATTCAGAGAAAACAACACTTCAGATCTATATTGGTACCTTACCAATTGAAAACGTTAATGAACATAAAACTCTAGGAATAGTCGTTGACCAGCATCTAAATTGGAACTCACATGTTCATGCACTGACCAAGCAAACGGCACAGAAAGTTTACCAGTTAGCTAAAATCAAACATTTCCTAGATGAAGATGCACGTAAATTGTTCTATATATCTCACATACAAACAAACCTGGACTATTGCTCCACAATCTGGGATGGTTGTTCTATGTCCAACACAAAAAGACTCCATTCACTACAAAAGCGTGCAGTGCGTCTAGTTTCTGACAACTGCCAAACACAGTGTGTAGATCTATATAAAGATATCAAAATACTGCCTCTAAGAAAGCGCTTTCTGTTCAACAAAGCTAAATTTGTTCACAAAATCCTGTCACAGAATGCTCCAACATATCTGTGGCCAATGTTCAAATACAGTGAAAGACGCAGTCAACGCCTTAACAAAATACAAGTGCCCAAGCCTAGGCTTGACTTATTCAAGAAAAGCTTAGCTTACTCTGCTGCTCATCTCTGGAACTACCTTCCACATTATCTGAAAGATAACAACCTCAGTCCCTATTCATACAATCGTAAACTTTTCGATTACTTTATGAGTTCTGATTACACTGACAAACAACATTTTTCTTTCTTATATAAGAATAAGTGTTCTTAGGTCAGTTTCTTGCGCTGATTTCAAATCTGAAATCCGTTTATCTCTATCACGTCGGGTTCTTAAGATATTTGTGAATAAATATATTTTTGGGAAACCGTTATTTGCTCCGTTTCATTTTTACTATATAACTTATTAAAAATTAATAAAAGCAACATAATTCTACTTTTTATACTGCTAAAAGATGCATGACATATGTTACGCGATTTTTCAAATAGTTACTGTATTTTGAAATAATTCTGAGCAAAATATGGCTTCTAGAAGTTGTAGAAATTCGGCTGATCTGTTCTGTTACGTGTGCGGATATTTTACCGATCGTGTTGACCAGAAAAACTTTACACCATTACTAAAGAAAGCATATGAACTTTATTTCGATTCGAAAGTTGATGATGCAAATAAATCTTGGAAGCCAAATGCAGTTTGTTCGATACATTGGCAGGTTGGTTACGAAAATCGCCGAAGCATAAGTCGATGCCTTTTGGAGTGCCAGTAATATGGCGTGAACATACAAATCACACTACTGATTGTTACTTCTGCTTGACAAATATCTATGGTTTCACTTTTAAAACTAGAAAGTCTGTGGTTTATCCAAATATTGAATCGGTTTCGAAACCAGTGCCTCATGATCCAATCACGTGTCCGATCCCAGTTCCACCAGAACAATAGCCGTTGGACGTAAATGAACCATCAGAAAGTGATAGTTTACCTGTTTTAGAAACTAATTCTGACTCGGATTATATACCGGTGAATGATGGTGTTCACTTAATTAACCATTCAGAACTTTCAGATCTAATACGTGATCTCGCTCTCACCAAAGGACAAGCGGAATTACTCGGTTCGCGACTCAAAGAATGGAATCTTTTAGCGCCCAATACTCCGATATCTAAATTTCGTCATAGACACAGAGAACTTGTTCAATACTTTGAGATGGATGATGACATTTGCTATTGCAAAGATGTAAACGGTCATGAGCACATAGTCAACGAATGGCGATTTTTCATCGATTCTTCCAAGACTAGTCTAAAAGCCGTGTTATTGCATAACAGAAATTTTTTTTCATCAATTCCAGTCGCCTACTCTGTTCATATGAAAGAAACTTATGACAATATGGCTATACGTTTGGAAAAAATAAAGTACAATGACTACCAATGGCGGATTTGTGGAGACCTAAAGGTCATTGCAATTCTCACGGGCATGCAGACTGGGTATACTAAATTTTGTTGCTTCCGATGTGAATGGGACAGCCGCAACAGACAGGAACATTATGCAAGAAAGGTGTGGCCTATCGGGATCGTATGCAGCTCGGGCATAAAAATGTAATACGCGAGCCATTAGTTAACAAAGAAAGCTTCATTTTACCACTGTTACATATAAAGTTGGGGCTCATGAAGAATTTTATAAAAGCGTTAGATAAAACGAGCAAAGCTTTCACTTATCTTCGAGAAAAGTTTCCGCAAGTTAGCGATGCAAAGATAAAGGAAGGTATCTTTGTAGGACCTCAGATTAGGAAAGTTATTGCAGACAAACAATTCGAGAACTTGTTACATGGTAGTGAACTTCGCGCATGGATGGCATTCAAATCGATCGTCGATAACTTTCTGGAAAATCACAAATCTGTCGACTATGTTGCATATTGTTAAGCAGTGCATAGATGCATACAGAATTATGGGCTGTAACATGTCCCTCAAAATCCATTTGCTCGATTCGCATCTTGACTTTTTCCCTGACAACCTTGGCGAAGTCAGCGATGAACATGGAGAACGATTCCATCAAGATATCGCCATAATGGAGTCACGTTATCAAGGACGGTGGAGTGTGACCATGCTTGCCGATTATTGTTGGATGCTTCATCGCGATATACCACATGCCATTCACCGACGAAAGTCGACTGCAAAGAAATTCAAGCCTACATAACTGTTATACTTCTTGTACGAATGATGTTGTAATACTGTATGCGTTGTTAAAAAACTTCAATTGCGTATTTCTAGAGATCCCGACCTGATAGAGAAAAACGGTTTGCAGATTTAAAAACAGCGCATTAAAATTGACCAGAAAAATATAGAAATGTTAGAGAAAGAAAAAAAAAGTTTTTTTTTGTTAGTCAGTGTTATCTGCCCCCCTAATGTGATTATTTTTCCGAACAAATGATATAATATCGAATGTAGGTTTAATGATGATGATAGTGTTTTTCAACTTATTTTGTTTCATGGTGATACTTAGTTTGTATTTTTCAACATACTTTATTTCATGTTTATAATTAGATACTGTGAATGTGAGTATGCTATTATTTTACCTTTATAACATTGAATTCCTTGAATTGATGGGTAAAATGTATGTGAGAATAAATGAAATCAGTATAAAAGACGAGAGAAAGGAAGGGCAGCATGTCAGACGGGCCTGCGTGCCCAATTCTCAACCCTTTGAAAATAAAGTTCGTTCGTTCGTTCTATCTATCAGCCTGCCTGCCTGCCTGTCTGCCTGCCTGTCTGTCTGTCTATCTATCTATCTATCTATCTATCTATCTATCTATCTATCTATCTATCTATCTATCTATCTATCTATCTATCTATCTATCTATCTATCTATCTGGCTGTCTGCCTATCTACCTGTCTTTTTGTCTGTCTGTCTGCATGCCTGTCTGTCTGTCTGTCCATCTATCTATATATCTCCACCTTTCTCCTCGTGCTGTGCGGACGTGTTTTTATTTGGCTCTACATTTCGGATATTTTATTGAAGTTGTTCCCATTTAATATGGATGGTTTATATATCCATGTGTTGGCGGTTTTGTTTGACATACAGTGAAATAGTTTATTTTGTAATTGTGTTAAATTCACGTATAAATATTGTGTTTTTTCTGTATGGAATGACGGTAGGAGCGTTCATCGTGTCTGCCACCATTTTTCGATAAATGGAAAACTACTTCAACATTCCAAACTTTGTTGGTGACCTTCTGGCCAGGGAACAATAGCCAGAACGCTAAACACAGGGCTTGTCCGCCCACTAAGAATGTAATGTGATTATGGCGAGCGGGAACAACAGCATCGTCGTATCCGGATTTTTATACCGGTGTATTCACTTTTGGACTGTAAATGCCTTCGACAAAGCTTTTAAAAATGACCCCGTGACTCGTTACTGACCGCTGTAAAGAAGAGACGGTCGGCCAGTGTATTTTTCAGTATTTTATTTATTTATTTATTTTTTTTTGTTGTTGTTGTTGACTATCAGACCCTCTTGAACAGAGGGCAACGTATTTCGCTGGCAATTAATCCCAGTGGCATGTAAACATGTCACACCTAGAGATCGGTCATGGCTCGCAGGTAATGAAAACCGCTAGGGACTGTAGATTGCGCCCGACCTCTATGAAAAATTACAGCCTAGACCAAAGCAGAGCTGTTCGCGTTAAACTGCGTGGATGTAACAAAGAGTCGGATTTAACCTTTAAAGTAGCAAATGACGGTAAATGTGCTACTGTACTCTTCCACAATACATATCATTATGAGGCATTTCGCACAACGTGTACCAAACACTACCAGAATGACCATGTCGAGACGAGAGCAGATAAACAAGGTGCCTTTGTAGAAGATTTCATCACAACACCACTACTATCTGTGCACCTTTATCATACAAAAAACAAGATAATGGTCCAAGCAACTCCTACTGTTATTGAATCATGGCTGGCAACGGACTTTGTCAGTTTAAATGAGTCTGCACAAAACATAATTTGTACCACACAATTGGACTCGACAATATGTTTACCTCAGCTCGCAATAGACATCACATCATCAGCTGACAGCGTCTCATCTGCTGATAGCGAAATCATCAACATTAACTCTAGCATACACTCTCCCACAAATACATCCACTTTGCCTCCCGCAGCACGCGACCTTCCAATGAGCGACACAGTAGCAAATACTCCATTTTCTCAACCTATACTGGCCATAGAATATCCAATGGGCCCTAAAGACACTAGCACACAAACAGATGAAACATTATCACGTGAAAATCACCCAGAAGTCACTCACATGATAAATGCGCAGTGCTGCCAGGAGCTGATGCTAAAAATGGAGGACACCCTTCGAACACTAATTGCCGATCTGACGACTAATGTCTATAAATCAATCAGCACAGAAAACGAACTACTCAAACAGGAAATACTGCATCTGAGAGAAGATAATTCCAATATGAAACACGTCGTCGAGCAACTACGAAGCGATTTTTCGATTTATAAAACAAAGCACTCGGAACATACTCTTATAGTACCTGATGCTTCTGGAGATCCATCCAAAGAACATACATCAAACAAACGCCGCAAGGAGCACCAACGTAACATCAAAAAAGTTGAGGATACACGTGCGCACGAAGCTTACCCTATTAGTGTAAAAGTAAGCAACAGGTTTACCGCCCTTAACCAGAGTTCAGTACAAAATGAACAAGCACTAACGCCGCTACCAGATCAGATACTGACACCACAACCATCCGATGAAAACACCCAGACTATTCAGGACGATTCACACGAGGAAAATCAATGGCGGCAACAAGAATCAAAACGAAAGCCGAATCAACAACCATGTAGTAAAACAACACATGTTATAATTGGCGACTCTCTCCTAAAAGGCATTTACAATGATCGGATGTCTACTTCAAAAGAGGAAACTGTCTCAGTTTTAGCGATACCTGGAGCTGGAACTGAAAGATTAATTGATAGAATTCATAGGTTCGACATACATCATAATATTACAAGAACAACAGTACATGTAGGGATCAACGACATAATGAATGGACACAGCGTTAACCCTTCGGCGATTTCCAAACTGGCCACAACAATAAAACAAAAATTTCCTAACACCTCCATTTTTATGTCATCCATTATTCCACCTTGCTATGGCTTCCAACGTCGCGTAGCCGACACCAACAACAAGACAATCCAGAGCTATTGTGAACACAACAACATTGGCTATATCAACAACACTCCTTTCTTCACAAGCAACTCTGGAGCACCAAAGAAACGCCTTTACATAGATCAAATACATACATCAAAACTAGGTAGCAGCATTCTAGCAAAAAACATCAAGTACCCGCAGCGAACGCAACACGACAACCCACCAGACACAGAGAACGCAAACCGATCTACCATGAGATCAGCCCTTCATGAAAATGCACAACACACCTTACCCGCCCCTCAAAGAAGCGCTCCTGTAACCAACAAAGTACCTAACAACAAACAGAACGCCACCTACAGCCAGGAAGCCGAACGTTACGATGTTATGTTTCCTCCACTACCTACAAGACAGCCCCTCACAAACACATTATATGACAGTTCAAGAAGCAGTGCCACAATGTCACAGACCCAAAAATCTCCTACAAGTGTTGTAACCACTGCAGACGAAATCTACAGTCGTCAAGCTTCCTCCCGTAGCCTTTCTGATCGTGCTCAGTGGAACAAAGAACTTGGCTACCTGATGCAATTCAGTCCAGCATCACTCAGCCAAGCACTAATGATGTCTGTGCAACGCGGGCCTTACTATGTACCTGACAGAGACATCCATTATCGATGATTAATCCACTCATTTTTTTTTCATTGACTTAATCCCTGCGACCAAAGCCGTCTCTCCCCTGAAAAATTAATTGATTACTGTGACGCATAAAGTAATAAGTACTTTGTTACTTTCTCAAAACACTTTAATTTCATTGGCTACAGGCCTTCGACAGTTCTTTTCATAATTTGCAAGATTTTTTCATTTTACTTTTTTTTAATTCGTATCCTCCTATGCAGGCCACCAAGAACCACTTTTGTCAACAGTGAAACGTCGAAAGCTTGCCTGGTTTGGGCATGTAACTCGTCATGACTCCCTTTCGAAAACGATCCTTCAGGGAACAGTCGAAGGTAAACGGAGAAGAGGAAGGCAGAGAAAATCCTGGGCTGATAACATCAAAGAATGGGCAGGACACGGTTTTTCCACACTTGTACGCATTGCTGAGGATAGAGAGCAGTGGAGGACCCTGTCTGCTGATGCTTCCACCATGGCACCCCTACGACCCATGACCGGTTACGGGCTCAGATGATGATGATGATCCTCTCAGTATTGCTTAATTACTTTGTTAGAATTTTAGTGTTGTGGTGTGAAAACGTGCGTGCCTACTGTTGTGTGACTATTTTAATATACTACTGACAATTTCAGTTACTTGTGATTTTTTAGCAATACTTGTACCAAGTGTTCGTACGTTAAGTACTAACATTTGCATTTTCACTTACTTGGTGACGTTAATTAGTTTAAATTTTCGTGGGTTCGTATTTAAAATTGCTTTTGTTATTTTCCTTTTTAAACCACTCGCCAAAATAAAATGCATACCTATCAGACACAATGGCTAATTAAGGATGGTCTACGGCTGGGCCACCTGAACATTTACCATTTATTAGGCAAACTTCCTGAGCTTACACAAATTCTGAATAAAAATTTTCATGTTTTTGGACTTTCCGAAAGTCACTTAAACGACAAAATATCAGATGGTGAAATTGCCCTAAATAGTTTTAAAACAGTTCGGCGAGACTCAAGTAGAAAGCTAGAAACAGGTATTGTAGTATATATTTCCACTTCTATTAGTTATCGCCGCAGAAGCGATTTAGAGACAGCAGAGACCGAGTGCATATGGTTAGAAATAAAACTACCGACTCAGGGACAATTTCTAGTCGGGTATCTTTATAAAATCCCATCCGCTGCAGACCCAAATAGAACAGTCCCAACTAAGATGGTTTGGCCATGTCTGCAGAATGGGAGAAGATCGGCTACCAAGACAAGCATGGGAAACAAAGAGCCAGGGATCCAGACCTCCAGGACGACCCAGAGTCCGCTGGGAGGACAACATTAGACAATCTTTGAAGGACCGAGGACTAGAATGGAACCAGGCCAGGAAGAAGACAGCTGATAGAATGGTCTGGCGCTCTCTCTTCCAAACCTCTACACCTCACGGTAGAAGGGGAACGACTAAGTAAGTATCTTTATAGAAATCCCAGTGCAGGAGCCATCTGGTATGAAGATTTCACCACTATGATGGATAAAGTATTTACCACTGCCAAAGAAATTATTCTTCTAGGCGATTTCAACATCGACATGCGCAACATAAACCAAACATGGGAAAACATCATCCTATCTTACAACCTAAAACAAATAGTCAACCAGCCTACCAGGGTAACAAATGCATCATCCACAATAATTGACCACATCTACGTCACCTGTGCAGACAATATTATAGAATGCTCTGTTCCTACTGTCGCGATGAGTGACCACTACCCTATATGTTGCACGTGGTCAAAGAATAAATATAAAGCTCCAAGAAATAAACATATCAGTATTAAATTTAGAAGTTTTAAACATTTCAACCGTGAACTATTTTTACATGATTTGCGAACTGCACCTCTTGCCAGTGTTTACCAGCTTTCTGATCCCGACGACGCCATTGCCCATTGGACACGCATCTTTCTTTGTGTGTTTGATAACCACGCACCAACTAAAGAAGTTCGTGTGAAACGACAGGTCAAATCTCCTTGGATCACACAAGCAGTGCTAGACGCCATGAGGCAGAGAGATCAAGCTCACAAAAACAAGGACTTTAACATATACAGAGAACAGAGGAACAACGTGCAATATTTAATTCGTAGAGAAAAAAAGAATTACTTTAAAAATTTGGTTCAGAACAAAACAAACAGTAAAGATATATGGAAAGCAATCAATACCTTAGCGAACAAGCGAAATCTGTCAGTCTCGTCAACCCCTAATACTTCATTTACTCCCACAGACTTCAGCAATTACCTTCAGGCAGAAATAAACAGTCTTAAATCTACAATACCAAATTCACCTTGTGACTTAGGCAGGCTGTCAGTATTTTGTGAGAACAAATGTACCAACACAATTCCATCCAACATTCCGTTTATGACAGTTAATGAAGTGTATAACTATCTTCTAGGACTTAAAGATAATAACTCATCAGGACTTGACGGAGTCAGTAATCGAATACTGCGTTATGCGGCTCCAGCTATTAGTGATTCGCTTACATACATATACAATCAATGTATCGCACGGAGCTACTTTCCGTGGCACTTTAAAGTCGCTAAGGTATATCCTCTCTTAAAACCTGGCTCTTCCGACAATAATAACCTTGGTAACTATAGGCCAATCTCCTTAATATCATCGCTATCCAAACCACTAGAAAAACACATACATAAAATAACACTACAACACCTAGTTAACAACGGCTTGCTAATTGATAGTCAGTCGGGGTTTAGACCTAAACATTCATGTCACACAGCTCTAACTAAGATGATTGACAACTGGCACTTAAATATTAATAACGATAACATATGTGGGGCAGTTTTTGTAGACTTTAAAAAAGCATTTGATATGATAGATCACGCTATTTTAATTAGAAAACTAGAAACATCAAAAGTAAACCTTCAACTAGTGACGATAATTAAATCATTCCTGTCAGACAGAAAACATGTAGTTTCTTACAATAACTCTTGCTCATACCCAACCATAATAAATACCGGCGTTCCTCAGGGCTCTATTCTTGGGCCTCTACTTTTTGCCATATACATTAATGACCTTCCATTACACGTCGAACACGCATCCTGTGACCTATTTGCTGATGACTGTACTATCTACACGAGTGATACAAGTTGCAACACACTCGAACTATCGTTACAAAAAGATACAGACAATCTGATTAAGTGGAGCATCGGAAATCGCATGCTAATTAATATAATTAAAACAAAGTGCATGTTAATATCAACTAGACAAAAATTACAAAATTCTGAGAAAACAACACTTCAGATCTATATTGGTACCTCACCAATTGAAAACGTTAATGAACATAAAACTCTAGGAATAGTCGTTGACCAGCATCTTAATTGGAACTCACATGTTCATGCACTGACTAAGCAAACGGCACAGAAAGTTTACCAGTTAGCTAAAATCAAACATTTCCTAGATGAAGATGCACGAAAATTGTTCTATGTATCTCACATACAAACAAACCTTGACTATTGCGCCACAATCTGGGATGGTTGTTCTATGTCCAACACAAAAAGACTCCATTCACTACAAAAGCGTGCAGTGCGTCTAGTTTCTGACAACTGCCAAACACAGTGTGTAGATCTATATAAATATCTCAAAATACTGCCTCTAAGAAAGCGCTTTCTGTTCAACAAAGCTAAATTTGTTCACAAAATCCTGTCACAGAATGCTCCAACATATCTGTGGCCAATGTTCAAATACAGTGAAAGACGCAGTCAACGCCTTAACAAAATACAAGTGCCCAAGCCTAGGCTTGACTTATTCAAGAAAAGCTTAGCTTACTCTGCTGCTCATCTTTGGAACTATCTTCCACATTATCTAAAACATAACAACCTCAGTCCCTATTCATACAATCGTAAACTTTTCGAATACTTTATGAGTTCTGATTATCTGCCCCCCTAATATGATTATTTTTCCGAACAAATGGTATAATATCGAGTGTAGGTTTAATGATGATGTTAGTGCTTT
Source organism: Oreohelix idahoensis (assembly GCA_024509875.1). NCBI lineage: Eukaryota > Metazoa > Mollusca > Gastropoda > Stylommatophora > Oreohelicidae > Oreohelix > Oreohelix idahoensis. The sequence goes on along the minus strand of JAMPIV010001256.1, from coordinate 103,429 downwards.
TCAACATATTTTGTTTCATGGTAATACTTAGTTTGTACTTTTCAACATATTTTATTTCATGTTTATAATTAGATACTGTGAATGTGAGTATGCTATTATTTTACCTGTACAACGTTGAATTCCTTGAATTGATGGGTAAATTGTATGTGAGAATAAATGAAATCAGTATAAAAGACGGGAGAAAGGAAGGGCAGAATGTCAGACGGGCCTGCGTGCCCAATTCTCAACCCTTTGAAAATAAAGTTCGTTCGTTCGTTCGTTCGTTCGTTCTATCCTTTCTGTCCTATCCGTCCGTCCGTCCCTCTGTCTACTTGTCACAAGTAAAAAAAAAACAGGTGAAGAAAAGGTGTTTGTCTTGGATAAGGCAACATCTGCCTCTCTCGCCAGCTTGTCAGTGCATCTAATTTTGTCTCTTGCTTTTTGTCTTCTTATGTATGTTTGAGTGTGCCTGTATGTGTGTTGAATTACTGAATGCAATGTTAATATTAATTACTTATTATTGAAGTTGAGAATATTTTAATTTGAAAACTCTTTGAGAATTATATTATTGCATAAAATTATTATATTGAGTGATTGGTTGCCACATATGTTCACCTAAGTGTAACTGGTTGTCTCGTATGCCCCTCTAAGTTTGATTGGTTGCCACATATATTCCTCTATTTTAACGTCATATCACATCTGCAAATCTTGTTTATGCATATATGATCAGTCTGATTTTCTGTCACGTGGTGTCGTGAAACGAAGTGTAACCCACTACTTTGTTAATCACTATGTCGAGATACAGATTTGCTTCAACCAATCAACGATCAACGTTCACCAGTCTCTGAGACAGAATAAATTAACGGCCATCTTGTTCACGCAAGATGGCCGATGAAAACTGAATAAAATTAGGCTGTATGAGACCAGGTACAAAACCGGAGGAAACCAATCAACTTGCTCCGCCAGGAACCAACCGAAAGCTTTCCTCAAGTAGTTACTTGACTATATAATCGGGCGGATTTTATGCTAACCACGCAACCCCGAACTTGACGCCAGAGATACAGACTGAAGAGGGAGAAGCTGTCACCTTGATTTATGGTAACTTACCTGAGGGCATCGACCTGCAACCTACTTCACTAAGTCGCGTCAAAACCTGGCCAGTTTAAAATCTTAGGAGGGTAAATATTTTTACGATAACCGTTGGTATTTGTTGTGTGTCATTTATACTACCTATCAGGTTACTGATTGTATCTTGGGGGGAATTAAGTATAATGATTGTATTTCCTATTATGATTGAATAGACGAAGACTAATAGGACTCATACTTCAACCTATTGTCTCCTATACTTCAATCTATTGTCAGTCTATAACTTCAGTCTATTGTCTCTGATAATTCCAAACTGTAAATATAACCAAAACAGTCCTTGTTAGGACTCAATCTATTGTCTCCTATAACCTGCAATATAACCAAAACAGTCCTTGTTAGGACTCAATCTATTGTCTCCTATAACCTGCAATATAACCAAAACAGTCCTTGTTAGGACTCAATCTATTGTCTCCTATAACTCAATCTATTGTCTCAGATAAGACCAACTCCAATATAACCAAAACAGTCCTTGTCAGGACTCAATCTATTGTCGCATCTAACTCCAATCTATTGTCTCCTATAACTCCACCCTGATATATCACCAACCAGTCCTCGTCTCATATACTCCTATCATAAGAACATAACAATATTGTTAGGATATATGTTACCAGCTATTGTCAGAGAGGGCGTGATATAGTATAGGGGGAAGGACATTGTTGTATCACACCTAGGTGTACATATTATTGAATTTATTCATGTATTGATTTATATTATGGGATGTATTCATGTATAAAATGTATTCATGTATTGAATCTATATTATTGAATGTATCCATGTATTAGTTTATCAGAAAGAATGTTTTGCAAGTAGACACCTGTCTTGTCTCGCTATTGCTAAATCATACTGAGCCATGTTGTCATTCATCCCACATGCATACATCGGAGACACGCTCATTTCACTCACACTAGAAATAGGTGGGCTTGAGGACAGAAATTAGCCCCTATTTTTGCTTTGTTACAGGTTTAATTGTGTCCTAAAAACCTGAGGTCGTATGTTCGAGTCAATCCCGCTGCCTGGAACTCCGCAGGAGCATAGAGGTTGACCAGACTCTACATCTTTGGTCCCCCTCAGTCTTGGGTGGGCTAAAGGAACGATACTCTGCCGGTGGTGTGAACCAAACAAAGAAGAACAGACTTAAGAGAGATGAGTACACATTAGTACCATTTCTGTCGGCATTGTGAGCATAGAACTGTCAATGAAGAAAACGTGAATTAGCGTAGCAAGAGACAATAATAAGATCATAGTGGATAAATTATACGTAAATAACAGCATAGCTGATAAACGTTATATCCTTAATTAACAGCACAGCTGATATAATTTTTGTTCCTATAATTGGAAAACGTGTTGTAATATTTATAAATATAAATATTTGTAAATCATATGTAAACTTACCAATTCATTTCATTCCATTTTTTGCAACATTCACCTTTCTGCACAAGAGTAGATAGTGTATATATACTAAATAAAATATAAGGAAATTGTATTTTGAACGACTTGTCAATTTTATCATTGTTAAGTAAAAATCTGTTTCCTTGCTTTGTTTAATATCACAATTAGTTACACAGCAGAGGTGGCGCTTTATGTCGGTCTCCTCTATACTATTGTTTCGAGATCAGATCATTCACAGCCGTAACTAATTTGTGATACCAGTAGTCCTCTCAGACACTGGGACTTCACCATTTTCTGCAGAAATTCTATTTCTGTAATTGTCAGTACTATACTGATCCAAGAGCCAAATAAAACCTCTCGCCACACGTGGCCCGAAGATATCCAAGCTGTTTCGTGTATTTTTTTTTTATGTGGCCCCCAGATATACATGCTGTTTCGTGTAATATTTTATGTGGACACACGCTTTTTCTTATAAGAAGTCCAGGTGGTTGAGAAGTGTTCATAAACTTCTGAAGCTCGGAAGTTTATAAACATTCCTCAATTTTCGTTCATTTTCCTAACTCTATGTTTCTGCACAGTGTCTTCAAAATCGCTGTCACCCACCTGTTTTTTTTTTTCTATCTTTGCATTTAGATTACCCACATAAATTGTTGTATATTTACAAAACTAAGAATCTTGAGTTCCAATGTCGTCATTCATCTAGTAAGGCTCGGAAACGTAGAGAACACTAAATCCAAAACCAAAGAAGTTCCAGACTTTCAATAATGGGTGCTTGCGTAGAATATGAGAATTGAAGTGGTATGACAAGATCACCAACGTGGTACTGAAGGCTAGAACCAGACAAGTGCCAGTTGAAAATTAGATGACAAGAAGACGCTGGCGATGGATAGGACACACACTGAGGAAAGCTGTTGATAGCATTACAAGGCAGTATTTGTTATGGAATCCCCATGATAAGAGGGGCAGATGAAGACCGGAAGCACACGGTGAAGAGGAGACAGAAACGAAAAGGATAAAGAAGACATAAATAAATATTAGACAAACATAAAGGTATGTTTTCAGGCACTCGTAAGAAATAAAGAAGTAGAACACTAGCCAACAGAAAAACAACAGACGTGAGTGGCTTACCCAGTGAGTGGCTTATGCCATCTAGGCATCACCAAAAATGGTGCTTCGATGACTGGTCATTAATGCGACCGCAAGACACAACACCGGAAGTTTACAATTGGCAGCCCAGCCTATTAATGACGCAATCGCTTCTGTTGTTCTCCTATTATACAGTATAGGTCAGTCCACACAAGACAAGGTGTTGTGTCTTGCGGTCGCACTAATGACTAGTCATCGAAACACCATTTTTGGTGGTGCCTAGATGGCAGGGAGGATAGTGTGATTCGCTTGCATAGCTAGGCGGGGTTGTCGCACGGAAGGTCCGGGGTTCGAATCCTGAGTAAGCCACTCACGTCTGCTGTTTTTCTGTTGGCTAGTGTTCTACTTCTTTATTTCGTACGAGTGCCTGAAACCTTTATGTTTGTTTAATATTTATTTACTGTTTACAGGCCTCGGGTTTGCCTTCCTTATGTGTTATAAATGTTTATAAAGAAGACATGGAACAACCAAGAACGGATGGCACGGGACAGGAAGACTTATAAAGTGCTTGTTGAATGCCTATGCTCCATTGGGCACTGATGCGTAATAATAATGATGCTGACGTGTATTCATGTTTACTATCGCCCTCTAGTGTTCGTATTTATTTCTTCGCATAATTTTCAGAGTTGCATGTGGAATATGTTCATGTTCTGCTCATAATAGACCTCTTCGATGTTTCAGTCGCTAATGTTAATGAGACAGCACTAGCGGATCTAGGCATTTTCCAAGGGAGGGACGATACATCAGAATGAAAAGCCCCCTCCCCCCTCCAAGCTTCTTATTTACACATATTTTTAGACAATTAAAAAACTAAATAACTAATTTTTTTAAAAATGTGACAGCTTAATAGTTTCATTATACAGTAACTAAAAAAAATCATTTTTATTTAAAACCAATATAAATATTTATAACATAACTCTATAAAAGTAAGGTACAATTACAAGGACACAAAATTTAATATAAATTCATTCTTCTTCTTTGATCCTTAGCCGCCGACCGTCAAAGCAGTCAGTGGCCATCACGCCTAGTGGCGTCTTGTAGGGCAACAACAAATTGATTCCACTTTGCTCGGTCGGCGGCCATCCTTCGTACAGTGCCCCAACTCTGGTTCATTCTTTGCATCTCAGCCTCCACAGTCCTCCGCCAGGTTGTTTTTGGTCGGCCTCTCTTTCGTTTTCCTTCAGGGGTCCAAAGCACAGCTGTTTTTGTGATGGCATCGGGGTCTCTTCTGAGGACATGGCCAACCCAGCTCCAGCGTCTGCCAGCTATGATGGTGTGCATGTCCTCTTGCTTGCTCCGAGTAAGCAGATCTTGGATGGTGTGGTGAAAAATTCTAATACCCATATATAAATTAGAACATAAATGTAAAGCAGAACGAAATAATACGATAGGAAGAAGAATGGAGAAGGACCAGTGCTTTCCCTGCATAGATAACGCCTTAGTTGTATAACGCCGTAATGGCTAACACAAGATTTCTACTTGTCCTAATTCGTTCGTTCCTAAATAAAATGCTTAAGCCTAACAATACGGCGATAATCGTAGTTCTAAAAATAGAATGTGTAGTAAAATCTTTTGGACGACCTTGATTTTAAAAACTAACACTAGTGCAAAATCGCGCACAAGGTTAGCCTTGGAAAGACAGACGGGCTTAGAAGAAGAGAGAGAGAAAGAGATAGACGGACTGTGGAACACGGTCACACAAGCAGCTGGCCGTGTGTTTAAAAAATAAACCAACTCGCAGTGTGCATGGCCTGATTTTTTCAAATAAACAGTGATGAAAAAAACTAACGATACGATGTTAGGTTTTGAAAACAGGTTTAATTCTTATTAGGAAACCGGATATTTACGTAGGGCTCCTGACTTTATACTGATAGTACAGTCGTAAAGGATTGAACAGGTGGTAGTTGAAATTAAACACTTAACATCGAAAAAAGATCGTATTCTTAACTACACCACTTAGCCCCTTGAAAATCATATATTCGTGTACAGGAAGGCTAGTGGACTAGGAATATGTAATAAATTATCTTAAAAGTCCATTAGATAATTAGATATTGGCAATAAAACATATAGAGAACAGAGATACTGTCAGGTTTGGTCATATCTGCTTGGGATGGAAATCCCTGACTTGTGAAACATAGTAGTGACAGAAAGTCTAAGATAGTACGTGGGAGGCCATTGGCTGAACTTTGAAGTTAAAAGAAATTGGATTGGGTGACCTATGAATAACAAATAAATGCCTAGAAACGGAGTAGAAGTGAATGAAAAAAATTGAATGACTGTGTACTCTTTTGAATATATTCAAAACGATCGGCCAATACACTGGATATTGGCAGAAGAAATGTTAGAGGGGACACCATATCGTTACACATTTTGAGAGATGAGATCAGGCAGTGTTATCCAAAATTAAATATATGATAACAGCTTGGACATCCGCAGATCAAACTGTGCCAGTCATCTTTAGTGTGTTTACCTTACGAATTGTGGTAAGCTAGACATTTTTAATCTGTATTTTATATGAAAATGGAATGTGAAATGATAAATTATGTCTGTACGTGTGCGGTTCAGTAGCAAACATGAGGCAAAGCCTAGATATTGCTCCACCATGTAAAAGATTGTCAGAGAGGAGTATAACTGCATATATATATATTGGATTGCCATATAGTAACATAACACCTATCCTATTGTATGGAAGGGATTACAGCTGGAATTGCAGAGGCGTTGTAACCATTAGGGAGAAGAATACTGGTGTATATTGTCACATGAAAAGCTAGCAGTTGGCCTAAAGCGCTGAACTTTATGTTTGTTTGTACTTGTCGTGAATTATTCTAATCCCCATATATAAATTAAAACGTAAATGCAAAGCCTAACAAATAAATTTAATAAAAGGAAAGAAGAATGGTAAAGAACAGTGCTGTCACAATGACTGTACTCGAAATCCCCCTTGTTTTCTACTTCGTCGGCAAATTGTAACGCTTTCACGTTGATAGTAAAAGCCTACTGTGTCGCTGCACGCTTTCTTCAATGAAACGTGTACTGTATTTCTTGGAAAAACCTTGAGATACGCAAGCTGATCAATGACCTAAATTTAAAATTTCATTCATTCCATTTTATACACGGCGTAACTAAAAGACAGATGGACTAAAGGATAGAGAGAAGGGAGAGGCAGAAAGCAGGGACACGTGCAACACTAAACAAGCGTCGCGCGATACACAATTGCTGCCATCACGCGTGTAAGGCCACATGCACTAACTTTATTTCAAATCGACAGTGATAAAATTCACTACCCATACCAGAGTTAGGTTTTAAAATCCTGAAAAACGCTTATTGGGAATTATGACATTATACCGGTTTACGTTTGAAAACATGACAGTACCCAGACACCCTCAAGTTTGGAAGTGAGAAGGTAATAACAGCACGACTATCCTAGAAGAAAATGCATATTGGCTCCATTAAATTCGTATATTTGGGTTCCTTAGGGTTTGCTGACAAAGAATATGTAAAACGTTACGCAAATAGTCTAGGAATTACCAAGTTATGGCCAAAATAAAATAGTGGGGGTGCCTGACAGCATGAAATCATTTCTGCTCATAAAATTTTTTTATAACGTGTTTGAAAAAACATTACGTTACGGAAATAGCCTACCATGTTAACTCCTATTTGATTGGAGCGCAACAAATGAAAGACTAAACACGATTGGTCGGACTATAAATACTATCTTGTGTTGTCAGGGGAAACGTGAGAAAGGGGTACTTTTTTGAAAAGATGTGTAGACATGGTTTGATTGGGTAGAGCTGCGAATATACTCAATTCAGAGCGTCTGTTCATTGCCACATCTTGTAATAAACCTACTAAGAAGCAGTGCGTTGAGCACCAGTGTATATTTTTTATAAAATAAAGCCTGGGACATCGGCAGATCGGAGTTGTGCTATATTCATTGCCAGTCAACGAAACTGTTTATTATTTCCATGAATTGTGGTAAGCTTGAAATATTCAATATCTTTTAATGAAAATTGAATGTAAATTGATAATTTATGTCTGTATATATGTGTGGTTCAGTAGCGAACATGATGTAAAGCCTATAGTGCTCCAGCCTGAACAGAAGGTGTCGGAGGAAAGTAAAACTGCATGGAATGGCCAAACAGTACACTGACACCTAGATTATTAACTAGAAAGAAATAATGCTGGAATTGCAGAGGCGTAGTAACCATTAGGGAGGGAAATACTGGTATAAAGTATTTCAGATGAAGCTGACAGTTGGCCTAACGCTCTGAACTCAATGTTTGTGATGTATTGTGCTCAGTGTAGAAATGGAGTATAAATTAGTTCTGACGTAGAAGGTACAACCTTCTTGTTTCAGGGACCGTGGTCTTAAAGTTATTGAGCAGCACCTGGTCAGAGCTTTGCTGAAGCCAGAGGTGGACAGCATACTCCTTGGTCCATATAGCAACCAGTGGGGTGGCTCCAGAACTCATTAAAGTAATCGAGCAGAGGAGTCTTTTACTGCAGTCATCACGCAAGATAAGAGAGTGTGGCCATGGAGCTCAACATTATGTACCCCCATCTTAAAATGACATTGTAAACTAAAATTAAGAGGGGAATTTAATTGTTTTAATACCAGGAACTGAGAACATCTCCAATACTAGTTCCAATAGAAACAAACTATTGAAGTCATGATGACAAATACCAACAGAGCTTGAACAAAACAAAACCAGTATTACCTCATATTACCACTACACAACTGACACACATAGGATACCATTAATAATATATGTCACTACAAGAATCATATTAATAAATTCTGTACATATAACTTGTAATTAAAATTGATTGTGATTCCTGGTTCCCTTTGTATTTGAATCAGGACACATATACATTCATGACAGCACTGAATACATATTGTTATTTGAAAAGTTATCAGTGACTCCTTTAAGATATCCTCTTAGAGTGTTTTATGTATGTGAGTGTCACAGTGTTGTCAAGTGTGGTGGAATAAATTAAATTGTTTATCTGTCTGTTGTTGTTATGACTTACACTTCATCATACACATACCCTAGACATATAACGTAGTCATCACACTATTCCAGAATAATTCTGACTGAGGTATACATATGTGGCAGTAAGTAAGGTTATCTATAATACACTACTCTTATTAGATATAGATACCTTCACAGCTGATCTCAGTCAGTACACTAAGTCCCCTATAAATATTTATAACATCCCACTTTACCACATATATTGGGGTCTCGCCCTCGGGATTTTGAATCTTTCCCTATTACAAATATTGGGGGTAATTCACTTCAGGGAATAATAAGAATTAAAAGGTATCCTTGGGTGAAAATAAATAAGGTTGAGCTCACAGTGCCTGTGTTGTCTTGAGTTAATTAGTCATAGATAAAATTGTTTAGACATTTATCTGTTAGACAATGGCCGACCTGGCAAAATTTCGATCTGCTGCTGTACAGACTGCGAAAGAGTTAGGAATGGACGGGCAAATTATGATTTCTTATGTCACTGCTGAATGTGACAAATATATTGAACGGGAAGAAAGAAGATTAGAAAAAGAGGCCGAAAGAAAATTAGAGGCTGAGACTAAGAGGTTGCAGATTGAGGCTGAGGCTAAGAGGTTGCAGATTGAGGCTGAGGCTAAGAAATTGGAGGCAGAAAGAGAAGACAAAAGATTGGCTGCAGAAAGGGAAGAGAAGAAATTAGCTGCAGAAAGAGAAGAAAAGAGATTAGCTGCAGAAAGGGAAGAGAAGAAATTAGCTGCAGAAAGAGAAGAAAAGAGATTAGCTGCAGAGAGGGAAGCAGAAAAGGAGGAGAAGAGATTACAAAGGGAACATGAGTTACGACTAAGGGAGTTTGAGTTTCAAGGCCATGCTCCTGAAAATGGTGCCAGTCCCTTTGCCTCTGATGCTACTGCTAGCCAGGGAGCCTCAACCTCAGCTATGAATTTTCATTTAGATCATTTTGTTGAGAAAGACGATGATATAGAGAGCTATCTAAATAGGTATGAACTATTAGCTACCACATATGGGTTAGAGAGAGAAAGGTGGAGCTTAAAGTTATCTCAAGGACTTCGTGGGGCAGCTTATGAAGTTTTTGCAAAAATGAGCAGAAGTGATCAGGAAAATTATGACATGCTAAAGCAGGCTCTTTTGTTAAGATATGAAAAGAATGCAGAATTTTATAGGAAAAAATTTAGGAATGCTAAACTACTGTCAGGTGAAACCTATCACCAGTTCTCTGCACGAATAGAGACATACTTGGAGAAATGGACTTCTCTGGGGAAAACCCAAGATCTTAAGGAAATGGTCCTTATAGAGCAATTAAGAGAGTCCATGGCTCCAGACCTGAGAAAGTTTCTCATGGAACAAGGTGCAGAGAGGCTGGGTGAGTTGCTAAATGTTGCTGAAAGGTATCAAGCAGCTCAAGCAGAGGTAACAGGTAATAAAAAGAAACAAGGGGATAACTTTAGGGCACCACAGAACTTTAATAAATTTGATCCTAGGGATCAAAACAAAGGTAAGCACCAGTTTGATAGGCCACGGTATGAAAATAAAAATAAAACCCCACAATTCGATGAAAGGAAATATGATGAAAGAAAATCTTTCAACCAAGGAAAAAGGTGGTGTAAAAATTGTAAGATGAACAATCATGACACTGACCATTGTAGAAGGAAACCTCCTCATTGTGCTGCTATGACATCGGGGAAAAAGGAAAAGAAGGTCAAACCTGAAGAACTACAGGAACCATACCACCCCCCAGTGTGTGAAGATGTCATCTGTAATGGTGTCACTATAAGGTGTTTATATGATACCGGTTTAGATTACGATTCCGTTGTGAGTTCTCACCTGGTGCAGGCCGATCAATACACCACAGAAACAGTGGAGATTCAAACTGCAACCAAGGATGTAGCTACCATGACACTTCCCGTCGCCCGAATAAAAGTGAAAACGCGATATGTGGAAGGAATCATAAAAGCAGCAGTGATAAATGAGCCAATCTACCCTCTGATATTGGGGTGTAGATATGTCTTCTTGGGGAATCCCAAGAGACCTGTGATATTGGCAACAGTGCAGACCAGATCACAGTCTAAAAAGGAGGAGGATAATCCAATAAATACTCACCCAGATGAGATGAGGAAGGCACAGGCTGAGGACAAAACACTCAAGCCATGTTTCAAGAAGTTGCCCAAATCTCATACACCTCCAGGCAAGGGAGAGTTTTATATGAAGAACAAACTGATATATAGGAAGGCTGGATCTGAATCCAATGGTCACGGACAGCTGGTCCTTCCCACTTCATATAGGACTAAAGTGTTGGAACTAGGGCATGCGATTCCCTTCAGTGGTCATATGGGAATCAGCGCAACAGGACAGCGAATAGCTTGTCATTATTTCTGGCCAGGAATAACTGAAGATATCAAACGATATGTAAAATCCTGTCCAGAGTGCCAACGAGTAGCACCTAAACATTGGACTGCACCAGCAACTCTGGGGGAAATGCCCATAGTGGGAACACCCTTTGAGAGAGTTGCCGTGGATCTTGTGGGACCTCTCACCCGAACCAAGAGAAGGAACAGCTACATTCTGACTCTGGTGGACACTTGTTCTATGTGGGGAGAGGCAGTAGCCCTGTCATCGATTGATTCTAAACATGTGGCAGAGGCATTGCTCACAATTTTCACAAGGTTAGGCTTTCCCAATCAAATCTTGACTGATAATGGCTCTCAGTTCAAGGGGAAACTAACTGAAGAAGTTTTCAGGATCTTCCAGGCCAAACACTTCCATTGTAGTGTGTACCATCCCCAAGGGAACGGCCAAGTGGAAAGATTTAACGGCACGTTGATGTCGATCCTGAGAAAGTTGGCACACGAAAAACCAGATACATGGGACCAGTACCTGCACGCCGCCCTCTTTGCTTATCGGGAGGTACCCCATAGTTCAACCGGTATGGCCCCGGCAACATTATTGTTTGGAAGGCCAATAAAAGGTCCACTCGAAGCTTTGTTAAGAACGTGGACTGATGAAAAGGCAGAGGAAAACATTACATCTTCATACCAATATGTGAATGAGCTGACCACTCGTTTAAAAACTGGCTGGAAACTTGCCAATGAAAATTTGAAACAAGCCAGGAAGAAACATGCTGCCTATTATAACAGGAAGGCGAAAGACAGAGATTTGGCTGTGGGAGAGAAGGTACTGCTTCTTCTCCCCGGGAGTCAGAATAAGTTACAGATTGGATGGCAAGGTCCATATACAGTTTTAGAGAAGGTGTCTAGAACAAATTATAAGATAGATAAGAAGGGGAAAGAAAAAATCTATCATGTGAATCTCCTGAAGAAATATTTGGAAAGAGAACATCAGGAAGAGACACACTTGTTGACCTTGTCCATCGCCATGGAGATGAAAAAGGAACCACTTTCATCATTTGAATATCCATTACACCCCTGTGAGACAGCAGCACAGGTGAAAATCAGTACACATTTAACAAAAACTCAGAAAGAGAGAGTGCAACAGGTTCTAAATAATCATGCAGAGGTGTTAACAGACCGACCAGGGCATACAAACCTATTGGAATATGATATGAAACTGATAGACCCCACACCTGTCTGTATGAAACCATATTCGATTCCGTTTGCTAAGGAGAAAGCTTTGAAGGAAGAGATAGACTATCTGTTGAAGGAAGGAATTATTTCACACAGTGAATCCTCATATAGTTCCGGTGTTGTACTCTTAAGGAAGCCCTCTGGAGAACATAGACTCTGTATAGATTACAGGAGACTGAATGCTATTACAGAAGGACAGGTGGATCCATTGCCGGATACAAATCAGCTGTTTGCCAGACTAAATAAAGCTAAATATTTCTCAAAAGTGGATCTGAGTAAAGGATACTATCAGATTCCAGTAAAGCCTGAGGTTAGACCATACCTAGCTTTTAGTACCTCAGAAGGACACTATGAGTTTAATAGATTGCCATTTGGATTGAAGAATGCGCCTAGTGTCTTCTCTAGAATGATGAGAAAATTATTGGACCCTCTGAATAATCCATGTATAACAAATTTCATGGATGATATCCTTATAGCAACAGAAACATTTGAGGAACACATTGACTCTCTGAAGATGCTGTTTGATCGACTTAGGGAAGCAAATTTAACAGCCCGACCAACCAAATGTTGCGTTGGATGTAAAGAATTGGAATTTTTGGGACACACAGTTTATCAGGGAAACATGACCCCTGACCCAAAGAATTTAGAGAAACTAAAGAAAGCCCCGAGACCACAAACCAAGAAGGACGTGAGATCCTTTGTCTCATTATGTGGTTTCTACCAGAAGTATATCAAAAACTTTAATTCCATATGTGCACCGTTAACTGATTTGACACGTAAAGGACATCCAGATCGCATTACATGGACACCACAATGTGAAATGGCTTACCAAGAATTGAAGGAAAAGCTCACAAGTAAACCTATTTTGAAATTACCTGACTTAAGTCAAGAATTCATAGTAAGGACGGATGCCAGTAATATTGGGTTGGGTGCAACTCTACTACAGAAATCAGATGCATTGGATGGGGAATTAAGCCCAGTGGCATATGCTAGCAGAAAATTGAATAAAGCTGAAATCAACTACTCAACTAGCGAAAAAGAATGTCTTGCAGTAATATGGGCAATAAAGAAATTCAATATTTATCTGTATGGGAAGGCATTTAAGTTGCAAACGGATCACAAACCTTTATCGTTTCTAGCCCAGGCTAGGCATGAGAACTCTAGGTTACTCCGATGGTCCTTGCTTTTGGCTCCCTATAATTTTAGCATTGAGTATATATCTGGAAAAACAAATTTGGGAGCGGATTTTTTAAGCCGCCATCCGTGTGATGAGAATCACCGTAAACCCCAGAAATAATAATAAATTTCTCTATGTGTATATAGAATAAAGGACTGACATATAATGTCTGTTTTAAGAGGGGAGATGTCGTGAATTATTCTAATCCCCATATATAAATTAAAACGTAAATGCAAAGCCTAACAAATAAATTTAATAAAAGGAAAGAAGAATGGTAAAGAACAGTGCTGTCACAATGACTGTACTCGAAATCCCCCTTGTTTTCTACTTCGTCGGCAAATTGTAACGCTTTCACGTTGATAGTAAAAGCCTACTGTGTCGCTGCACGCTTTCTTCAATGAAACGTGTACTGTATTTCTTGGAAAAACCTTGAGATACGCAAGCTGATCAATGACCTAAATTTAATATTTCATTCATTCCATTTTATACACGGCGTAACTAAAAGACAGATGGACTAAAGGATAGAGAGAAGGGAGAGGCAGAAAGCAGGGACACGTGCAACACTAAACACGCGTCGCGCGATACACAATTGCTGCCATCACGCGTGTAAGGCCACATGCACTAACTTTATTTCAAATCGACAGTGATAAAATTCACTACCCATACCAGAGTTAGGTTTTAAAATCCTGAAAAACGCTTATTGGGAATTATGACATTATACCGGTTTACGTTTGAAAACATGACAGTACCCAGACACCCTCAAGTTTGGAAGTGAGAAGGTAATAACAGCACGACTATCCTAGAAGAAAATGCATATTGGCTCCATTAAATTCGTATATTTGGGTTCCTTAGGGTTTGCTGACAAAGAATATGTAAAACGTTACGCAAATAGTCTAGGAATTACCAAGTTATGGCCAAAATAAAATAGTGGGGGTGCCTGACAGCATGAAATCATTTCTGCTCATAAAATTTTTTTTTAACGTGTTTGAAAAAACATTACGTTACGGAAATAGCCTACCATGTTAACTCCTATTTGATTGGAGCGCAACAAATGAAAGACTAAACACGATTGGTCGGACTATAAATACTATCTTGTGTTGTCAGGGGAAACGTGAGAAAGGGGTACTTTTTTGAAAAGATGTGTAGACATGGTTTGATTGGGTAGAGCTGCGAATATACTCAATTCAGAGCGTCTGTTCATTGCCACATCTTGTAATAAACCTACTAAGAAGCAGTGCGTTGAGCACCAGTGTATATTTTTTATAAAATAAAGCCTGGGACATCGGCAGATCGGAGTTGTGCTATATTCATTGCCAGTCAACGAAACTGTTTATTATTTCCATGAATTGTGGTAAGCTTGAAATATTCAATATCTTTTAATGAAAATTGAATGTAAATTGATAATTTATGTCTGTATATATGTGTGGTTCAGTAGCGAACATGATGTAAAGCCTATAGTGCTCCAGCCTGAACAGAAGGTGTCGGAGGAAAGTAAAACTGCATGGAATGGCCAAACAGTACACTGACACCTAGATTATTAACTAGAAAGAAATAATGCTGGAATTGCAGAGGCGTAGTAACCATTAGGGAGGGAAATACTGGTATAAAGTATTTCAGATGAAGCTGACAGTTGGCCTAACGCTCTGAACTCAATGTTTGTGATGTATTGTGCTCAGTGTAGAAATGGAGTATAAATTAGTTCTGACGTAGAAGGTACAACCTTCTTGTTTCAGGGACCGTGGTCTTAAAGTTATTGAGCAGCACCTGGTCAGAGCTTTGCTGAAGCCAGAGGTGGACAGCATACTCCTTGGTCCATATAGCAACCAGTGGGGTGGCTCCAGAACTCATTAAAGTAATCGAGCAGAGGAGTCTTTTACTGCAGTCATCACGCAAGATAAGAGAGTGTGGCCATGGAGCTCAACATTATGTACCCCCATCTTAAAATGACATTGTAAACTAAAATTAAGAGGGGAATTTAATTGTTTTAATACCAGGAACTGAGAACATCTCCAATACTAGTTCCAATAGAAACAAACTATTGAAGTCATGATGACAAATACCAACAGAGCTTGAACAAAACAAAACCAGTATTACCTCATATTACCACTACACAACTGACACACATAGGATACCATTAATAATATATGTCACTACAAGAATCATATTAATAAATTCTGTACATATAACTTGTAATTAAAATTGATTGTGATTCCTGGTTCCCTTTGTATTTGAATCAGGACACATATACATTCATGACAGCACTGAATACATATTGTTATTTGAAAAGTTATCAGTGACTCCTTTAAGATATCCTCTTAGAGTGTTTTATGTATGTGAGTGTCACAGTGTTGTCAAGTGTGGTGGAATAAATTAAATTGTTTATCTGTCTGTTGTTGTTATGACTTACACTTCATCATACACATACCCTAGACATATAACGTAGTCATCACACTATTCCAGAATAATTCTGACTGAGGTATACATATGTGGCAGTAAGTAAGGTTATCTATAATACACTACTCTTATTAGATATAGATACCTTCACAGCTGATCTCAGTCAGTACACTAAGTCCCCTATAAATATTTATAACATCCCACTTTACCACAGTACTGTCATGTACTTCAGTGTGGAATAATATTGTATACTAGTTAGTAAGAAGGATGCATAACCTTCACTTTCAGGGGCCGTGGTATAGATGGTGATATTGCATCGTCCGGTCTGAGTACTGCGTGATCCAGAAAGTTGGCAGCAGACTCCGTACACAAGATAGCGGCCATTGTCTATCATACTATCAAACTGAGAAGCAAGCGAGCAGAGGATACAGGTTTCCTGCAGCTGCATTATGAGATAAGAGCATGTCAGCACGTAGAGCCCAACCTTGAATAAAATAACCCTGAACTGACTTTATTATAAAACCAAAAGGGACAGAAATTCTAAAGAAACAGAATCTGTGAATCCTTTAATATTATTTCCACCAGTAACAAACACATGAAGTCGTGATGACAAACAACAACCTAGCACTAAAAGCCAGTATTACCTCATAATAATACATCACAACACTACACTTATATTACAATACTATTGTATGTCTGGACAAAGATCTTTTGTATAAATTCTTGTACATAAACATTGTGCTTACATTTGATTGTGATTCCTGATTCACATTGTAGTAGGATCAGGATATCTATATATTGAAAAAGCTAATACATTATATAAAATTTAACACTTGACTTACTTAAGATAAATCTTTAGAGTGTTATGTGTTTGTGATTGTCATAGTGTTGTAAATTGTTGTGAATCTTAACTTAGGTGTTTATCTGTCTGTTGGTTGTTGTGAACTTACACTTCATCACTATCATAACCCTAGACATTAAACGAAGTCATCATACAATTCAAGAATAAGTCTGATTGAGGTCGAAATGTGGTAGCAAGCAAGGTTCTCTGTAACACACCAACCTTATTAGATACAGAGACCTTCACAGCTGATCTCGTTCAGTACACTAAGTCCCCTATAATTATATTTATATAATCCCAACTCACCACAGTTGGTGATGGTATTCGGCCAAAAGATTCGGTGAATATTTCTTAGGCATGTTGTGTGAAAAGAGGACAATTTCTACATTTCCTTCTCTGTAACTCTCCAGCATTCCGCACCATAGAGAAGGACAGAAAGCACACAGCTCTGATATAATCTTAATTTTGTGCTTGTGCTGTATTGAGAGGACTTCCAGATGTTGTTTAGGCTAAAAAAAAGGGCAGTTCTTGCCTTATTTATTCTGATGTTGATGTCTTTGCCTGCCCCGCCGTCTGGTGTTACTATGCATCCTAGGTATGTGAAGGTGTCTGTCTGTACCAGTTGCTGATTCCTTACTGATATGGGCTCAGGGTTGCTCACATTGAGCGTCATGACCTCTGACTTCTTTAAATTGATGTTCAAGCCCACCTGCTGGCTAAACTTATTAAGTCTATCCGGTTTTTCCTGGATGTGTTGATGTAAATGTGCTAGTAGTGCAATATCATCTGCATATTCCAGATCTTCCAATGTAGAACATCTTATTCCTCTTGGACTGCCCTCTGTTGTCTGGCGCATCACCTAATCTATGACTGTTGAAAATAGAGTGATTGATAAGGGGCATCCCTGTCGTACTCCTGTCTTCATCTCAAAGGTTAGGTTGCTCTGCCCAACACTACACGTAAAGTTGGCATAGAGGCTTTTTATGATTGGCACTATGCAGCTTGGAATTCCAAAAGCCCTCAGTATACTGAGGGCTTAATAAATTCATACATATTCTATATTATAGCATAACATTAAAAAAAAATTTGGGATTGGCCGCCCGATACAGAAATTATCCGCCTGTTGTCACAAAGTCATCTATCTTTGCGGCTCGAGTGAAGTCCCCTGGTGTAACCTGCCTGGCGACGTCTTAGGTCTCATTGTTTAATGGAGGTTCCCTTTATTGTCTTTCATTGTCCCGCCACGTAGAATTACTTGCAGTGTACGTTCGTAACCTTTAGGGTACTTACCATTGACCAGTACCCAGACATGTTTTAATTCGTCCGTTCAAAGGATTACTTACATTTAAGTCCCAATTTGGGGGTGGGGGGGGGGGGGGGGGGGGAATACTGAAGCAGTTGATTTCAAATACAGGTTTTAAAAGCCCCAAGGGAGAGGCGATCGCCTCGAGCCACCCCTTGGATCCGCCAGTGTGAGACAGCTATACAGATAATGGTTCTCCTCGGTGATGTAGCGGATACGATCATTAATGTTGCCGCTGATATTTACTATTAATGGCTGTGTCGCATATATATGATCGTACTGATAAGTCTTATAAATTATAAGTTGAATCATCCAGGTGTTCAAAGTGCCTCATGAATGGTAGCTTACAGATGAAAACACACATTCGCGGCGCAGATTTGCTGGGAAGGCCACCGTTTTGTCCAAATACTTACTTACTTAGTCGTTCCCCTTCTACCGTGAAGTGTAGAGGTTTGGAAGAGAGAGCGCCAGACCATTCTATCAGCTGTCTTCTTCCTGGCCTGGTTCCATTCTAGTCCTCGGTCCTTCAAAGATTGTCTAATGTTGTCCTCCCAGCGAACTCTGGGTCGTCCTGGAGGTCTGGATCCCTGGCTCTTTGTTTCCCATGCTTGTCGTGGTAGCCGATCTTCTCCCATTCTGCAGACATGGCCAAACCATCTTAGTTGGGACTGTTCTATTTGGGTCTGCAGCGGATGGGATTTCAGGCCTTGACGTATCGTCTGGTTGCTTGTCCAAATAACTCAGCATAATTTTAATGTGAGAAAATGATGATGGGTTAAATCATTGTTTTTTTTTAGAGATACGGCACCATTTACGGCATCTTTAGAAGCCTCGTACCCCATTATCTTTTAGTTTGTAAAATATGCCAGAAGTGCGAAAAAAAGATAAAAAAGTATGTTTTGAGAACATTTTATTTACAAAATGTGACTAAAGTTCAGTATCTAATTCACATGGCCTCTGTATTTGACGTTTTGTACAAATATATTTGAGTTCTGTGTATTTATTAGTGCTGTGAGTCGAAGTCGGAAGTGTAGGAGTCGCTCGTTTTTTTTTTTTTTTTTTTTTTGGTGGAGTTGGGAGTCGGATTAGGTAAAACATGACTCCGAATTTTATGCCATATGCCTTGTAAAAAAAACCTAGTCCGAGTTGGACTTAAAAATTTCAAGTCGGAGTTGGAAAATTTATTTTGTTGTAACTAGCTAACTCTTGACATAGAAGGCTCACACTGGATACCATAAATGTAAAGGTCCGTAATGTAGAAGCCCGTACTGACCACTATACATGTAAACAGTCAAGAATGGTCTGTGTTCGTCCAAGCGTAACAGGTGTCCGTGACACAAATAGGACAGGCTCAGTTTGGCCACTGTAAATGTAGAGTTGAATGTTAAAGAATGTCCAGTATCAATGTTGGAAACGATTCTAAGCCCCACAGGCGGGCATAATTATATACAGGCCCTGGTTGGCCGCAACAATGCTGGCATTCGTTTGGATGACTTGAAAGTGTTGAGGTGTTGTATTAACATAGATTGTGAGTAGACCTCAATGAATGCAAATGCGTGTATGAAAGTTCGTGGAAGACAATGCATCTAAATGACATCACACTTGTTGTAGTAATTACATGCAGTAATTCACATAGTTCTTGGAACACCTCTGACGTTTGATTGACTTTAATACATCACAACGACAGGTACGCCGACATCAACATAAAATAGTCATTGACAATTCAGGACATAGCATGTATGAATACAGTTCATCAGCCAGCGGTGCATGTATATAATAAAGCTGATCTCGTACAATTCTACCTTCATCAGCTACAGCAAAATACAGCAAATATGTGAGTTTACACAACTCCTTTCTGATATCAGTAAGTCAGATATATCTGGCTATCTGCGGTGATGCCATTTAACAAGGTTGGACTCACCCTCCGTGATATTTCTATAACAAACAGGGTGAGTCCAACCTTGTTAAATGGCATCACCGCAGATAGCGGGATACAGCACCTGTAAAGTTCTTTGGGCATGCACCAGCCCAGTGCATATAATATTAGAATACTTCGTGAGCTCCATTACTGGTATTCATAGATGGACTCTTTCCCGCCCAGGGAAAAGTCGCTAGCTGGCTACAAAAAGTCATATATCATTCTGGCAATAAAGAAACTGTTTTAAGGGTAAATTACCTTAATGTCCCTCAGAATAAATATCACAAAAACTCACTCGCCTCTTAGGCGCATCAGAATATAACATTGGGGAACAATCTTTAACCATCTTGGTCGAACACACAGAGGACTTTCCCCAAAACCGTCTTGACCCTTTCAAAACTACAGCTCGACTCTCCTAACACAGGATGTCTTAAATCGCGCCAGATTCTTCGCGCATGCGTCGTGACCCTAGACCCTTGAGCTAAACTCAGATGGGTGAACATGTCAGGAAAAGCTGACATCGGTTCTAAAATTAGACGCTGGGTTAACAAGTGGGACAACCACCACTGTTAACTACAATCCCAGTAAAACATGAGTACCTCCCCTTTGATCAAGAAACTATTAAATTAAAGTCTCCAAAATTAACCAGGTACATTTCACATACATAGACTCAGCAAACTGACCGCAACAATTGTAAATGTGCTTTTCGGTTTCTTTGTCATTCTCGTGTTCAAAATGTCCTTTCAAGAAGCGAATTGTGTACGAAAAAAACTGAATTGCCTTACCCGTAGAAGTTGATATTTTTAACACCTCAATCTGTGTCAAAGTTTATACTCTCGTAATTTGGAAATATAAAATAGATGTCCCTGCAGGCTTCCAGGATAGAGGAGATTCGAGATACATATATGCAATATGGATAGCAGAATAGATCATAACCCATACCACAAACACTAACAAATGAAATCATCATTCATTTTGGAATATTACACATGAATATGCCAGCTTGTTTTTTTTTCTGTTGTTTTTTGTTTGTTTGTCTGTTCTCGCCACCAGAGTTGATAACTATGATAGCTTCTAAAAGATGGAAGACAAATTTCTAAATGTATGAGCAACACAATGTGGTAAATTCAGTGGGCTTCTTGTAGTTAATTTAGACATTTGTCACTAAAAGCTCCTGGCAAACGTTCACCAGGACGATCTTTTGTGCATTGTTTTGTGCGATCGTAAACTTTGCTTTAAGTGTTGTTGATCAGATTGTGCAATAAAACTGATTCATTACTCTCTTTAGTTCTTATTTCGCTTAGTAGAGTAATCTCATTCCATCAGCTACGCAGGAAAATTGATGGTTGAAATGAAGAATAACCATTGAAGGTCCCTGCTCAAAACTAAGTGATGCTTTGAAATTTGTGGCAACTGAATGAACATAAAGATAGCAAGCTTCCTTTATCGCGTAGATCTTTGTTTGATCACTGAGATAAATTCAGAGTTAATCTTTTGCAGCTGTAGCATTAATCTTTTTTTCACGACTGTTTGCAAAAGGGACCCATTTCAGAATACTTCTGTTTTTTCCATCGTAGGATTCGTTTTGCCACCCAAGCTGTTCTGTGACCAACACTGTACCTCCAAATATTACTCAGATTTATTTTTTTAATCCAATTTATAGAACAAAAAAACAAATGATACTGTGCAACATCTTAAGTACAAACGTTGAATTGGAATACACACAAAACAATACAAAAAACGTGTCAACAAACGTGTTTTCTTTCGTGAAATATGTTACGGGTTGTCTCTCCTGCTCTGCAGTGATTGTCCAGAAATGGCTAAAATTTAGAGTGTAAACTGAAGGACTTGAAAGGTATTTTTCTTCGCTCAAGATTACTCTTGGCAGAATTGTAAAGAGAAGGATGGTGCTTCTATTTTAGGGAGTCTTCATAGGATATTTCAGAAATCAAGCACAACGCTGAGTTTTCCAAGGCTGTTGTAAACTTTGCATCTGCCTGCCCCTGCTATGAAGAGAAAGATATATTAGCTCGTTTCTGAGCCCCCAACTGAATTATTCAGTAAAATATTCCTTAAGTAGCTCTGTTGTATTTATATTTACGATCACTAATTCATATGCACTTCTCCCTGTACTAATTAAATTAACTGTTAATTTTAAATACATATAACAAATTTAATAATCAACTATTGTTTAACATGAGTAAATGAATAAGTGAAGTTAGTGGATTTAAAAAAAAAATGTGGAGTTTTTCTTCACAGAAAAATAGTTCTGGCTGTGGTTTATTTGGGTAGTGAGATATTTTGCTTTGGCCAGATTAAAATCACCTGTCTGGCCAGATGTTGGACTGGTTTATTGACTGCTCCGTCAGTTTTAGACTTCTGTGGTAATGGCACGTCCCAGGCGTAGTTGCTAGGGTAACCGCTCATAATGTCAAGGCAAAGATCTTCACAACCCGCAAAGGCAGGCATCTAGCGTAGACCCTTTTGATTCACAGACTTGTATCAAGCTGGTATTACACACTGGTATCTCCAACTTGTACCACAAACTGGTAACACCAACTTGTACCACAAACTTCAGAAGAAGCAAGTGTTTCTGCTAAGTATGTGTTTCCTGACACTAGTCAAGCGCTTCCCCGCTATCACTTTCACCGCCTCTTTTTCTCAGTAATTTACCCTCCCTGAGCATAAATTATAAACCCAGTGGATTGGATGAAAAAACATCGTTTCAGTTAATTTGATGAAAAATGTGACTGGACAGAGGAAACTACGAGTACTTTTGCCTGGTTTACACGTTTAAATATACATATAAACTTATTAAAATGTTAATATAATAAATATGTACCTTATGATGTCATCATCATCCACTCAGCTCCACTTGGAGCCTGAGCTACCTCTGCTTTTAGTTCCCTGTGAGACAACCGGCTTGAAGCAGTCACCAGCGCTTGTTGTGGTGGTTCATGACTCTATCATTTTCATATGCTGGGGTTGCCAGCTGTCGTGTGGTGAGTATTGGGGCAACTAAGACAGTAGTTTTTGCCAGGAATAGCCTATGCGATATTAGGTAGAAGGTCTCTAGAAATTGGCTCGTTAAGAAAGAATAAAGACCTATTCGAGATAGGGGTTCTAGTTAATTCTGGAAAGAGTTCTGTTTCCCCACGACCTTAGCTTCTGCCCTTAGATCCCGTAACAGAAAAAGCCCCCAACCTCATCTGAGTAGAAATTTCCCTATATGTAAATATTTAACACCGACAGCACGAGTGATACATTAACAAACTAGAAAATGATCACAGGATTATTGGGTTTATTAACTAAATATCTACACATATAGGGTTAGTAATGGTTAGAACGTGATAATGGTGAAAGACAATTCACTCAAAACACACAGATGAGATATTAATATTGTAGTTAATTAAGTAGTAGTTAATTAAGAATGAGCTTGTATAAAGCGAAATGATGATGATGTGATATGATAGGTGTTACCAAAATGGTGAGTAATCTACACAGTCCATGTGTCTCTAAATGCTTCTCCCGGATAGGATGATTCACATGTATGCATAGAATGTCACAAGGTGTTATGTCGAGTGGGGTATCTCTAATTCGAGGACGTTCTGATGAAAACGATTGTCGTACTGAGAACGTTGACGATATAAATAAATATAGTCCTTCACTGTTTGGGTATATCTCTGTAGTGTTGATCAACAGTTAATAATTGTCATATGCAAATGTCTGCTGTCTAATCTCCAGAGGGTACTGGCCAGAACTGATATCTTCACGAAATGTTCTTGATATGTAGACTCTTTATCTTGAGTATGTAATCGTGATTCATAAAATATACTTTGGAGACTGCTTCATAGAATGCGCTTAAGAGTGTGTTGCCTTGGTATAAATATGAGATTCAACTTGTTGAGCTCTTTAGCTTGACTTCAGATAGTACGCTTCCGATGGAGCTGAACTTGATATGAGTAATTAACTGTGAGCTTTAACTTGACTCCTGTAGTAAGCTTTCGAATGATTTGAACTTGTTATAACTATGTATTGAACTTGTGTGCATGTGATGATATGTTGACGAAAAATGCTGCGTCTACTGTTTTTATCGGGGGCGAGAAATATTCCTTTTTTACCGAGGAACGAAGAATGTCCTATGGCGAATTCTGCAAACTTATTTCTGGTTAGACGTCAGACACGTAGCGTGTAGACTCAGACTTCTGATGGACTGAAGACACAGAAGTCTTCGTAAGTTTTTACACTTAATATATACTAGTTGACTTTCATTTATTCTTCATCTCACTGTTGATCTCTATGAGTTCGATTCTAATGATGTTAAATATATTGTGCATGAGAGTGTGTGGGTATGGAAAACTATGATGATGATTCAACAAGCTAGATGAAGGTGAAGTATGAACTATTAAGTACTTCCTATCAGCCTATCATCTTAGTGGAAAATCTTCTGATTTTATTTAGTCATGTACTAGAAGAATTAATTGAAACTCTATCTTTCGCACATTTAGCTGTGAAGTTAAAATAAATAAAGAATAAGAAAAAGTATTAATAATCTGTATAAGATCTACTAACCTTCTTTTCCCTTCACAAAATCCTTTAAGAACACAATTCACCAAAGATATGAATTATTTTATCCACTCTGAATAAACACGTGTATTTAGGCTAGGCGTTTAGGGATTTCTCTTTACACCACAATGTTCAAAAACTGTACTGATCTCTAACGAGCTGTGAAGTAGAATATATCGCTGGTTTAGCCAATGTGTCCGAGATAAACTACCTCCCACCCCCCATCAACCAATTATCAGGCGTGCATCTTGCAACCAAGACCTAGGATCTCTCATGTCTCCTGTCAGCCTAACAGTGGGTTGGGCAATTCGCTACCCCCTTTCGTTCGAAAGACCTCTCAGTCTTGGTCAGACCGCCCGGTGTTTGCTGATTGGTCTGCCAGAAAAACTCACTGGTCCGCTAACTGTCACAAAACTCGCTGTCCATTGTCGCCCACATGTAAATTTATGTCATCCTTTGTAAAACAGCTCTACGTATGCTCGCTAACGAGTTCCTTTGTTGTGCCAGCTCCACCTGGAAACATAGTGGGTGTTCCGCTGCACGGATCTTTGATATCCCGCTCCTGTCGTCCATTGTATTGCATGGCCATTGTATCGAGTGCGATGACCGTCGATTGTTTTCGCAGCAACTCGCACTGAATAAAGTACCAGGTGGTGTCAGCCGCGCATCTAAACAATAGTCCAAGGTAGCACGTCTGACGATTATTTACACAGGGACTAGTTATCAAATAATATTTTATAAAGTCCAAGCTGGGGTTTCACAAGATTAGGATAAACCCAGATGTATTTAACAAGGTGGGGAAACTGAAAGACCACCAATGAAAGAACAAATGTGGTTTTTTTTAGATACCAGATGCGAGTAATAAATATTACAGTTTACAGATGAAAAAGCAAAACGTAGGATGAAAGAGCACAAATGTGGGAGAAAAAATAATAAGAAAGATGTAGGAAAAGATATGGCGATAAGGCTTTGCTCTCGTTTATCACAAAAGCCCCCTCCTAAAGTGTGATGTCAATCAGACTCATGAGAGCTTAGCCATCTCGCACTGAATTTATTATTCCTTTTCCACATCTTCGTTTTTCTTCCCTGTTTCCATCCGTGCTGTCTTGTGTTTCTTTGAGCATCCGTTGACGAGTTTTTGTTAGCATCCGAGTGTGAAATCCTGGGGTCGTAAAGATGCCTTACGGGTGTCAATGGATCATTGTCCGAGTGATTCGCAATCCTCAAGGTCGTAATATGGGCCTGTTCTGCGTCGTGACTCTTAGTGAATGGCATAAGCAGATTTACATGGTAAATCTTTTGCTTTCTGTTCACGTCCACCTTAAAGTTTGTTCGAGATAGTTTCTCGATAATCGTGTATGGTCCTTTCCAACAGAGTTGTAACTTATTACTGCTACTTGGCAGCAATACTGACACTTTTTGACCAACCTCTAAAACGCGATCCTTTGCTATTCTGTGATGATATTTGGCATGTTTGCGCCGGGCTTCATGGCCCTTAGCTGTGGCTAATTTTCAGCCAGTCTTCAGACGTTGCTTCAAGTCTGTGACATATTGGAAAGCTGACGTGACAGTATCGTCTGCCTTAGCATCTGTCCATGTCCTTAATAAAGCTTCTAATGGACCTTTAAAAGGTCTTCCGAAGAGTAAGGTTGCCAGAGGTACTCCTGTAGAAGCATTGGGCACTTCCCTATAAGCAAATAAAGCGGCGGGAAGATACTGATCCCACGTTTCTGGCTTCTCTTGTGTTAACTCTCGGAGAATAGAGGTGAGCGTTGCGCTAAACCGTTCTACTTGCCTGTTACTCTGAACGTGAGTTGGCAAAGTATAAAAATGCTTAGTCTGGAATATTCTAAGCACATCTTCTATCAACTGGCCTCGAAATTGTAATCCATTGTCTGTGAGAATTTCATGCAGTAAGCCTAATCTAGTAAAGATGTTCAGTAAGGCATCAGCTGCATGCACTGAGTCGCATGTTGGCATGGCTATGGCTTCGCCCCACATGGAACATGTGTCCACTAAGGTAAGGATATGGGTGTCCCTCTTCTTAGTTCTCAACAGAGGTTCAATTATATCCACGGCCACTCTTTCAAATGCGGTGCCCAAGATTGACATCTCGCCAAGGGTCGCGGGTGCAGTCCAGTGTTTTGGTGCAACTTTCTGGCACTGAGGAAAAGACAAGACGAAACGTTCAATGTCGCCGGTGATCCCTGGCCAATAATAGTGGCAGGCGATCCTTTGAGTCGTGGCGCTCATTCCCATGTGTCCACTAAATTGAATAGAGTGGCCCATCTGAAGCACCTGGTTCCTAAAGGTAGCAGGAACTACTAATTGGTTGTGTTCCTGTTCTTCGTTTCCAGCTCGGCGATACATCAATCCATTCTTCATAAAGAAGTCTCCCTTGGTAGGTGGGTTGTGTGTCCTAGGTAATTTTTTAAATCAGGGCGCCAGTGAGGAATCTTCCATTTGGGCCCTCTTCAATTCCTCGGGGAGAATATTGGTAGAAGGTTCCTGCTCTGCGTCCTTTTTGACTGTCCTTTAGTCTGTACGGCCGCCATGACTAGTGGCTGAGTAGGTTCTCCAAGGAACACATATCTACATCCCAAGATTAGAGAGTAGATTGGTTCTCTATTATGGCTGCACGAATCTCTCCTGCCACGTAAAGAGATTCCACTCTGATACGTGCAATAGGCAGTGTCGTGGGTGCAACATCCTTCGACGGACCTTGGATGTCGACACTCTCTTCTGTCATCTGGTCAGGGGTGACAAGAGATGCCCTGACCACCGCATCGAAAGCCAGTCCTGTGTCATAAAGGCACTCCACAGATTGTCCGTTTACGAGGACTGATTCGATGACGGGAGGATGAGAAATGTTTCCGGTAGAGGGATTCTCCTGCCTATAGGGTGACGATTTTGTTTGCAGACATGCAGCATGTTGGGGAGGAGGTCTTCGCTTGCACTCATTAGTGTTGTGATTGTTCAAGCGACAGTACCTGCACCATTTATCTCCCTGTCTCTGGTGTTGCGCAGCATTTTTCTTGTTGTGGTCTTTGTAGTTATCCTGTTTAGCGTGCTGTTTCCTTTGCTTTGTTGGTCTGGTTGTGAGCGAGCTGGTTGTTTTGGCGCCTGATCCAGAAACTTCTTCCTGGCTCCCTGAGATTCCATGAGACCAATGTGGAATCACTCTGGCAGTGTAAGTATAGTTTCTAACTGGTCAGCGCCGTTTTCAGTGAGAAATCTACGCATTTCCACTGACATAGACTTCTTTAGTTGCTCTATCACAATCAGCTCTTTCAACCCGTCATAGTCCTTGGCGATGTTTCCCAGTATACACCACTTCACTAAGTAGTCTTCAATACTGGCTGCAAACTGTGAGAAGGTCTCTCCGGCCTCCTTAGAACCTCGAAATTTTTTTCGGTAAGCCTCTGAATGAAGTTCGTATCTCACCAAGAGAGCTTTTTCAGTGCCTTGTAGTCATTTTGCTCTCCGGCCGGAAGTTTATTAAAAACCTCGTAAGCTGCTTCTCTTAGGCCCTGGGAAAGTTTCAAGTTCCACTTCCGTTCTTCCAGTCCAACCCCTGTTGCAAAGCGTTCAAAGCGGTCTAAAAAGGCGTCCATGGTATCGTTCCTTTCTGAGAAAAGTTCCAGCGGAAAGTTCATGGCATTGGGTGGCACAGTTTGCGAAGCAAGCACACCGTCTGAGCGGGGTAAGAACCCTCCGTCAGAGTTGGAAGCCGCTGCACATTTTGCCAGCTCTATCTGATATGTCTGTCCCTGGATTTCCAGTTGCTTCATTTTAAGTGCATGCTCCCTGTCTCTTTCCCGCTCCGCTGCTTCTGCTGCGGCTTTCCGCTCTGCAGCTTCGGCTGTGGTTGTGGTTTTCCTCTCCGCTGCTTCTGCTGCGGCTTTCCGCTCTGCAGCTTCGGCTGCGGTTTTCCGCTCTGCTGCTTCTGTATTGTCTTTCTCCTTCTCCATTGCAAGTTTCTGTATCTCCATCTCTCTTGCATGAAGTTTATCAGTCTCCTCGCTTACAAATTTCATCAGCTCTTTCCCACTTAACCCGTATTCACGCCGTGCCTCCATTAAACTAGCTCTAATTTTTGCGGCGTCTGCCATGATATGCAGTACGGGTTTGCGAAAGGGGAAAATTGGCTGTGACCTCGGAACAAAATTACTTAACTCACACAAGTAATTATCTCTTTAAAATCAGCTACGTTTAAAAAAGTAAACAAGCTCAAATAGTTCTTAAATAAACTCACTCACTCAGCGTATTATGAAAAATTTAGATAACCGATTATCTAGCCCTTTCTAGATAAGAAAAAGTATTTACGATAAAAAAATTTTCCAGCAGTTAAAGAAAAAATAATAATTTCTACAGTATCCTATGTTCTCAAAAGTGTTTACACTATCAGTTTGATACTTAATTTTTACAAAAAAGTATCAGTCGTGCTTTAGAGATATAAATTATTCCCACTATGAAGTAGACAAAATATAATAAAAGTCAAAGAGGTAATCCCTCAAAATGCCAACAAATTTTGCAATTATCGCAACTGTATGGCAGGGTTAAAAATGTGATTTATCACACTTCTATGTCCGGGTTCACTAATCCCGGACGAGCCCCATATTGTCGTGGGATGAGTATTGGGGCAACTACTACAGTAGTTTTTGCCAGGAATAGCCTATGCGATACTAGGTAGAAGGTCTCTAGAAATTGGCTCGTTAAGAAAGAATAAAGACCTATTCGAGATAGGGACAAGCAGAGGGAATGCGAATGCTTTCCACTGGACAGTGTTTTCTAGTTAATTCTGGAAAGAGTTCTGTTTCCCCACGACCTTAGCTTCTGCCCTTAGATCCCTAACAGAAAAAGCCCCCAACTTCATCTGAGTGTAGAAATTTCCCTATATGTAAATATTTAACACCGACAGCACGAGTGATACATTAACAAACTAGAAAATGATCACAGGATTATTGGGTTTATTAACTAAATATCTACACATATAGGGTTAGTAATGGTTAGAACGTGATGATGGTGAAAGACGATTCACTCAAAACACACAGATGAGATATTAATATTGTAGCTAATTAAGTAATAGTTTATTAATAATGAGCTTGTGTAAAGCGAAATGATGATGATGTGATATGATACGTGTTACCAAAATAGTGAGTAATCTACACAGTCCATGTGTCTCTAAATGCTTCTCCCGGATAGGATGATTCACATGTATGCATAGAATGTCCCAAGTTGTTATGTGTTATGTCGAGTGGGGTATCTCTAATTCGAGGACGTTCAGATGAAAACGGTTGACGTACTGAGAACGTTGACTATATATATCTATATATATATATATATATATATATATATATATATATATATATATATATATATATATATATATATATATATATATATATATATATATATATATATATATTGTAGAATATATCGCTGGTTTAGCCAATGTGTCCGGGAATGGTCGGCCAGAAAAACTCACTGGTCCGCTGTCACAAAACTCGCTGTCCATTGTCGCCCACATGTAAATTTATGTCATCCTTTGTAAGACAGATCTCCGTATGCTCGCTAACGAGTTCCTTTGTTATGCATGCTCCATCTGGAAACATAGTGGGTGTTCCGCTGCACGGGTCTTTGATATCCCGCTCCTGTCGTCCATTGTATTGCATGGCCATTGTATCGAGTGCGATGACCGTCGATTGTTTGCGCAGCTGCTCGCACTGAATAAAGTACCAGGTGGTGTCAGCCGCGCGTCTAAACAATAGTCCAAGATGGCATGTCGGACGATTATTTACACAGGGACTAGTTATCAAATAATATTTTATATAGTCCAAGCTGGGGTTTCACAATATTAGGATAAACCCAGATGTGTTTAACAAGGTGGGGAAACTGAATCAAAAGACCGCCGATGAAAGAACAAATGTGGTTTTTTTTAGATACCAGATGCGAGTAATAAATATTACAGTTTACAAATGAAATAGCAAAACGTGGGATGAAAGAGCACAAATGTGGGATAAAATAAAAAAGATGTAGGAAAAGATATGGCGATTAGGCTTTGCGCTCACACCAGCCTCGTATGAACTAGTACAACCAAAATGATAAAATGTATGTTACAAATCATCCCGTATCGGGTTATATTTTTCTACAGACGTCTGGCTCATGATGACTACCGAATAATGTCGGGCCACATGTTTTGAGGCTGTCTTAGAAGTTGTTCAGAGTCGAGCGTCAGAAGATCCTCATTACTTGGTCCAGTCCTTTTTCTTGAAATCCTACTTTTCTTCAGTCCTGGCTAGTCTTAAGGTATCGTCTTGACTAAGTGGAACACAGTTCTGGAAATGTGCTACATTAATTGTGGCCTTTCACCCACTCTCCCCCAGTTTCCTACGCGGTGGAAGTCGCCAATCAATCGTCGTCTAGTTAATATATTTTGGCTGGACCAAACAAATTTAAACGATTGACTTAGTATATATCTTCTCTCCCCCCCCCTTTCCTTCTCATGACAACCAACAATTTCAAACTCTTCCCATATAAGGTCTTGACACTTCCACTATTAGACGGCTCTTTGTAATTCATAACAAACCTTCACTTTAACTTATTACCATAAAATGCTAACAAACAAGAGTTTACCCGCAGTAAAGTTACCTCATATCCTGCCACACCCACGGTACTTTTGCAGTTTATCTCCGGATTGTCAACACGAGAATTAATGACACCCAGCTTGGTAAGCGAGAGAAATCTGCGCCTCTGTGTGTTTAAACATAGACAACGCAGGCCCATCTGTCTGTTACCAGCTGGGTTGTTTACGTGGAAAAGCAACATGAATCCTGAGTCATGCGTTCAAGTATGAAAGAAAATACGGACTAGGAAGTAATAAAAGGAAGATACAATATGGAGAAGAAGACAGGTAGAACACGGTAAAATGAACAAGCGAACACTTCAGACATCTAAGAATTTTAAAAAGGCATATAACCAGCTGGTCAAAATTACGACACAACTTCAAAATTAAATTAATACAAAGGAAATATTAAAAATAAAAGTTCATTAAAAAGAAACAGCAATAAAATCCTACGGGATGTTAGTTCCTTGAAGATGCGTCACTTCAGTCATAAAGGATCACCAAAACATAATAAATAAATGAAATATTAATCAATTAAACAAACAAAATACATGCTATACATTGACCTGGTTGGCTTGCTAAGTTACTAGAAGCTAGTGTTTCCAAACTAATATGCTAACACCAGTGGGTATGCGAAAGGGGTTCAATGGGTACACCGCATAATTTTTTTTATTTGACTTACCGTTCTTGTTGTACCTGTAGAAAATAGTATATTAAAATTTAATATATGACAGGGGTACGTCGATAAAACTAAACTCGCATAAGGGGTAGGCGATTATTGTAAATTTGGGAAACACTGCTCTAAGCAGTTACTAAAAAACCGTTTAGTTCGTTTTGACATATATTTCAAATGTCAAGTCAGTCCTCTTGTACGGCTCTGAAGAATGGAGAACAACAAAAATAACAACCAAAAAAAGCTAGACTTTCATAAGGGGGTGCTTGTGTAAAATAGAAGGATTGAACTAGCATGACAAGGTCCCCAATGTAGAACTGATGACCAGAACCAGACAAGTGCCAGTAGAACAAGAGAAAAGAAGGTGACGGATAGGGCACACATTGAGGAAACCTGTTGATAGCATTACAAGGCAGTCTTTGTTCTTGAATACCCATTGAAAGAGAGGCAGAGGTAGACCAACAAAAAACACATGGAGAAGAGAACTGGAGACTGAAGTGAAAATGATGAGGAAGACGGGGATAAGAGCTTGAGCTGATGGCACGTGACATGAGGACTTGACATTTGGTTGTTGAAGACACGTGGTCCTTGGGAAGCTAAAGGGTATTTATTGGTTTGGTTCTTCATTGCACACGGGACCTCCTATTTTTTCGCCATAACCGAGAAGATTAGGCATCTCATCTCACTACCCAGGTGATCCGCGCGCGGGGGAAAAAAAAGGGGGGGGGGGAAGGGGAGGGGGGACATTATTAGAACCCACTGGTTCTGAAAAAAAAATTTCCATCAATTATATTCCCTCTACAGGGAATCGAACCGGGTACCTTTAGAATTAGAGGCAGACGCCATATCTCTTAGCCACTTGGACCCTTTTTTTGTTTAGGTATTGACTGATGTGTTGATTGATTAATATATTGAAACATATATTTCTTATTAGATGAGTGAGTTGGGGCAACACACGCTCAGCATATGCAACACATTTAAAAGGTTTAGGATCTGTTCTCAACTCTTTTTGTTGATTCTGAACGAAGTTACTTTAAATATTTGTAAAGTTTTGAAAAAGAATTAAAGTGTATGCCATCTTCTCCTCAAGGGATGTGATTTTGTTTCCCTTTGCTATCCAGGGAAACTACGATACCACAAAAACCACCATAAAATATATATAATTTTAGGACCTTATATCTGTGCTTTTTTTTTTCATTCGTAATTTTAAAATTAATCCTGTCTGTCAAAAGACACAGTGAGGATCAGAACCTTTTTCTGAACACAAAAGACAAAGATAATGTCCACAGACAAAACAAGATGCCAACCAAAAATTACCATCAATGATGAGGAAATTGAAAATGTCACAAATTTTGAATATCTTGGCTCCATAATTAACAACAATGGAGACTGCTCAAAAGAGGTCAGGAGGAGACTGGCCATAGCAATGCAGAGGTTAAATAAAATGAAGAACCTATGGCATAACACCAGCAAATTAATAAAAGTAAAACTTCAGAGAACGTGCATCTTTCCGGTAGCAACATATGGATGTGAATCATGGACCATTACTCAAACACTAAAGAAAAAAATCGAATCTTTCGAAGCACATTGTTACAGAAAAATTATCAGAATATCTTGGACCAAGAAGAAGAAAAATATAGACATCCTACACGACCTGAACATCGAGGAAAACTGGCTCATAAACAATATCATGTCCCGGAAACTGAAATATTTTGGCCACATTAAACGTTATAGTGGCTTAGAGAGAGCAGTGATGGAGGGTATGGTACATGGAAGGCGAGGCAGGGGCCGACCAAGACGACGGTGGACACAGGACATTGATGACACCTTGAACATGACAATGGAGGAGGCAGGAGGGCTGGCTAGAGATCGAGTCTTTCAGGCGGGCTGTGATGAGAGCGACGTTCTGCAAAGGACATGCTACATGATGATGAATTTTAAAATATAATAAGATGCAATTTTCAGTTTTATGATGTATTAAAAAAAAAGAATAATACACATGATTCTTATCTTCTTACATCTATGTGTTAGCTTGTATTAAAAATGAAAAGAATCACGATGTCATCTACATTTATAGCTCTGGTGGCCGTGGCGCCCTCAAACAGCATTACAATTGAACTTTATATTATTAATGTTATTATGCCCACCCCTCATAATTTATATTTGGCCTTCTTTTCCTCTACGATGTAATTTTATACTGGTAATATACAATTTCCACCTTCTACTTTAAAAAAAAAATAATAATTACGCATGAAGTAAATAACTTGTAATCTTCAATATATTTTTGAACCCCACTTGAATTATATACACTTTCCATCTCTCAGCATTTATGATTGCACATTAATTATATATAATTTTGATCTCTTAACATTTATGATTGCACATAAATTAACTACAATTTCGGTTCACGTTACGACCACAAAATCTTCGTCAGGCACCAAAAAAAAAAAAAAACTAAAACAGAAGAGAAAATAAACAAAACTAATCTGATTTCATGAAAAATTTTAAAATATCACTTTTAAACAAAAACAACTTCATTCAATACCTTTCATATCCCTGTGGAGTATAGGATCTCAACCAGTTCACGCCAAGCCCACTGGTCCTGAGTTAATAGTTCAGGTAATGTCTTTTCTTCTACTGTGTCGTCGTCCTTCGCTGTCAAATAACCACATCTATCTCTCTTATAAACCTGACAGTCCGCCTCAGGCTTCTCTCGTCACAATACAGTTTCTCCCTCAACTAGGTCTGAGAAGGTCATGCTGCCAACCTGCTTCTCTCATAGAGCCGACAGTTTTGTAGCACGTGTTCTACAGTTTGTTTGTCCCCTCCCTACAAGGGCAAACATTTTCAATGCCACCTCATCCTTGGTAAGTCGATCATCAGTTTTCTCTCTCTCGTTCTCTCTCTCTCTCATGAGTTTTTTTGAGGGGATGGGGGTGGGGAAGGGGTGTAGTCCTCAGTCTATTTCTGTCACCTAACAAGGCTTGCATTGTAATACTATCACCTGGCTTCCTCAATGTGGGCCTTATATTACTCTAACGTCTTATAATCACTTCTTGTTCCACTAGCATTTGTCTAGGCCTTTCCATCAGTTCCACATTGGCGATCTTGTCATACCCTTTAAAGCCGTTCCTATTCTCATCTACAGCCCATTTATGAAAGGCTGTATCTTCTTGCTTGTCTTTTGTGTGGACCTCCATTATTAGGGTATACAAAAACGTCATGATTGAGTGAGGACAGAGGATAATTGTGATACCGATTATGTGTTAGATCGGGTGGTTGCGGTTTTCGTGTGCACCACAAAGAAGACATCTTTCAAAAGTGCGCCGAACTGAAGCCACATATCTCTTAAGCGTTATTATTTTGACAGTTACGTGACAGATCAAAATGCTTATGCAGCCACTTTATTTGTTTGAGCAGGTAATTTTCTACAAATAAAAAATGAACACAGCAGTTTTTTGTTTGTTTTTTTGTCTTGTGGCCGTTGACATATAAGCTGGGTGATGATGATGGCTTGTCTATTGAACGCTACTTCTCAAATTTGTGATCGTATAGGTTTCGTATCTCTACCCTAAAACAGTAGGCAGTTAGTTGTATGGTGTTAGAAAACTTCTTCCTTTCAAACGATGACGTTACTTAGACAACAGTTGACGAATGACATCACGCTGACAGCAATAAACACTCAATGTTGAACTTTATTTACATAAGTAATCAAAAGGTTGAAAAGATGATATGCCCAACCTTCCACTGAGGCTGGCAGACTTATACAGTAAAAGTCATTAGGTACTAATACAGTGTTACTCTCTCTTTCTTTCTCTCGTGCTGCTTCAGTATTTATAATGTCTCCAGTAGTTCTGGCGGTCATAGCTTGAGAACCACTGTTGTCAATATTTTACTTGTTTTCTAAATCTTCATAACGTGATCATTTTTTTCTCTTTATGTTCTAACATATTTCTTTTCCTGAGTCCATTCTCCTGTAAGTTAATTAAATCACGGTGAGAACGTCGAGATCAAAGACACTGCTCGCTAGAAATGGCCAGACAAACAGAGAGACGAAGGAAACTCACACTGATTAGCGAATTGGCGATGCCTGATCTAAGAATGAATAGGGTTCTGGTTTTCGGCTCGTAATGTGTGAAAGATCTTTGATTTGCAAATCCGAACGTAGAATTCACCGTAGGTGTTAACATCTGGCAAAGAGTCTGTTTTCGGGTTATAGTTATAACTTTTCCTTTGATTTCAGAGGTTTATATATCTCAGCCTTCTAAATAAAAATTTCCTCAGTACTCCTCAGCTTTTAAAGACATCTAGCGGCGATTTCTAGAATCCCCTGATTTTAGGAAAGTTTCTTAGTTTATTGTTGGAGATAGTCTAGTAGAAGTTTGTGTGAAGGTAAATACTATACTAGTAGTTTTGAGTGATTTTAAGGATAAATCGTCAATTATATTTATCTAAGATATTTGTGCAGAGTGATTCACAATAGGTCCGTAAATGGTATTTCTCTAGTTTTACTGTGTTACAGTGGATAGCAGAATAATAATAATTTCTAGCTAAACTCTTCCAGCTATAAGATAAATTTAATTAACTGCAAGTAACCAGTCAGAGAATATTTTAACCAACTAGTAAAGGCACCGTTCATCATGAGTATTGACGAAATATGTATTTATTTCTAATTCATGATAATCGTTTTTTAAATGACTAGAATTTATTTCACGGGAGTTTTAAACGATAATACAAGCTCTAAGCTTGTAGTTTATAATTTAACGTTAAATAACCGAAGTGAATATATTATATTTTACGCGAGGTAGGATAGGAGTGAGAATACTATATTATGGTTAAGCATTGTATTTTTCTCTTCCTTTATACAGTATTTGGGTCAAACCCAAAATCTACCAGCGGCTTCCATGTAAACCTGAGAGTAATCATACTAAAGAACATTTCTTATATTAATAACTGGGGTTTTCTCAAGGTAAACCTGTCTGAGGTTGTGTTTACACCCAGAAAGAGACAGAATACCAACCCAAAGAACATTAAGAGTGACTTGGTAACTGGCATTTGATCCAGATTTATTGTTCCAATCTCATTTACATTCAGTCC
The DNA here is from genome assembly GCA_024509875.1 of Oreohelix idahoensis. Taxonomy (NCBI): domain Eukaryota; kingdom Metazoa; phylum Mollusca; class Gastropoda; order Stylommatophora; family Oreohelicidae; genus Oreohelix; species Oreohelix idahoensis. The sequence continues at coordinate 66,567 of JAMPIV010001256.1, read as the reverse complement.
CCATCGTGGCGACCTAACAAACCTTAACATTTCCGACGGTTGATCATTTGTGGTGTGACCAAGAATTTTATACTGATAGAAGTTGCCGACCTAACATTCCCTAAGTACTGGAAACCTCAAGATTCTGACACTGTGAGCACTGTGACATATTTTTTTTTTTTTTTTGCGTTCGCCCGCTAATACTCGAGGCGAAATCTCAGGTTATTATTTTATTTCTAACCTGACATTGATTTTACGTGAGTATCCCTTTATTTCTTGTACAGAGACAGGTGTCCCTCGCCATTCAGGCAAATACTCGCCGATTTCGGAGGTACCCATTGCAGCTGGGTCGGCTCAGGAGCCGCCAGTCCCTGGTCGACGACACTCCTTCAAATGTCCACGCCAGGTCTCGAGTTAATCCAGTCCAAATCCCAGTCGACGAAAAATCCTCAAATGCCGTCGCCCGGGTTTGATCCTGTATCACCCGGTCGCCAGAGCGGTGATGTAACCACTACGCTAGCGCGGCTCCCACTGTGACATATATTACCTGAACTGATTTAAAGTGATATAAACGGTAATCCAGAAAAATATAGTCGTAAAGAGAACGCTTCCCGGAAAAATTGGATTTAACCTGTCTCTGTAGAGCTGGGGTTCTCTTTGCCAAAAGAACACTGGATGTGCTGTATTTGTGTGTCCTAAAGTTTGCATCAGAAGGTGAAAATCAAGTTTGTAGGTAAGAACAAATGTCAGTGGCCACTGTTGTATGGATAGAAAGAAAGCAGGAATGAGTGGTTCTGTGATCGTATAAATTCTTATACCCACTTTGTAATATTTTGATGATGCAAAAGTTTCGCAAATACTGTTTCCTTTTCAGAATAGATTAACGTATAACTCTGTTCTTTACTGTACAGGGAAATTCTAGACCATAGCGTAAACACCTTTTGACTCTTTTGGGGGTTAATAACTTCTCTTCTAACGGGATCTTGTCTCAACAGAGGGAGGGAGGATTACTCATATGAGTCTAACTCTTTAATTAATTCATTAACCTATGTTTATTTGTATTTGATTTGATATTCAACTTATTGCTGTTGTAAAGTTTCTTTATGATAAATAAAATTTACATAAACTTTATTTACGTGTGTCGGTCAGCTTGTCCCAAAAGATCCCTAATCCATTGATGTAGTTTTTCACGTCTGTGCGGCTAACTGTCGTCACGCATGTGTGTGTATGTGATTGGTGATATATATATATATATATATATATATATATATATATATATATATATATATATATATATATATATATATATATATATATATATATATATATATATTCTAGTATATATAATATATATTAACGTATAATTCTTTCTCATTAGCATGCATATTTTATTGCTGTTCGCATTCCCTTTGATGAGAGTTTACCAGAGACCGATTAGCTAACGTGAGCTGTATTATTTTACACCAGCGATCGAAGATCGTTGTAATGGGATCAAACAGCGATCAAGGTGGAGCAAATTTTGGAACAAAGGGAGATAATTTCTATTAACTTTTCCTGAGTCAATTAGCCTGTAAGTTAATTAAACCACGGTGAGAACGTCGAGATCAAAGACACTGCTCGCTAGAAATGGCCAGACAAACGTGTGTCGGTCAGCTTGTCCCAAAAGATCCCTAATCCATTGATGTAGTTTTTCACGTCTGTGCGGCTAACTGTCGTCACATGTGTGTGTGTATGTGAGTGGTGATATATATATATATATATATATATATATATATATATATATATATATATATATATTAATATATATTCTAGTAGACTGTCTGACAAACTAAGTTCTGTTGTAGAGATAGGCTGAACGAGAGAAGCTTCTCGATTTCATGGACAGACTCTATCTAGTTTCCACCATCTCACTCGTGAAAACCTATTTTCTTTACATTACCTCTCACTGAGCTATCACCTGTTCTAATCTATTCAGAAGGTACCAATCCATGTCTTAATTCCCCTATCCAAAATCTACGACAAATGTGTGCTCGTCCGAAGGATCTTTTGAACTTAGAATAGGAAGACGACACGACAAAATAGTGCTCGTTTTGCGGGAATTGAACTCAAATCCTGAGCTAGAACGACATAAATTTTCTCGTCTTGTGATTGTCTCGTGGAGTAATACAGGGTGTCCATAAAGTCTCTTTACACTTTAACAAATTTATTACAAAGGCAAATGAAAAGACAAATATGTGGAAATTATTACAAAATGAGAAGTAGATATTGAAGTTTTTTTGGCCTCAGTTAATACACCTCTATATGGGCACCATTAGTTGCACGAAGCACATCAAGACGGTACTCGATTTCTTGCCATGTTCGCTGTAGCATAGCCTAATCAATGGTGGCAATGGTGTCAGTGATCTTTTGCTTTAGGTCAGTGATGTCCCATATCTTTGTTCGATACACGATATCTTTAACATAACCCCATAAAAAGAAGTCCAGGGGAGTGATATCTGGTGAACGAGGTGGCCAGGGAATTGGTTGCCTTATCACTAAAACAAACTCGGGTGAGGAACGTTTCATCCTCAGAAATTCGTTCCAGCATGTTAACTGCAAACTCTTTTCGTCTTGGTTTATCATTTGGCTCGAGTGCCTGTAAGAGTTGCACTTTGTAAGCGTACAATCGCAGGTTCTTGTGCAGGACTTTGTGAACTGTTGAACGTGGTAGCTCTAACTGTCTGGCAGCAGTACGGATGGACTTTGTGGGAGAATGATAAAAGGCTTGTCTTACACGCTCGATGTTTTCCTCAGATGTTCCTCCCTTTATCCAACACTGTCCCTATAAATTTCTTGTGCCATGCACGAATTGACGGACGTGACGGTGGATCTCTTCCATACTTAGTTCAGTAGTTTCGCTGAGTCTGCCTATCCGATTTTGTTTCAATAAACCATGATACACATTGTGCCTTCTCTTGAGGAGTAGCCATTTTTAGGGGTTCATTTAGGGGTTCTTTCATCAATAGGGTACATGAAATACGATAAAAGTATGTGATTAAAAACTTTGATAACCACTGAGTACATAGAACAAATCTGATTAAGATATCTCATCAATTTCCTTTGTAATAAATTTGTTAAATTGTAAAGAGACTTTATGGACGTATATCTTTAAAAATAACTATCCCCTAGACAAACAATCTGTTTATTTGCTTGCTGACCACACAATTATAGCTATTGTTTTCCACAGCATTGTTAGATTATATATACAATTGATTTACAGGGTGATCTTTGTCGGAATATGTTATGTATTGATTTTGTAATACAAGGCCGCTGGTAGTGTGTGATTGTGTAACAATCACAGGGTTTTAATTTTTAAGCAGAAGGTGTTTTGAGCTAAGCTAAGGAGCGCGTTCAGACTATATAGTCCAGTAATTGCCTCCCTTACACTAACTGACTTCAGGGGTGAACTTGATAGTGGATTTAAATTAAGGAAATCTTTTTCTCCTTACAATTTTTGCCAGGAAATTTTTGTTGGTTTCCACTTTTTGTAACTTAGTTTTGTGTTAGTTGATTAATCTGAACTACCATTTATTTGGCGTAGTCGTCTGCATTAGGAGCTTAATTGCCATTTAAGCAGCGATAGTTAGATATCTAATATAGGAGGAGGTATCCCAGTTAAATAACATATCTTTTTGGTTGTATTTTCTCGTAAGTGGTAGGGAACCAGTGTATCCTTTTTCTTACTTCTTTCTCGGGTAAGTCTCAGTCAGCTATTTGCAATGGCAGAGCGGGCAAAGCTTAGGCAGATGCTCAAAGAGGAAGCTAGGGAAGAGGGATTGGAAGGAGAGGAAGCGAAAGCTTTTGTCAGGGACGAACTTGACAGATATGATGCGGAGAAGAAAGAAGCAGAAGACCGTCTTTTACAGCAGAAGAAGATTGAGGAGGAAATGGAAATTCGCAGGGCGAACGAAAGGGAGAAGGAACGACAGTATGAGGAAAGAGAGGAGAGACAGTATGAGAAGGAGAGGGAGGAAAGAGAGAAGGAGAGGGCGGAAAGAGAGAAGGAGAGACAGCATGAGAAGGAGAGGGAGGAAAGAGAGAAGGAGAGGGAGAAAAGAGAGAAAGAGAGACAGCATGAGGAAAGAAAATGAGCAACGACGACAGCATGAGTTGGCGCTCAAAGCTCTAGAGGTTCAAACTCGTGGGGCTGCCTCTACCTCCAGCAATGGAGAGTCTTTCTCCTCATTCTTCCTTAACTGATCCTTCTAACACTCAATCTCCTCAACTCACCGCTATGTCTTTCGCTCTAGAATCTTTCCCCTGCCCTAATGAGAAGATTGATACGTATCTAGAGAAATTTGAGAAAATTGCCAATCTGTAGAGGTTTAGAGAGGTCGCGTTGGTGTATGAAACTTTCCCAGGCTTTAAACGAGTCTGCTTATGATGTGTATGAAAAACTGGAAAGCAGCCAACAAGACAATTACGACATGTTGAAGAAGGCTTTGCTTGAGCGCTTTGAAATGAACGCTCGTAAATGTTTACAACTGTTCCGTAACAGCAGAAAGGAGGGCTCTGAAACTTTTCAGCAGTTCTCTTCTCGTCTGAAGGGATACTTGACAAAGTGCCTGGAGCTTTCACAGCTCGCCTCTACCTATGAAGGACTTGAGGAATTTGTTATAACTGAACAAATAAAAAACACTTTGTCGAGTGACACCCGTCGATTTCTGGCTGAGCAAGGAGCAGAAAAGCTGGAAGACATTTTGGAAAAGTCTGAGCGATATCATAATGCGCTGGCCGAACTGCCGGCCACAAAACGTAACCGACAGAAGACCTTTCTCGAAAGAATAATCTAGAGCAGTCTTCCCATTCTTCTCACCAAAATAACCACAGAGAAACTGGACCCCAGAATCCCCCTCCAGAAAAATCCAAGTTCTACAAAAACAAGTACCCCACCAATAACAAACAGTCTGATCAACCCAACCGTCCTACATGGCAGCGCGGCCAGAAAGGACAGTGCGACAAAGGGAAAACCCCTGAGCCCGGCGCATATGATCAGAGCAAGCACACCGAGCCTAAACGCATCGGATGCTTGCGAACAGTCTCGCAAGGTAGAATTATTCTTCTTCTTCGTTCGCCCTGAAAAGGACGGTGGTTGCGTTGTGTCTGTTTACGCCGTAGCTGTGATATCTGCACCTTTCGGTCGACACATCCGACTTCAGCACGGCATTTTTTAGGGACCGGGTTTGCCTTCCCATTTCGATCCGTACTCGCTCAGCCAGAATGCACTGCTGCAGACTGTTTCCAGGACCACCACGTGGAGGTGGAGTACGGTCTTGATCAGCTCTGGTTCGCTGATCCTGATGCAAGCAGTCAAGCTATGGGTCGCTGACTGCATTCACTATTGCTGCATCTCTTAGGTAGAATTGATGTCAGTGATTCTCAACCTGAGGGAGAGAGGCCCTCAACGCGAGGAACTGTTAATTTGAACGGGTCTTCAACTTATTGTCTTTTTGACACGGGGCTTTCTTATGATTGCATTGTTGCCAGACCTCCTGTTCAAACCCAATCAAGAGGCAGAAGAAACCGTCGAACTTTGTGGAGTTTCTAAGAGTGATGCACCAACAACGCTTCCCATCGCATTGGTGGAGATGCACTCTGATTTTGTCAGAGGTGTGATCAAAGCGGCTGTTATCGATGACCCGATCTACCCAGTCATACTTGGCGGTAGATATGTGTTTATTGGGAAACCGGAAGAGCCGATTGTGGCAGCAGTAACCACAAGAGGGCAAACCAAGAAGGAACGGGAGCCTGTGCCAAATTTGTTACCTAAGGAAAGAGGCGCAACAACAGGACCCTACTTTGGCACCGTGCTTTAGGAAACTGCCCATTGCTAAGGACCCTAGACAACCCGAGGACATTTTTTCTAAGGATGGCGTACTTTATCGTAGAACGGGCAAGCCTGAACAAGGTTATAATCAGCTCCTAGTACCGAAACAGCACAGAAGCCAAATCTTAGAAATGGGGCACTCTCTTCCCTTTAGCGGACATATGGAACAGAACGCCACAAATCAGCGAATACAGACTCACTATTGGTGGCCAGGAATGAACTCTGATATTATCAGGTACGTGAAATCCTGCGCCAAGTGACAACGGGTGGCACCCAAGCATTTGACTCCCGCAGTTTCCATGGGTGAAATGCCAGTAGTGGGGACACCATTTGGGTTGTGATCGACATTTTAGGGCCCTTAGATAGGACTAAAAGAAGGCACAAGTTTGTCCTGACCTTAGTCGACACCTAAGCACGGATTCCAAGCATGTCGCAGAAGCCCTCGTGCAGATATTTACTCGGTTGGGATTCCCTCAACAAGTGTTGACGGATAACGGATCCCCATACCGTAACCTGTTAATGGATGAGATCGTTAAGATCTTGAGGAACCAGCACATCTACACAAGCCCTTATAATCCGGCCGGAAGTGGGTTAGTAGAACGTGTCAACGGAAACCTCAACATGATGTTAAGTACACTGGGACAAGAGAAACCTGAAGATTGGGACCTTTGTATACCTGCAGCTTTATTCGCCTACAGGGAAGCCCTACATACTTCCATAGGATTTCCCCCAGCTACTCTTTTATTCGGCAGACCTATTAAGGGGCCACTTGAAGCCTTGCTTCGGTCCCTGACAGACCAGAAGCCTGATGAGACAGTCGTCTCAGCCAGTAAATATGTGTCGGAGTTAAAGGAAAGGTTGAAACTAGGATGGGACCTAGCTACGACCAACCTTAAGCGAGCACGCGCAAAGCACACAAACCGATACAGGAAAGTTGCGAAAGAAAGAGAATTGCAAGCAGGAGAGAAGGTTTTGTTGCTACTCCCAACCGGGAACAACAAACTACGTATCGGATGGCAAGGGCCGTTTACCGTCCTTAAAAAGATCTCAAGGGCTAACTACCAGATCGCTATTAAAGGAAAGGAGAAGGTCTATCATGTAAATCTGTTAAAGAAATACTTGGAAAGACCAGTGCCGTCCTCCGAACATCTCCTGGCGATCGCCAAAACTGACGAAGATGATGATAGTTGCAAGGAATAGCCACTGCAAACACATGGAATCTTTCAGCAATGTCAAACTCGGCGACACTCTTTCAAGCGCAAACGGAATACATTTCAGAGAAACAGAAAACGATGGAACAGACTTCATGAGTAGGAATTGGAGAGACGGAGGGGGACGATGAGAGTGAAGATAACAGTCACCCAGAAGCTACTGTTATAGTAAATCTATTTCCATAAATTGGACATGAAGTGGTTTCATATCTTTAAGCGGGTACGTCTGTGACATATTATGAAAATAGCTTCATATATCTTTTTCATTATCTAAACTTTTCTTTTACCTTTTCTTCCACCTATGCACGTTTTACAAGGGGATTGACATAAGTCTTGGGCCTGACCATGAAGGACATGTCACAGAGAGCTGAAATTTTGTATAGTGTTTATTCCTTTTCAATATAGCCACCGTCTGAATTGACACACTTCTGCCATCTCTGCTTGACCTTGAAAAGACCTTGGGAGTAGAACACCCTATTTTTCAAACTAAACCTGTCATCACATGCCAGTATAACCTCTTCCTCGCTGTCAAAAGGATTTCCTTTTAGCTGTTTTTTAAGATTTGGGAACAGAAAAAAGTCTGAAGGAGCCAAATCTGGAGAATATGGGGGGTGTGGAAGAATTTCAATATTCAAATCGTTGGCTGCTAGCTGCACACGCCGTGCGTTGTGAGAGGGCGCGTTGTCTTGAAGCAAAGGAAGATTTTGAGTGCGCGTTATCCCTCGTTTCCTGGTCACAACCTTTCTTAGTTTTGTGAGAAGATCTGCATAGTACTGTCCATTAACTGTGTTGCCACGAGGCAGATAATTTTTCAAAAGGACACCTTTGCCGTCCCAAAAAACAGTCAGCATCACTTTTCCTGCAGATTTCTGCGCCCTCGGCTTGACAGGTGTTGGGGAGCCCGGGGTTTTCCATTCCATGCTGGAAATTTTGGATTCGGGGTCATAATGGTGTACCAAAGTCTCATCTACTGTCACCATGGTCTCCAAAAAATTTTTTGACTGACACTTTTTGAGCAACTGTTGACAGCAATTTACCCTCGTTTGCTTCTGTTCACGTGTCAACAGTCGCGGAACCCAGCGTGCACACTTTTCTCATGTTCAGTCTGTTGTGTAAAATTCTATAAACTGTTCTTTCATTTAGTTTTACTCTACTAGCTATCTCCACAATTGTCATTTTTCGATCCTGGTCAATGATTTTCTTCACTCTTGTTGCATTTTCATCGTTGCTCTCTGAGGCTGGTCTACCAGATCTTGGCAGATCAGCAACATTTGAGCGACCGCACTTAAACTGTTGACACCAGTTTTTTACCGAAGTATACGAAGGACAAGAATCAGGAAACACTGGTTCCATCTACCTGTGTATTTCTGTAGGTGTTTTTCCCTGAAACATCAGAAATTTTATCACAGCTCTGGCCTCCTTCTTTTCCATTGTTTTGTCAAATCTTTGGAGCAGCAGATCCGGTCAATAGGGTACATTGCGCCGTGCACCGTAGCGGGAAAACCCATTGAAGAAACAAACGCGTACTTTACACATTCAGTGCAAATATGATGAACTTTAAATGTGCCAAGTTTCATTTTCCTCCTGTGATTCCTTCATGGTCAGGCCCAAGACTTATGTCAATCCCCTTGTAACTTAAACCCCTATATGATCAGATATCTGTCTCTCTTTCTCATTAGCATGCATATTTTATTGCTGTTCGCATTCCCTTTGATGAGAGTTTACCAGAGACCGATTAGCTAACGTGAGCTGTATTATTTTACACCAGCGATCGAAGATCGTTGTAATGGGATCAGACAGCGATCAAGGTGGAGATAATTTTGGAACAAAGGGAGATAATTTCTATTAACTTTTCCTGAGTCAATTTGCCTGTAAGTTAATTAAACCACGGTGAGAACGTCGAGATCAAAGACACTGCTCGCTAGAAATGGCCAGACAAACAGAGAGACGAAGGAAACTCACACTGATTAGCGAATTGGCGATGCCTGATCTAAGAATGAATAGGGTTCTGGTTTTCGGCTCGTAATGTGTGAAAGATCTTTGATTTGCAAATCCGAACGTAGAATTCACCGTAGGTGTTAACATCTGGCAAAGAGTCTGTTTTCTGTTTTCGGGTTATAGTTATAACTTTTCCTTTGATTTCAGAGGTTTATATATCTCAACATTCTAACTAAAAATTTACTCAGTACTCGTCAGCTTTTAAAGACATCTAGCAGCGATTTCTAGAATCCCCTGGTTTTAGGATAGTTTCTTAGTTTATCGTTGGAGATAGTCTAGTAGATGTTTGTGTGAATGTAAATACTATACTAGTAGTTTTGAGTGATTTTAGGGATAAATCGTCAATTATATTTCTCTAAGATTTTTGTGCAGAGTGATTCACAATAGGTCCGTAAATGGTATTTCTCTAGTTTTACTATGTTACAGTGGATAGCAGAATAATAATAATTTCTAGCTAAACTCTTCCAGCTATAAGATAAATTTAATTAACTGCAAGTAACCAGTCAGAGAATATTTTAACCAACTAGTAAAGGCACCGTTCATCATGAGTATTGACGAAATATGTATTTATTTCTAATTCATGATAATCGTTTTTTTAAATGACTAGAATTTATTTCACGGGAGTTTTAAACGATAATACAAGCTGTAAGCTTGTAGTTTATAATTTAACGTTAAATAACCGAAGTGAATATATTATATTTTTCGCGAGGTAGGATAGGAGTGAGAATACTATATTATGGTTAGGCATTGTATTTTTCTCTTCCTTTATACAGTATTTGGGTCAAACCCAAAATCTACCAGCGGCTTCCATGTAAACCTGAGAGTAATCATACTAAAGAACATTTCTTATATTAGTAACTGGGGTTTTCTCAAGGTAAACCTGTCTGAGGTTGTGTTTACACCCAGAAAGAGTCAGAATACCAACCCAAAGAACATTAAGAGTGACTTGGTAACTGGCATTTGATCCAGATTTATTGTTCCAATCTCATTTACATTCAGTCCCCATCGTGGCGACCTAACAAACCTTAACATTTCCGACGGTTGATCGTTGTGGTGTGGCCAAGAATTTTATACTGAGAGAAGTTGCCGACCTGACATTTCCTAAGTACTGGAAACCTAAAGATTCTGACACTGTGAGCACTGTGACATGTATTACCTGAACTGATTTAAAGTGACATAAACGGTAATCCAGAAAAATATAGTCGTAAAGAGAATGCTTCCCGGAAAAATTGGATTTAACCTGTCTCTGTAGAGCTGGGGTTCTCTTTGCCAAAAGAACACTGGATGTGCTGTATGTGTGTGTGCTAATGTTTGCGCCAGATGTGAAAATCAAGTTTGTAGGTAAGAACAAATGTCATTGGCCACTGTTGTATGGATAGAAAGAAAACAGGAATGAGTGGTTCTTTGATCGTATAAATTCATTTACCCACTTTGTAATGTTTTGATGATGCAAAAGTTTTGCAAATACTGTTTCCTTTTCAGAATAGATTAACGTATAACTCTGTTCTTTACTGTAGAGGGAAATCCTAGACCATAGCGTAAACACCTTATGACTCTTTTGGGGGTTAATAACTTCTCTTCTAACGGGATCTTGTCTCAACAGAGGGAGGGAGGATTACTCCTATGAGTCTGAACTCTTTAATTAATTCATTAACCTATGTTTATTTGTATTTGATTTGATATTCAACTTATTGCTGTTGTAAAGTTTCTTTATGGTAAATAAAATTTACATAAACTTTATTTACGTGTGTCGGTCAGCTTGTCCCAAAAGATCCCTAATCCATTGATGTAGTTTTTCACGTCTGTGCGGCTAACTGTCGTCACTTATGTGTGTGTATGTGAGTGGTGATATATATATATATATATATATATATATATATATATATATATATATATATATATATATATATATATATATATATAAATATATATATATATATATATATATATATATATATATATATATATATTTTTTTTTTTTTTCCCTTAACCAGCGGCACTTGGGCTTTCAGCCCTTCGGCCCAATGACATGTCATTGCGAGGCTGGGGAACCTGAGGACTTTCCTTCCAACCCGGTCAGGAGCTTCGCTCCTTCCCATCCACCGAGGGTTTATCACAGGAGCCGTTCAGGCTATTCAGTCAAATTTCCGGCCGTAAACATTTCTTCAAACGCCGACGCCCGGGTTTGAACCATGAACACCTGGTCGCCAGTACAACGCCGAAGCCATTACACCAGCGCGGCTCCCATATATATATATATATATATATATATATATATATATATATATATATATATATATATATATATTCTAGTCTGACAAACTAAGTTATGTTGTAGAGATAGGCTGAACGAGAGAAGTTTCTCGATTTCAGGGACAGACTCTATCTAGTTTCCACCATCTCACTCTTGAAAACCTATTGTCTTTACATTACCTCTCACTGAGCTATCACCGGTTCTAATCTATTCAGAAGTGACCAATCCATGTCTTAATTCCCCTATCCAAAATCTACGACAGTTGCGTCATGTTATGTTGCAACCCAGGCGCAAGAGTCACTCGAAATCGCAGGTGGCCGAACACCTGTGGCCTGGGTTTTAATATAAAATATGAACTCTTTAGTTAGGAATTCTAGTAGAGTGGACGTGTCATACTTATTTGGCAGATTCGACCAGCTACTGTTGGTGTTAGTGGATTTCTCACAGAGAAGGCAAACTTCCACACGCTACCGGAGACGGAAACCTGGACCCACCATTAAGTCCAAGATCTGGTATCATAGCCTTGATCGAGTTCTCGAATTGTGACCAGTTGGTTAAATCCTTAAAACCATTACCAAGAAGGCAGAGTTGAGTACCAAGCTGCTGGTACCCTATGCTCCTGTAGCTTCTAAACCTCTGAAATCACCAACATTCAAGCTCACCAAAGTTCAGAATAGAGCGCCTATTCTGTCTCAGTTTGTAGACCGGTGGACTCTGTTCATTATACGCCCAGTCACAATTGAACTGGCCTCGTCTCTCGGATACATTAAGGAGCACCGCTTGCGCAAACCTGAGTTTGGACTCATTCAACCCACATGATATCGGGGTGAATTATCATTGAGTCACACTGAAAATATTTTTCCCACTGTCGTCGTCAACCTTGGATTTATCTGAATTCTCACCTCGTCGGAAGGGCACAGTATTGGCAAGATAATTGGTTCAAGTGTACAGGATACAACCTCACTGACAGACAGGGGATTTAACTTAAAGACGTGTGGCGGAAATTAATTAATCGTTTAAGAAGTACTTGGTTGTGCTTATAAGAGGGTGTTTATCTCTCTACATCATTCGTTGGGGTTTTTTTTTTAATTGGTAGTGTGATCTTTTGCTGTGGGGTGTTTTTTGTGTAGACTAGCTCGCAGTCGTCTCTATTTGAGGCTGGGGACTGTTGACTGGGGACACAGATTAGGAGTTGGTGTTTAAAATCCCAAGTACCCATTGTGGATTTTTCCAAATAGTATTCTTTGTGTACAACTTTGATTGCCATTTTGGATTATTAACCAAAATCGGTTTGGGGTTGTCTGTTGTTATTCGTGTGTTTATTGATAGTGTAATCATACTTTTGTCTGGATTGACTTTTTAAAATTCCTGCCATCGCGCAGATATAGTAATTATATATATATATATATATATATATATATATATATATATATATATATATATCATAATAACCCTAGAAAAACTATTTAGCAGCGGATCAGACGTTTCTTCCTACCTTCACAGCTATAATTGTTGAATGTGAAAACCACTTGGTGTTTATCAGCCCCTCACTGCATATGTCTATTCATTTGTTGATAGGTGAGAAAAAGAGGGTGAGTGGAGTTGACATCTAAATAAGTCCGGGTGTCAGGGTAAAAGAGTGGTTATCATCTTTGTACGCCTGACTGTTACACTTCCACTCAACATTCACATTTGCTATTTCAGACTTTCCTCTATTTTCTACTCCTCACTCAGACTTTGTCTTGTCTCAGACAGACACTTTCCTCCATCGGTGACAATGGATAAAATCATATTTATCATGAGTAATAAGAAAATGAGGTGAAATGCAGTAAGACTCTCTCGTATGGTGGGTAAAGCGAACATAGTGTACATAGCAATCTTGACGGGAAAAGGCTATTTCAGAATAGAAGAACCTAACTGTGCTGGATGTCTTCAAAACAATAATATAGCACATTTCTTGTTAAAATGTAAGAGGTATGAACAAATGAGAATACCAATATTAGATTATTTGCAGGCATCAAATTTACCTATAAATATAGAAGAGGTGTTAAGAATAGACAGACCTAAGAACTGCATAATATAGTCAAACAATATTTAACACGAACAATGGTTAATATATAATGGTTGGGAATGTGAAGATCTGACGCTGTTCTTACAATGCATTTGACTTTTAACAGATGAAAGTCAATTAAATATCTGTTAAAGTCAGTTATACAACTGGAACCACCAGGCCTTTACACCCCTCCATCTTAATATTATTTTTGTTCAGAGTTTCTTCTTGATTTTGTTGGGTTTTGTTTGTTTGTTTGTTTGTTTTTTAACATATACGCATAATTGGTAATTTTCCCTATTTACAGTGATTTGACAAATGTGATGCCACTTTCTCATGTCGGCAGTTGTTCATATTATGTGGAATTGAAAACAATATATATCCTAATTATAACCCATCAGAGGTTGAACGGGATATTTTTCTTCATTAATATAAAAAAAAAAAAAAAAAAACATACGGAAGCCAGTGGAGGACAATCAGTAAAACAAGAAGGAAAAGTACAAGAGGCCTACAGAGATGTTGTTTACAGAATTACGAGAGATGTTGTTTACAGAATTACGAGAGATGTTGTTTACAGAATTACGAGAGATGTTGTTTACAGAATTACGAGAGATGTTGTTTACAGAATTACGAGAGATGTTGTTTACAGAATTACGAGAGATGTTGTTTACAGAATTACGAGAGATGTTGTTTACAGAATTACGAGAGATGTTGTTTACAGAATTACGAGAGATGTTGTTTACAGAATTACGAGAGATGTTGTTTACAGAATTACGAGAGATGTTGTTTACAGAATTACGAGAGATGTTGTTTACAGAATTACGAGAGATGTTGTTTACAGAATTACGAGAGATGTTGTTTACAGAATTACGAGAGATGTTGTTTACAGAATTACGAGAGATGTTGTTTACAGAATTACGAGAGATGTTGTTTACAGAATTACGAGAGATGTTGTTTACAGAATTACGAGAGATGTTGTTTACAGAATTACGAGAGATGTTGTTTACAGAATTACGAGAGATGTTGTTTACAGAATTACGAGAGATGTTGTTTACAGAATTACGAGAGATGTTGTTTACAGAATTACGAGAGATGTTGTTTACAGAATTACGAGAGATGTTGTTTACAGAATTACGAGAGATGTTGTTTACAGAATTACGAGAGATGTTGTTTACAGAATTACGAGAGATGTTGTTTACAGAATTACGAGAGATGTTGTTTACAGAATTACGAGAGATGTTGTTTACAGAATTACGAGAGATGTTGTTTACAGAATTACGAGAGATGTTGTTGTTTACAGAATTACGAGAGATGTTGTTTACAGAATTACGAGAGATGTTGTTTACAGAATTACGAGAGATGTTGTTTACAGAATTACGAGAGATGTTGTTTACAGAATTACGAGAGATGTTGTTTACAGAATTACGAGAGATGTTGTTTACAGAATTACGAGAGATGTTGTTTACAGAATTACGAGAGATGTTGTTTACAGAATTACGAGAGATGTTGTTTACAGAATTACGAGAGATGTTGTTTACAGAATTACGAGAGATGTTGTTTACAGAATTACGAGAGATGTTGTTTACAGAATTACGAGAGATGTTGTTTACAGAATTACGAGAGATGTTGTTTACAGAATTACGAGAGATGTTGTTTACAGAATTACGAGTAAGTTAAAAATACCATGGGCCAGCTAAAGAGAGTAATGAAGATTTCCTGAAAGGCCAGCGTGCACAGCAAGATTATTCCTCATGTTAGAATGAAGCAATCAACTTTCTTCGGGCATCTTGTGAGAACAAAAAAGTTGCAACATTTCGTGGCATCAGGAAAGATTGAAAGAAAAAGAAATAGAGGACAGCAAAGAGAGAAGATACAGGGCAGTGTGACATCGTGGCATGGAAAGAAGTCAACAACAGAATTAATAAACATTACGGGAGACGGAAAGTTGTGGAGAGACATAATCGCCTACGCCACTAGACATGGTATTTGAAGAAGAAGAAGAAGAAGGCGTCTTGCTAGGACAAAGGAATTCAAATAAATGTTTTAAGCTACAATCACAAGGTCTTCGTCAGCAACAACAACACACAAAAAATGCAGTAGAGAACAGAAAGTCCTTCGCTTATATCAGAGCGTATTAGCCAGAAAGAAGAACTCAGACGTCTATTGCGGCGTTAATAAATACCAAGCCCTGACAAGGACTACTAGTTCTGCCAGCTATCGTGATTTATCATCATGTGTAAATATTGAGTATATTGAATGTCATCTTTACTGCAATTACAAAGCGATTTCGGTGTTGGTTCATCGCTAGATACTTTCATGTCAGGCCACATCTGTGATTTTCTTGTTTGTATTAGATATTCCGGAATGTGTTATTGCTGTTAGTTTCAATGCTTTTATACTTTGTTTGTTTAGCATTTTTATTTATTAGTTCATTAATGTCGTGAAGTCTGATTCACAACACGTCATTCTTACCACAACGGTACACCATACTTTATGACAGTGTATCCTAGACGAACCAATGGAATGGCCTCCTTATTCGTTTGTTTACACTAGTATTAGGCATTCATCATGGCCAGTCCAAATCTGTGTAACCCAGTTGGGTATGGAATTAAACTACAGTATTATGAGCGAAGTACCGCCTGGAAGAGGTTAGTAATTTAATAATAGGTATGTTCCTTGATAAGTAGGTGTAAAGACTTCCACAAAAAGTATTATAATAACAGAGAAAAGTGAAATAGAATGCATCGAGACATTAGGCTAGTCGAAAATTTTGCGGTTTAGGCTACGCCTAGGAAAAGATGGAAGTATGTAAGAAAAAGACAGTTATCTAGAAAGATAAAGAATAATCCAGGGCGTACTTTAAGCCTAAGATGAAGGAAATCGGTCCAGGAATAACGAAGACATTCAAAATCTTAGTTTTTCATAATTGCACATCTCTGCAAAATTATGCCTGGATTTGAGTATACAACACACTTCAGTTTTACTGTTTCCCGTGTCGGTCGGCCCTGACCTATATAAGGACTTGCCCTCTTGCGAAAGCAGGCCATAAAACTTTGAAAATACAGCGAGAGCGCCAGTTCTGTCAGTGAAGACTTCCTTTGCCTTCTGCATCTAAGAGCAGACTGCATGACCATTAATAGCTCGACTGTATGTGCTTGAAAGTAAGAAAGAATGTGTTTGTGTGTATATATATATATATAGTTCTAATTAATTAATTAAATGGTGCGTTAGGAAGTGTGTAAAAATGTGTTATAAAACTACTTTTACAATTTCTGGAGGCAAAATCAACCCCGTGTATATTCAAATAATTGAGAATGGAAGCGGAAAGTGTGTTCATAGTTTTAGAAAAGCATTTAAAGAATTATTTCTTGATGGAATGGGACACACACCAGGAATAAAGAAAAGGATGAAAGGAATTGTATTACTGTATTGTTTAAGATATCACATAGTATTTTTAACAAAACCTAATAACTGTATGGAGGCGAATCATGGACAGCTAGTTGTGACCAAGGAATTGGAGAAAGATTATCTTCTTAGTGAACTGGATTGTGTTATTGCCGATTTGTTATGCTCTGTTTGTCTACTTGCACTCTGTCTGAAACTGTCTCTCATCCCCTACATCTGTGCTAGAGAAATAGAGATAGACAATACAGTGGTTAACAATTGTATTTCAGGTTACATCCTGTACCACATGTATACTTGTAAAGAGCCAGCCCAAAACTAAAGGAGCTAGTGGTGCAAGCGCCCTTTTTATCTAGAGGGACAGCCACCCAGTATCCAAGGCCTGGAAGAATCTCAGTTGATCTTTCTTTCCAAAACAGAAGTGGGACAGGCTTCAAAACAAGAAAAGGAGATAAGTGGCCAAACAAGGCTACTGTTCAGTGTAGAACCAGATAGACCACAAATAACTAATTCAACTAAGACAGTAGTTAATGAGAAAAAGTCAGTGCAATTAGATAGACTAATTCCTGGTCAGTAATTGACAGAAATTCAGTAACTGAGTATTCCAAAATTCAGACAGTCTACAACCAGATTGAGTTCATCCAAGAGAGAAGAACTTTCCTACCAATTTAAAGACTGTAGATAATTTTGAACATTTTACAAGTGATTTTATTCATTTAATGTTGTAATCAAATTTTGAGTTCAGTGGAAGATATTCATAAAGAAAAGAGAAATTAGTATAAAATAAATTGTAAATATTTACCAACAGACTTACTTGAATTATTTAAGTTAAATTACAGTTCTTGTTGGTAAATAGTTTAGTTAATACCCCTAGCAAAGCTTAACATTATAAACAGAGGAGGATCTGGAGAGGAGCATTTAGGAACCTAGGATAATACACTATCATCATACCTAGGAACTTATACAGCTTGATCTTACCTTTGATGTCCATACACCCTTACTCTTGTCAGAGAAGGGGGTATTGCTTATAAGACCAGTCCCTTATCTGGCACTATCCTGGTATCACCTGATACAACTTTGTGTCCAGGATATGTTATTCTTCAAACAATATTAACCCCTCTCGTGACAATTATTACTTTTTTCCACTTGTCGGGGCTCTTTGTCTGTTTCTCATAGCCTTTCTTTATTTCCTATCTTTGTTTAATTTTTGTGATTTTAGCTGACGAATCGTGATCCCGAAACGTCTAGTGTTTCTAGAGTCTTGTTGATTTATAAAACTGACTCTCTGTTCCACCTGTATCCGTAGTCTTGTCCTAACCGTTTCTTTTTCTGGTATTTGTCCTATTTTCTGCATCAATTCCACATTTATGGTCCTGTTATCCCATGTAATCTTTCATCTTGGCAATCACTCATTTCAATCAATCAATCATTCAATCAATAAATCAATACAATTTAGCTCCCTAAGGAGCATAGGCCTTCAACAAACACATTCCAAGTGCTCCTGTCACGTGCCATACGCTTAAAGTCTTGCCATGTCTTCGTCCGGTTCTCTTTTCCCTGTTTTCCTTGGTCTACCAAGGACTGCCTTGTAATGCTATCAACTGGTTTCATCTATGTGTGGCATATCCATCGCCCGTGTCTTCTTCTCATTTATTAACACCCATAATTTGCTGGTTGTAGTTCTCATTGTCCTGCATGTATGGAAGATGAGAGAAAGGAAGGACAGAATGTTAGACGTGCCTGCGTGCCCAATTCTAAATCCTTTGAAAATAAAGTAAGTTCGTTCGTTCGTTCATGTGTCAGAGTTTGGCAGTTTTGGTTTGGTTTTGAGTACTATCTTCATTGCACACGGACAACTCCATCAGTGCTTCGATCTCCTCTCTTAGATCACACAAGGAGGATCTCAGCACAGTGCATGAACTCCATTAGGCAATAAGACTTGAGAAGCCATATAACCGCCATAGGCGAATACCCTGCCGTCTTCACATGAAAAGGCTCCACGGTAAGCCATAGAGAAAAAGGTTATTATATAACCACAATTTAGTAATGTGACAAGGGGTATAATTTATATTCTGAACAGAGCTAAGATGATCACTCCCTAATCCTAGTCAATAATGCCACAGATACTCCTACCTTCTACTCCAGAGGATGGCACACAACTTCAACACCAGATCTTGCCTTCTCCACACCAGATATAGCTGGATCTATTAGTAGAGAAGTAGGAGGCCAACTAGGGGGAAGCGACCATCGCCCAATCTTTCTTACTGTCCAGAGTGCAACTCTCAGTACAGGCCCAGCCATTACAAGATGGAACTACAAAAAAGCCAACTGGGGTTTATTCAGGCATCAGGTGAACACGCTGCTGTCTACCCTCAAGGTACAGAACAGAGACATTAATGAAGTGGTAAAAGACTTCAACAGATGCATACTACAAGCTGCAAAAGAAACCATTCCCAAAGGATGCCGGCGTAACTACATACCATACTGGTCCAGCACACTCCAAGAACGTCAGGAAGCCATGGACAGGGCTAGAAAGGACGCAGAGTCTCAGCCTTCACTTGAAACTCACAACAAATGGAAAAAGGCTGTAGCAGAGTTTCAGAGAACAAAGCTAGAAGAAAAACGGAAAAGCTGGAGAACTAAAACGGCATCGCTGAACCTTGAGAAAGACGGCAGGAAACTTTGGAGATTAGTCAAGTCTCTAAATGAAGAGCGTTCCTCACCTAGGCAGACTATCACATTGGATGAAGGTGGCAAACTTTTCAGAGGAAAACAAGCTGCAGACTTGTTTGCTAGAAGATACAGTTCAGAAAGCAACTTACCCATTAACATAGATCATCAGAGAGAGATAAGAAAAGAAATACTGGCAACCATGGGACAGACAGATACTCCTGCCCCAATGAGGGAACCCATCACACTAGGAGAACTACAGAAGGCTATTTCCAAGCTTAAGTTTCAAAAGTCACCCGGCCCAGACAAAATCAGCAACGAAATGCTAGTAAATCTGAGCTCAGCAGCAAAGACAAAACTGCTTGAGATATTCAACCACAGCTGGTTGAAAGGAACGGTACCCCAAGTATGGAGAGAAGCCATCACAATACCCATACTAAAGAAAGGGAAATGTAAGACCGAGGCTGCAAGTTACCGGCCAATCAGTCTCACAAGCTGTGTTGGGAAGACTATGGAGCGAATAGTCAACCACAGATTGAAATGGTATTTAGAGTCTGAGCAGATCCTGGTGCCGGAACAAGCTGGATTTAGAGAATGCTACAGTATAGAAGACCAAGTTACTTACTTGTCTCAAGCAATAGAAGATGCCTTCCAGGAGAAGAAAAAGGTCCTAACGATCTGGGTCGACTTCAAGCAGGCCTTTGACAAGGTGTGGAAAGATGGCCTCATTGCAAAACTTAGGAGAAGTGGAATCCAAGGCAACATGATGAAATGGATCCAGTCATACTTGCATAACAGGAGAACTAGAGTCACTCTTGACGGTCTGCAGAGCAGAAAAGTGTTGCTCCATCAGGGGGTACCTCAAGGAGGAGTAATTTCCCCAACACTCTTCCTTGTTTACATCAATGACCTGGTGAAAGATCTCCCTGCAGGAGTTAAAGCTGCCTTATATGCAGATGACCTAGTACTCTGGTGCGCTGATGAAAATGTCACCACAGCAAATTATAGAATGCAGCGGGCAGCAGACATGCTAGTGTCATGGGCAGAGAAATGGCTTATCACAATAAACACAGACAAAACCTCCACAACACTGTTCTCCCTCGCCCCCAAGGACAAATCAGCTAACATACACCTAGGGACAACCGTGATCAAGGAAGAAAGCTACCCCACCTATCTTGGGGTGACATTTGACCAAAGGCTTACATGGAATAAGCATATTGAAAATGCAGAAGGAAAGGCCCGAAGACGACTAGGCATACTCAGAAAATTAGCAGGTACCAACTGGGGAGCAAATGAACGAAATCTAAAGAAGATTTATAATGGAGTAATAAGACCACACTTAGAGTTTAGCTCAGCAGCATGGTCATCAGCTGCTAACTCACATCTGCAGTCTTTGGACAAGGTGCAAAATCAAGCTCTCAGGCTCATTACAGGAGCCATGAAAACTACACCAATAACAGAGATGCAGAAGGTTGCTGGATTACAGACATTGTCCCATAGAAGAGACACAAAAACCATGATCCAGATGGAAAAGTACAACAGTATGCCAATGCACCCAATGAAGGCAAGACTAGATGATCTGGCATTGGGACGTCTAAAGCGTAGCAGCTTTGTGCATCGGGGGAAAAGACTTATAAGACAGCATCAAGAGGACCTATCCATGAAGACAACACCACTGAAGCCCACCCTATACCCTGTACCATGGGAGCAGGCCAGCAGTGCCCTCCAAATTAATACATCAGTCAGTGGTCTCACAAGTGGATGTGAGTATAATGATCTGCAAAAACGAACTGCTACATTGAGTATGATCCAAGAAAGCTATCCCGATCAATCATGGATACATGCCTATACAGATGGATCAGCAACTAATGCTGTTAGGAATGGAGGTGCCGGTATCTTTATCTCATATCCTGACAACCACTATGAGACTAGGCACATTCCCACTGGTAAATTCTGTTCCAACTATACAGCTGAGGTTCAAGCTCTAGAGCAAGCTGCAAATATGATTTATAACACCAACTCTGACTGCCACCAGGTAGTCATCCTCACAGATGCACTGTCTGTCCTGCAAGCTCTCAAGGGTGGTAAACTCCCGCATCTGAGAAATGAACTAAACAAGGTAGCTGCCAAAAAGAGAACCATACTTCAGTGGGTACCATCTCATTGTGGTGTACCCGGAAATGAAAAGGCAGATAAACTTGCAAAAAAGGGAGGAGAATGTGAACAAGAAGATAATGAAGTCACATACTTTGAGAAAAAGAGAGCTATCCAGACTATCAGAAGAGAACAGAACCAACCCAAAGACGACTATCACACTCTCGACCGGCAGGGACAGATAACTATTTTTCGACTCAGGACAGGGCATAAAAAACTGAATAAACACATGCACAAGCTACGATTGTCTGCTTCACCACTGTGCACATGTGGATTAAACGAACAAACTGCTGAGCATGTTCTACAGGACTGTCCTCTGTATGACCAGTTAAGAAAGATATACTGGCCGAATGACTCAACACTAAACTCAAAGCTATATGGAGTTAAAGAGGAACTTCAAACAACAGTCGAATTCATCATGAGAACTCGTCTGACGGTGTAATCATCAAAGATGCGATCGCAAGAAGAAGAAGAAGAATGAACAGAGCTCAGGAAAATGTTCTAATCTTAGTGTTGTTATAAGTAATTAATGTTAATATGAGTGTGCTATATTATTATTTTACTTTACAACGTTGAATTCCTTGAATTTGATATGTAAAATGCATATGAGAATAAATGAATTCAGTATGAAAGGTGAGAGAAAGGAAGGGCAGAATGTCAGACGGGCCTGCATGCCCAATTCTCAACCCTTTGAACATAAAGTTCGTTCGTTCGTTCGTTGTTACTAAGGCTTGGTGTAGAGCCTTCTCATAGAAGCTGTGACCGACTGCACCTCACTGAAGATTCAGTAGGTTTCAATAATTCATCATTCAAGACCCTTTTGTTACCTGAGAAACATGGATCTTCAATAAATTAATGCCAAATCTACCTGAGAAACATAGATCTTCAATAAATTAATGCCAGATCTACCTGAGAAACATAGATCTTCAATAAATTAATGCCAAATCTACCTGAGAAACATAGATCTTCGATAAATTAATGCCAAATCTACCTGAGAAACATAGATCTTCAATAAATGAATGCCAAATCTATCTATCCTGTGCCATGCATTAAAGGTATTTCAATGTCTTCTTTATCCCGTTCATGTATGTCTCTAATTCCTTTCTTTGTACGTTTTTTTCTTTCCCTCTACCTCGCTTACCCTGTGGTTTCAAGGACAAGGGCTTTTTTGAAATGATATCAAGAGGTTTCCTGGGTGTAAAGAAGTAATTTGTGGGTATAAGTGGGAGAATGATGCACAGAATGATGATTGAATGAATATTACTACTACTACTGCTGTAACGTGTAAGTGTTGAGCAGTACTCAAGAGTTAATGCATGAGTTCGTCTGAGTTATGACAGGGAGCAAGCTCGTGCGTAGAGAGTGCAGGCGGTGAACAGGAATGAAAGTGTAGTAAGATTTTGGCAGTTGGATTTTGGATCTTGAACGGGACGGAGCAGTGTTGTGATATGAAGTGTACTTGTAGTTGTGAAATTGTGACTGAAGCTTCTTACTGCCAATAGTTAATATGGAGTGGTTATGTCAAGTACTGCTATGGACCCCCGAGGGAAAGCGAAAGAGAGGCCGACCAAAAACAACTTGGCGGAGAACTGTGGAAGCTGAGATGCAAAGAATGAACCACAGTTGGGGCACTGTACGAAGGATGGCCGCCGACCGAGCAAAGTGGAATCAATTTGTTGCTGCCCTACAAGACGCCACCAGGCGTGATGGCCGCTGACTGCTTTGACGGTTGGCGGTTATGGATCAAAGAAGAAGATGTCAAGTACTACTGTTTGGATTGTATTTTGAACCACTGTTTGGATTGTATTTTGATCCACTATTTGGATTGTACTTTGAACCACTGTTTGGATTATATTTTGAACCCTGTTTGTATTGTATTTTGAACCACTGTTTGGATTATATTTTGAACCACTGTTTGGAGTGTATTTTGAACCACTGTCTGGATTGTATTTTGAACCACTGTTTGGATTGTATTTTGATCCACTATTTGTATTGTATTTTGAACCATTGTTTGGATTATATTTTGAACCACTGTTTGGATTGTATTTTGAACCACTGTTTGGATTGTATTTTGAACCACTGTTTGGAGTGTATTTTGAACGACTGTTTGGATTGCATTTTGAACCACTGTTTGTATTGCATTTTTAACCACTGTTTGGATTGTATTTTTAACCACTGTTTGGATTGTATTTTTAACCACTGTTTGGATTGTATTTTTAACCACTGTTTGGATTGTATTTTTAACCACTGTTTGGATTGTATTTTTAACCACTGTTTGGATTGTATTTTTAACCACTGTTTGGATTGTATTTTGAACCACTGTTTGGATTGCAATTTGAACCACTGTTTGTATAGCATTTTGAACCACTATTTGGATTGTATTTTGAATAGTCAGGATTCGTCCGCTTTGTATTAAATAAATTACGTAGCAGTTTGGGACTGTACACAAGTCTTGTTCAATACTTATCGTCAAATGTACCGTAAACATTTGTTATTTTGAAGACCACAAGATCATCACCCATTACTCTAGACCAGTGTTTTTTAACCTGTTAAAGCTCCTGTATCCCTTTACAGCATCTTAAGAAGCCTCGCACTCGCAAAAAAAAAAAAAAAAAGAGATACATGTTTATTTTGAGAAAATGTTATTTGCAGAATATGACTACGGTTCGGTATCTAATTCACGTTGTCAATGTTCTATTTTGTGCACATACTTTTGAGTTCTGTGTATTGTATATTGTTTATGATGATTCGCGTTCTAAAATATCTGGCATGTCTCGCACTCCCGGAAAGTAAGTCTCACACCCCCAAGGGGTGCATGCACCCCTGCTTAAGAAACACATATGTCACTAATCCAGTGACACTCAGTGTTTGTCCTATCCAACGCCAGCGTCTTCTTCACACCACTTACTCCACTGTCACGTGACTGGCTCTTGTCATCAGTTCCATATTGGTGATCTGGTCGTACTACTTCAATGCTTATTTTCTACTCAAGTACCCCATTTGTGAAACTCACTTCTTGCCTGTCGTTTATGTTACCCATTTTGTTTCAAAGCCATACAGTATGACTGCTTTGTCATTTGAATTAAAGATTGTTATCTTTTATGCTGAACTTAACTGTTTTTTAAATTTCAAATACAAGGGGATTGACATAAGTCTTGGGCCTGACCATGAAGGACATGTCACAGAGAGCTGAAATTTTGTATAGTGTTTATTCCTTTTCAATATAGCCACCGTCTGAATTGACACACTTCTGCCATCTCTGCTTGACCTTGAAAAGACCTTGGGAGAAGAACACCCTATTTTTCAAACTAAACCAGTTATCACATGCCAGTATAACCTCTTCATCGCTGTCAAAATGATTTCCTTTTAGCTGTTTTTTAAGATTTGGGAATAGAAAAAAGTCTGATGGAGCCAAATCTGGAGAATATGGTGGGTGTGGAAGAATTTCAATATTCAAATCGTTGGCTGCTAGCTGCACAAGCCGTGCTTTGTGAAAGGGCGCGTTGTCTTGAAGCAAAGGAAGATTTTGAGTGCGCGTTATCCCTCGTTCCCTGGTCACAACCTTTCTTAGTTTTGTGAGAAGATCTGCATAGTACTGTCCATTAACTGTGTTGCCACGAGGCAGATAATCTTTCAAAAGGACACCTTTGCCGTCCCAAAAAACAGTCAGCATCACTTTTCCTGCAGATTTCTGCGCCCTCCGCTTGACACGTGTTGGGGAGCCCGGGGTTTTCCATTGCATGCTGGCAATTTTGGATTCGGGGTCATAATGGTATACCCAAGTCTCATCTACTGTCAGCATGGTCTCCAAAAATTTTTTTGGCTGACACTTTTTGAGCAACTGTTGACAGCAATTTACCCTCGTTTGCTTCTGTTCACGTGTCAACAGTCGTGGAACCCAGCGTGCACACACTTTTCTCATGTTCAGTCTGTTGTGTAAAATTCTATAAACTGTTCTTTCATTTAGTTTTACTCTACTAGCTATCTCCACAATTGTCATTTTTCCATCCTGGTCAATGATTTTCTTCACTCTTGTTGCATTTTCATCGTTGCACTCTGAGGCTGGTCTACCAGATCTTGGCAGATTAGCAACATTTGAGCGGCCGCACTTAAACTGTTGACACCAGTTTTTTTACCGAAGTATATGAAGGACAAGAATCACGAAACACTGGTTCCATCTCCCTGTGTATTTCTGTAGGTGTTTTTTCCTGAAACATCAGAAATTTTATCACAGCTCTGGCCTCCTTCTTTTCCATTGTGTTGTCAAATCTTTCGAGCTGCAGATCCGGTCAATAGGGTACATTGCGCTGTGCACCATAGCGGGAAAACCAACTGAAGAAACAAAGGCGTACTTTACATATTCATGGCAAATATGATGAACTTTAACTGTGCCAAGTTTCATCTTCCTCCTGTGACTCCCTTCATGGTCAGGCCGAAGACTTATGTCAATCCCCTTGTATTTCCCACCGCGATGAAACTTCTGTTTCCTTTTATATTCTTATGTCAATATCACTGTCTGTTTACTAGGTTACACACTTAATTTAGTTTCTTCTCTAATGGTAGTCTCAACCACTGACATCGCGTTATCTTTCTTCATCTGCCAACAAACAACTACTGAACACAAAATTCAAAGACGTAGTACTTGTAACTGCCTTCAATACAAATGCAACTTTATTAAATTCAAGAAAACAAGTTTTTTTTTTTAAAAAGAGGGGAAAAAAAAATCTCTTGAGAGATAAGAGTCATTGTGGCCGAGTTTAACATATGCGTGTGAAAAACTTCACTTTGTTCATACAAAAACAAACATAAAAATACATGGAAATTGTAAGAATTGTATTTTAAAAGAAATCTCCATTCTGTCACTGGATGTAATGCTCTCATTCATCAAACAAAAATGTCTCTGAATTTAATTCAATAATTCATCAAGGAATAACAACTATAAAACACGAAATTGATAGCGTACACTACACACGACAAAGGCCTTAATAATTCTAATTTATTTTTGTGATATATGTTTCCATGTGACCAATTATACTTTTTTAAGCAATAATTTTGGTTAGTAAACACAGCAAACAAAGAAAGTAATTTCAATAAACATGACACACTCTGGTGAATCTGTGTCAGAATTCCATTAGTCTGTCTATCAGATGGGCAGTAATACATTCTTCTGGTCTACGTTGAGGAAATATAAATAATTTTGTTTAAGAATTTAGATTGCTATGTTCACTGATGCACAATCAAAACTATTAGCTAAATGTGAGTCGGAAGAGGATTATCTTCATAGGGAGAACGAACTGGAATACAACGGTCATCAAAATTGTGCGTTTTTATTGGAACTTAAATAAAATATATGTTATATACCCTGCCTCCTTCTGGCTTATAAAGTTGACGAAATGTTACTGTATAATCTATTTTTTATCTAGCGTGGAATACAGGAGCGGGCTGGCAGTGATCTAGTCCCCCTGGCAATAAAGTTCATTGGCTCCTAAACACCCACGTGACATAGATGGAGGTTAGAGGAGAATAGATCGCTTACTGCTGTAGGCACTCGGACACTGCCCAATTGCCCGACCGCTCAGTACGCCCCTGATGGTAGATAAACATAATGGTTGCAGGTACATTATAATTAGCGGTTTTTCGTGTGGCTATCGTGTGTGTTTACTTCACAGTTTACGCTACAACAAATGTTATGGCTTTCTTGTCTCGAAATACAAATGTCGAACATTTTCTAAGAAACAGCCTACTACACTACACACTTTCAAAGATGTTTAAGTTGTCCACGCTTTGGCACTAATTATTCACTGTAATGTATTGGTTCCTTACACCTTCCTGAACTTTTCGACGCCAAACTAAAAAAATAGTTGTATCTGCAAGTTTTGGAAACTGTCTTTTTTTTTAAATATGAGTTTTGCATCGCTTTGGTGTAGTGCGCACCGTTCAACCTAGATACTTGGTCCGTCGGTTATATTTGAGCGCACGTCCCACTGTAACAGATTATTGTGGTATAATATTTCTGTTGAACAACTGAGCTGTATGTACTAACGGAAAAGCGTCAGCATTTACCAATGGTAGGCTGGAACTGATATCTGAAGGAAGTTAAAGATACTATCAACACAGCCGAAGTCTGAACGAAGCTGACTTTAAAATCTTGTCACAGGACACACCAAAACGGACTCACAAAGCAGTTATTCTTGAAGACATGTACAGAAATCTGCCCAGGTTATGATAGGCTTGCCAGATCCTGTCAACGGCTAATGCTTCAGATCTACAATACGCTGCCCCCAGAATAAGCTTACAGCTCACTCAGTGGTTTAAATCAGAGGTTCTCAGCGTGGGCGCGATATGACCCCCAGGAGGCCAAGCCATATTTATAAGGGGATACAGGCACACAGCACTTTTTTCCAGCTAACAGCGACTATGAAAAGGGGGGGGGGAGGGGAGGGGCACAGAGGTAAATGAGGCTCAGAAAGGGGACCATGAGGAAATAAAGGATGAGAACCCCTGGTGTAAATAACTGGTTCCTGCCCTTCCCCCGCCAGCACTTCATTGTTGCGTACCTCTGTGGGGCTACTGTTAAGCTTTTTTCTCCACGCCGCGAAGTCTGCTGGGCCGTTATCTACGCCACTGACTTCACTCTTAGCATTAGCTGTCCACCTGGTTTTACTTCTAAACAAACATCTACAGAAATGATCTCTGCCGCATCCAAACATTTATTCTCCCTGACGGAATCGAACCCATAACATAAAGACAATTTGATTCCATTAACAGCTGATATATCTGGTCGGGTAAAACAATAATATGGATTTCAAGAACATGATGCTCAAACACAGGGAACAAATATAGGTAGAGTTTATACAGCAACTCTAGTTTCAAAAAAATATATCCTTGAAATAAATTATGAAGGAAACAAATTACATTGTATAAATAGAAGCTGATAGATGAATTTACATGAATCATAATCAATGATGAACATGAGAGGTACAAAGTCAAAATGCTGGAACGTAACTTAGTACGAGACTATAACGTGACTTGTCTCCAGGGTTGTAACTAGCACGAGACAACCTCAGGGCGCTGTATTTTAGCGGTAAAAGGTAGCCACATAGCAGATACTGCCGGAGGGGAGTGAAGGGTTAGAGACTGCGTTATACTAAGTCCAGCTTTAGAAGGTGGGGTGATCAGCTCCTTCTTCGCTGCCGTTGCAGAGTCAGTTACCCATTTACAGCTGAGTATTCTGCAGCGTGACGATAACATTACGGAACAATCCAGTCTACCCAGCTGTAAATGGGTACATGATTCTGCTCTTCAGTTAGGGAAAAAGCAGCGTTGAAGGCAACAGCAGCGAGGAAGGGAACTGGTTTCCCGACCTCATAAAACTCGACCTAGTATAGTGAAATCTCAAGCAATTCTCTCCCCTACGGCAATAACGACTGTGGGACTAGTTTTTTTTTGTTTACTCAAGGGGCTATCCGAGTGACACGATGTCGCTTTTTCTTATTTCTTTTATTCTGTTTTGCTTTGTTACTATCAGCTATTTGGTAATTGACAGAATTAGTTACTCTAATGCTTATTATTAAGATATGTGAATGTCTTTGTTAATCTGGCAAGACGCCTTCGTCGTAAGTGTAGATTTTTAGCATCACTGATCTTGATGCAAACAGCACCTGGTTTATTTCTTGCTGTTAATTAAATTTCAGATCACAATGCTATGAAGATGAAGCGGAAACATGCAGGTATCACTACATGACATTGGGCCGAAGGGGGAGAGCCCAAGCACCGCTGGATCAATAACAAAAACAACAACCAAGCTACAAAGTGAATGGTTTATACTAGAACGGATTACTAAATCTGAGAGATCTTTCTATGAGAATTGTCTAGAGCTAACAGGTAGTCTAAGAAAACTTGCCAGAAAAGTGGAACTACAATTGCACATACTGTTGATGTACAATATTTTTGGAGAACTGTAAGAAATAGAGTTCTTCAGTGAGATATACAGCCAGATCTCTTATGTGCAAATAAGTGATAGACAATCAGTAAACGTACAAGAGAATCCCTGGAAGAAACAGAGTTGTGGTGACACAGTAGAATGTTAAGAATACGACAGACAGCTAAGAAGAGAAACGAGGATGCACTAAAAGAAGCCAGTGCACAAAGAAAGCTTATTACTCGCTGTAGAAATAAACAATCCACTTTCTTTGGGTAAAATACAAGATGAAGACAACTAGAATATATTGTGACAACAGGAAACGGTCAATGAATAAGATGTAAAGGATGACAAAGAAAGAAGATCCTAATGCATGGAAACAAGTCGACGAAAGAATTGATGAATAGCACTCAAAGGCATGGTGCTTGTAAAAGAAGAAAATTTTTTATTTACACATTGCTTCATCTTTTTTTTTTTTTTAAATAAAATTTTGCCTCGTTTTGGCGAGGCGCGCCCCGTTCAACCTAGTCGGTTATATTAGGGCACATGTGCAAATATATAAGACCTTCAGGTCTTGATATAGCTTAGTTATTCCTTCATGTTAAACCATTTCGCAACGTAGTCTCTTGTTTGATGTATTGTGTCTTAACTTAACCAAAGCATTGTCTTTCTTTGATTGTTTTGTTTTTAAGATTACTCTCTCATGCCTGGTATTAACTAGAATATAGATTCATGATTTTTAATAAACCATTCCTGAGTTTATTATTCTAAAGCTAATCTCAGCTGCTAACATATTTTATCGAGGAAGTGGAGGGGAACTGCGGTAAGACGTGGAATACGATGGATGGGTTTGAAAAAAAATCGAAAAAAGGTGATTCGTCTTACGAGGACAAAAGACAAAGAAAATAGTCTACGTTACGGCCACAAGGCCTTCGTCAGGAAAGGAAACAAGTGAAGGCTAGATAGGACACATAAAAACTAAATAAAATAAAAACTGGGTAGAATTTCGGTTCTTGCCTTCAGGGAAGTACCCAGTTTTTATTTTATTTAGTTTTTATGTGTCCTATCTAGCCTTCACTTTCTTTCCTTTCCTGACGAAGGCCTTGTGGCCGTAACGTAGACTATTTTCTTTGTCTTTTGTCCTCGTAAGACGAATCACCTTTTTTCGATTTTTTTTCAAACCCATCCATCCTAACATATTTTAATAGCTCCAGTCGAGTCTGCAATGCAGAAGTTATTTTAAAATTTATTTTAGAGTTTGTATGTGAGGATTTAATTTATCGATGTATTTGTCAAACTTAAAAAAAATTTTTTTTTATATAAGTAGCTTTTATTTAAAAAAAAAAAAACATGTTCCGTGGCGTAACTAAATAAAATAAAATAAAAAAAATAATCAATTAATGAGGATGATTGATAAATGTAATTATGAGTAGTTAAGAGAATGTCTCATCGACAGTCCTCATGTCATTAACACCAGTAACTGTACAGAGTATATTAGTGACCTATTACCAAATAAATCAGGCTGATGTAGGAGTATGTAATATCAAAACATTTACGAAAATAAAATGGTCAGAGTTGAACAAAAGCAGTTTTGAGATTCTGTGCTAGGTAAAACAACACCATGTCGGCTACAACATATTACACTCCTAAAGTAGTGAAACAGTGATTTAAATATATTTGAAATATCTTCTTATCAATATGTTTTCGCTCCCTGAGGAGCACTGGCCTTCAACAAGTACATGACAAGCCTCCGTGACTTGTGTCATCCGTTCAAGGTCTTTCTGTCTTCGTTATCCACCTTCATACCTGTCCTGGTCTGCTGTGTGTGCGTGTTTTTTTTTTAAGTCTCCGTGTATTTCTCTCACATTGGAAATTCCAGAACAAGGTAGTATATTTGAAACGTATTTGAAATTGGAGCGTCCGGACTGGCAGAGTGGTTACAGCGTTGGTCTCTCGAGGCAAAGGTGCCGAGTTCAGTCCACCCAGCTGTAAATGGGTATCTGACTTTGTTCTAGAGTTAGGGAAGGAATAGGCAGCAAGGAAGGATACTGGTCACCCTACCTGTCGATTGCTATACCTAGAACAGTGAAGTCTCTAACACTGTACTCCCTAATTGGACTACCTTTACCTAGATGAAA
Organism: Oreohelix idahoensis; assembly: GCA_024509875.1. NCBI lineage: Eukaryota > Metazoa > Mollusca > Gastropoda > Stylommatophora > Oreohelicidae > Oreohelix > Oreohelix idahoensis. Next base: position 34,924 of record JAMPIV010001256.1, on the reverse strand, counting down.
TTGATGTCTCTAATTAAATACCACTAATGCCCATCACTAATAGATTAAACTTTGAGCTTAATTTTTCTCAACATCTCGACAGTCAAGGTTCATCTCTTCTCACGAGCATAACCTGAAATCTCGATTTATCCCTTTCAATTATGCATAACTTCACAATCTACATTTACCCTCTTCACATACGCGTAACTTTATATATCAACATTTGCCCTCTTCACATAAACATAACTTGACAATCTACATTTATCCTCGTCATACAATCATAACTTGACAATCTACAGTTATCCTCTTCACACACGCATAACTTGACAATCTACATTTATCCTCTTCACGCAAGCATAACTTGACAATCTACATTTGTCATCTTCTAACCTTGAAGCATATTCATTTATTCACACAAGCGTAACTTGATTTACATTTTTCAAAACACCTACAAAAACCTGATCTTGTGTTTGTGGGCACGCATAACTATTTGTTTATTCTATACATACTGAACTAATTGGCAAGATTTTAATGAGGAGTAGAATTGGATTTTTAATAAATGACATATTAAAATACATGCAGTCAAAAAATTGAATTCATAATATCAAATAACGAAACAAGACTACCGTAAGACATTTTCTGTGTTACCACTAGCATTTCGCCTTTTAATCTGCACATTTTATTTTGCTTCACGAGATTCGCATTTTCAATTAATCTCAAAGCATTATTAAAACCAGTTTAAAAAAAATAGTTAACAGAAATATTTTTATGTATAGACTCTATCAAACTATTTGTGACTCACAGTAACATATTCAAATTAAAATGCATTTAAATATCAATGGATATACTTTAGATGTTATGTTATTCATAATAAAATATAACATAACAGCGTTCTCAAAGTGATTAAGAATAAGAAATAATATAGTAACATTCACAAAGTAATAATATCTTCCTTGGACAGGCCTATTACCTGTAACGTAGTAAAAGGATTTTATTGTCAACAAAGTTAGTAATACACCAATATGTAATGTAACATGTATGTATAAAATGGTAGTTTTTGTACTTCTGACACAAGTAACGCAGACCTGGCCAAGCAAACTGACTCAGCCAACAGTCACATAATATCAACATAATCCTCTCCCGTGCAAGATATAGCAATATGTCCACTCTTACAGCAAGGAAACTGGGTGGTTTTATTTTTTAAAATCGTGTTTGTCACGTGGTACATTAGCGCGATATAGGAGATAGTTTACACGGACGTCAATATGGAGTTAGTTATCACTAGCTAACTAGGCGAATTTATGGATCAGTTTGGTGTTTAACCTCAGTGAAATAGTTTTACAATAGCAGCAATTAGGGATTAGTAGATTATAGCTAAAAAAAGGATTACTTAAAATTAGCCACATTTCTGTGGAATAGTGCACACACACCTTTGCTACAATTAGATTACTTAACATTAGCCCTTTATAGGAACTGGTGTACACTTACTCCACAAAGGGGTAAGTTAACATTAACCACAGTTATAGGAAATAGTGCATACTAGCGCCACAAAGGGCTTAGTTAAAATTATCCCCTGTATAGTGACTTGCGTATATAATTGCTAAATGGAATTAGTTATCAACTGCGCCCCATAATGATTAATAAACACTACTAACTTGTATAGACATTACATAAACAAAATATCAGCGACACAGAAGAACACAGCTGCGCCCCAAACATGCTGAATTATTTCAACAATGTGTATCGTAAAATTATGTCATTCATAATGAACGTACTTCCATCATGTAAAACAAATTGGTACAGAAAACACTGCTGCATGAGCATGTGCTTTAGTACAGGCTTCTTGCAATGGGCCAGTTACAATTGTGGCTCCGTGCTCCATTAGTGGCGAAAAAAAGGAGATGATGATAATATTTCCGTTATTTTTCTTACAGAAAGCGACTTTTTTATGAGCCTTATAACAGTAAGCAACTTCCGGACGGCCCCTTACCGTGCATTTACAAAAGACAAGCACGTTAACTGTTATTGCTACAAGCTTTGTTTTGTTAGATTCTTACTATTTAATCCATATTTTCATCTCTCCCCACTACCTTTGTCCTTCTTGATCGCACACTTTCTCTTATGATCGAAGGAAAACACGACGACATGAAGAGAGAAAAAAAAATATATTAACATTACAATAATTTTACTTTGTTACCATATCGACATCTGTTACCGGTAAGCGTTACCGTTTTTCTTTAAAAGTCGCGTGGTGAATGTTAGATCCCTTTGTTTTCATGTATTGGATAATGTCACCTCGCCCTCCAAAGTAGCGTCCGCCATGTTTGCATCCGGAGGTCATAGTAGTTTTCGTCTGCTTCGCAATGTGACGAGATCCGTTGTCAAAGCTCAACTATCACATTTTGTGAGCGTCGAGTGGCAGAGTGATCAGAGTGCTCGCTTTTATTTGCAAAGTTAGCAGGCTCTTAACCTGGTAACTCCAGTCTTTCATTCATTTTCCTGGTTTGTTCCCCATGGATCATATAGTCACCACTGTAGCTGTTCCCATTGCAGAAAGCCTGTAACAAAACATGCATGTGCTCTTGGGGTAGAAGCTTAAGTAGCAGTTTGATTTACACGATGAGAGGTGCCAGAACTATGCACAGCTCTCGTATTACCCAGCTGCATATAGGTACCTGACTCTTTAGTGAAGGCAAAGGCAGCATGGAAGGAACTGGTCACACCTTGCCATAAAGCTGGATCTAGTATAGTGAAGTCTTTAACACTTCACTCTATTTCGGCAGTATCTGCAATGGGACTACCTTTACCTTTAAATGAAAGTAAAATTTGCTTGTTTACTTTGAAGTGTACTACATTATCTTGAAGTTTCCTTCTAGATTACTTTGAGGTGTACTACATTACATTGAAATTGATTTGTAGATTACTTTGAGGAATACTACATTATCCTCAGGTTTACTTCTAGATTACTTTGAGGTGTACTACATTATCTTGAAGTTTACTTCTAGATTACTTACATGTATACTACATTATATTGAAATTGATTTCTAGATTACTTTGAGGTATACTACATTATATAGAAATTTATTCTATATTACTTTGAGGTGTATTACATTATCTTAAAGTTTACTTCTAGATTGGTTTAAGGTATACTACATTATATTTAAGTTTACTTCTAGATTACTGTGAGGTATACTACATTACATTGAAATTTATTGCTAGATTACTTTGAGGTATACTACATTATCATGAAGTTTACTTTTAGATTACTCTGAGATATACTACATTATCTTGAAGTCTACTTGTAGATTACTTTGAGGTACCGGTATATTACATTATCTTGAAGTTTACTTCTACATTAGAAGTATACTCCATTGTCTTGAAGCTCACTTCTAGATTAGTATGCGGTATACTACATTGTCTAGAAGTTTACTTCTAGATTACTTTAAGGTGTACTACATTATCTTGAAGTTTACTATCTCGTAAAGCAGCAATAGAAACTGAAATGATTTCTAATGTAATGCTGGGTGAGCCCTCGGTGACGTGATTGACAAACAACACGATGCAAAAATGATAACACCAATGATGGATTTAGAAACGCAACCTGGTTGACAAAGCTTTGACACAGTGTAGAACTTCCTGCAGTAAAAAAAAAAGAGAGGATATGTTCTGGAACGGATGAAGCTGTTGTGATAATATCACATGCATTCACACATTTATTTATGGAAAAGTGCGTCTGTTTGTTTGTCGGAAGCGCTGTTTCAGAATCACACACTTAGCCAAACAAACATGGAAAAGCGTACAAAAAAGATGTATTGACAAGATGTAATATCATTATCATGGAAAATAAATAAAACACTAATAAAGTCAGTGATCTGGACATCATGTTTTCGTATCTATCAAATCTGTGACAGCTCAAGCGTAAAGGAGGGCCCGGATGTTGGTTCAACTGTGCATGATGTTAGTCAACATGCACTGGGAGGTTTATATTCGCAATTACCTGTCTCGTTTTGCATACATTTTATTCTTAAAAAAAGTGTACTTCCTCTCACTTTTAAAATGTATGTATGTAGTAGTATTATTAGTATGAGTTTTTTTTAGTAGTAGTATTAGCAGTAGTAGTATTAGTAGTAGTAGTAGTATTAAAAGCAAGGACAGTGGTAGTTCTCGGGGGTATCTAAGAAAGAAAAGACCCTACTAGGCCGTCAAGTATGGTGCAAGAGATTTGACACTTAAACTGTTGTCAGAATGTGCCTATTGCACACGTTGTCAGAATGTGCCTATTGCACACGTTGTCAGAATGTGCCTATTGCACACGTTGCACCCTTCAACTCCCCAACAAGCATAGCCCTTCAACAAACGTATGCCAAGACTTCCTGACCTATGCTATCAGCTCAAGGTCTGTCCATGTCTTCTTAATGCCTGTCTCCAGTTCTCTTCTCCGTATGTTCCTTGGTCTCCCTATACCTCTTTTTACCCTGTGGATTCCATAACAAGGACTGCCTTGTAATGCTATCAACAGGTTTCTTCAATGTGTGTCCTATCTTATCTCCAACGTCTTCTTCTTATCTCTTATTCCACTTTCTCTTATTTGGTTCTTGTCATCAGGTCCACATTATTGATCCGGTCATACCATTTCAATCCTTCTATTCTACACAAGCATCCATTTATGAAAATATGTAGCCTTTTGATTTTATTTTGTAGTTTGCAAAAATATACGAATGGCCCCTTTCCAAAATTGTCTCAAGTATCGCGGTCTCCAAATGCCATCTAGTTGGCCACCCCTGATATTGAAGTAGATGAAGAAGAAATAGCAACAGTTGTAGAAGAGAGATGTAGCTGGTCTATTACTAGAAATAGAAGAAGTAGCTGTAGCAGAAGTAGTAGTTGTAGTAGTAGCCAATGGCAGGAGAAGAAGGAAGAGAAGTAGTAGCAGCAACAGCAGTATTAGTTGTAGCAGCAGCAACAGTAGTAGTAGTAGTACTTGCAGTAGTAATAGCAGTAGTAGTTGCAGTAGCAATAGCAGTAGTAGTAATAGCAGTAGTAGTAGTTGCAGTAGTAGTAGTACTAGAAATAATAGTAACAGTGGTAATAGCAATAGTAATGACACAAGTAGCAGTTGTGGTTGTATTAGTTGCAACAGCAGTAGTATTACCAGTAGTAATAGTATCAGCAACAGTAGTAATGTTACTAGTAGTGGTAGCAGCAGCAGTAGTAATAGTAATGGTTGTTACGGTGTTAACATGTAGTACTATTCACAATAAAATAGCCGGGGAAATCAATCAATTTGTACAATAATTTCCACACTACAATATCCATTTTTCGCACAGCGTGTCAGATGTCCTTGTCTAGTCACCATTTTGTACACCTCCATAAAGACTATGTATTCACCAAAAGCTTCTTCTTCTTCTTCTTCCGTCCTTAGCCACCGACCGTCAAAGCAGTCAGTGGCCATTACGCCTAGTGGCGTCTTAGGGCAACAGCAGATAGGTTTTCTTTGCCATTGTTTCCCATCACGCCTATTGGCGTCTTTAGGGCAACGACAAATCAATCCATCTGCTGTTGTTTCCGTAATCGAAGTGACTGGCAAACGGGTGATCAGCCCGTTGGTTCACCAAAAGCACCTGAACCAAATTCCTCACATTTAAGCTCTCCAATTACTTGTATTGTCAGGAACAATTTTCATGCAGTGCTGTGAAGAGATAGATCATTCATTTATTCATTCATTCATTCAGTACCCTCTAGCTCCCTGAGGATCACATGCCTTCAACAAAGGCCAAGCCTCCACTTCCTTTGCCAACTGTTCAGTCTTCCCATGTTTTCCTAATCTCTTTCATGGTTGTCTCCAATTCCTTTCTCCGTTTTTTTCTCTCGACCACTTCTACGCTGCGGATTCTAGAAAGACTGCCTTCTAATGCTATTAGTAGGTTTCTTACATGTGTGTTCTATCCAACGCTAGCGATTTCTTTTCGCATATTTTTTCCAGTGAAACGTGCCTGGTTCTTGTCACCACTTCCACATTGGTGATATTGAGAAAGCTGTTTGACTGTGCAATAATATCGTCGCTTTCTTGAATTCCAAACAAATATTACTGTTTGTTTTTCGATATATACAAAAATAAATAATACAAAATAAAACGTATATCTACCAATCTGAGATAGCACGCACGCATTCTTTCTAAGTATAATACATTATGACAGTTTATCGCTTTGTTTTGAGCTTCTCTGAAACTGAATAAATTGGTTTGAGCTATGATGTGGTACACATGGTTCAATGCACAATTACAAAGCAGCTACATGGAGTAAACATTTGTACATACGTAGTCCATTAATGCATAATGTCTTTGTTCATGAGATGTACACCAGAGATATGTAAATTAAGACAAATAAAACAACAACAAAATATATTTACAGCCAACTCGCGTACATTCCGAATTTTTTTGGAAAAATAATATTCATACGCGCGAAATAAAGTGCAAAACTCATTTCGGAGTTTTTAATTCACGCTTACAAAAGTACAAAACGTATCTGAGAAGTATGACACGCTAGATTTAAAAAACAAATGTGTTTGACAATTCTGATACACACGGTGTAGAATACAAAACTTATCTCACAGTTTTGATACACATGCAGTAAAATACGTAACTCTTTCTGTTAATTTTGACACACCTATTGTGAAATACAAAATTTATCTGACAGTTCTGATACACACACAGTAAAATGCTAAACTTATTTGTCAATTTAAAATTTTTTTAAAATACAGTAAAATACGAAACTTATCTGACAGTTGTAACATACTTACAATAAGAAACGAAATGTATCTGTCAATTTTGACACACTTACAGTAGCGAACGAAACTTATCTGTCACTTTTGACAAAAGCACAGTAAAATACTAAACTTTTCTGACAAATTTGACACACGTACACTAAGATAATTAACGTATCGGACACCTATGGTAGACACATATCTTCTTCTTCTTCCGTCCTTAGCCAAAGACCGACCAAGCAGTCAGAGGCCATCACACCCTGTGGCGTCTTAAGGGCAACAGCAGATTGATTTTCTCCGTTGTAGTTTCCCATCACGCCTAGCGGCGTCTTTAGGGCAACAACAAATAGATCCATCTGCCGTTGTTTCCGTAATCGGGGTAGACACATATAAAAGCACGAAATTCATCTTCACCTTTCGCACACTCATTAAAAAATAAAATTATTTCACAATTTTTTATAACCGCTTCTAAAATAGAAAACTTTTGTTTTGACACCATGCCCCCCCCCCCCCCCCCCCCCATCCCCCAACAAAAGTGCAGGGTTGTGGCCCACAAGACAAAAGTATGCCCATGTGCTGGCAGCATTAATCTCATCCTTACCCTTCAGCACCCTCTGAATCATAAGCCTTCAACAAATTCACGCCAAGTCTTCATGTCCTGTGCCATCCGTTGTAGGACTTTTTATGTCGTCTCTATCCTTTCGTGTCTGTCTACAACTGTGTTCTTCGTGTATTTCTGGTCTCCCTATATCTTTATTTACCTTGGGGCTTCCAGAAGACATGTCGTCTTGATATGCTGTCTGCTGTTTTCCTTAAGTGTGTCATATCCAATGCCAACCTGGCATCTTTACCTCGTCTTCCACTGGTACCTGCATTGCTGTTTTCATCAGCTCCCCATCAGGATCATAGTAAACACGCACTAAATTATCTAAGTTACTTAACAATGTTGACACATGCCATCCAGATTCCAACAACTCATTTAACAGTCTTCGTAACACACGCCCACTGAAATATATAACTTTCTAGGGTCAGGAATTATTTTGTCCTTTTGTTTAAAAGAATATCGTCATGCTTCCACACAGTTACAAAAAGCAAAAAACATAATGACACTTTGATATGCGCCAGTGAAATATATAACCGAATTAACATCTAATTCACAAACATCAATGGTAATTTAACAACGAACTTATAATAACACACTGTTTCGTCAAATTAACTTATATTAAATATTAATTTTTATTATTTGCATTTCATAAGAAACATAAAGTTGTTTAATTGTGTGATCGTAAACCAAAGCCCGTGTAGTTACAGGAAGGATTAAGGGCTTGAAGTATTCTTAATGAAAATATAATACATTATTTGAATAATGTTCCGCGTTGAGGGACAGTATAATTCTTAACATACGTTCTGCAGACGTTACAATGTAGTGTAGACTACGTCTGTATGTTGTCATTATGTCTTGGTTGGCGATGCTGTACTGGCATCCGACCGCATGCTGGCTGGGTAATAATAGGGCGGGTCTATGGAAAGAAAGATGGGGTAAAGGTCAACGGAAGAAGAATGAATGATTTGTAATAATTAGCTAGATGATATAGTGAACAAGTCAAATAATTAATCACAACAAATGAGGGCGGGGAATAAATCAATAAATAAAACAGATACGAGAAGGATTAGAATCTTCGTTGTAATAATTGAATGGATAAACAATCAAGCAATGAGTTAGTTAAATGATGAGTTAATAAATAGAATTTAATATGATTTTGACATAAAATCATTACACTCGGATTAATGGTAATGATAATGTAAGTTGATGTCAGCTCACCCCGGGTGTGTCATTAATTTAATTTAAATAACGCTACGTTCCATATGGCTGTTTTGTGTTGTCGTGTAATTGATGTGGGTGATTGGAGAAAAAAAAAAGAAGGGGGGGGGGTGTCAAAACACTTGAGCTCCCCAAGGAGCATAGGACTGCAATAAACACATGCCAAGTCCTCCTGTAATTAAGACTGTGTGAGAGGTGTGTACTTTCTGTGCTTCTCTATGGTGCGGAATGCTGGAGAGTAACAGAGAAGGAAATGTCGAAATTGTCCTCCTTTCACACAATCTGCCTAAGGAAAATTCTCCGAATCTTTTGGCCAAACACCATCAGCAACCAAGAACTACTTATTCGGAGTAACCAGGAGGACATGCACACCATCATAGCTGGCAGACGCTGGAGTTGGGTCGGCCACGTCCTCAGAAGGGACCCTGATACCGTCACAAGAACAGCTATGCTATGGACCCCCGAGGGAAAGCGAAAGAGAGGCCGACCAAAAACAACTTGGCGGAGAACTGTGGAAGCCGAGATGAAAAGAATGAACCAGAGTTGGGGCACTGTACGAAGGATGGCCGCCGACCGAGCAAAGTGGAATCAATTTGTTGCTGCCCTACAAGACGCCACCAGGCGTGATGGCCACTGACTGCTTTGACGGTTGACGGTTAGCGGTTATGGATCAAAGAAGAAGAAGAAGGCCTCCTGTCACGTGCCATCGGGTTCTTTCTATGTCTTCCTCATCATTTTCATTTCTGTCTCCAGTTCTCTTCTCCTTGGTCTATCGTTGCCTCCCTTACCCCTGGGGATTCCACAACAAGGACCGTCTTCTAATGCTACAAACACGTTTCCTTAGAGTGTATCTTATCCATCTCCAGCGTCTTCTTCTCACCTCTTGTTCTACTAGCACTTGTCTGGTTCTTCTCTTGTTCTACTAGCACTTGTCTGGTTCTTCTCTTGTTCTACTAGCACTTGTCTGGTTCTTCTCTTGTTCTACTAGCACTTGTCTGGTTCTTCTCTTGTTCTACTAGCACTTGTCTGGTTCTTCTCTTGTTCTACTAGCACTTGTCTGGTTCTTCTCTTGTTCTACTAGCACTTGTCTGGTTCTTCTCTTGTTCTACTAGCACTTGTCTGATTCTTCTATTGTTCTACTATCACTTGTCTGTTTCTTCTCTTGTTCTACTAGCACTTGTCTGGTTCTTCTCTTGTTCTACTAGCACTTGTCTGGTTCTTCTCTTGTTCTACTAGCACGTCTGGTTCTTCTCTTGTTCTACTAGCACTTGTCTGGTTCTTCTCTTGTTCTACTAGCACTTGTCTGGTTCTTGTCATCAGTTCCAAGTTGGTGCTTTGTCGTACCATTTCAATCCTTCTATTCTACGCAAGCCCCCATTTATGAATGTCTGTAACATTTTGGTTGTTGTTTCTGTTTATATATATATATATATATATATATATATATATATATATATATATATATATATATATATATATATATATATATATATATATATATATATATATATATATATATACACACATGAGTATGTGTGCGCGCGCACAAGCCTCATTCAAATACAATACTTACTTATAAGATTGGCGGTGTTCCTAATATTCCATGTGGTTGGGTCAGCAGCGTAGGGCGTGCCCGCGTATTGTGAGTATGGAGGTGTCGATGTGTAGGTGGCATAGTCGGCTGTTCAAAAGTGAGAAAAGAAATACGTGTAAAAATGATATTATGATACAATCTTCTGTTAAAATTAGGCAATCAAAATACGCTTGTTATAAATTGTGAAAGAACATGAAAACAAACAAACGTACGCGCACAGGTGACCTAGTCACCGAATTCAGTGCTAACTGTAGAAATAGCGGAAAAGGGTCTACTGGTTCAGCAATTGATCTACTGAACCACCTGAGCCTGAGGGGGCAAAATAAACGAAAGAACGAACGAGCTTTATTTTGAAAGGGTTCAGAATTGGACATCCTGCCCTTTGCCGTTCATCCTCTATCCCCTAACACTCATTCACTGATTCGGTCACACCGTAAACAATTAATCTGACCATGTCTGCATGTATCATCAATATTAAAAAGATAACAACACATTCTCGCATGTATCATCAGACAAGGTCAACAGCACTTTAAAAAAGACGGCTAACTTTGCGGAAAAGGCTTCCTGTTGGCTGTGGAACAGGCAAACCAGGCAGTAGAATTCAGGACAGTAAGTTTATGTACAACAAATTCTTTACTTTCATAATCGCATTAAGTTGGCAGAATGGATAAAACAAGAAACAGTAGGTTTAGTAATTGCGGACAAAAAGGAGTGGTTTAAATTTTCCAGTGTAGGCAGAAAAAAAAGTTTAATCGTGAGAATCATGAGCAGAGTTGGCCCGCTTCATCAGAGCGTCAAGATGGTAAATGGGTTCAATTGCTTGTCTGATGGGGGAGTGTCACGGCGATATGTTCGCCGAAATATCAGGTTGGTCACTCTGAGAGTGACAACATTGATATAATGTAAAAACCCGTTTGGTCAGCTGACCGGAAGGGAAGTGGACACAAATTCTGACGCAAAAAGCAGTCTAGTTCTGGCCAGCGTCCGGTGCAGGTCGCCTTTATGTTCCCTGTCAGCATTTTTGCTGAGAAGTGTATGCCATTCTTGTTCAGTTATAGTGCTTGCCATTTCTTCATGCGGTGTGGATTAAATTGCATAATTCTAGAGTGATGATGTATTGTCTAGTGCCATTTCCTTAGACCGTTGATGATGAGTCATTTGTGATTAAGTTTTGCCTTATCATAGTACAGAATTTAGCCGGTGAGCGAAAGTCATTGTGATGTTCACTCGGTAGGGACATACCAGTGGGTATGATACTGATAAATTAAGTTGGTGGCTATTGCAAGTTGTATTGGCATTTATGTTGAGTTGTATTTCATTTGTATTGCTAGCTGTGTGTGGCTTCCATGTGTGCAGTTTATTAATAAAAGGGAACTTACCTGTTAAAGGTGTTTAACTTACTTATTGTCACCTAGTGTATGCTGTGGTCGTCTTCTAGCGGAACGAGCCAAGTATGGAAGTGTTTGTGTATTAAAATCCACAGTATAATCTAGGTTCCTGACAGGGAGGAATTGTTGATGCCCAGATTGCCACCTGTTGCAATTCTCTGTAGAGAGTTTCCTATTGTATCTGTCTATATAATTCTGAAGGAGGGCAAAAAGATGACACGGAAAGTGTAAGCAACCGAAACAAACAACACGTGAAACTGAAATAATGTATTCAGAAATAAAACAATTGGAGTGATTAAATTATACATAAAACTTTAGAAGAGAAAAGGTTTTCATATGACATTTACAAGTTAGTCTCAGCCTACATAACATGAAACTTTAAGAGATAAAGGTAGTCTGAGGCATCCCTCAACGCTCAAGAATGAACACACAAAAAAAATGATATGTTGCTAGCTCCGTTAAGAAGTAATAGCACTGTTTCAGCACCACAACACTGGTGTCAACGTTGTATGTACAACCACTGATCATCTTCTCTTAGCTCCGTACGGAGCACTGAACTATCACTGCAGCCGGCCCCTTGCATGAAGCCTGCACAAGTCATCCACAGGCTTTCGCTGCGGTCGTTTTTTTAGCCTTATGTTTTGTAAGAGGATGAGGGAGAGATATAGTTATAGAAGGAAAGAAAAAGGAGGATTAAAAAAGGGTGAATATGTAAAAGGAAAAAAAAGGATAAGAAATGTGATGAGAAAAGACAGAAAGAAAAATGTGTACAGAGGAAGACAATGATGTCCTATAAAAGATTAGTGACCAATTTTTTTCCATCGACGAAAAAAAAAGTGAAATGCCACATTTGAATGAAATACCAAGAGGCAAACAAAAATTTCAAAAAGCCTGCCCTCAACAGATAACCCCCCGCCCCCTCCCTTCCGGAAGGGGAGACGAAGAAGTAAGGAGTCTGCCAGACAAGGGAGGCGACATGAAATAATAATCTTCTTGTTTCTTCTTCTCTCAGTGACACCCTCATTCGACATGTCACGATTCCTTCGCCAACAGCAACGTTCCTTTAGCAACATTAATCCATAAGTCGGCGGGATGAAGGAATCCAATTGCTGCTCAATACTCCATGTTTTCTGATGTGCAGTCTTGTATTTTTTTTATTTTTTTTTGGTACTTATTTTACTTTTTTACGTTTTCGGGCGAATTTTGCCGTAAGGCATTGTGGGAAGCTGACGTTTTCGTTCTTGAACCAAGTGTATCACATGGAGGCCATGCAGGTGCCAGATTTCTGCAATATTATCTATCTATCTGCCTCTTCGTCTTCCAAGTGCTCTGAAGCCCGATCTTATACTGTTGTTGACACGTAGTGGGTAATTGATCCAGCTCCACTCTCATAAGTTGGCCAAACCACTTTATTTTCTATCTCTCTATTTATATAATATTTTATGTCTCCCTGTATACAGGTTGTCGTTACTACAATTGTTCTGATGTGATAATTTCTCATTCTGTATCTCCTGGTAACATTAATGGCTCTAATTCAGCATTTCATCTCGAACTATCACTATGTGATGTTCTTCTCCTGTGTTCTAGTCAAGGACCATGTTTGACACTGATAGCGAGGACTCCAAAACTATCAGCTCCATGAGAAGAGCAGGTCACAGGTGGCCTTCTCAAACCAAGCTGAGGGAACGAACGAACTTTATTTTTAAAGGGTTGAGAATTGGACACACAGGCCCGTCTAACATTCTACCCTTCCTTTCGCTCACCTTTCATACTGAATTCATGTATTCTCATATGCATGTTACATATCAATTTCAAGAAATTCAACGTAAAGTAAAATAATAATATAGCACACTCATATTAACATTAATTACTTATAAGCATGACATAACGTATGTTGAAAAGTACAAACATCGTCATTAGAACCTACAGTTGATGTTATAAGAAAAGATAATCCCATTAGGGGGGGCATGTAATCAGAATTCAGAAAGTATTCAAAAAGTCTATGATTATATGAATAGGGACTGAGGTTGTTTCTTAGGTTATGTGGAAGACAATTCCAAAGATGAGCAGCAGAGTACGCTAAGCTTTTCTTGAATAAGTCAAGGCTAGGCTTGGGCACTTGCAATCTGTTAAAGCGTAGACTGCGTCTTTCATTGTAATTGAACATTGGCCACAGATATGCTGGAGCATTGTGTGACATGATTTTGTGAACAAATTTATCTTTGTTAAACAGAAGGCGCTTTCTTAAGGTGGTAGTAGTAATAGTAGTAGTAGTGGTAGTATATATATATATATATATATATATATATATATTATATATATATATATATATATATATATATATATATATATATATATATATATATATATATATATATATATATATCTTCTTCTTCTTCCGTCCTTAGTCACCGGCCGTCAAAGCAGTCAGTGGCCATTACGCCTAGTGGCGTCTTAGGGCAACAGCAGATAGGTTTTCTTCGCCACCGTTTCCCATCACGCCTATTGGCGTCTTTAGGGCAATGGCAAATCAATCCATCTGCTGTTGTTTCCGTAATCGAATTGACTAGCAAACGGGTGATCAGCCCGTTGGTATATATATATATATATATATATATATATATATATATATAGAGAGAGAGAGAGAGTTTATGTAGTTATTCGTTATTTTAACAGCAAAAATGTAAAAAAAAAAAAAAAATTGGTAATAAGCCTTGCGAGGAATAAGGACTGTCTTTTGTCGTAGTAAAACGTACTCTACTGTATTTTAAATCCATCGTTTACCTTCGTCTTAGTTCAGTCTCCATTTTCTAGTAAGAGCAAATGAAGAGTTAATGATCTGGTTAGCAAGTGGACGAGCGAGTTCTGAGTGAAAGAGTTAATGATCTGGTTAGCAAGTGGACGAGCGAGTTCTGAGTGAAAGAGTTAATGATCTGGTTAGCAAGTGGACGAGCGAGTTCTGAGTGAAAGAGTTAATGATCTGGTTAGCAAGTGGACGAGCGAGTTCTGAGTGAAAGAGTTAATGATCTGGTTAGCAAGTGGACGAGCGAGTTCTGAGTGAAAGAGTTAATGATCTGGTTAGCAAGTGGACGAGCGAGTTCTAAGTGAAAGAGTTAATGATCTGGTTAGCAAGTGGACGAGCGAGTTCTGAGTGAAAGAGTTAATGATCTGGTTAGCAAGTGGACGAGCGAGTTCTGAGTGAAAGAGTTAATGATCTGGTTAGCAAGTGGACGAGCGAATTCTGAGTGAAAGAGTTAATGATCTGGTTAGCAAGTGGACGAGCGAGTTCTGAGTGAAAGAGTTAATGATCTGGTTAGCAAGTGGACGAGCGAGTTCTGAGTGAAAGAGTTAATGATCTGGTTAGCAAGTGGACGAGCGAGTTCTAAGTGAAAGAGTTAATGATCTGGTTAGCAAGTGGACGAGCGAGTTCTGAGTGAAAGAGTTAACAACAGTGATTCATTAAGTGAACAGCTGACTGCGCGCTACCACGTATTGTTGCCATGGGTCTCTGATGAGGCAAAGAAAGAATAGGACAGGTACTTCCTCAGGTATATCGTAACAGGTGAGTAATACTCCACTGTGTATGAGGCTGGCAATCTCATTATGTCAAGAAAACCTGCTACTGAAAGCACCGCTGCGTGAGCACTTGAATGCTTTAGTGCAAGCTTCATACAAAAGTGCCAGTTGCAGCAACTGTGACTTCATACTCCGTGGGAGCGGAAAAAACCCACACAAAATGATGATGATGAGTGATACGTGTTTTGTTTTCATTTTCAACTTCTACTCGGCCTTCTTCACGCCCTCATCCTCCTTGACGATACACATTTTTAGATCTCCTCCTTCGGTTGTATCTTAGTTCATTACTAAAAAACAGAGGACCTCTCACTGACCTCGAATTCTCACTTAACACTAGATCTGCTCTCAATGAAACACGCGCCCCTTCACTGCTGTCTAGTCTCCATTCGTGTTTTGCCAACAGAGTTCCTGTAATGGAATTGCAGGCGACATCTAGGACGCCTTAATGGACTAGTGGTGCCTTTGGGCAGGACGCTGATTAAGTGCTTCTGCGTCTTATAATGTGCCCGTTTCATTAGCGACCGGCAGTGCAAATTGGATAAAACCGTTGGGTCTTTTCCTTTCTAGCGTTGGGTCAAGCTTTCAGAGGCACGTTTTCTCCAAACAAGGCTATTCCGATTCCATTATGTCATGGCCACGATTTCATTGACTCAAGCCTGGCTCTGGAGATGAAGACATTTGCTTTTTATTGTCAATTAATGGACATCTCAATTTTAGGTAGCCGGCCTGCGCCCCTGAAAACAAACGCATGAACCACTAATTAACGAGGGTGCCGATTGGTCAGAGTGATAGGCCAATAGATTTGCAGCATTCCTCTGGGAACGATTCCGGTAATGGTGGAGATTTTTTTTTTCTTTTGAAAGTCGATAAGACCGCGGGTGCGCTCGCTCAGGGGCAGGTAACTCTCGACTTGGGAGTATTGACACAGATCGGGACGCCCATGCACTTATTTTCACGATCGGCCATGCCATCCATTCCGGCAGAATTCAATCTCAGACAATAGTTTACGACAGAGGCCGTCTCCAGGGACGCGCGCCGGGGAAACGCGGTATCGATCTGAATAGAGAGCTGGTCGCTTAGGGATCCGTTGGACAGAGACCGCACTTAAACTCGATCACGTGAGCACACAGCTCTGTTGTCTTCAATGTGTAGTTGTTGATTTGTTTGTCGTTACCGTCTGTGTGGCGCCCATCAAATGTGTTTGTCGTGCTAACATGACTTTGAGATTTCAGAATCTGTCTACAATGGGTTTTTTAAGGCCAACAAAGTTGTAGTCAAATTGATTTTGCGGTTAAAAAGTTGTGCTAATGAGTAGCGAACTGTTTTCTTTCTGGCAGTAACTACCTAATAGTAATTTCTTACAATGTGGCGTAATTAAATGATGCAGTATGAATATACCGTGATCTCATTCTTCAAAATGTCCCGTATAACATCCACAAAGAGAGGCATCTTTCCACAAAATGTCCCGTATAACATCCACAAAGAGAGGCATCTTTCCACAAAATAGAAAAAATGGAAAGTTGTTCAACAGAGAGACGCTTTCACTTGTGGGCTCTTGGG
Source organism: Oreohelix idahoensis (assembly GCA_024509875.1). Classification (NCBI taxonomy): domain Eukaryota; kingdom Metazoa; phylum Mollusca; class Gastropoda; order Stylommatophora; family Oreohelicidae; genus Oreohelix; species Oreohelix idahoensis. The sequence continues at coordinate 18,243 of JAMPIV010001256.1, read as the reverse complement.
AGTTCCCGGAGGCCTTTCCGAGGAGACAAAGAAATAATAAGACCACTGCACGGTCAGGTATGTCGTAAGAAGCCATTAATAGGAGGTTGGCCACTCATCATGTCAAACAAATTGTTATAGAAACCATGGTAACAAGAGCTGAAAGTTTCCTGCAAGAGGAACAGTTGCAATGCTGGTTCCATGCTCCATAGGGAGCGAACAGAAAAAAGGAGAAATCTTCAAAATCATACACAAAACAGACCAAACTAACACAACATTTAGGAAACCTATACTGAAGAGACAAAAGTGACGTTTTATCTGGAGGATAATGTTCTCGCTACATTTAAATCAGCACTTGATTCGTTCGGTTATCCATCTATCAAAAGCATCAGGCAAAAAGCAGTGAAGTGGAACTTATAAAGACAACAGTGCAGCCTCGTTTCAGCACTGGCCATTGTATATTCCGTGGAGCAGTTTAATGGCCTCTTAACCCATATTTGTCATTTCTTCACAACACTTTTCGCCCGAAATCGATTATGTAATGCAACACTTTTGTGTCAAGACTGCCCTGATATACACAACATTAATGTGGACATATCGGTTGAAGGGGTAATCGTTTAAGTACAAGTATCGGAGCCTAACACTCAGGCAGCGAGTTTCTGTGAGCGAATGTATAGAGTTAAAACGGCACAATACAACAAGAACACTTGTTAGACCAAGAACACGCAGGTGAATGCGTCTCTCTATCGAACAACTTTCCATTTTTGCTATTTTGTGGAAAGATGCCTGGATGCTACAAGAACAATAGCTCCATCCTCTACATCGATCAACGGAGCTTTTTCTGACATGTCCTTAAGTCTTCACAAAGACTCATGTACTGATTACCCAAAATTGTTTACAAGCCAACTGGTTAGTCATCCATAACTGTAAGACTGTCAGTGTGAACGCTGTCTGGTATTGTTTAGATGAAAGCAAAGTTTATTTATTATGAGTGAAATTTCGCATCCTTTTTTTTTTGTTGGGGGAGGGGGGAGTCTAACGTTTTATACGAGAATTAATGGAACCTTTAGATTCATCATCGCCAGTCCTAGAAAGGCCTGGGAGTCGCAAAAGGCACTTCAAAATAAATGGAGGAGTAAACTTTATTATCTTTATTGCTCGTCCTTGTTCTTCTCAGTAACATTTGATCTGTGTCTTCCTTCTCCGTCTTCCTTCTCCAATCTTCCCCTACTCGTTTTCCATTTTTTTTTTTGTTTTTTTTTTGTTTTTGTTTTGCTCATCATTTACAGCGCTTATTTTGCTACAATTACTGTAGTCCTTCTTCATGTTTCTGTTCTTGATGACTTCTTCATTCTATTATTATTGTTTGAAAATAGAATTTATTTGACGTAAATTTTTATTTTCTTAGGCGCTGTCTTGACATCTCCCTTTGCACCCTGCTATGTCTATAGGTTTGTTTATTTGTTTTCTTGCTGACGCAACTTCACAAAGTCTTGTTACTGGGGCCATAAACCAGGATTTTGGTGGTGACTTAAAAAAAAAAAAATCTGACAGTGATTTGAAGTCTTCTACGCAGAACCAGTTTGTAGAGAATACAAGATGGCCAGTGTCTGTGTTCTTAAAGTATGAAATCCCTCTTTTCTTAAATCAAACTTCAAGCTGTGACTCTTAGACCCATAGTATGTTTTTAACGTTTGTGTTGAGCTAAAAGGTGGTGTAGTATTACGAGGAATTTTTCAAGTAGTCACTGAAAATAAAAATTAAATGAGAACATGAAAAGATGCAGCACTCGTAAAGAAGTCTTCTTCTTCTTCTTCTTCCGTCCTTAGCCAACGACCGGCAAAGCAGTCAGTGGCCATTACGCCTAGTGAGTCTGTCGCGCGATAAACTTGAATCAAGCAACTACGTACTGTAATGAGATAGACAGACTGACAGACAGACAGGCAGAGAGACATACAGACAGACAGACATACAGACAGACGGACGGATGGACGGACAGACAGACAGATAGATAGACAGACAGACAGATAGATAGATAGAAAAAAGATAAAGAAAGACGTAGATGGAAGATGTAGGCAGAGCAAGAAAAAAAAGAGGAATCGATGTGAGAGGCAAATGTGGATCCGGATGTTCAAGGGATGATCCAAACTACAGAGACACGTGGTTGAGAAATAAAGGGAGAGAATTAGACTATTTCATAGAACAGGCGGAAACACGGTATAAAGGGTGATCTTCCTATATTGTAATTGTTATATCTTTACTCCTATTCAGCTTATTTATATGAAACAAATGTTTTTAAGAGAGAGACAGAGATATAGACAGAGAGACAGAGACAGGCAGAGAGAGACAAAGAGAGGCCGAGATATAGACAGAGATAGATAGATAGAGACAGAGAGACAGATAAACAGAGACAGAGAGATCGATAAAGACAGAGAGACTGAAACCGAGAGACATGGAGTGACAGAGAGAGACAGGGACAGAGAGATCGATAGAGACAGAGAGAGAGACAGAGAAACCGAGAGACAAAGAGACATGGAGTGACAGAGAGACACAGAGAGACAGGGACAGAGAGACATGGAGTGACAGAGAGAGACAGGGACAGAGAGAGAATTAACTGCCATTATATTACATAAAATGTCACATTAACCTGACACTGCTAGCCGAGAACAGCTTGAGAACCGTCTTATCCACCGCATGGGGTGTCTAAAACCAGCTGGTCTTAACACTCTACACACCCTTGTCTGAGGTCACCCTTTCCTCTCTTGTTCTATTTTGACCCTTTCCACTCTTATCCTATTTTTCTATTTTGCTGCCGCCCTCTAATAATATGTATGAATATATAATACACTGTTTTTAATATGTCTTGATTTTTTTATTTCATAATAATTTTATCTCCAACTCATTCTGTCCTCTTCTATTTCCAGTCCCCACCAATATTACGTTTGGGTAGTTTATTGTTCAGTTTCGTTTTTTAGTTTCTTAGTATGTATGTATTGTGTACATCCGGTGGTGGCAGTCATGTACTTTTCCGGGCAAGCTCGTCCGTTCGCGGGCTGCAAAAGTGTTAGGACTTCGATGCCTTTAGGGAAGTACCTAGGTTTTATTATTTTTATATTTATTTAGGTTCTTATGTTTCCTATCTAGCCTTCACTTTCTTTCCTTTCCCTGACGAAGGCCTTGTGGCCGTAACGTTGGCTATTTTCTTTGTCTTTTGTCCTCGTAAGACGAATCACCTTTTTTCGACTATTTTCACACCCATCCACATTAACCTAACAACTCAATCTAAGATCCAGTCTGTTCAGCAAATGGTGTCATATAGGGACCTAATGTTTTATCACAACCACATACAGGGATCTAATGTTTTATAACAATTACATACAGGGACCTAATGTTTTATAACAACCACATACAGGGACCTAATGTTTTATAACAACCACATACAGGGACCTAATGTTTTATCACATACAGGGACCTAATGTTTTATCACAATCACATACAGGGACCTAATGTTTTATCACAACCACATACAGGAACCTAATGTTTTATAACAACCACATACAGAGACCTAATGTTTTATCACAATCACATACAGGGACCTAATGTTTTATCACAATCACATACAGGTACATAATGTTTGATCACAATCCCATACAGGGACCTAATGTTTTATCACTATCACATACAGGGACCTAACGTTATATCGCAATCACATACAGGTACATAATGTTTTTTTCACAATCACATACAAGGACCTAATGTTTTATCACAACCACATACAGGTACATAATGTTTTATCAGAATCAGATACAGAAACAAATGGGATGTAGAGCATTCAGGTAACACACAAAATGATGCATACTACCAGCTCAACAGAAGAGAACAAGTGGTATTCTTCAGACTCCGCACTGGCCACAACAGATTGAGATACCATCTATTCAACAAGCTAAAGATAGGAACTACCGATCAGTGTAACTGTGGCACTGATAAAATGACTGCTGAACATCTGCGTCAAAGGTACCCAACATATGAGGAACTGAGAAAGCGCATATGGCCGACATCAGTACCATTCGTAGAAAAGCTCTACGGAGATTCAAACAGCCTCAAGCTGACTACTGCTTTCTTTGAAAACATTCAAGTAGACATCTGAGAGTGTACGAAGAAGAAGAAGAAGAAGTAGAAGAAGTATATTCTAACGTAAGTGTGTTGGCTATTTTAGATTTTATTTTATTTTGTTTCTGAGAATACCAAATTTAAAAAAAATAAAATAATAATAATAGAAAGTGATGTGATAGATCAAACGACGGATGACCATTTCTATCAAGACCGACATAAAAATATTTTTTCCCCGGATAGCACCAGACTCCAGTGCCCGTGTGAAAGATTGTGTATGAGAGATAGCTTTGCTGAGATAAAGTATCTAGGTCAGAATGCGGAGCTATTGCTTCGTATATTTATATAACACGCAGACGAGATGAGGACAATAGCCAGGTTACGTCACGCGCTACATGCTACAAGGGACAGATAGTCCCATAGCGGATACAGCAGCAGGGGAGTGAAGTGTTAGAGACTTCACTTCACTATGTTAGGTCCAGCTTTTTATGAGGTGGAGTGACCCAGTTTCTACTCTCACTGCCTTTGCATTCTCCAAGCCAAGAGCAGAATTAGGTGCCAATTGATATCCTGGATAAACTGGAGCTTGTCGCTACCGGGTTCCGCAAGAGTCTAGCTCTCTACCCCTCTGCACTAGTTGTAAAAATGGGTTCCTGTGGCAGCTCTGAGTTATGGAAGGCAAAGACAGCAAAGAGGGGAACTGGTTACCAAACCTCATCAAAGTGTGACTTGGTGAAGTTAAATCTCTAACACTTTAACCCCCCTACGGAAGTATCTGCTACAGTAATACCTTTTTAAGGAGGAAGCAGCGGTTGATTAGCCTTGAACATTCGGAACCAACAAAAAAAAAAAGCTACAATTACAAGGGTAATTACCGTTAACACTTTCGTGTTAACATCAAACAATTATGTACCAGAAATGCTCTACTGAGAACCGTGGGTTCCATAACAGGCCATTGCTAAGACAAGCTGACGTAACATTTCATAAATGATTTTTTTCTTTTTGCACCGGATGGCACCGGACTCCCTCGCTCGCGTGAACGATCTACCATTTTGTAAACGTGTCTTGGACTTTCGCTTTTCCGGTTACTTAACTCTGCGGAAAAGTTCTTTAACGAAAGGATAAAGAGTCCGGATCGCTTTCCGAGGCCAGGTCACGAACAAGACATCGCTGACTATCTAGTTTCAGTACGATACATTTCGCACTTTAATGACGCATATCGCACCTTTGTGTTAACTAAACATTTAAATTCCCGTTGACACCGCTAAGAGCAGTGCGCACTCACTCCCACGGAATGCATGCGTAAAAGTATCAAACATTGTGATCACTGCGGACGGAGAATGAGCATTAAGAACGTCTACCACCGACGGCGACCACATCAGGATGCTTGCCGAGCAAACATCATCACCAAGAGAAATAACACTGAGAATGTGTTAGTGTGAACTGTTTCCGGGTCGTATATAATGTTGTGAACGCATTTTCCAGAAGCGCTGTCAATGCGCTGCAGAAGTGGCTGAACGAACGTAAGGCCAGAAGGCAAAGACATGAAATTCTCATGTCAAGACAAACTGATAAGGGCGTGAAATCATTTGCGTAACATGCTAAACTCCTGGGCTGTTAGTGACATGTTTGTAGCTGTTAGTTTATCTTTATGCAAACCTTCAATGAATCATCAAACTCCATAATTCTCGCCGTTTGTACGTCGGTCACATCTAAGGGTTACAACTGTGGTTGAAAGTTAGACATTAATTGTATTGTTTCTTTTATATGTACTCTCCCGACAATAGTAACACTCAACGAAGAAAAGTCGGTGAATTGTGCAACACAAAGTGAGTGACAGTGATATATGAATAAAATTTATTTTTTTAATTGTAGAACCCAGTTTCATTCCGGAAACGGATTTAACTCATCATTTTGTTAAAAATAACCTTAAAATGTAAGTTTTTTATTGTTTCTTCAAGACAAAATTTTAATTTAAAGTATTGCAGACTTATTGTTGGAGCTACTCGCTGGAAAGGAAACGGTTTATTGGAGCATAGATACCATGATTTCCGATGATCCCAACGACGCAGTTGATTTCCCAACCGACTTCCTTAACGAGCAGTGCCCATCAGGAATGCCACCGCATTTGCTGAAATTAAAGGTTGCTGCATGTCTTGCGAAACCTGAACGCAAAAAACGGACTATTGAATGGCACGCGTTTGGTCATAAAAGTCTTGCATCGGAATTCCATTGATACAGAAATTGTCACTGGCAGTAATAAGGGAGAACGAGTCTTAATTCCTGGCATTGAGCGCAGTTTGCCATTTAGGCTGCGACGTCGTCAATTCCCAGTGATGTTAGCATTTGCAATGACGATCAATAAGGCGCAATGACAATCTTTTGATCACGTAGGAGTTTTCCTTCCTGAACCTGTTTTCGGACACGGCCAGCTCTATGTCGCCCTCACTCGAGGAACAAATCATGAAAACTTGAAAGTTTTTGTTAAAAACACTTTTTATCAGGGAACATTCTTTGAAACAAATCCACGCACTTTCACAAAAAATTTTGTCATCAAATACCTTTTATATTGAATTAAAAAACATTAAAAAATATATTACAGTTTTTTATTTACTTCCGTCATTATTGACAGGTTATTGCTAGTACTGTTAATAATTCCAGACGATTTTAGAGAGATATCTCCCAGTGAGAGGCTGCGAGTGTGGAAATCCGATGCTGAGCTTTGTTTTGTTGTCAAATTTTGTCAAACAGTTGCAAGGAGAGAAAACATTTTGGCATCTATTGTTATTCTATTTTTTATATATTTATGTCCAAAATATCTAGCCCTGGTCAGTTCGAAATTATCACATGACTTCTAAATAACATACGGGATGTAAATTATCACATGACTTCTAAATAACATACGGGATGTAAATTATCACATGACTTCTAAATAACATACGGGATGTAAATTATCATCATTATTTCCACTTCATTCCTTATGGAGCATGGAACCACTCCGGCAGGAAGCCTGTACCAAACATTCACATGCTCTTCCAATGGTGATTCGTGTAGCAATGTGTTTTACATGGTGAGGTTGGTAGCCTCATGCCACGTCTCATAACAGACACGTCTGATAGGAGCAGTAATCCTGTTCTGTCTTTCTTTCTCAGGGACCCCCCTCCCCCTTCCCCCGGGAATTACACAGGACACGTAAATGTAAATACTGACAAGATTAGACAGTCTCTGAAGGATTGAGAACTAGACCGGAACCAGGCCACGAGGAAGGCAGTCGATATTAAAGTATGGTGCTCTCTCTGGCTAACTTGCACACCCCAGCGTGGAAGAACGAACGAACGTTATTTTCAAAGGGTTGATGAGGAACGCCCAAGTAAGTAAGTAAGTAAAAATTCGGAATGAAATTAAAAATAACGCAACAGATCTAAATGAGACAATTACAATGACTTGTTAATGTAGTCCCATAACAGAAACTGCCGTATGGGTGTGAAGTGTTAGAGACTTCACTATACTTTACTTAGTCGTTCCCCTTCTACCGCGAGGTGTAGAGGTGACTTCACTATACTTTACTTAGTCGTTCCCCTTCTACCGTGAGCTGTAGAGGTGACTTCACTATACTTTACTTAGTCGTTCCCCTTCTACCGTGAGGTGTAGAGGAGACTTCACTATACTTTACTTAGTCGTTCCCCTTCTACCGTGAGGTGTAGAGGTGACTTCACTATACTTTACTTAGTCGTTCCCCTTCTACCGTGAGCTGTAGAGGTGACTTCACTATACTACGTCCAACATTATGAGATGGAGTGAATAGTTTTCTTCCTTAACTCAAGAGCTGAAACGCGTACCCATTTACTGTTGGGTAGACTAGTGTGTGATGCTACCAGTAATCTAAACCGGAAACTTTGCTGCGAGAAGCAAGCACGACAAACTCTGCCGATCACACGCTCGGAATCAAAATATTTTGGGCAAATTAAGAAGCACAATATTTTCTCGGCAGCCATGATGGAAGTTTCCGTTGATGACAAACCGGCAGGTTGGCGATATGGATTTTTGTGGGAACCAAACATCAAGAGATTAACGTGACAAAATTCTGTCAGAGAGCGCCACCGAGGCAAAAGACAGACAATATCTGGATATAAATTAAAATACTCACTTCCGCATAGAGGTCTCACATTACGTTATTTTTATTATTAGTTTCAGTAGGTCCCCGAGTAGCAGAGTGTTGCTTCTCGAGGCAAGGAAATTACGCCAAACTAGGTTGCGTCACGGTTTACCATATGTAAAAATGGGTCCAAGGCACTTTTCTTCAGTTAGAGAAGGCAAAAGATGCGAGGTCATCCCGATCTAAAAAAAGCTGTTTCCTAGCACTGGTGGCCCTAAAACTGGTGGCCCTAGCACTGGTGGCCCTAGCACTGGTGGTCCTAACACTGGTGGTCCTAACACTGGTGGCCCTAGCACTGGTGGCCCTAACACTGGTGGTCCTAACACTTCACTTCCCAACAGCAGTATCTGATACAGGACTACCTTTACCAGGCCCCACTAGAGGGAGGTCATTTGGCCTAGGCCACATTTAACGGGTGTGGGAGGTGGGGAACTCAGCGCAGCCAAGGATGCATAATCCTTTTCTTTTTACCTCCCAAACAATCTCATAATGTGAAATAGCCCGGGCTTCATCCGAGATACCAAAGGTCCTGTCCGTTACTTTTTACCTGTATTTTCAAGGTGAAAATGTGGAAACGTGATTTAATCTGACATAGTACACTTTCCTTTTTAACTAACCTCGTAATCCTGCATGAGTTCTCGCCAAGGCCTCAATTGCTACACAGTCATTCCAGTAGGTCTTTGTTATATCACTTCTGTTGGTGGGAACATATGTTACCTTTGTGTAGTGACAACGAGATAACGGTTCTCATCGTGACCAAGCCAGGGATAATAGCACTACTGTACAACAGCTTTTCGCAATAGGTGAGAGGTTATCAGCCAAAGGTCGCACTGTTGGACCGAACAACAAAGAACTGTAGGTGTTCAGTACAAACTCTGGCTACGAACCAGCTTTCAACGCCCGCAAATTGGGTGTGTCCACAATTTAACACGTCTATTATGAAATAAACGCCCATAATTTAGTATCCAAATGTTCCGCTGTGATGTATGGCCGGACACATTTTGTGCGCAACCCGGGACATAACATAATTGATTGGATTGGTATGAAAACAGACTCCGTCTATCGATTTGATAAATAGACGCATAAAGGAACATTGTATGGGGTATACACTTTCATGCTTATTGTATATCTTGGTATAACGAGTTAGAATTTTCCAGAGACGAAACCTCAGGGATCCACACTGATAAGCTACTATTAATATTCTCTTCATATATTTCCTGTACAAGAGTAAAGGTAATCCCATAGGAGAACTGCCGTAGGAGAGTGACGTGTTAGAGACTTCGCTAAACTAGGTTCAGCTTTATGAGGCGGGATAACCAGTTCCCTTCCTCGCTGCCTTAGCTTGTCCTCATTCAAGAGCAGAGTCAGGTACCCATTCACAGCCGGGTAGACTGGAGCGTGACGCTACCAAGTTTCGATCCCAGAACTGTGCCGCGACAGAAAAGCGCTACAACCGCTTAGAAACAAGCAACGCACTGACTGACACAAATATACATATACTCGTACATGCCCGCGCATATAAATCTCAAGCTGAAAACAAGAGAAATTTCAGCGTATGTTTACCTCGAAGCAGCTGTTTGTCACGATGCCAAGGAATATCGTTGTTGATGCCCGGACAGGCTTGCAGTCGGAATGACATACGATACCACGTGGTATCAGATTACGTTCTATAACTTCCCTTATCGCTCCATATGGAGCATGCAGTCACCACTGCAGCTCGCCCCCTTGATGGACACCTGCTCCGAAGCATTCATGTGCTATTACAGCAGTGGTTTCTATAGCTATCTGTTCTACATGATGAAGTTACCAGCCTCATGCACAACATCATTTTAGTTGTCTCTTACGACATGCCTCAGGGAACAGTAGTTCTGTTCTTTCTATGTCTCCCTAGAGATCCCCGCGGACTACGAGGGGAGACTTTACGTCAATAACGAAAACATTATATAAGATTCATCTTTATGGATAAATAACGTTATTTCGCGGCAAATGCCAAAACAGCAGAGCAGCTAAGGCAAACAACAATGTCTGAGACAGAACACTGACGATACAGAGGCACTGAAATGCTTTGTTTGAAACTTCACTAAAGCAGGACATAGAACTGAAGCAGGACATAGAACTGAAGCAGGACATAGAACTGAAGCAGGACATAGAACTGAAGCAAAACATAGAACTGAAGCAAAACATAGAACTGAAGCAGAACATAGAACTGAAGCTGGACATAGAACTGAAGCAGGACATAGAACTGAAGCAGGACATAGAACTAAAGCAAAACATAGAACTGAAGCAGGCCATAGAACTGAAGCAGGACATAGAACTGAAGCAAAACATAAAACTGAAGCAAAACATAGAACTGAAGCAGAACAAAGGGGCTAGTAAGAGGACGGACGAAGGGTTGGATGGACCCGGAATCCGATACGGACCAACCTCCTAATATACACACTGATGACAAGAACCAGACAAGTGCCAGGGGAAACAGAAGCTGAAATAAAGACTCAGTGATGTATAGGACACACTGATGACAAGAACCAGACAAGTTCCAGGGGAAACAGAAGCTGAAAGGAAGACTCAGTGATGTATAGGACACACTGATGACAAGAACCAGACAAGTGCCAAGGGAAACAGAAGCTGAAAGGAAGGCTCAGTGATGTATAGGACACACTGATGACAAGAACCAGACAAGTACCAGGGGAAACAGAAGCTGAAAGGAAGACTCAGTGATGTATAGGACACACTGATGAAACCTCATGATAGCATTACAAGGTAGTTCTTGTTCTGGAATCCTCGGGGCAAGAATAATAGAATTTAAAAAAAAAAAACACACACACACGGTGAAGGGAACTGGTGACAGAAATAAAAAGAATAAAAAAGACACAGAAAGACTTTGAGCTGTTGGCACAGAACACGTGTATTTGGCATGAGTTTGCTGAAGGCCTATTCTTAAAGGAAGTTAAAAGGTAATGATAATAATGATCACGTTCTCTCTATTAATGAGTCTATGCCGTATAGGACATTACTTATGTCTGTGCTCTCTCTAGTCTATACTGTATATGACATTACTTATGTCTTTGCTCTCTCTATTAATGAGTCTATACTGTATAGGACATTACTTATGTCTATGCTCTCTCTAGTCTATACTGTATATGACATTACTTATGTCTGTGCTCTCTCTATTAATAATTCTTTATTGTATATGACATTACTTATGTCTGAGTTCTCTCAATTAATGACTGTATATTGTGTGTGGCATGGCTAATGTTTGTGTCTTCTACTGCTCTCTCTCTCTCTCTCTCTCTCTCGCTCTCTCTCTCTCTCTTAATGATTCCATAATATATACTATATTATTTATGCCTTTGCCTTCATCAAACTCGCTCTGAGAAGACAAAGTGGGCGAGACAAACACAAAGCGCGAGCATGCTCTTAACAGAGCGACGGAGTGAAGGAACTACAGTGAGCGCAAGAGAAAGAACAACACGAGTTGCGCTTGCCAATTAATTATGCATGGGATGCCACGTGAGTATTGTTTCACTCGACTGCCTGAAATAATGACAACCAATCAAAACGAAGATTTTAAAGAAAGAAAAAGTAGAACAATAGATACTCTTCGTTGCCATTTGTTTCTTTTTGTTTTGTTCGAGAGCTGTCACAGTTTATTGCTCGCCTAATTTTAGATCTGGAAAGCGGGGAATCGAGGAGTTTGTCTCTAAAACCAGGGACAATACCCGGTGATTGCATATACTGATAACCCGACCTGATGGTCATGATAAATTTATGACAAATTTCGACTGGGGACTACTGCGCATGCCGATAATTTTGTAGGCTCTATAAAAGATAATAGTCTACAAGGACAATAGAACATTTTATCCTCGGAGTCAAATGACACATAAAACAATCTGTTAGAGAAAGTTTTCGCAGGTTGATTGTAACGACTCAAAATAAAAAAAAAAATTAAAAAAAACCCACTGTTATTAAAAAAAGCAACACAAACTAATTTGTCTTGAAAGTTTGGACGGATTTTGTGAGAACAGAAAGGACAACAGCCGGATTAGTTTCGGGAAAACGAGGGATGAAAAAAAAAAAAATAATGAACGAGTTCCAAATTAGACAAAATATTTTTAGCATAAACAGAGACTTAATACTTTACTGAAAACTATAATAGTAATAAATGTTAAAGACGTTAAGAGATAGGTATAAAACTGTCGGAGCGGACAGCGTACCACTAAGACCAGAACCAGAAATTGTCAGAGAGCACAGCGTATCACCAAGACCAGAGCCAGAAATCGTCACAGCGTACCATCAAGACCAAAAACAGAAATTATCAGAGCGCACAACGTACCACCAAGCACAGAGACATACATTGTTGGATATTTATACTAGCCAACATTCCTCGCGGAGATGGCACTTGATGCTTATCTTATCTTAGAGTTTGTATTTATTTTTGGGTTAAACAGTCAACACAACACTGTCATCGTCATTGTTGTTGGGTTAAACAGCCAATACAACACTGTCATCGTCATTGTTGTTGGGTTAAACAGCCAATACAACACTGTCACAGTCATTGTTTTTAATTATAGTTATGAATTATAAATAAACATGAAGGAGATAAATAAGACATGGAACGACCTTCAACTTATAGCACAGGACAGGAAGGCTTGGCGTGTATCTGTTGGAGGCCTGGTACCTGAAGAATAATACTAAATGTCACGGTATGTTTTATGGCAACAGTAACAAGCGTGTGCTTCGATAGGAGCATTGACGACGTGTTGTTACAGACAGCTCAGAGCTTTAGTCAGAGTTTGTCAGTTCTCGTGAACCCGAGATCACATGATGTGTCAGAGTACACGGTTCAGACGGGAAATTATTCAGTTTCGAAAGCCCGCTTGTGGATATCGGTCATGCTGTATTGGAAGACAGACCCGTACGCCAATGTGTATTTGGGGGTTATTCTGTCAGCAGATGTTTGCTAGAAGTTCCTTTAGGCTGGATGGTCATTCAGCTATTTTGTCAGGCTGGCTTTTCTCGAGTGGATTCTAGCTTGTAATAGTACACAGATATGAAGTTGTTGTTTTTTTTCCAAAACAAGTTATTACGATCAAGTTTGGCCTTGCCTTGATGGCGGGATTATGGTAGCCTGTTGGAAGGCCTTGTTGCGCTATTAGAAAGCCTTTGATAATGTCCATTCATGCTGTTTCTTGGTTATTTTGTTATGTCGAATAAAATAGGGATTAGAATTATCTGTATTCTTCCTTCATTCGGTGTGACGTCAGTTCGTGCGTGCCTCTATTTTGGTACGTGCCTCTATTTAAAGCGTCTAGTCTTCCTTCATTTACATATATAACTGCTCTGTCACACTAATACTAATACAGTGATAATAATACAGTATCAATAATAATAGTAATTAATTGCATAGAATATAAATGGATGACCAGTTATCATTAATCAGCAATTCGTCATATCGTTCACAAAACATATAATTTTGTAAACTATATGACAAATTACTGAATAACTTTAACAGGTCATTCACTTTAATATTTGCAATAGAATGTATGAGGCACTTATTTTACGTTTTTAGTGTCTTCGGTTACAGCAATAAAAGCGGATCCCTAAAACTTGTTGTTGTTTGTTGTCCTGTTCTTGTTTCATAATTGTAATCTTACTTACTTAGTCGTCCCCCGTCTACCGTGAGGTGTAGAGGTTTGGAAGAGAGAGCGCCAGACTATCCTATCGGCTGTTTTCCTCCTGGCCTGGTTCCATTCTAGTCCTCGGTCCTTCAAAGATTGTCTAATGTTGTCCTCCCAGCGGACTCTGGGTTGTCCTGGGGGTCTGGATCCCTGGCTCTTTGTTTCATATGCTTGTCGTGGTAGCCGATCTTCTCCCATTCTGCAGACATGGCCAAACCATCTTAGTCGGGACTGTTCTACTTGGGTCTGCAGGGGGTGGGATTTTAGGCCTTGACGTATCGTCTGGTTGCGGACCATGTCTCTTCTTGTTACTTCAACCACCTTCCACTCACAATTGTAATCACTGAATATTACTAAATGGGAACGCTTGTCACTTCTGTCCAGTAAAATCCATCTTTGAATAAAGTATACTTTGATACGTTTAAATACCTACTGCAAAGTTAACAAGAAAGTTGGTCATACTACATCTGTGTTTTAAACAAATAACTCGCTGACCTAGTTGTTTGAAAAAAACAAAACATAGTTATTTAACCAGCACATCACTGTTTTCTATCCGACGCTCGCCCCTTTGAAATACGAAACACAATCAATAGTCGTAGTTTATTATGTCCCTTCTTTAAAAACCCTACTTTAATAGAGTTATTTCCAACTTCTTTTACATTGTTCTAGTTACCATATAAAATCGGATGGGATAATGCCGGTTGAAACTTGATAGATTAAAATGTGCTAAGAAAGAAAGCTGTAGGTAAAGTTTCAGCTTTCTACAATGAGTGAAACACAGAGATTTTGATCGTCAAAGATTTGGAATGTGACAAATATCAAATACGATTTTGATCTTAAAGAAAAGTGATTTTAAAACTTAGCTCGCTTCCTGTATCAGTCGGCTTGATAGTGTCTTCTCATCCGTTTAGCCGACAGGGAACTTCAGCAGGTGAACGATTAGCACCTTGAAGAATTTTTCTGCGGCATTACTTTTATCCAGCAATTTATATTCAATATAAAGGTCCACTGAACTAGATACGCCAGGAGATGGTGTCCAGATTTAAGTTTTGCAAAACTGCAAAAGACATTATCGCCGTGAGGCAAAGACCTGCGTGGCGTATCTTAATTCCTAAAGTGAAACATGATACATATCCACCGATGAACGAGATAGGTCCTGGTGTAGAGATTAACTGTCAGGTGAGAACGAAGGAGGACAAATTTAAGACCATTGCTTAAGATTTATATGCCATTGTCAGGGAAAAGAGAGATTTGGAAACAAAGCTGGTGTGTGTAAAAATATATATATATATATGGAATGGAATTTAAAATTTAGGTCAACTTGCATATTTCAAGGTTTTTCTTAGAAAGGCAGCACATTTTATTGTGTGTTTGGGAAACGCGTGTATGTTGCAGAAGGCCTTTAATATCAACGTGAAACGTTACAATTTGCATACGCAGTAGAAAACAAGGGGATTTCGAGTACATTCATTGTGACAGCACTGTTCTTTACCATTCTTCTTCCTTTATTTATTATATGTATTTATTAGGCTTTATATTTACTTGATAATTTATATATGTGGATTAGAATATTCCACGACACCGTAAAATCTCGCGTATAATACGCACTCGTGTATAATACGCATGCTTGATTTAGCCCAAAATTTTCTGGTAAAATGGAAATTCGTGTATAATACGCACCATAATTTTTCAAGATTTTATTTTATGAAATATCTGTTTAAAAGACTGAAAGTATAATAACAAACAGAAATAGGTACGCAACACCTACATTTTAGGTACTTTGGACTGAAAGACCATGTCGCTTCATAAAACGAACTGCCCATCCATATGACGCTTTAAATGTTGTTGTGCCTGAACGAGATTTTGTAAGTTCCAGAGCTTTAAGTCGTATTTCAATGCATGAAACACCGATGCCTTGTTGCCTTCTATCCACTACCCACTCCAATAATGTTTTTTCTAGGTCTGGAAGATCTGGTGGTGACCCACGATTCGCCTTTTTCTTACTAGGCAACACTTGCAGCACCTCTTTGTTTTGTTCGCCATAATCGAATGTTACACTCGTTAATGGAAAAATGTCGACTTGCTGCCCGATTGCCGTTAGATTCTGCATATTTTACCACTAAGAGCTTTTCTACTGCAGTATAACATTTTCTCGAATTCATTTTTAGGGCTCAAAATAATAAAACGACAAACTTCACAACCAAGCTTAATATCAAAACGGATTGAAGACCAAGAGTGCGAAAAGCGTTTTGCGACAATGTCTGACACATAAGAAAACACAGGGCACATTCAATTTCGCGCCATTTTCACTGTTAAATTGTGACAAAAACTTGACAGACTTTCCAATGTAGGTTACTTTCGAAATCGAAAATTACGTATTTTTTAGTACTCGCGTATAATACGCACCCGAGTTTTAGCGGGCAAAAATGAGTAAAAATTGTGCGTATTATACGCGAGATTTTACGGTATTCCCGACTTCTGACAGTCGTATTCAAGCGTAGCATCCAGAATTTCCGCTGTTTCAGAATCGGCACTCTACCATAGAGTCAGCCGATAGGATTATCATCATTTATCAATTGTAACATTTTTAGCAACCAGATGTTTCCCAATACTGGAAGTATTTTTCTCTTTTAACTGTGAACCCCAAAATCACGTTTCTACATCAACTATTGGCGGTGACACTTTGTTCATCCAAGAAAAACCCACACCAGATTCGGCGTTCACCTCACTAGTCTTTATTTGTTAGAGGATGGACTGGGGCCAATTTGGGAATTAAACCTGACATTTTATATATTCAGGAAAAAGTGTAATTCAGATGGATATCACCAAGAGTAGGTAAGAGGGATTGAGTGGCCACTGTATGAAAGAGAGAGTGAATAATTTTCTTTGTTACAGGGACTTTACCAAAACTGGATTTGCTTAAACTAGTTAACTTTACTAGGTAGCCTATAGTAGGAACTTGTTTACTTTACTGTCTACTTTGTAACATAGTGCAAACCTTCGACCTTTGGGTTATTAACTTTTGGGGTTCTTTTCTCCATAAGGGGAGGGCACATTTATTCTGCTATTTCATATGTATGTAAATCTGATTTTATTTGATCTTTCTTTAGATATTTTGATGTTGTCAAGTTTAAATGATAATAAACAAAAGAAACTTAACTTTGTGTGTTGGTCAGACCCATACCCAAGTAACCGTAGTTTTTCACGTTTGTGTGTCTTGTTGTGTGTGTGTGTGTGTGTAGTTAAATTTATATTTATATGTATGAGGAGAGCAAGGTTGTCTTGTACTAAATTATAGTTGTATAGATAGGCTGGAATAGAGAAACTTACTCATTCCATAGACATATTTTGTTCCTTAAACTATCACCCGTGAAATCTATTTCTTACACCTTTTCTCACGCATCTATCACCATCCACTCTACTCAGACGGGACAAAAATAACTCACAACCTATCTGTACTACATTAGCTGAGAATTCGAATACACGAATACTTCTCATTTCTCTTTCCACACTATCTGCCTAAGGAAAATTCTCCGAATCTTTTGGCCGATGCCATCACTAACCAAGAACTGCTTACTCGAAGCAATCAAGAGGACATGGACATCATCATAGCTGGCAGACGTTGGAGTTCAAAAGAACAGTTATGCTATGGACCGCTGAAGGAAAACGAAAGAGAGGCCGACCAAAAACAACTTGGCGAAGAACTGTGGAGGCCGAGATGCAAAGAATGAATCAGAGCTGGGGCATTGCACAAAGGATGGCCGCCGACCTAGCAAAGTGGAAGCAGTTTGTTGCTGTCCTACAAGACGCAACCAGGCGTGATGGCCACTGACTACTTTGATAGTCGGTGGCTAGGAATTAAAGAAGAAGAAGAAGACTTCTCTGGTAGAAGTTAGTTGTTACTGAAACATTCATTGTTGTATCATACCGGGCACGTGCCAGGTAAATTTATAATAACGTTGTATGGAATCATCCAATATATGACAAAGAAAGCATAAGAAGAGCCAGTATGTTACGGATGAGTGGGCAGGATTCGTACAAGCTGAAGGTGTGGTGATTGATGAAATGAAATAGAATGGTTGGAGGAGTATATGAGGAAATAAGAAAATGAATGCATGTAGAAAGAAAGAAAGAAATACAGACCGATAGACAGACCGGAAAGAAAGAAAGAAGGAAGGAAGGATAAAGAATATTTTCTTACCTGAAACCTGCGAATTGTAAACTTGTGGCAAGACGGCTAGAGGTACGGATGTATTTACCCCTGGTTGACTGTATGCAGAGGCGTTGCCTCCGTATGAAATTGGCGGGGCTGTTGGAAAG